>CM068367.1:1140252479-1141452479 GCA_034769895.1 Magicicada septendecula
AGGATCGGCACTCTTATCGCAACAACTTACATACTGTTTTGTGATGCTTCACGGGTTTTTTCTATGAATCGGTCCAAATCCTGGCAAATATTATTATACACTCCACTCATTATATATTCATACCGGTTATTTAAGGTTGGTTTGATTATGACCAAATTAAGAAAATACAATAGTTATGGTTTTATTTACCATATTTAAGGTAATTATAAAACGTACCATGATTGTACCATCACAAAACCCCCTCAATGAAAGATTGTGTGTCGAAGCACAAAAACTTTCATTGACCCTTTCATACATCCTAAAGGATCAGCCAGGATAAGTCGCCACAACCCCCTTACAATTTTATATAAAAGAAAATAACAACTCACCCTTGGTCTGATGATGATGACCGTACCTACTTGACCTTACTGGACTTCTCCTGCGAGATCCCAACACCATAAGGCCACTTAGGCTCTTAACGCCCCTGCTCTGACGCGCTGGCCAGCTCAGGACCGCTGTCATATCACCAAACACTGAAACAATAAATGAAAAATATTAAAATAGTGGCTTGGTAAATCACTCCATCCTCAGCTGATCTGGTTCCCCTTAGCTAAGTGCTGGTTTGTGCCAATAAGCACTGGGTTGGCTTAATATAGTTATAAAAGTTATACTACTAAAATTAATTCTCAAGAATTAGAAAGAATTTCCCTTCTTCATATTGACAAATCCTGCATTAATGAATGGTTTCGATTACTATCGACAATATTTATCTCTTTCCATAGAATTTTATAATATAAACACATTGATATGAAAGAATTAAACTCTAAGTAAAAATAAAAAAATTACCTTATAAATCTCCCGAACCTGGAGAAAAACAAATTATATTGATATAAAAGAATTAATAAATCTGTATATTTATTTATAAATCTTATTGAATGGTTAAAATAAAAAAAACATTATTATTATTATTAGTATTACTATTATTATTATTATTATTAACAGGTAATAATCAGGTATTAACAGCGCCATTTAAATTTATCTCTTCACACACATTATTTCCATATTATAAAAGCATGTTAAAAATTTTATAACATAAATACATAATACATTTACATAACAATACACATTGATACATTAAAATAATTTATTCATTGATTAAGATTTGCACTATAAGATATGCAATAACATTTGCATAATTTATTTGAAGTTGCATAAAAAAAATTAATTGCATTTCAATTAATTAGACATCAATTATTATTTATTATAATTATAAATTCATTTCAAATTTATTATTACAGTCTTATAATATTATTATTTCATTACCTTTCTATTCTGAACTTCCTACCTACCTAACTACCTAACCTTTCACCTTCTATCACTGTTTAGTCTGGATTACTCCTATATTCACTATGCTTCTATTTATTATAATCTTACTCACCTTCTTCTAACTGACCACCAAATTTACCTATCATGACACCAATATCTCAATTATAAACACCATTACTAATTTCATCTAAATCCTATGGCACCGCTCGTCTTTGTACTAAGATGGGTGTTCCCTACCTGGCTATATCCATTCATATTATTTTGCCCTTCCAATATTTCGGCAAACACTCCCTTAAACTACGCTATTATCTGCCACAACACTATTGGTTGGCTACTCTTTATCACCTCACCCCCACTACAGAATTCATCAATAACAAATATATGTTTATACCTTTACTTAACTCACCTTTGCTAATAATCACTAACTACTGTGTCCCTAAATATCTAATACTTTCTTTGTATTGTTTTCTTTAAAATTCTTAACTGTCTAACTCCATTTTCATTAATTAAATAACTCACCTGCATTTATCTATACCCAGGCTCTATTCCTGTTAAACACTCTACTTTACTGTAATCATTGACAATTGTCTTATAAAATACATCTCTCACCTACTCATACTAGTACTTCTCACTTTTCAATATATATATTCTTATTAAATATTTATTTAATTATTCATCAATATTCGCTAATAGTATTATTCATTACCTTCAATACAATAATTTAAATAATAATTTATCTTCATAGAAACTTTCTATGACAATTAATAATTTATAAAGTTACAAAGTTAGTACACCTTTCTTTTGTACCACAATTTAATAAAGAATGATTACTCTTTAATTGTTATTCGATTGAGAAAAAAATATTATTATTATACATGTTATTAAAATACATAATAATATGTACTGGTGTACCTGTAATACATAATACATAATACACATCAAAATACATTGATAGATAAATACATATAAAACAATGAAAAATATACACTCCAACTCATTATTTTGTTATTTACCAAACTCAATTCATAGCAGTCCAATTCAATACCACTTTACATATTATTATTTAATGTTCATTTCACAATACAACAGTCTATCCACCATCGTTGAACAACAAACGAATCTTAGGTCTACTTAACTTATTACTTAATAAATATATTTTATTATCTGCAACATTATATTCATATTCCTTTATGAAATTGTTATTAACCAAATATTTCCAGTCACGATCAAGTAGGGTTCCGTTTATCTCAGTATCATATGTCATTAATGGGTTATTTATTCTATAATTATCCACCACAGGTAAGTACTTAATACCTTTATTCTCATTTATTGTTATCTCAAATTCATTGTTATTAGAAGGTACGTATTCCTTATTTTCATCCACCTTATCTAACCCTAACCTTTCTAACAATTGTCTGTAATTTCTGTTTACTTTAAATATTTCTATTATTCTCTTACTCTCACAATATCTCTCTATACTTTCTTTCTTAATACATTTCTCTCCATAACACCAAATTACACTTTCTCTCTCCAAATATGCAGGGGTCCCTAACATAAAATTATCCCTAACATAAGTGCACCACTTATTAGGTACACAAAAACACAAAGAAACTTTATTTGTAGACCTTTCGTCTCCCAAATATAAATTGAAGGAACTCTTATCCTTATAAAAATTACATGAAGACTTGTCTTCACCCCCTAACACAACATCAAAAGAAAATTCTACCCCCTGCACTCCTTGTACAAAAATACTTTCTCCAAACTTTCTTTCTGACTTAATACACTCAAACATTTCATTATCATTCATAATACTTTCATTATCATTTTCTAACACCACATTCTTACTACTTATAATATTCTTACTATCTGTACATTCATTATTTGAGTTATCATTTTTAAATACATTATTATTCAGTACTGCATTTTGCTGGGTACTACTATTTACTTTCTGTCTTTCTAATTGACTTTCTACCAAATTTAAATTCTCATCTAGTTTTGTGATGAGCTTGTCACATTCTTAATAAGGTGATTGTGACCTAATTTTATTTCATTTTTAAGTTCATTGAATTGTTTATCAGAATCGATTTTCTGCTCATCTAGTTTTTTGTCAAAACTGTCAAATTTATTTAATAAAATTTTCATCATTTCAGCAATACCATCTGGTGCTATCTGACAGCTGAAATGGATGTATCAGTTTTCGTTGTCTCTACAGATACAGGCGTATTTGCCTCGTCAGTCTGACTAGCTTGATTCGGTTGTACATCCATCTCGCCAGTCAAATTTATATCAGTTGTACTGATTTCTTTTATAATATTATCACTTGTACTCATGTTGGCAATTTTACAATACACACATGCATACAATTGTATAACCTAACTATTGGGTTATGTTTACGTATTACAATTTTGGTGTCTATTACCTCAAACAACTTTTTTCCGCTCTCTTTCTAGGCGTACTCTATATAAAATAATATTACATAGAGTCCCTGTTCGCAGGCGACCATCTGTAACCTTACGATTCTGCTGATTTTAATTATACGATAGATTACATGTTAAACTTATAGTCATGTTTACAAAATTCGGGCGCCATCTTTGTTACATATGTTGTCATACATTATAGGGCAGGAATTCGTTACGCGAAGTTGTGATGAACGGAAGTTGCTTGAAATAATAAGATATCTGTTTAAAATTGTTACCAATGAAATACCCTTTTTATTTTATAGACATAAGATTACATAATAATCTTGCAAGTGTTAAACAAACTCCAAATCCTCCAAAATCACAATACAGGTAAATGTGTTATTTTATAATATTATGTACTTACGTGACTATATCCTTACATATCGTAATATATTTAGTTGTGCCCAACCCAGCACTTAGTAATTACTCACGCACACGCAATCTCTCTCTCTCTCTCTCTCTCTCTCTCTCTCTCTCTCTCTCTCTCTCTCTCTCTCTCTCTCTCTCTCTCTCTCTCTCTCTCTCTCTCTCTCTCTCTCTCTCTCTCTCTCTCATGGTACAATTTGTTATTATATGAGCTCATTTGTTTTTAAAAGTGACATCTTGAATAATTGAATTGATATGTTATTTGGTCATTTTAATGAAATTTGATGTGGAATTAAAAAATTTGTGGGTGTGTGTCGGAACGTTCTCACCAAATTCGTGTAGGCTGTTGTGCGTTCTCTGTTTGTACGAACTTCGCGCACCGCGAGTTCGGCGATTTTTTCCCGGTCACATCTTGGAGTACACTTTAGATATTTATACTGTTTATTAACCACTTACAGTGGCTAAAAAGTTAAAATTCACTAGTGAGTGAACGGGTTGCCGGCTGGCATTGATCACTGCTGCAGATGAAATGACGAAGAGTCTTTGTTATATTTTGCCGAGGTGGGGTGAACCTACGTCACACTTCCTTTGTTAAAGCTGTTGACAGCATCGTGTTGTTGATGTACACATTCTCAGCTGCTGACGTAATTAAGGATCGGCACTCTTATCGCAACAACATACATACTGTTTTGTGATGCTTCACGGGTTTTTTCTATGAATCGGTCCAAATCCTGGCAAATATTATTATACACTCCACTCATTATATATTCATACCGGTTATTAAGGTTGGTTTGATTATGACCAAATAAGAAAATACAATAGTTATGGTTTTATTTACCATATTTAAGGTAATTATAAAACGTACCATGATTGTACCATCACATTCTTAGTTAGTAAACAAGGGACAATTTCATTTTTTAATGATCAACAAACCTTTCTGCATAAGTTGTACTTCCAGTTATGTTTACCTAGAACAAATATACTGTAGGCCTATAACATAAACAATTCAGTTCTTCCAATTCTTATACCCAGTTTTCGTAAACGCATCCTCTCCCTTAGGCACACTGTCACAAAATGCTCGGCAGTAGTACCAGTAAGCCGAATCAGTCACAACACAAAGAAATTTTCAAATTGCCAGTCAGGCAATTTTCAAAGAAATTAAGGCAGTGTTACTCATTTGCGTTTCTTATCTCCCATTTCTCAGAACTTAGGAACACAAAAAGCAAAACAATCACAACAATAACGAATTAAGAAAGAGACAATCGATGTGTACTTTAACGGACTTCGTACACAACCAAGTAACCGACCGTACTATCATTTTATACATGTATATTAACTGCATACATAATTTACATTAAAATGAAAAAATTATAATTTTATTGCCTGGCAACAAAATTATTTTATTTTTAACAATTACCATTGTTTGAAAAAGTTTAAATGAGTTTTCAAGTACTTTACTGTTGTTAAAACTTAAAAGGTTGCAGGTAAACTACCCCTTCCCCTTAACCGATCTTCACCAAAATTGAAAGTCCTAAAGATCTCTACAATTCAGGTACGTATGCAAAAACTTATTTGATTCTGTTTGAATTTGCGGCTGTTATCGTTTGCCATAGAAAATACCCTTGATAAAAAACGTTGCAGGTAAACTACCCCTTCCCCTTAACCGATCTTCACCAAAAACAATAGGTCTTGAGTACTCTACAAATCAGGGCTGTATGCAAAAAATTATTTGATTCTGTTTGAATTTGCGGCTGTTATCGTTTGCCATAGAAAATACCCTTGTTAAAAAAATGTTGCAGGTAAACTACCCCTTTCCCTTAACCGATCTTCACCAAAAACAATAGGTCATGAGAACTCTACAATTTAGGGCTGTATGCAAATAATCTTTTGATTCTGTTTGAATTTGCGGCTGTTATCGTTTGCCATAGAAAATACCCTTGTTAAAACATAAACGTTGCAGGTAAACTACCCCTTTCCCTTAACCGATCTTCACCAAAAACAATAGGTCTTGAGAACTCTACAATTCAGGGCTGTATGCGAAACATTATTTGAATTTGGGCTGTTATCGTTTGCCAAAAAAATAATTTCCCTTGATAAAAAAAAACCATTGCCGGTAAACTACCCCTTTCACTCAACCGATCTTCACCAAAAACAATAGGTCGTGAGTACTCTACAAATCAGGGCTGTATGCAAAAAATTATTTGATTCTGTTTGAATTTGCGGCTGTTATCGTTTGCCATAGAAAAAATATCGGTATGGAGAACCATACATGACTTCCATATTCTAAGATTTATATTTAAAATCATTTTCAGCCAAACAGCCAGGCTGTGTCTTACCTGCCTTTTTATTGCTGTATTAAATGAAAAATATTATATTACATTAAAATGAAAAAATTATAATTTTATTGCCTGGCAACAAAATTATTTTATTTTTAACAATTACCATTGTTTCAAAAAGTTTAAATAAATTTTCAAGTACTTTACTCTTGTTAAAACGTATAAGGTTGCAGGTAAACTACCCTTCCCCTTAACCGATCTTCACCAAAATCGAAAGTCATTGAGACCTCTACAATTCAGGGACGTATGCAAAAAATTATTTGATTCTGTTTGAATTTGCGGCTGTTATCGTTTGCCATAGAAAATACGCTTGATAAAAAACGTTGCAGGTAAACTACCCCTTCCCCTTAACCGATCTTCACCAAAACAATAGGTCTTGAGTACTCTACAAATCAGGACTGTATGCAAAACATTATTTGATTCTGTTTGAATTTGCGGCTGTTATCGTTTGCCATAGAAAATACCCTTGTTAAAACATAAAACGTTACAGGTAAACTACCCCTTTCCCTCAACCGATCTTCACCAAAAACAATAGGTCTTGAGAAATCTACAATTCAGGGCTGTATGCGAAACATTATTTGATTCTGTTTGAATTTGCGGCTGTTATCGTTTGCCAAAAAAAAAAATTTCCCTTGATAAAAAAAACCGTTGCAGGTAAACTACCCCTTCCCCTCAACCGATCTTCACCAAAAACAATTGGTCGCGAGTACTCTACAAATCAGGGCTGTATGCAAAAAATTATTTGATTCTGTTTGAATTTGCGGCAGTTGTCGTTTGCCATAGAAAATACGCATGATAAAAAACGTTGCTGGTAAACTACCCCTTCCCCTCAACCGATCTTCACCAAAAACAATAGGTCTTGAGTACTCTACAAATCAGGGCTGTATGCAGAAAATTATTTGATTCTGTTTGAATTTGCGGCTGTTATCGTTTGCCATAGAAAATACCCTTGTTAAAAAAACGTTGTAGGTAAACTACCCCTTTCCCTTAACCGATCTTCACCAAAAACAAAAGGTCTTGAGAACTCTACAATTTAGGGCTGTATGCAAATAATCTTTTCATTCTGTTTGAATTTGCGGCTGTTATCGTTTGCCATAGGAAATACCCTTGTTAAAACATAAAACGTTACAGGTAAACTACCCCTTTCCCTTAACCGATCTTCACCAAAAACAATAGGTCTTGAGAACTCTACAATTCAGGGCTGTATGCGAAACATTATTTGGTTCTGTTTGAATTTGCGGCTGTTATCGTTTGCCAAACAAACAAAATTACCCTTGCTAAAAAAAAACCGTTGCAGGTAAACTACCCCTTTCCCTCAACCGATCTTCACCAAAAACAATAGGTCGCGAGAGCTCTGCAAAACCGGGCTGTATGCAAAAATTATTTGATTCTGTTTGAATTTGCGGCAGTTATCGTTTGCCATAGAAAAAAAATCTACAGACAGACAGACAGACACACAGACAGACAGACAGACAGACACACAGACACTTTTCGGAAAACGACTTTTTTTCATGTTTTGAGTGTAGTAGAATCAGAATCTGCAATAATCTCGAACACGATTTTTTTTGCCATCACCATACTTCCATTCCTTAAGGAATATGGAAGTAAAAATCTACAGACAGACACACACACAGACACTTTTCGAAAAACGACTTTTTTTCATGTTTTGAGTGTAGTACAATCAGAATCTGCAATAATCTCGAACACGATTTTTTTTGCCATCACCATACTTCCATTTCCTTAAGGACTATGGAAGTAAAAATTATAATTTTATTGCCTGGCAACAAAATTATTTTATTTTTAACAATTACCATTGTTCGAAAAAGTTTGAATGAATTTTCAAGTACTTTACTGTTGTTAAAACGTAAAAGGTTGCAGGTAAACTACCCCTTCCCGTAACCGATCTTCACCAAAATTGAAAGTCCTAGAGATCTCTACAATTCAGGGACGTCTGCAAAAAATTATTTGATTCTGTTTGAATTTGCGGCTGTTATCGTTTGCCATAGAAAATACCCTTGATAAAAAAACGTTGCTGGTAAACTACCCCTTCCCCTTAACCGATCTTCACCAAAAACAATAGGTCTTGAGTACTCTACAACTCAGGGCTGTATGCAAAAATTATTTGATTCTGTTTGAATTTGCGGCTGTTATCGTTTGCCATAGAAAATACCCTTGTTAAAAAAATGTTGCAGGTAAACTACCCCTTTCCCTTAACCGATCTTCACCAAAAACAATGGGTCTTGAGAACTCTACAATTTAGGGCTGTATGCAAATAATCTTTTGATTCTGTTTGAATTTGCGGCTGTTATCGTTTGCCATAGAAAATACCCTTGTTAAAGCATAAAACGTTACAGGTAAACTACCCCTTTCCCTTAACCGATCTTCACCAAAAACAATAGGTCTTGAGAACTCTACAATTCAGGGCTGTATGCGAAACATTATTTGATTCTGTTTGAATTTGCGGCTGTTATCGTTTGCCAAACAAACAAAATTACCCTTGCTAAAAAAAAAACCGTTGCAGGTAAACTACCCCTTTCCCTCAACCGATCTTCACCAAAAACAATAGGTCGCGAGAACTCTGCAAAACCGGGCTGTATGCAAAAAATTATTTGATTCTGTTTGAATTTGCGGCAGTTATCGTTTGCCATAGAAAAAAAATCTACAGACAGACACACAGACAGACAGACAGACAGACACACAGACACTTTTCGGAAAACGACTTTTTTTCATGTTTTGAGTGTAGTAGAATCAGAATCTGCAATAATCTCGAACACGATTTTTTTTGCCATCACTATACTTCCATTCCTTAAGGAATATGGAAGTAAAAATCTACAGACAGACACACACACAGACACTTTTCGAAAAACGACTTTTTTTCATGTTTTGAGTGTAGTACAATCAGAATCTGCAATAATCTCGAACACGATTTTTTTTGCCATCACCATACTTCCATTTCCTTAAGGACTATGGAAGTAAAAATTATAATTTTATTGCCTGGCAACAAAATTATTTTATTTTTAACAATTACCATTGTTCGAAAAAGTTTGAATGAATTTTCAAGTACTTTACTGTTGTTAAAACGTAAAAGGTTGCAGGTAAACTACCCCTTCCCCGTAACCGATCTTCACCAAAATTGAAAGTCCTAGAGATCTCTACAATTCAGGGACGTCTGCAAAAAATTATTTGATTCTGTTTGAATTTGCGGCTGTTATCGTTTGCCATAGAAAATACCCTTGATAAAAAAACGTTGCTGGTAAACTACCCCTTCCCCTTAACCGATCTTCACCAAAAACAATAGGTCTTGAGTACTCTACAACTCAGGGCTGTATGCAAAAATTATTTGATTCTGTTTGAATTTGCGGCTGTTATCGTTTGCCATAGAAAATACCCTTGTTAAAAAAATGTTGCAGGTAAACTACCCCTTTCCCTTAACCGATCTTCACCAAAAACAATGGGTCTTGAGAACTCTACAATTTAGGGCTGTATGCAAATAATCTTTTGATTCTGTTTGAATTTGCGGCTGTTATCGTTTGCCATAGAAAATACCCTTGTTAAAACATAAAACGTTGCAGGTAAACTACCCCTTTCCCTTAACCGATCTTCACCAAAAACAATAGGTCTTGATTCAGGGCTGTATGCGAAACATTATTTGATTCTGTTTGAATTTGCGGCTGTTATCGTTTGCCAAAAAAAAAAATTTCCCTTGATAAAAAAAAACCGTTGCAGGTAAACTACTCCTTTCCCTCAACCGATCTTCACCAAAAACAATAGGTTGTGAGTACTCTACAAATCAGGGCTGTATGCAAAAAATTATTTGATTCTGTTTGAATTTGCGCCAGTTATCATTTGCCATAGAAAAAAAACTACACACAGACACTTTTCAAAAAACGACTTTTTTTCATGTTTTGAGTGTAGTACAATCAGAATCTGCAATAATCTCGAACACGATTTTTTTTTGCCATCACCATACTTCCATTTCCTTAAGGAATATGGAAGTAAAAAAATACACATCAAATTATTTAAGTTGGAAAAATGAAATAACTCCAGTTTTTGAAAATTTATAAAAAATATACAATTGCTTGTTTTCTAATAAGTCATGTACCTACAATGTAGACATAAAGGTGGGTAATAATATAATATATTGTTACGACGGTCTACTCGATCATCGTAGGTACAGTGGAAAACAAAATAAGTACAAGACACCAATTAAGTCACTAATCACCAGCTTTAATTTGTACAGTTAAACAGTTCGTAATTAACAACACAGTCTACCTACTACAACAAATCAAATAAAAATTGGTCACACACAATAAAATGTCACTAATATTAAACACAATTGTATTACAATTATACCGCCCGATTATAAACCACAACATTTCACTAATAACCACTTGAATGTACGCAGTAATCTCGCCCGATAATAACTCTCGAACCGCACTGAAAATATATCGCTGCTATACTGAACTTAAGGCCGCAGCCACCATGTATTTATACCTGCACTCACAGACCAGAATTTTCCTAATTGCGTCGTAGCGCTCGTGTGAACTACGTAATTAACTGCGGCCTTGACACAGTCCGCGCGGCTGTGTGCCTTCGAGAAGCCTCTCAAAAATGCGTTGACAAGCACGTACGCCACACACGTTACATCGAGATTCTTCTGTCACATTTGACAAACACGTAGATTGTTCTGTGATGTCGTAACGCAACCCCCTCCTTAAGCCTGTTCGTCCTGAACTGGCAAACCGTATCTGAAGTAATACTCGACCAGGCGATCTAGGTGGACGTCCTTGCGAAAGATAATTCTCCCGTTCTTCAAATTCAGTCTCGTGTGATCCGAACATCACGTTCCCAGGAATGCGAGTCTTCCGCTCAACCACTAGGTTCGCTGGAATCACTCCCATTGCGTCATGTACTGATGACCTAAACACCACAGACTGATCCAGGGTTGGTTCTCGTCAACAACCTCTTGCGTAACCTCATCTTTAGCCACTTTGCCCTCGGGCGCTTCTATCAACTCAGGAACAAGCAAGAGTTTTGTCTCGACACCCATAGTTGGCTTTTCAATCACTTCTTCTGTCGTTACACTTATTTGTATTTCCTCTGCTAGTTCTTCCTCCATTTCCGCTTGAAATATGGAGGGTTGCTCTTGACCAGACCTGTTGACTTTTTCTTCGACTAATGCCACCCGCTTAATCGAATGGTTGGTAGACCCTGTCATTTTAGCCATACAAAGCTTTATCTTCTCTTGGCCAACCTTCAGGACATTCTCTCTTAAGTCCACATCGAATCCATAGGCATTCATAATGTCCGTGCCAAGAACCACTTCATCGACAATGTCTGCAACAAGCATTTAGTGGCTAAACTCGAGAAGACCCAGGCGTACACGTACGTCTACCTTTCCTAGCACCTTGACGGGGTGTCCAGTCACAGTCTGTATTGTACAAAAGCTAATTAGAGGCTGGCGGTTGCTGAATAAGTCAGGGCGCACATTGGACACTGTTGCACCCGTGTCAACTGTAAATGATGTTGGTTTACCTTTCGCAAATCCATTAACAATCAAGTTTCCACTGGTTTTATGTAGCGTGGAAACTGTGTGCTGTTCTGGGTCTTTACTTCTCTAATTGGTGCGATCACTCTCTTCTCTCGGTATCTTCTTCTTCCAACAGTCTACCTGTAGATGACCACGTTTTCCACAGTTGTAACATTTCGGTCTTCTGTCTTTTTCAAATTGTTGCGACTCTCTTGAACTTTTGAATTGTTTGTCCGACAACGTTGTTTTTCTGGACCCATCGTAATGGCAATGTGATACAGGGATCTTCTGACTGCAACTTGGTGGCACAAAACCATTAATGTAGTGGGACTCTGACTTGGCAGCTTCAAACTCTAGGGCGTGAACAAGAACTTCTGAGCTATTTCGGTGTCTTGCCATTCGTAACACTTGCTGAAGTTGACAATCTTCGATGCCATCAATAAATGTCTGTACCGCAAACCTTATTCGGAAGTCTTCTGGTGCTTCAGGATAGGCCAATCTAATCAATCTGTCTATACTTGCTTCAAACTCTTGAAGACTCTCCCCGGAACGTTGTCGTCTTGTTCTCAACTGAGCGTAGTACACCTCTCGCAAATGTTTATCACCGTAGCGTAATTCTAGAACTTTTATTAACTCGGCATAGATGTTCTGGCTGTCAGGTGAGATTTTCTGTAGTAATTCTGCCGCAGGTCCTTTTAATGCGAGAATGAGTGAGACTGCCTTGCCTTTCTCCGTCCAATTATTTGCGCATGCAGCAGCTTCAAATTGGCGTAAATACGTCACCCAGTACGTGCTTCCTTCAAAGGTTGGGGCCTTGACATGAACAGTCCCAACCGCAGGCGAGGTGACCTTCTCTATTGACTTATTTCTGTGTCTTTTTCTGTCCTTATCATTGGTACAGTCTGTTCACAAAGTTGTTTTGTTTGTAACTTCAGGCACTGCTCGACTTCATTCTTAATCTGCTCTTTTATATTTGTAATCAAGTTTTCTACTGCAGATATTTTTGTTGACATAGCTTCTTCCACAGTCAAGACGGATTTTTCTACTACAGCTATTTTATTTGACATGGATTCTTCTACGTCAGATATTCTGGTAATCTGATTATTAAGCTCACCTCATAATTCACCTGCATCACCACGTAGGAGACCCAATTCTGCAGTAGTATGTTCTTGCATCTGCTTTTGCTCATGAATTAACGCTTTGATGTCACCTGCTTCACGTTTACGTTCCTTTGCTTCCTGCTTATGTCGTTCCTCTGTTTCTTCCCTTTCTTGTCTTCGTTCTTCTTTTTGTCGTCTTTCTGCGTCATCCGCCTCCTGCCTGCGTGTCTCATCCTGTCGTTTCTCCGTCTGTAACAGCAGCGCTTGTAAATTTTCCATCATCTGACTGGCATCCATTTTTTTTTTCGATTAATTACATATTACACTCGTCTTGTAAAAAGTGTCCACTGTTTCCACTGTTAACCGTTCTATCCCAGTTCTGACACCACTGTTACGATGGTCTACTCGATCATCGTAGGTACAGTGGAAAACAAAATAAGTACAAGACACCAATAAGTCACTAATCACCAGCTTTAATTTGTACAGTTAAACAGTTCGTAATTAACAACACAGTCTACTTACTACAACAAATCAAATAAAAATTGTTCACACACAATAAAATGTCACTAATATTAAACACAATTGTATTACAATTATACCGCCCGATTATAAAACACAACACTTCACTAATAACCACTTGACGTACACACTAATCTCGCTCGATAATAACTCTCGAACTGCACTGAAAATATATCTCTGCTATACTGAACTTAAGGCCGCAGCCACCATGTATTTATACCTGCACTCACAGACCAGAATTTTCCTAATTGCGTCTTAGCGCTCGTGTGAACTACGTAATTAACTGCGGCCTTGACACAGTCGCGCGACTGTGCGCCTTCGAGAAGCCTCTCAAAAATGCGTCGACAAGCACATACGCCACACGCGTTACATCGAGATTCTTCTGGCACATTCGACAAACACGTAGATTGTTCTGTGATGTTGTAACAATTGTAACGAAGGATAAAGACGTCCTCGTCTTTGTTTAAGCCCCACGTTGGGTGCCAATCTGTAACGAAGAGTCTGGTGTGTCTCTTTAAAATGTGTGTACACAAGTGTTGTATGTGTTATTGCTAGTGCGTTCGTCTCGCACCTTGTCGTTACATCAATGGTTGCCGCTAACGAAGTCCGTGTCATTGTCACAATTATCAGTACAACCGAGTGGAAACCTTACCTGTAATTACATAGGGGTTTGTTAATCCCGGGTGGCGCCAAATTGTTTGTTGAAAACAATTAAATTTATGAGATAATGTGTTAAAAAGGTGTTTTCAGCGATGATGGCCGGGGCATTCGAATCGGTTCCCGCCTTTGTACAGCTTGCTGTATCGAACAGGTAGCGAAAGCGCTAGTCGTCTCTTCTGTAAGTTCGCTAACACACACATATATAATACAATTCCCTATGAAATAAAAACAATTGTTACACTCTGTACTGTTTCTTTAATGGCTGTTTGGTAATTATGCAATTTGACAATAATATTATTATTTGGTATTTAATAAATTTGCTCCGACATTAAACATGAAACGCTTTCTCTCAGTTTGACGAATCGATATTGAAACGAGCTATTTGATGCAGTAATGGCTGCTGTTTATATTTTACACGTATACTCGTTCAAAATCTGGAGTCCTTTTGATTACAAGGAAAACATTAAATATGATTACAATAAAAAAGTACACTACCGTACATTATTCGTACTTAAATAATATAAAGTGTGGCTACAATTTGTTCTGCAGTGTAGTAATATGTGTTTCAAAAGTTCGCAATCTAGTGCGAGGTTATTTTTTAGTTAACAAGTTTTTCTATGTAAGTTTATTTTATTTAATCCTTGAAAGAAATTATTTTCAATTCATAGTGAGAGTTTGTATAGATTTGAGAAATATTTAAAGTGCTTTTATTCCTGGAATTAGGGTATTTAAATGATACTTATCAGTTCATAAGGTTTGTGATAGATCGTTGTTCATTTGAAATGGAAAATTCATCAATTTTGAGTGATTTAGGCTGCTGGCGTCCTTTTCTGATTAGTCCTGGGAATTTCTTCTTTTAATTTTCATTTAAATTGTTCCTGGACATTAGTTAAATGTTATTACTCTTCATCTCCTTCTCACTTGTATATGTTTTTGACTTTTGATTAGTTTTTTAACATTTTAAAGTAAAATTTATGCCATACAAAATTTTGCATTCCTGCTATATCAGCGTCACTATACAAGTAATGAGAATTAACGGAAAATTAGTAACCAACGGCTCGTTTCTATGGTTACCCTATCACCTTTGATTGGCTAAGGCATGGTTTATTACCATTGTTATTATATTTGAATTTTTATTCAAAATTACTGTATATTTTCTGATTGATTTTATTCTTCTGTCTTCCTTCCTGAGTATTAAATATTATCACTACTGTTTGTCTTTCCTTTCAAAGATTAAATTAATACCTCATAAGGTTGTGTTCTATTAGATATTAACTTTTGTACAATTATGTTAACATTTGTTAATTACATATTTCTTTTAAGTTAAGTTCTTATTGTAACATTTTTCTTTTAAAATGATTTACACATTATTCTTGGCTAGTTACTCACCTCAGATCTGTTAATTTCCTTGTGGATTTTATACAATTTGTAATTATTTGTTTTGACAGTTAGGCATTTCAGAGGCACTAGTAGCCATTGCCCATATTTACTGAATTTATACAAATGATGTCTCATTTTATTCTAATGTGTTTTGTTTTGTTATTATCCCATTTGTATGGTTCTGTTATTTTCTACATTAACTGATTTTCTAGTGTAATTAGATTTGTATTGTCTTAACTTCTTAATTATCTATTTTGCCTTTGTTAACAATATGGCTACCACTCCCTATTCTTCATCAATTAAAAACATAATATCTAGGTGTATGCTCTGTACAATTTCTTCAGTCATATCCTATTCATAAATATAATTACACAATTATTCAACAATTATTAAGTAACGTTTGTTTACAACTCATTTCATTAATTACTATTTTTGGGTGTTAAGTAATGTCACACCTTTTGAATTTACTTAATTGATTTTCCCTTATAATCTGGGGTGTTTATTTATTACATTATTAACTTCTTATTCCCTAATTAATCTCTACCTTCAATCCATGTTAACACTAGCTGTTTATCTTTTCATGGGATTCCCCCTTTCAATTACCATTGTTTACAATTAAACTTAATTTTCTTAAAATCCTTTTTTAATTAACAATGTCATCATCACCTATTACTAATTGTTTACATTTAATATTATCATTAACCATATATTTTTAATTATTAATTTGGTTCACTTTTAATCACATAGTGTTTCCTCATCACTCTTCAGTGTTTATTCCACATTATGAAGTGCTTACATCTAATTCTATCATTAAAACCTTATTCTTAATTATTATTTGTTTCACCATTAATCAATTATTGTTTATTATTGATTATTAAGCGTTTCATTACCATAAATATGGTTTCTAACTATTTTGGGGTTTTACACTTTCACTATTGCACTCTTTAACTGTTTACTTTAAGTGTTTCTTAGTGGGTAATCCCTATAATTACTTCTCTTTGTCACTTTCTCACTATTTCTTTCTTTACAAATATTATACATAGTATTACTAAGGTTATATTTCTATAGAGTTTTATTACATCTAACTCTAATTCTTGGGTTAGTGTACTTTTCTTTTTATTACATTACTTTACTGGGTTTTGTTAAATCAGTTACATTAATTATTTAATTGATAACAACGTTAATTTCTGATATTGGATAATCATTGGCTTTATTCCCAATATTATACTTGAGTGTACCATTTCTCCCTTACATATTTTATATTATTGGTTTGCTTCTTATCCCTTGGTTTCACTTTAGTTTCATTTTCATTTTTCTTCTTCTCCTCCTTCATTTTCAATTGGCTTCATTTTAATTTGGTTCTCCCCTTCTCGTTTGGTTTTCTTTCATTTGGTTGTATGGATTCATTCACTTCCTTCAATTGGCTTTATTCTTATTTGGTTTCGGTTTTTTCCCTTCTTCTTTGTTTTCCTGTTTGTGTGGTCAATCACTTGGGTTAGGTCATGTCGTCGTTTGTCGTGTTATTGTCATTTTATTTTCATTTGTTTCAACATTTTATTATTCAAATTATTTTTTATATAGTAGATTCATCTTTTTTATCCCTGGTATTGGGGTGGCTTATTTGTGTTGTAACATAATGCCTCTCCTTCAAAATTGATCATTTTAATAAAACACTAGTATAGTTTTTTATGATATTATCAGTTATATATTACTTTTCCTTTTCTTTCTGGTTTGTTTCTTCATTCTTATTTCTCTTCTTACTCGATTCATTCCATTTTAGTTGGATTTGTTTTTGTTTATTTCCATTAGTGTGTTCTCCCTTTTATATAATTTTTTCTCTAACTTTTTAGTAGCTGGTTTCTTCCATTACTATTCATTTTTTCTGAGACCAGAGGAACATCATCTCTGCTCAGTTTATTTGATTGCTGGACTTTTCAACAGTCAATCTTAAATACCTTTTTTGTCAACTTGTGACTTAAATTAATAATAATAATATATTTTGGGATTGTCCACCTTGTGGTTTTTTTTTTTAGATCACTTTGGCCTTTTACTCATTCTTCCTTCCGCTGTACCTTTGCTATATACTGTCATCTGCTCATACATTTTGTAAGGGGGCGAATTGGAAGGCTTTTTATTTTTTATTAATTTTGGTTTTGATTCCATTAAAACTGCACAATTCATTTCATATATGGGAGCTACCACAGTTTAATTTTATATTAATATAGATCACCCATTTCAATCACTTTCAAATTGTCAGACTTCACCTGTAAGGAGCCTCCAGTACAGCAATGCATATTGTCAGCCAAAACAATTGCCAGACGCATTGCGTAACCGCCCAGCAGCAGCCTTGTGACACAGTCTCCAGTTGGCAGTTTGGTATCAGAGAGTAAGCAGCACCAGACAATAAAGTTGTGAATTTAAAACAGTGGCCTCGGGTTTACAAGATAGGCCGCTTAAACAAATTCGGCCTATCTTAGAACGTGTGAAAACAGTTATTAAAAGTATTAACATTGTACAAACAAAAAGTTTGCCACCTAGTCGACTAATTAATTACCATGGCCGCAGCTGGCTAAATACAACCGGCTAGCGGGCCGAAATTCCATCCGACCGTAACAGCATGCCTAAAGAACTAAAATATAAATCAAAAGTAAAGTGATATACCAGTGATTCAGTGTAACTTTCAAAAATCAATGAAACAATAACATTTTTTTTTTCGGGAAAGACATCGTGTGTGTGACGCGCCATGAGGTTGCAGGAGACGCCATGGTAACGGTAATTGCATCTAACCCAAAATTGTTGTGATCAGGTGTAAAAGGGGGTTTTGAAGTAATTATATATATATATATAAAGAGGGATTTCGTATGAATGAGTGGATGGGCAATCTGGGTCGCACTTTAATAGATTTCTAAATATATTAGAATAAGAAAATGGTTAAGTAAAATGTGTATGTAGTATCTGTCTTTTAAAAGGAGAAAAGGGAGCTGTAATATGAGAATTGAAAAGAAAATAACCAATGCAATTAAATTAGATTTGTTTCAAATGAAAAGCGAGTCGAGTATGTTATTCAGACAACCTGAAGGTCATATTTGTATTTCGCAGTTTTGTGCAACGGACCTTGGCGTAAGAGGTGAGTTTTAAAATGAATAAAAGTTTAATAATTAAATGTATTAAAAGAAGATAGTACAATTGGCCCCCGAACAGGGACATTTTAAAGTGTGTCAAAATAAGTTAGTACAATTGACGCTGCGAACAGAGACTCGATTTGTAAAATAATTATAAATCGGCACCTAAAAGCGAATACAAGTATGGTTGAAGGTTGAATAACGATACGGAAAAAATGACGTAAAGTACGCAAGACAATGAGGTAAGATTAGAGTAAATATAAGCTGTTGTAGAAATAAGTCTAAGAGCAGTATATGTAAATTAAGAAAAGTAGTAAGTTGACAATATAAAAATGGCAGACAATAGTGAAGCCAGTTTGTCTGACAGTCAGATAGAAAGTCAGTTAAGTAGCGATTCGGGAGTACAAACGAATGACAGTAATTTAGAGAGTCAGTTGACCGAATCGAAAATAATGGAAGGCGTCACTAGTCAATCGACGCCGACCTCAGTTAAGAAAGAGAATAATAGTGATATGATGAGTATCATGCTCAGTCAATTCGAGAAAATGAATAGTAATTTTGAGACCAAATTTAATGCGCTAAGTAGTCGTTTTGATATGAATAATAGTGATTTCAATATTAAATTCAATGAACAGAAAAACGAGATAAATGAGAAATTAGATATACAGAATAACAAGTTTGATGCAATAGACAAAAAATTTGAGAGTCGTTTTGATGAACTTAGAACTGAAATGAATAAAGTACACATCAACTGTGAAAGTAACTGTAACAAATTAAAATATGAATTAACTGAAACGTTGAGTCACTCATTAGATAGTATGAATAATAAGATTGACGAAATAGAGAGTAGTGTAGTAGAAAAAACCAATGAACAAATACAAAAAGTAACCGAACATTGTGCTCGTAAAATAGATGAATGTAATGTTAGCAATGAGTACAAATTGAATTGTGTAGTTGATAAGATTGAAACATATGAAATTAGCACTAATGTCAAAATCAATGAAATAGAAAGTAATTGCAAAACAGAGATACAAGCTATACAAAATACAGTGAATACTATAGATAAGCGTCACGTACAAATTGAGGGTTTAAATAACAATATATTTGCATCAATTGAGCAGAGTATAGTTAATGTAAAAGATGAATTAAATATAGCTATAAACGAAAAACTTAAGAGTGTTACTGAACAAATAGTCATTACTAAAGATACGAATAGCGATATTGATTTGGAGTTGTTTAATTGTGAAAACAGGGGGGTACACCCTATGCAGTTTTTAAATAGAGTCAAAGAATTCAATCAGTTTTGTAGAAGTAGTTGGGAAGTACAACTGTTAAAAATAATGAAGTGTTTTAGAGGGAATTCCGCGGTATGGGCGGAGGTACATAAAGTAGACTGGGTAAATTATCAGTGTTTTGAGACGGCTTTTAGAGAGAAATATTGGTCGGAGGAGGAACAAGAAATATTGCGGAGTAAAATTATGGGACCAGGTAATTTTGGGACCCAAGGGAGTAACGTAACCATGTATGTAATGCGATTATACAATGAGGCCAAATATTTAGAGCCACCGTTACCGTTTCGGTCATTCGTCCGCCATATAAGTAAGCATTTGCCCAGAGAAATACAGATTACGCTAATGACGCGTGAAATTCTAGAGATTACGGAACTAGAAAAAATATTGGATATTTTTCAGAATATAAGAGAACGGGATATGAGTAGGCGGATAAACGCACCAATAACACATATGAATGGTAATCATAATCAATCCCGGGGAATACCGAGTTTTCACCGAGGGGCGCGAGGGGGAAATAATGATAATCGAGGCGAGAGTTGGAGGTGTGTCGATTGTAATGTAGATAATTACTCAATACGAACTACATGTTTTAGATGCCACAAACCAAGAGAATGCCAACGCAGTGAGCGGACATATCAGCCACAAAGTCAACCGCAGAGAGGAGGCGAGAACGCCAGAGGAGCACCGAGAGGAAACGGAAGCGGAAATAGAGGCAGAGGTGGATACAACCAGGCGGTAGCGGGTCCATCCACGGGAAACTAGAGGAGACAATGGAGAACCGGGCCCATCCATTGTCGGAGGAGAACCTGGAGGTCCAAGAGGAGCATAACTACCGCAGCAACATAATTATCAGAGACATGGCGGAGGAGTTACTGGAGGAGGACGCTGCACAAATGACAGAAACCAAAACCGGACTGACAGAGGTATTCATAACCATAGAAGGTAAGGATTACAAAACATTGATTGATATGGGTAGCGAGATATCAGTAGTTTCAGAGAATGTACTGGGTGAATTACAAAGGGTAAATAAGAATATTCCATCATTACCAGTAGCGGGAGTAACAGTAGTGGGGGTGACGGGAGTACGAAGTAAACGAGTCACTAAACAAGTCCAATTAAACATATATATTAATGGAATAGAATTTGAGAATACTTTTCTAGTAGTTAAGGGTTTGAATTTAGACAATTCTGGGAAATGATTTTTTGAAGAGAAATAAAGCAGTAATTGATTTTAATCAGAGAATAGTGGAATTTAATAAGGGGCATGAACCAATCAGGGTAGATTTTCAGAGGGTGTTAGATACGGCTAGAGTTATGGGTGTAAAGATGATACCAGACCGAGTAGGCGAGGGAATTATAGAAATAAGAGTGAATGTGTGTCAAGAGAGTGAGAGCATGGAGAATGATGAGAGAGTCTGGGAAAACAGGGCAGAGATATTTTTTAATGAGGGTGGAGTTGTAGGGAGCCCCCAACGACAGGAGTTGTGGGTGGTTATTGAACGTTTTAGAGATGTATTTGCTGAGTTGCCTGGGAAAGCCAGGGACTATGTATGCGAGCTGAAGATTCGAGAGCACTCACCCTACATGCAGAGAAGTTATCCAGTGCCATTTTCAAAGAGGAGAGCCGTTCAAGAAGAGCTGGACCGCATGATGGAAGGGGACATCATCGAGAGATCCATATCGCCTTACTCGAATCCATTGGTAGTGGTCATCAAAAAGGATGGAAAGGTAAGATTGTGCTTAGACGCTCGAAAAATTAATCAGATTATAATACCTGACCGGGAATCACCGGAAGCCATGAACGAAATTTTTCAAAAGTTTAGTGGGGTCAGATATATGACGTCCTTAGATTTAACAGCGGGCTACTGGCAAGTTCCACTAGCGCCAGAAAGCCGTAAGTTTACTGCGTTCCTTTTCAATGGGAAAAACTATCAATTTAAACGCCTGCCATTTGGGCTTAACACTAGTGTCGCAAGTTTTATTAAGTGTTTAGACATGATATT
This sequence comes from Magicicada septendecula, assembly GCA_034769895.1. Classification (NCBI taxonomy): domain Eukaryota; kingdom Metazoa; phylum Arthropoda; class Insecta; order Hemiptera; family Cicadidae; genus Magicicada; species Magicicada septendecula. The sequence goes on from CM068367.1 coordinate 1,140,274,552, forward strand.
ACAACCAAAAGATTTAGATTTTTTGACTGTATATGTTGACGACATACTAATAGCATCAAGAACATTCTCTGAACATGTAGAACACATAGAGTACGTTCTAAATAAATTACGACAAGGGGGATTAACTGTTAATTGGGATAAGTCGAAATTTTTACAAACCAAAATACATTTTTTGGGTTTCATTATAACTCCTGAGGGAATTTTAGCAAACCCAGACAAAGTAGAAGCTATCATACGTTTTCCAGAACCGAAAAATATTAAACAGTTGCAGAGTTTTCTAGGATTATGTAATTTTTATAGAAAATTTCAGAGAAATTATGCACATATTACCTCTAAGTTAAGTGTTGTTTTACAAAAGAATAAACAGTGGAAATGGGGAGAGGAGGAGAGAACTTTTTCAATGAAATCAAAGAGAAATTTATAGACATAATAATGATGAATCACCCCGATTTTCAGAGAAAGTTTTATTTACAGACGGATGCCAGCAACATAGCCATCGGCGCAGAGCTTTACCAGGAGGGGGAGGATCAGGAGCACAGGACCATCGCTTTCGCCAGCAGAACTTTATTGGCAGCAGAAAAAAATTACACTACTACCGAAAAGGAATTGCTGAGCATCGTCTTTGCTGTGAAGAAATTCCGCACTTACCTGCTAGGAAACGAAACCGTCATCAGGACCGATCATAAGGCCTTATCATTCCTAAATACATGTAAGCTGACGCATAGCAGATTAACCAGGTGGGTACTAGCTTTACAAGAGTACAACTTTTCTTGGGAGTATATTAAGGGGTCAGATAATAAAGTACCGGACACTTTGTCCAGGGTAGACACTATAGATAATAAGACAGGTAGAGATCTTAAAGAAATAGAAATTTTTCGATTAACTAGGGAAGATAGAATTTTTGGGGAGGAATTAAGGGAAATTAAAGAAAGACAAAGATCAGAAAATAAATTGGGTAAGATAATAACTAGTTTAGAAGCAGATATTAATGGTTCAGAGTATAATACACATTTCCAGATACATAAGGGAATCCTGTTTAAGAAAGTAGAAGGGGGTGAACGGGATTGGAGGTTAATGATACCCGATGAATTAGTAGATAGAATTATTTGGGATTGCCACATAAGATATGGTCATTTTGGGGCGAAAAAATGTGCAAATGTACTAAAAGAGTCTTGTGTTTTTAAAAATATGGAGAAGAGAGTTAGAAGAGTATTAAGAGTTTGCGATCTGTGTCAAAAGTCTAAAGTAGTAAATTACAGGGTTGAAGGTGAAATGAAGTATATTAAAGTAGAAAGACCTTTTGATTTAGTTGCAGTAGATTTGTATGGGCCATTGCCTAAAGGTAGAGGAGGAGTGGTATATATTTTTGTTGTTTTGGATACTTTTACCAAGTTTGTTAGGTTATACAGTGTAAAGAGAGCTACTAGCAAAGTACTCAGCGAGAAGATCACCAAGGACTACATGATCAACGTAGGGAAGCCGAAGGTAATTTTATCTGATCATGAACCGCAGTTCATCAGCGGCAAGTGGAGACAGACTCTTGGCTGGGAAGGCATCATACCCAAACACACGGCAGTTTACCATCCACAGTCGAACCAGGCAGAGCGGGTGATGCGAGAAATTGGCAGAATATTCAGGGCGTATTGTCACTCCAAACACACGGAGTGGCCGTTGTATGTGAAGAAGGTGGAGGATTGGTTAAACAGCACAACCCACGATTCTACAGGATTTACACCGTACGAACTAATCAAGGGAAGCCATCCACCCAGAATTTTAGAACAACTTTTTGAATATCCACCGGAAGAAAGAGTTTTGGACAAAGATGTAAAAATACGACTTTCCAACGAGAGTCTGCTAACTAAGGGAGAGAGGAGAAAGCAAAAGCATGATGGCAAAGGTAAGTGGGTCAAATATGAGATAGGGCAGTTAGTATTAGTGAGAAGACACGATTTATCCAGTGCACAAGATAAAGAGATCCAAAAATTCTTTTTGTTGTATGAAGGACCGTATGAAGTTGTTGACATTAAAATGGATAATGCTTATGTTTTACGAAACCAAACAACGGGGGAAATAGTGGGTACCCATAACGCCACCAATTTAAAAAGGTATTGGTTAAAATAAAATAATTAAAATAATACATTAAATCCTGTAATTAAATATAAACTAAATAACTACAAAATTAGGAATTTAACATATAAAGTGGTAGCGGATAGATGTTCCCCACTTGTCCCAGTGGGGTTCGTCTATTTCAGGGACGCGCCCCTGCCCACGCGAGCCTTGGTTTTCTCCATTTACCCTTATTTTCGGAGGAAGCTTTGTCCTTACCTTTAGTCCTAGTTCTCGACCTTTTAATGATCCTTACCCTTTTTATCTTCCCGATTTCCCTAACCCTCCCCTTAGAGAAAACATAAAACATAACAATAGTTACATAAATTGGCACACTTTTTGGAACCATTTGATTACCTTAATTCTAAATGAAACATTAGGGTAATCCTCAAAATTAAATAAACTGGTGTTATTTACAAATTGTAAACTCATCCCTTAATTAGGTAGGTAGTGGAGAAGTTTTGTGGCTGGGTAGACAAACTAAATAATAAATTTTTGTATAATTTAATAGAATTATTGTGTACAGAGATGGGGTCATAGATTAGTGGTTGTGGTTTGTTTTTTAATCTGGGAAACAAGTGGTAGATAAGGATCTGAGGTTTGCAAAAAGGGTAGTTATTTACTGTCATAGAAGTGGGTTTCTGTTCGTCTTCAATCGCATCTCTGTACACAACGATTCTGTACATGTAACATATAACCTATTTACAGGCAATTAAGAAAAAATAATTTTGGAACATTCTAAAGTAAAACTTATGTAACCAAAAGGTTTAATTATTATTTTGTGGTACCTGCTATGTTAGGTTATGAGTAGGGGATAATGGTATTAAGAATGTAATTGTGGAGGAATTTAAAGAGAGATTTGAAACAAATGAATGTTTGTAAAATTTATTGAAATATTAAGAAAAACTGCAACATTTAATCACGTAGAATCATTTTGAAAATTGTAATCAAAGTAATGGAAATTGTTTTGAATGTACTAAGAGAGGAAATTGAACTGTATCTGTCCCTGGAGTAACTTAATGTAGTAAATGTTAGTGCTGTGTTTAAATTCATTTTGATTCAAATTGAAATTGTAATTTTATATATTTTATACATTAACTCTATACAGCTGTAATTAAAGTTAAACTGTTTTGGGTGGAGATTGTTAAAGAACTTTCAAGTTAAATAAATAATTTAAAATGGCCAATTACATTAATGAAGCAAAAGTAACTTTGATCTGAATTGACACCAGCTGATAGATATGTTAACAAAAGATTTATAGAAATAGAAATTTTGTAGGAAGTATATATATGCCAGTACAGGTGTTAGTATGATGTAACCAGAATGTTTAGACTATGTGAGTACTGAGACAGAGTGTTTATAACACTCTGGCACACAAGTGTTTATGTAAACAGGTTGTATGTTGAGACTAATGTCTGTAGTCATGCTTGGTGACAATAACAAAAAATGTTGTAGTCTGCTGAATCAGTATCTTGAGTAAAACCTTATTGTGACATAAAAGAATTGAAGTTAAATTTTTTTTTACAGACCAAATAATAATGAGGCAATTACTGTAACTTTTGAGATTAATTAAATTAATTAAAGTAAATTAAACGCAATTTAATTTGATAATTAAATAATTGAAAAGATGATTTTTATAATAAATTTAAATTTATTCTGATGCAAACTTCATGTAATTGTAAAACAAATGAAATATGTACTTTAATTGAAGGGAATTTTGTGTAAATGCTGTCAAAATGTTTGGGAACTTAGAGGTGTATATTACTATCCACGTAACTTGTATCAATGCCAATTTATATTTTATGTTTTAACTGTAGATTCCCCACCTAAGTGCGGCCATGACCTCACCGGACCATGACCGTGAAAGTAGTTAATTGTGGCAAATCATAAATTTTACTTGATATAACCGGCTTGTGGTTTGTTTTATTTTTTTAACCCGGTGGTTTGTTAGATTTAGTAGGGGGGTTATTTTTTGGGGAATCTACCAAATTTTGGAACAGGGCTATTTTCACCCAGATAGGGGTGGTAGTCCATTAGGGGTGTATAAATAAAAACTAGTAGGTATAATACCGAATTTTATTGTAACGCCGAAGCAAGGATGGGGGTGGAATAAAAGAAAAAAATGTCCACCCCTTCCGCATCAGTCCTTGTGAAAGCAACTAGACGCCACAGTCTAGGGGGGGGGTAATAGTGAGTGTGGATGGGCGGTGACTCAGTTACAGGTCACGAGGGAGATGTGGTTTACGGCGAGGATGAGGCTGAAAAAGGCCAAGAAGCCTCGTGCAGAACACATTAATATGTAACGGGTATCGGGGGTTAAGGGATTAAAAGGGGGGTAGAGAAAAAAATATATATATATACATCTATATATTTGTATATACTTTTGTGCCTGCCATTAAATTGATGTTGTGCATTTTTGGTTGTATTATTGTTTATGTGTATTAATAGTGTTATGGAATTATATTGTTTACGATATATGCATAATCAAACGTTAGGATAAGGCAGTTCATATTTTAATTAAATATTCAATTTATTTGTTTTTTTAGTAATAATAAAGAGATTTAGTCCATTCAGATAAGAGATTTTGTTTTGTTTTGATACAATTTGATATTGACTTAAAATTTTAAAGGATGAGTTTGTGTAGAAAACATTATAGGGGTATGTATGCACCCAGTATTTGCCAAAGGCGACCCAGTTTGCATGTAAGGGGGAACATATCGGTTGAGGATCTGGCATGATATAAGCCAGGGATTTGGATTTTTGGGGAAACATGATAGAAGGCGAGGTGCGCGGTGGTGCGTGTCTGCTCGATTTTTCGGTGTTGGGATCTCTTACGGAGAAGTCCAGGGATCTCGTTCAGATGCGTCCATAGTCGCCGAGCCAGGGGGGTTGTTTACCCATGAGGTATAAGAATAAATGGGGGGTTATTGGCACCATATCCTCACCGGTCCTCTTAGGGGTTTTAGCAATGAGATTTCTTCTGTTTCGACAGAAGACTTCTCATTGGGGGGGGGGTATTGTAAGGGGGCGAATTGGAAGGCTTTTTATTTTTTATTAATTTTGGTTTTGATTCCATTAAAACTGCACAATTCATTTCATATATGGGAGCTACCACAGTTTAATTTTATATTAATATAGATCACCCATTTCAATCACTTTCGAATTGCCAGACTTCACCCGTAAGGAGCCTCCAGTACAGCAATGCATATTGTCAGCCAAAACAATTGCCAGACACATTGCGTAACCGCCCAGCAGCAGCCTTGTGACACAGTCTCCAGTTGGCAGTTTGGTATCAGAGAGTAAGCAGCACCAGACAATAAAGTTGTGAATTTAAAACAGTGGCCTCGGGTTTACAAGATAGGCCGCTTAAACAAATTCGGCCTATCTTAGAACGTGTGAAAACAGTTATTAAAAGTATTAACATTGTACAAACAAAAAGTTTGCCGCCTAGTCGACTAATTACCATGGCCGCAGCTGGCTAAATACAACCGGCTAGCGGGCCGAAATTCCATCCGACCGTAACAGCATGCCTAAAGAACTAAAATATAAATCAAAAGTAAAGTGATATACCAGTGATTCAGTGTAAATCAATGAAACAATAACATTTTTTTTTTCGGGAAAGACATCGTGTGTGTGACACGCCATGAGGTTGCAGGAGACGCCACGGTAACGGTAATTGCATCTAACCCAAAATTGTTGTGATCAGGTGTAAAAGGGGGTTTTGAAGTAATTATATATATATATATATATATATATATATATATATATATATATATATAAAGAGGGATTTCGTATGAATGAGTGGATGGGCAATCTGGGTCGCACTTTAATAGATTTCTAAATATATTAGAATAAGAAAATGGTTAAGTAAAATGTGTATGTAGTATCTGTCTTTTAAAAGGAGAAAAGGGAGCTGTAATATGAGAATTGAAAAGAAAATAACCAATGCAATTAAATTAGATTTGTTTCAAATGAAAAGCGAGTCGAGTATGTTATTCAGACAACCTGAAGGTCATATTTGTATTTCGCAGTTTATGCAACGGACCTTGGCGTAAGAGGTGAGTTTTAAAATGAATAAAAGTTTAATAATTAAATGTATTAAAAGAAGATAGTACAATTTGTTGTTTTTTATTTATTTATTTGTTAATTTCATCACTTCTAACTTTTTATTAGTTTGTTTTTCTATTCTTCTTGTGGTCATTTTAATTATCTTAGACATCTTTTTTCTTTCTCTTGGTTGTTTAGGAATATTCTGCTTTAGCCATTTTTTGTATATTTGTTTTATACATAACTTCTTTTTCTTCCTTGTACCAGTTCAGATTTTTTTTTCTTTGAATACATTGAATTCATTATTATTTCAGGTATTTATCTTAGCAGTTTTTGCTTGATTTTATTTTTGTTTATTTTATTTTGTTTTAAATATTATACTTAATAATTTTTGTAATTTAGTTTTTCTTACTTTATAGGAATTTTTGTGACTTATTCCTTTCTTGGTACTTTTTGTTTAAATATTATCGTAAGTTTGTGGTTCTTACCTTTTTATAGGAATTTTTGTAACTTATTCCTTATTATAATTTTTTTTTTCATTCCTCATATGTCATCGAAATAATGTAGTAAGTTGCTCTTACAGACCTTTTGAGTTTTGAAATTTTATTTATTCTATTATGGGTTTATTTTTCCTCATAAAACTTATAGAAGCTTGAGTGTACACTCCTTTTATCCTTTTTGTGGTTATATTACTTATTAGGTAAGTATTGTTACCATTATCTTTGGTGATGACATAGGGTGATACATAGGGTTATACATAGGACCTTGTTATTTATACTTTTTCGTAAGGTGATCTTCTCATTTTCTCCTTCATTATTATTGCCTTCTCTTGTATATTACACTCTTTGTTGTCTTTCTTCTCTACTCCTTCAAATGTTAGATGTTTGAACATTTATTCTGGATAATGTTTTTAAATTTATTTATTATGGTTTATTAGCCCTCATTTAATTCGTCTTGGTTGTTTAGTCATTTCTTGTCAATTCTTGTTTTGGTGATTACTAATTGGTTTAATTACTTTAATGCTCTTTCCTCTCCGTTGGTTTGCTTGGTCGGTAATTCGAAGATCAGTCCCTTTTCTTTGTGTTCATTTTCAGTGAGTTTACCCATGGTCCATCATTTCCTCTGCACTTGTGGTTCGGATAACCTCGGTGTGTAGAACTATCTTCGTTCATGTAACATAGGTCTCCTCCATCTTGTACCATAATTCCTCTACTATCATATGTTCATTTGTCTCCATGACTGCTTCATACACTACATTTTGATTAATCAAAGAAGTTGTTAATTGTACCTCCTTCGTTAATGTTATCATTGGTTTTTTATTCAGCATTTCTAGTTCTGGTATGCTCCAGTGTTTTAGTGACCTCCTTAAATTGTGACACACCATTTTGTTGTGAGTCCTGTCAGTTTTGTGTAATTTCCATTTAACTATCGAATTGTAGAAGTTTTCCTCCGCTGGTTTGTTGTGAATTCCTTCAATTTTGGGTATCTTCCATTTAGGTATTGCTTTTCTCCAGTTTCTTCTAGCTGGTTGGTATTTCACCCCTTCTAGAATCTCTTTTAGAGTTCTCCTGCACTCCATAAAATTCATTATTTTATTCTGGTCAGTAACTGGTAAATTAAACACATCAATTAGTCCATTCTTCATCATCTCCAATTCTTCTCTTGTTTTTATTAGTTTTCTTTGATGCCTTTTCTCGGTCCTTCATTTCCATGTATTCATCATTTGTTTCGTTTTTATTATTTTCAGGCAATAATACAATTTGGTCTTTTTTAAATTCTATTTCCTCCTGACTATCTTCTATTTTCTGGTCTAATTCTTCCTTGTTATCACGAAAAATTTCTCTCATCTCTTTCCTGTGCTGTTCAAACATTTCTTTCATAATCCTCATCATTTCTTGCAACTGTTCTTGTGTGAGTTCTGGCATTTTCTTCTGTTGCTTCACTTCCACGTTCTTGATTACTTCTTTTTTTATTTGAGTTTTTGGTTGTTTAATTTTTTTATTATTTGGCATTTCCTTGAACTCTTCTACTTGATTATGTACCTTCCTCCAATTACAAATATCTTCTCTGGGTAGTTCAAACATCACCCTTATCCATTCCCTTAATTCTGCGTTTTCTGTTTGTATTGGTGTTTCTGGTTGCCTTATTGATTGTCTCCATTGTTCATACTCCTCCTGCATATATTCCTCTATCACCAGTGCGTATACTCCCGTTCTTTCATTTTTCATTTGTGTTTCATTTTTGTACCATTTTTCCCAATCTTCTTCAGTCATTCTTTCCACCTTGTTATCACGTTTTTCGTGGGCTGTCCCGATAGTCTCTTCTTCATTATATTTGGTGTCCAGTTTCCACGTTTCATCATAAATATCTCTCAGTGACATTTTGTCGTTTGGCGATCGCACTGCATTCGCACGACTCATCTGTGCTCGTTCGTGATCCGTGGTATTCTTCTCGATGTATTCCATCTCCTTACTGAACTTTTTAAATAACCGTGTTATCCACTCTGCATAACTCAATTGGTTCTGTTGGTTGGGCATTTTCGTTTGTTGTTGTAGCATATCTTTTTGTTTCATATTTTTCATCTTTTTCTCGTAACCATAGAGTGTTGCATATTCTCCTGTAATCGCCGCTAGTCGTCCTTTTCTAGCCTCACTACGTTGGTCGCCAATCTGTAACGAAGTATAACGTCCGCCTTCTTTAATACTTTATATTAGGCCTCATAAGTCATCGAAATATGGTTGTAAGTTGTGCTCACATAATTTTTGAATTTTGGTAATTTTATTTATTTATTTTTCTTCATAAAACCTTATTCTTAATTATTATTTGTTTCACCATTAATCAGTTATTGTTTATTATTGATTGTTAAGCGTTTCATTACCATAAATATGGTTTCTAACTATTTTGGGGTTTTACACTTTCACTATTGCACTCTTTAACTGTTTATTTTAAGTGTTTCTTAGTGGGTAATCCCTATAATTACTTCTCTTTGTCACTTTCTCACTATTTCTTTCTTTACAAATATTATACATAGTATTACTAAGGTTATATTTCTATAGAGTTTTATTACATCTAACTCTAATTCTTGGGTTAGTGTACTTTTCTTTTTATTACATTACTTTACTGGGTTTTGTTAAATCAGTTACATTAATTATTTAATTGATAATAACGTTAATTTCTGATATTGGGTAATCATTGGCTTTATTCCCAATATTATACTTGAGTGTACCATTTCTCCCTTACATATTTTATATTATTGGTTTGCTTCTTATCCCTTGGTTTCACTTTAGTTTCATTTTCATTTTTTTCTTCTTCTCCTTCATTTTAATTTGGTTCTCCCCTTCTCGTTTGGTCAATCACTTGGGTTAGGTCATGTCATCGTTTGTCGTGTTATTGTCATTTTATTTTCATTCGTTTAAACATTTTATTATTCAAATTATTTTTTATATAGTAGATTCAACTTTTTTATCCCTGGTATTGGGGTGGCTGATTTGTGTTGTAACACAATATGATTCATAACCATAAAGAAATTATCAGTGCATATAGGATGTTTTCTTTGTTTTTCCGAAAGTTGTGGTTTAAGGAGTTATTCCCTTCTTCCAACTACCGGTTCAATTATAATTAATGTTTTATGACTGTTTTATAAATATTTATAACAGTAGGATGTTAACATTGTTCAGATTATCTATAGCTGGGCTGTTAGGCTGTGGTCGACAGTTGTTAATGACAAACATTTCTGCTGCACCATTGGAGACCATCTTCAGTGCCACGATAGTTTGGCAGATATTTGCCAGCTTACCCCAGTACTGAGGTAAATTGTGTCAGCCGAAGTAGGCCCACTTAAATAAATCCATCAACCCAGTATGATCTAAGGTGAAAGGCAGCATCAGTCAATCAGCATCAAGTACCGTCTGATTCGTTTGGGAGTACAGCATGCCAAATCCTACTTAATGGGAGGTTTTTTTCCTATCCAATGCAATTCCCAGCCTGTTTCAGCAATAACTTCATCATTTCGCATAAATCTCTTTCCAGTAAACCACTTCTTCAAGTTTGGAAACAGATAAATAGTCTGAAGGTGCTAAGTCTGGTGAGTAGGGGGGGGTGCAGAAAAATTTTATAGCATAATTCAAACATTTATGCTGTCACAATCGCAGAAGAATGAGCTGGTGCATTATCTTGGTGAAAAAGAACCTTCTTTTTCATCAAATGTGGTTGTTTTTTTCATTACTTTTCGGTTAGTTGATCCAGCAGAGATTCATAATATTGCCCAGTTATCATTTTACCCTTCTCCAGACAGTCGATTAAGATTTTGCCACGAGCATCCCAAAAGACGGTGGCAATCAACTTACCAGCGAACGGAACGGTTTTTGCTTCTTTTGGAGCATGTTCTCCTACTGTGACCCACTGTTTTGACTGTTCCTTGGTTTCAGATTGGTAGTGATGTATCCAAGTTTCATCAACTGTTATGAAACACGGCAAAAATTCTTCTCGATTGCGTTGAAACAGCTCCAAACTGTGTTTAGAAATGTTTGTTTGTTCATGCTTCTGATCGATTGTGAGCGAACGCGGCACCCATCTTGCGGACAGTTTTCATGTATGTAAATTTTCATATAAAATATGATGGACCTGTTCATTTGAGATGCCTGTTGTCTTAGCAATTTCACGCACTTTCCATCTGTTGTCCTCCATGACCATATCATGGACTTTTTCAAGATTTTCTGAAGTTGTAACCTCAACAGACCGTCCGGAACGTTCAGCGTTGTTTGTACTCATGTGGCCACTACGAAAATAACCAAACCATTTGTAAACTGTTCTGGTCAATGGAGCTGACTCAGTATAATATGTATCTAGCTTGGATTTAGTTTCCTGTGCGTTTTTGCTTTTCAAAATTAATGTTTCATCCCCATCACCACATGAAATTCTCTTTCATCCATTTTTTGCAAATCACAATACTTGGTAAATTCAAACGATTGGCAGAAACAGAATTATGAATGTACGTGACTGAAACATGGAATATGCTCCTAGTGGAGATGTGGGAAACTAAAAATGGTGTCATTTATGTACTACGAGCGCTTTGTCTTGACTTTGCACGGACATATCAAACACCCCTTGTACTATATTTTCACAAACAAATGAATATTTGTAGTGTTACTAAATGATATACTAAAAATCAGCATAGGTAAATTTACCGGACATCAACCAACTGTTTTTGTGCCAACAAAACGGCGTGACATGTAATGCACATGCATCAGCATAGAAACAGCGAAGTTTTCACTTAGAAGCCGTGGAGATTATTGTGTTCATACTTTTCAAAAGAACACCAGTTTTCATTTAGTTTATTATTATAATTCTGGCTTAGAGAGTGAAATGGATCAGTCTGGATCGCTGTCAACTTTAAGTGCAAAGGAAAGTCATACATAGTCAGAGTTGGAAAACAATTTATAACGTGTACAAGTTTATTAAATTGGAAGATAAAGAAATATCAGAAAGAAAGTTACAGGAATGGGTAGCTCAGGCATGCGGTGTGTCTCTAAGTAGTGTTTTTAGAATGATTGAAGAAGCATCTGCGAATACGGGTTATATAAAATCTTCCAGCTCTCCCTATAAGAAACGTTCAACAAAGGAAATAAAAATCGATTTAGACGATTTTGACAAGTCTCCTGTGAGACAAATTATTTACAAATGTCAATCCATAGAACGGAAAAGACCAGCATTCAAAGTTATTAAAAAAATGTTAAAGAACAAATTAATTAAAATGGCAGTGCATCCAATACGATACACACTTTTCAAATGGGATTTCGATGGAAAGATGTCAAAAGCAGTAGGAAACTTTTAATAGAAAACATGACATTAGAAACTTAAAGAGTTGATATATAAGAAAATTATGGCAATACAGAGGAAAACAACCGCCCACATTATACACAGACAAAACTTATTTTCATAGTTCAATGTCAGTTACAAAAACATGGACAGACAATGACAAAAATAACTGAAAACTCGAATAAACAAAGGACTGTGGGTAGTTGTAGTACATGCTAGTGGTGAAAATGGGTTCGTACCTAATGCGGTCTTAATCTTTAAATCAGGTAGAAAAAAGGTGATTATCATAACGACATGAACTATAAAAATTGTAAAAAGTGGATGACTGAAATGGTTATTCCAAACTTGAATAAAAACTTGTATAAAAACTTACTTATTTATACATTTAATTCACTTGTACTTACCGTTATTCCTAAGGGTCCCCCCAGAGTTCTATAAGCGAGATCAGAAACAGTGTGAGGGTACGAAATAATTATTCTGACACATTTTGAATGAAGAGAATTTATGATTTTAATTATTCAGAATTATTTAAAATGTTGTTCCAAAATTTTTCTCATTGTTTTATAGATTCGACTAGTTTTCTTTGTTCGGTTTATCAGCTACTACATATTGACTTATACTAACATCTTACCTTACTGATCACATTTTAATACATATATATGCAGACAGAGCCCAGCCTGCAATTTTTTACACCCTCACAAACACACAGAAAATTTATTTATCCCTTAAACATTTTTAATAATATCTCCCCCCCTATCGGCAACGTGGTTTTCGGTTGGTCATTATTACTCCCTTTTCCCTTTCAAAGTTTTTGTTGTTAGTGTCCGAAAAAATCGATCTACGTGTTCTCCGTTTTATTCCGACCGCGGTCACATGAGTCTCACTGTTATATTAGTTAAAAAAAACAATTTTGTTTCTGAGCCCGGTTTGTCGGGCGGCCTGCGCAGGCGAGAGTCGACGAAAGACTGCCAGCGTCTCTCAGTTCCCCACTCCTTGATGATTTTAGTCAAGACGACGGACATCAATGCCTTACAGTTAGTCGTCACAGTTTCGTCCTATGCTATGCATGTAGTTTTGGAATGACGATAGCAGACGAATTCAACTAGGCACTGGCTAATGTCACAAAAGGGCCATGATTTCCTGCCGCCCAAACGCACATTGCGGAATTACCTCTGCTCAAGCCATCTTGCTTTAAACCAAACTCGGCGTCCTGGCAGAGCGCGCACCCGCGTAGTGGCGTGCGTGCCTTGCCACACATGTACAGAGTTCTGCGAATTTTTAGGGTGGCGCGAATTCTTTGCAGCATTCCGCGACAACAACTGTGTCTTACTGCTTTGTTCCAAACTGTTCTATTGGCCATGATTTCTGTAGTAATGGACATAACGTTGCACAATAATTTTAGAAATCCCGCACAAAATGAAAGAAATAAAAGATATAAATGCCCCATACTGTTAAAAATAAAAACACCCAAAAATGACCCGCTACAATACCCCCTCGATGAGAATTCTGCTGTCCACAACAGAAGAAATCTCATCGATAAACCCCGAAGAGGACCGGTGAGGAACTGGTGCCAACAACCCCCTTGTTCTTAATCTACATGGGTACATGACCCCCCCTGGTTCAGCGACTATGGACTCATCTGAACGAGATCACTGGACTTCTCCGTAAGAGATCCCAACACCGAGAAATCGAGGAGACTCGTACCACAGCGCACCCCGCCTTTTAACATGCTACCCCCAAAAATCCTCAATCCCTGGCTCAGATTATTCCAGATCCTCCACCAATGTGTTCCCTCTTTCATGCAAGCTGGGCTGCCTTTAGCAGATACTGGGCTCACACACACTCACATTACATATTACACTTTGACAAATTGTAAAATTGAAAATTATAAAATTCCTTAAGATTGACAAAAAATTCAAAAAAAATTCAAAATTCAAAATAATATTTTATCAAAAAAAATTCTCTTCCTTTTTTTTCTGTTTTTATTTCAAACTAAGCTAAATTAACCATTTCTTATGGCTAAAACATCCTTAACTTAACAGGTGAATACCTAGATTCCAACAATACCATGCAATACAACAAATCAATAAAATAAACATGTTAAATACACACATAATAAAATACTCATTACTCAAAAATATTTACTCGCTGGCAGGCGAAAAATCAAGTTTTTTTTTCTCACAAAAAAATTAAAATTTTCAAAATTTTAAAATTCAAAAAAAAATTTATATTTATTAAAATGTTTCCTTCATATTTAAAATTATTTAAATATTGGTTCGAATTAATTAAACAAACAAATAAAATTGACTTCCTACTATACAAGCTTAGTAGGTGTATGAACCTCATCAGCTGATCGAAACTAGGTCAAGTCCAAAACCCTTGACCTACATATGTTACGCACAATTTCTGTCTGAAAATACATTCAACATCTGTAATAATCTAATGTGAAACACAAAAAAAATACAATAAAACATTTAAAACAAACAAAATATTAATATAATAATCAAATTGACATTTAAATTATTTAAAACAAACAATTCTTAATTTCACATTATTTTCAATTCTATCAAATTTCTGTCACTGGTTTCGAAAAAATAAAAATTTTATATTCTTTATCATAAATCTCTCTCTTTATTTAACAATCGTATTCTTCATTACTGTGGGTGATGTAAATTATTCATCTCATTTAATGTACTACTTGATCTGGATACCTATATAATCTTTCTCCCTCTGACTCTACTATTAACTTTTACTACATGACACCCATCTCTATCAAAACACTCTAAACGCAATTTACCTCTGGCACCGCTCATCTTTGTACTAGGATGTGTGTTCCCTACCTGGCTATACCCATACGAGCCAATGCCCCTCCAAAATATCGGCAAACACTCACGCGAACTACTCTATTCTCGCCACAACGCCGCACGTTGCTCACACCTTACCACCTCACCCTTACTACAAAATATCATCAACAAATATGTTTATATCTCATTCACATTACTCATCTCTACATATACTCACTACTACTGTGTCAACATCAATACTTCTCAAAATACTATAACATATATGAACTCAAAACAACATTACATTATCCTCATCTCTACTATTTCAACTTTAACTCTGACTTCAACTTGGACAGATCTATACGTCCCGTAAAATATTCATCACCCAAAAACTCTCTTTTGTTAACTTGCATAAATTATTATTTTATTTCTCCTTATCATTATTGTTATCATTACTTCAAAACATCTGTAATACATTGAAAACATTACATTGAACATTAATGACTTGGAACCTTTATAACCAATATACCAGTGACATCTTATTGCTGATCAGCTGATCCTACTAACACAATTAAAACACATCTCATAATTGAAAAAATTACATGGAATATACCTTTATCAATACTTACTTCTACCCCCATTATTTTCCCCTTTCTAATTCTGATCATTTTGTGTTACCCGCCTGCCAGACGTTTAATTATTAGCTTAGAAAAAAATACACACATAATGAAACACATTTTTATCAACAAATATATCTAACTTACCACAATAGAATAGTACACTTAGAATTATAGCATGAACAACTTGTATTGAAAATATGAGCATCTAGTTATTTAGCAGAGCACAAGCAATTTTATTGTATCAAAATTGAATTAGTAAAGAAATTTTTTATGTTATAAAATTTACATTCGTGACTCCTTTGCGTCACCTCCCAGCCACACACACTATTTCAAATTATGTAAGGCTGTGGCGCCTTTTCGCTTCGACAAAGACTGTATATTTTGGAGCAGGTTTTACCTCTCCGTGTCTTTGCTTCCGCTATTAAGTTTTAAAAGTATTGAACATCAACATGTTCGGGTCTATAATTACACACCCTTAATACGGGTCTACCACCTGTCTTGCTACCCCCAAGCGGGCAGAGTGGCAGCCGCTGTTTCATAGTTCCGGGGATTTCCCCTAGTTGTCACCCCCCATTGAATTTCTAATAAAGGGTCCGGCAGAGAAACCTGACGGTTTTCTAAGTGAAATTATGACCAGAATAAATAGTTTATAAACAAAATTTTATTTTAGAATTAAAGTACATCTCAAAGCATTTTATTTACATTAATTACTTTTTGAAAATCACATTCTTTAGATGGTGTCCCTCATTTTGAACACATTCTTCGAGCCGTAACGGTAAACTGTGCATTACGCGCCGCAGAACTTCCGGAGAGATTGCCGTCACTTCTGTCCGAATATTCGGCTTCAAATCCACGATTGTCCTTGGTCGGTTCTGGTACACCCTATTCTTGAGATACCCCCACAGAAAGTAATCGCAAGCGTAGAGGTCGGGCGATCATGGAGGCCACTGAACATCCCCTCGGTGTGAGATCACTCGGGCTCCAAACATCTCTCTCAATTTATTCAGGGAAGCCCTTGCAGTGTGAGCAGTTGCCCCATCCTGCTGGAACCATGTGGTTTCCAATGCAATACCATGTTGCCGTAACTCAGGTGCGAGAAATGTTGTAAGCATGTGAACGTAACGTTGTGAATTTACAGTCACTGCATTCCCCTCTTCGTCTTCAAAGAAGTAGGGGCCAATTTTCCCGGAAGACATTAACCCACACCACACAACAACCTTCTCACTGTGTAACGGTCGTTCAAACAGTTCTTGAGGATTCTGCGATGCCCAGTACCGGCAGTTCTACGTATTGACATAACCACACAGATGGAAATTGGCCTCATCGGTCATGAGCAGATTGTTTAACACTTGTTCATTCACAATATTCACAAGTCCATGGCAACAATGCATGCGAATTCTCTTATCCTGGGCACTCAGTGTTTGCACTACAACACGTTTGTAGGGATGAAAGTCGAGTTCCAGATGCAAAATTCTGCGTACGGAGCGGTCAGAAATCTGTAGGGCACGTGCGTGTTTTAATGCCGATTGCCGAGGACTCCTACGAATAGCATGACGCACGCGTTCAACATTCTCCGGGGTTCGAACAGTACGCTGTTTCCCTGGTGGTATCTTCTTTAAGGCAGAGGCCGTTTCCCGAAAATTCGCCACCCACAACAGTATGGTATTGCGGCTTGGAACACTGTCATTTCGATGAATGCTGAAATGGCGGCGAAAAGCGCGCTGCTTAACAATAACTGACTCATTGTTTTTAAAAAACGTTTCCACTACGAACGCACGATGTTGTGCTGACCAACGCTCCATGGCGACTGAAATGCTTTGAGCTGTCGAACATATGAGCGCAAGCTCGATTCCAGCGCTCCATGCTACACTCCACAGAACTACTTCAAAAATCGTCAGGTTTCTCTGCCGGACCCTGTATATACCAATTTCAAGTCAGCTATGGTCAAGGGACTTGATATGACCATAGCTGGCCGCTAGCCAAATCCACGATTAGTGCTGGTAAGGCAATAATCGCCCGAAAAGTCGGGGAAATCTAACTTTCATTTCACTGTCTGTTCTATCCATTACTAATATGTACGACACGGTCGTTTAGATGTGTGTAAATTTTAATTTACACGAAAAAGGTGTGCTGCACATTTTCGCCATTTTGGCCTCCGATCGAGGTAACACTCACTGTTACCCCCAACCCATTTCGCTATCTACGGGGGCACAGGCAACCCCCGCAATAGCAACTTAATAGCTAACTAATTAACATTGATAACCAAAGCTTTCAACCTTTGCAGTCCCACACTCCATTGTTCTATCACTTCATTGAGCACCAATCTACCCCCTAAAATTACCCTTTAATCTTGTATAATAACAAGTTCTTGTATTTACTTTTAAAAATTTTCACATAGACACTTCTGCAAGTCCAATCTTTCACTTTTCACTAACATTTTCTTTCTGACAAAATAATAAGTACCACAATGAATCATCTTATACAGTTACATCAAAATAAAATACATTTGTGTTGTTTTCTGAGGGAAAACAATTATTTGAAAATTTAAGTATTCAAATTCCAAATTTTTGGTTGTTTCATTTTACAATTTCTAAAATAAAACTAAAATATTTCGTGAAAAGAGAAAAGAAAAAAATATATATATATACTACCTTTCCACGAAACTATGGGTCCCCCTCCCCGTTCAAAGTGTTGTGAGTTTTCTAATTTTAACCAATTTTGGTGGAGCCGGACCATCGTTGCGTTCACCGCCCGAAGGAAGATCCTCCAACCATGGCCCGTCTCCGAGTTCCGAATTCCACGGCCAGGACTGGTAAGATCGTGACCGCCCGAAAATGGGGGAGACTCCCTTCTGTAAACATATAAAATCAGATTAAATTTCATTCATACAATAATAATTAACAACAATCCTGGTAAAATTCCTATGATGACCAATACAATTTCAAATTTGTAGCATTGTGTGTCCCTACTATCTCCCTTGTCTCTCTGTTCTGTAATACATACGAATTCTTCATCTTAACTTCTATTACCTCATACGGTCCTTCATAGAGTAAGAAAAATTTCTTAATCTCCTTGTCCTGAGCGCTCGACAAATCATGTCTCCTCACCAATACCAATTGTCCTACTTCATACTTCATCCACTTACCTTTTGCGTCGTGCCTACGTTTTCTTTGTTCTCCTTTACTTAATAAACTCTCATTTGCCAACCTGATTTTTATACTCACATCCGCTTTCTCACTCTCAGGTGGGTAATCAAACAACTGTTCCAGAATCCTCGGGGGGCGTGTTCCTTTGATTAACTCGTGAGGTGTATAGCCGGTGGACTCGTGGGTGGTACTGTTCAGCCAAGTCTCTACTTTTCGGACGTACAACGGCCACTCGCTGTGTTTAGCGTGACAATAGGCTCTAAAGATCCTGCCTATCTCTCTCATTACACGCTCAGCCTGGTTGGACTGGGGATGGTACACAGCCGTATGTTTCGTGATGATTCCTTCCCATCCTAGAGTCTGACGCCATTTCCCACTGATGAACTGTGGACCATGATCTGATAGAATCACTTTCGGCTTACCCACGTGAATCATGTAGTCCTTTGTCACCTTCTCACTCAATACCTGACTGGTAGCTCTTTTAACGCTATACAATCTCACATATTTAGAAAAAGTATCAAGCATCACAAAAATATACATCACTCCGCCTCTACCCTTTGGCAATGGCCCAAACAAATCTACCGCAACTAAATCGAAAGGTCTATTCACTTTTATAAAATTCATCTCCCCTTCTACTCTATAATTTACTACCTTCGATTTCTGACATAAATCACAGCTCCTTAACAATTTTCTAACCCTTCTTTCCATATTTTTAAAAACACATGACTCTTTCAAAACATTAACACACTTCTTCGCCCCAAAATGACCATATCTTAAATGACAATCCCAAATAATCTTATCAACTAACCCCTCTGGCATAACTAGTTTCCAATCACGCTCACCCCCTACTACTTTCTTAAATAATAACCCCTGATAAATCTGAAAATGCTGATTACACTCTGACTCTGCTAATTCTGTTTCTAAACTATCCATAATCTTACCTGACTTACCATCTGATCGTTGCATGGTCCTGATGTCTTTCAACTCTTCACCAAAAATTCTATCTTCTCTGCTAATCTGAAAAATTTCAATTTCCTTTAAATCCCTACCTGTCTTATTGTCTAACATGTCTACCCGTGAAAGAGTGTCAGGTATCTTGTTGTCTGTTCCCTTGATGTACTCCCATTCGAAATTATATTCCTGTAAAACAAGTACCCACCTGGTTAAACGGCTGTGAGCGAGTTTACATGTATTTAAGAAGGATAGTGCCTTGTGATCGGTGCGGATCACCGTCCTATTTCCCAAGATGTAAGTGCGAAATTTGCTGACGGCGAACACAATACTTAATAGTTCCTTTTCGGTAGTAGTATAGTTCTTCTCAGCCATCAACAAGGATCTGCTCGCAAATGCGATGGTTAGGTGTTCTTTCTCTTCGTCTTCTTGGTAGAGTTCCGCACCTACAGCCACATTACTAGCATCTGTCTGTAAGAAAAATATTTTATTAAAATCAGGGTGGTTCATCATTATCATTTTGCTAAATTTCTGTTTAATTTCATTGAACGCCTCTCGTTCCACTAATCCCCATCTCCACTGTTTATTTTTCTGGAGTACCGCACTCAATCTTGCGGTCACATGGGTGCAGTTCTTCTGAAATTTTCGATAAAAATTACACAATCCCAGAAAACTCTGTAGCTGCTTGATGTTCTTCGGCTCAGGGAAGCGCATGATGGAGTCCACTTTATCCGGATTTGCGGAGATTCCTTCTGGTGTGATTATAAATCCTAAAAAATTTATTTGTGTTTGTAGAAATTTTGATTTGTCCCAATTTACAGTAAGTCCTCCCTCCTTTAATTTGGCTAGCACATATCCTAAATGATATAAATGGTCCTCAAAAGTTCTTGACGCAATTAAAATATCATCTACATATACCATTAAAAAATCTAAATCTTTAGGTTTTAAAATTTGGTCTAAACACTTTATAAAACTGGCTACGCTGGTATTTAGTCCGAACGGCAATCTTTGAAATTTATAGTTCTTACCGTTAAATAGGAAAGCTGTATATTTCCTACTCACCTCCGCCAATGGTACCTGCCAATAACCTGCTGTTAGGTCCAGTGACGTCATATATCTCACCCCACTGAATTTCTGAAATATTTCATTGATTGACTCTGGTGATTCACGGTCTGGTATTATTATCTGGCTGATTCTCCTGGCATCTAAACATAACCTAACTCTGCCATCTTTTTTAATTACTACAACTAATGGGTTCGAATAGTGTGATACTGACCTTTCTATTATCCCTCCTTCCAGCATCCTGTCCAGCTCCTCTTGCACCGCTCGTCTCTTGGAATAAGGCACGGGATAACTTCGCTGCATGAAAGGTGTGTGTTCCCGTATCTGCAGTGTACATACATAATCCTTTGCCCTTCCTGGAATATCGGCAAACACTCCCTTAAACTCCTCGATTACTTCCCACAGCGCCGCACGCTGATCACTCCTTACCACCTCACCTCCACTACAAAATTCATCCGCCGTTATCTCCCATACTGCATTATTTATATTACTCATTTCATCGTCACAATCATCAATATACTTACTCTCTCTACATAAATTTACTCTAGTATCTGTATCACTTTCACCTACTCTCTTTTGTAGTATTTTTACCCCCGTTGTTTTAACTTTATCTATTATTTGTTCAAAATTAACCTTTACAGACCGATCACCCCCGTCTAACTCTACTATTTTCTCTTTAAAGTTTACAACAGCTTTATTTCTTTGCAGGAAATCATTACCCAATATAATGTCTAAACTTAACCCTTTAACTACCAAAAATGTGTTCTCAAATTCTATGTCATTTATCAAAAAACTTAAGTGTACCTGTTTTGTTATTCTCTTACTGCGTACGCCTGTAACTCCTACTACTGTAACCCCAGCTACTGGTAAAATCGGAATATTCTTTATACTTTCTTTTAACTCTCCTAAAATGTTTTCAGCAATAACAGAAATCTCACTACCTGTATCTACAAGTGTTCTATAATATTTATTAGCTATATTTACCTGTATTTCTGTTAGTCCCGCTCTCACCTCTGTTTTCTTCCTCCAGCAGATCTGCAACTATGTCTGTTCTAATTACATTACTCTTGACATCTTCTAACGGTTGGACCTCACTTGCTTCCCCGTACAGTGGTCTGGTCCGTGCTACCACTGTATGCTCTAGTTTTCCGGTTGTTGTCTATGGTTGCTTGTTGTGGGTATCTGGTGATCCCGCGGCGGTCCCTGGTGGTAGTTATTTGTTCCTCGGTACTGCCTGTTTTCGTTTCTCCTCCTCTGCTCTTCTCTTGGTAAATTACATTTATAACGTCGTTGTCTGCTGGCGAAATTCCCCCATTTGCACCTGGAACAACTCCACTCACCTGGTTTGTTTACATTATCTCTATGCACATTATTATTATACCCACGATAATTATTACTCTTATTTTGATTATATTCGACATGTTGATGGTTATTATTCTGTTGTGTTCGCCTACCCCCTTCTCGATCTCTAATACTCTGTAATATATCTAGTATTCTCTCCAACTCGTTCATATCTTCAATTTCTTTTGTCATTAAAGTGGTTTGTACATCCTTCGGTAAGTGTTTACTTACATGTCTAACAAAAGATTTAAATGGTATCGGCGGCTCTAAATACTTCGCTTCGTTATATAACTTGGTCACGTATATTGTTAAATTATTATTATTATTAGAGTGTCCTAAAAAATCGCCCGTTCCCATTATACGGCTTCTTAGTATTTCTTGTTCATCTTCGGTCCAATATTTCCCTTTAAATGCTTTTTCGAATGTCTCATAACAATCCCATTCTGACCGATGTGCTTCCGCCCACACTACTGAACTACCCCTAAAACATTTAATTATTTTGGTTAATTGTACCTCCCAGTTACTGTTATTAAAACGGTTGTATTCCCGGGTTTGGTTTATAAATCTCATTGGATGTATTGTCCGGTTTTCATAGCTAAATGTTTCTAATTCAATTTCATTGTGTAGATCTCTAGTTATGATAACCCTTTCAGTAACCCCGGTAAATTTTTTGTTAATTTCCCCCCGTAATTCATTTTTCACACTCATTAAATTGTTCTCAATTATAGTACATTTATCATATATGTTATTACTAGTTTGTAAACTGAACTCGTCTATTTCTCTAAGCTTATTTTGTATAGTACTTATTTTACAATTGGTATTATCTGCATGCTCTGAAATAGCTTTACCTACTGTTTCTATATTCTCTGCTATACTTATTACATTTGACTCAAAATTTTCTAACTGATCTTGTAAAACGGTTGTTTTAATGTCTATTTGTTTATTTATTTCAAATTTGGTTTTCATCTCTATCTGCTTATCTACTGTAGCTAAAGATTTATTTTCTATCTCTTTACTTTGTGTCTCCATTTGGTTTTGAACTGTGCTAATTACTGTTTCATTAATTGTATTGATTTTGTCATCTAAATCATTTATTTTAGCATCAAACTTCTCATTAACTATTTCTACTACTTGTTCTTGCATATTTGTACAACGTACATCTATTTCATTGATTCGTCTGTCAAAACTAATATTCTGCTTTCTGATTTCATTTTTAATTTCTTCAAATTTTACGTTAAAATTATTTTGAACTTCTCTAATTTCATTTTTCTGTTCGCTAAATTTTTCATCTAGGTTACTAAATTTCTCATCGAACTTATTATTTTGTATATTAAAAAGCGTCTGCATCATTTTTACTATTTGATTTTCGTCAGCCCTGTTAATCGGGACTGGCGTCGAGTGAATAATTTCTCCACTCATAATTTGTGATTCGGTTGCGCTTGTCTGGCTTTCATTGGTATTGTCAGCTAGATTGACGTTCTCGTTATCTGCCATTTTAAAATTTTGTTTAAATATTTCTTTCAAAAAAAAATTTATTTCGTGTACTAAATATTACACCATCATATTATACATAAAATTATTGTACTATTTTTTACCATGTGTAGTTACAACATAACCTTAATTTTACGTCTTTTATACTCTTTCGATACCCACTCTGTTTCTGAATTCTGGCTTATTTATATAATTATTTTATATAATGTCGTTGTTCGGGCCGCCATTTGTATAAAAACTTACTTATTTATACATTTAATTCACTTGTACTTACCGTTATTCCTAAGGGTCCCCCCAGAGTTCTATAAGCGAGATCAGAAACAGTGTGAGGGTACGAAATAATTATTCTGACACATTTTGAATGAAGAGAATTTATGATTTTAATTATTCAGAATTATTTAAAATGTTGTTCCAAAATTTTTCTCATTGTTTTATAGATTCGACTAGTTTTCTTTGTTCGGTTTATCAGCTACTACATATTGACTTATACTAACATCTTACCTTACTGATCACATTTTAATACATATATATACAGACAGAGCCCAGCCTGCAATTTTTTACACCCTCACAAACACACAGAAAATTTATTTATCCCTTAAACATTTTTAATAATATCTCCCCCCCCCTATCGGCAACGTGGTTTTCGGTTGGTCATTATTACTCCCTTTTCCCTTTCAAAGTTTTTGTTGTTAGTGTCCGAAAAAATCGATCTACGTGTTCTCCGTTTTATTCCGACCGCGGTCACATGAGTCTCACTGTTATATTAGTTAAAAAAAACAATTTTGTTTCTGAGCCCGGTTTGTCGGGCGGCCTGCGCAGACGAGAGTCGACGAAAGACTGCCAGCGTCTCTCAGTTCCCCACTCCTTGATGATTTTAGTCAAGACGACGGACATCAATGCCTTACAGTTAGTCGTCACAGTTTCGTCCTATGCTATGCATGTAGTTTTGGAATGACGATAGCAGACGAATTCAACTAGGCACTGGCTAATGTCACAAAAGGGCCATGATTTCCTGCCGCCCAAACGCACATTGCGGAATTACCTCTGCTCAAGCCATCTTGCTTTAAACCAAACTCGGCGTCCTGGCAGAGCGCGCACCCGCGTAGTGGCGTGCGTGCCTTGCCACACATGTACAGAGTTCTGCGAATTTTTAGGGTGGCGCGAATTCTTTGCAGCATTCCGCGACAACAACTGTGTCTTACTGCTTTGTTCCAAACTGTTCTATTGGCCATGATTTCTGTAGTAATGGACATAACGTTGCACAATAATTTTAGAAATCCCGCACAAAATGAAAGAAATAAAAGATATAAATGCCCCATACTGTTAAAAATAAAAACACCCAAAAATGACCCGCTACAAACTGTGTAATAGTAGCAGATAATGCCTCCTACTGTAATGTACAAATAAATCCACCTACAACACTATTGACAAAAAAGGCATTCATGACAAACGGATTAGTGAAATTAAACTATGGATTAACTCTATGGACTAATTAAACAAAATTATCAAAATACAAAATTGTAAAGTAGATGCTGTTTTAGCAGACAATGGACATTCCTTTTTACAACTTCTACTCTATCACCCAGATCTTAGTCGTATAGAAATGATTTAGGCCATCATGAAGGAACATGTAAAAAGAAGAAACGTGCATTTTTCCATAGACAGTGTTATAAACTTAGCAAAAAAGGGATTTTAGTGTACTTCTACAGACTGGACATCATGATGTGACCATGTCATGAAAATTGAAAAGATTATGTGAGATTGTAGCAAAGAGTGGATAGCGTAACAGATCATTTAGAAATTAATATAGGACAGGACAGTAACATTGAAGACGATTTGAGTGATAATGACAGTGAAGGAAATGTGAGTGTGGGTGGGTGGGGTGGGTGGAAGAACTGAGATAAATATTTGTAGTTGGGTGTAAGTAATTATGTGCTATATTACTTAAATGGTTTTAGTCTAATTGATGTATTAATATTGTCTCTCCTGTTCTATATGTCTAGTCTACAGTTGCTTGCTTTTTAACACACATACACACACAGCCATTTCACATTCAAGCCTGTTGTTGATGTTGCTTATTCAACAAATGAAGATACCAGTGCACTGTTGACTATATATTACTACGTTTTTTCCCTAATTATCACGCAAAGTAGATACACAAAGTATACTTACTCCAAAATTTACAATTTTGTTAATGTCTAGGCTCAACTAAGTGATTACAAAATAGGCTAACACTGTTTATAAAATAATTGCAGTATTAAACATTAAACATTTTATATCTCAGTGAAATGTTTGTGTGGTTCCTCTATATCTATTGCTTGTTTTGTCTTACAAAACATCTATATGTACTGTGTAGTTGTGTCAAAATCAAAATCATAACTTACGTACGTAGACTCGTCCTTCAGGAGCAGCCTAATATTTTTCAACAGTAGCCTTTTTCTACGTTTGTGTATTACACTGCTCTCGCCTTATCCCCACTACAGTGTGAGCGACTACTTCACATCTGATTATTTTAACTATATTGTGTATATTATTATGTCAATAAAGTCAGCATGTACTGATTAAGTAATTTAAATTATTTAGTAAGCAT
Source organism: Magicicada septendecula (assembly GCA_034769895.1). Lineage (NCBI taxonomy): Eukaryota > Metazoa > Arthropoda > Insecta > Hemiptera > Cicadidae > Magicicada > Magicicada septendecula. Next base: position 1,140,300,506 of record CM068367.1, read on the forward strand.
ATGCAAATTAATACGCCTGTGCTTACATGATTTTTACTCATCATTCTTACAAAGATTGGATTCATGCAATATGAGTATGAAGGGTCCTTTTCGGTATTATAGGTGGGGCATTTTGGGCAGCGTTATAGGTGAAACGTACAGGAGAGAAATTCTATAAAGCAAGGATCATTTTAACATGTTCTTGCAACATTGACACCCTATAAATTGTGTATTATTATTCTTCTAGGAAATAGCCCTGCTTGTAGAGAAAAGAATGAGGAAAACCAAAATGTTGTACCTTGTTTCTAAGTTTTCAACCCCCCCCCAAAATTCCAGGGTGTGCCTCTGATGTTATGTAATATAATATATTTCTGATGACAGTAATTTAAAACTGTGGAAACAATGTAAAACCTATATAAAATTATGTTCTTGTTTTAAAAAATATAAAATATGGTATTTATTATTAATTTAATTTGTGTATTAAGGGTAATCTGTAGTTGAGTCATTATTGTGTATTCTTCTATTTGAAAAGTGCTAATTGTGTTTTTTATTTTTATGTAATCATAATTATTAACTTATATTGCCAGGTACTTATGTCAATAATTGTGTGTGTGTGTGTGTGTGTGTGTGTGTGTGTGTGTGTGTGTGTGTGTGTGTGTGTGTGTGTGTGTGTGTGTGTGTGTGATGGTAAGGTAGTTGTTTTATTTTTTAGTGTTTTCTATATGTATTGAATTTTTTTGTAGCATGTCAGGTGTGTGTGTGTGTGTGTGTGTGATGGTAAGGTAGTCGTTTTATTTTTTAGTGTTTTCTATATGTATTGAATTTTTTTGTAGCATGTCAGAGAACCAGTGTAGTAGTGACTTAAAGAAACACCAGCAACTGAGAGAGAAAGTACGGCCACCACTTGAAACCATTACTCTTGATAATTCAATAAACAAAGAACATGTTAAAAGTGGAAAGGACTTAACTTTATATAAATCTAATAATGAAAGTACTTGCAATGATTTTGAAGATACTGGTTGGGGAGAAAAGTGTCAGGCTCTAACAAGAGAAAACAGGAAAAGCGCGCCTGCTAAATTGATGTCAGTAAGAAAATCAAAACGTAAACATAATAAATCATGTTGCAAAGAAAATAGTAAAGGATGTAGAAAGAAATTAGAAACACATAAAATTTATGCAGACTCTCCCAATTCATCTAATATTAATACACTGGAGACTGGGAAACAAATGTGGCAAATATCTACAGATGAAAAAAATAATTGTGAAGGACATGCTAATCACAGATCTATACATAAAAATTATGAAGTTCAAACTGACAGAAATACAAAGGAGGAGGATGTTAACAATAAAGTTACTGTTGACTTTTTACAGCCAGCATCTGTTAAAAAGCGGAAAAGGAAGCTACTTCCTCTGGAGCCTAGCATATGTATCAGCAGTCAATTAGACTCTACCATTGACGAGTCTTTGTGCTCTCCTTATTATGAAATGACTCCTTGTAAAGATACTCGGGATGTTGCATCAAAGAATGCTATTTCAGAAGACAATAATCTGCTAGATAAGGAGAGGTTAGAAATTAATTCATTTTTAAGGAAAGAGTCATGTGCTTTCTTTATTGAGAACAAGTCAAAGAAGCATGATTTTTGTCAGAGATTGATGTCTACCATTGTATGCACCAGCATGAGTCGCAAGTAAGTTTTATTAGTTTTAATAAAAGTATCTTCATGTAACCATTTTAAAATTAAAAACAGAATATTATAATTATTTACTATTAAACTAAATATTTAATAATAAACATTGGCATTATTATAAGAAATGGGCATAATTTTTGTATATTGATTTTAAAACATCTGTAATTAAAAATCAGAATTCTTTCTTTTAAATTTTTAGTTTCTGTGATTGTCACGGCTTGTTACATTATAGAAATTTGTGTTTCTATATTGTTTAGAATATCAGCAAAATCTTTGCGTGGTATTCACAACATGTAAATTGAAATTCATCAAAATTTATTAACTAGACAGAGGGAAGATGTAGTATAAATTATCGCTTAATACTCCTTTAGAACTTAGTATATTTTCAGACTACATTATTTATTATATTTCACTATAAAAAGTCTGGACAAAATAGAATGTTCAGAGCATAACAGCTGGTAAACACTGCTCTACTGTATTTAAAAACACTCAAAAGTAATGGATTATCATCATTTTACTTAATGTCTTCTAACAGTTACATTTGATGTGTGTATCTGGTCTGTTCACATTTTCTTTTATTGTATTCTCTATATAATCATTCAGAACTTTTCTTCTTGTAATGTGTACCTCTGTTAATATGACTATCTAATAATTCAGATCCTTCAAACTGATTTCTAAGTGTTAATATGAAATTATATCTACACAGATTTACTTTTTAAAGTAACTGTATAATGTTATGCTTTATGTAGGTGTTTATCGGTTTTGTGTTTAACAGCTTTCAGCATTACATGTTAGAGTATTTCTTTCCTGATCTTTAACCTGTGTGGTTTTATGCAGTGTTGTAGTAGCTACACAATCTTTGTAATGGAAGTGCCGTAAGAAGTCAAAAACTAGGATTCTTGTCTGGCAAATGAAGTTGTCTGAAACATTTTCAATTCGTTCAGGATACTTTAAAATGAAAAGTTAAAAATTAAAATTACATGTTTCAATGAATTCCCAAATACATTTACATTTCAAACATTTTTTTAAAGTTAATAAAATTGGAATATTTTCATATTGTTATGACGGTATACTGATCGTCGTACGATACAGTAGAAAACAAAATACAAGACACCAATTAAGTCACTAATCACCAGCTTTAATTATTATAATTAAACAGTTGGTAATCAACAAGATAGTCTCTTACAACAAATCAAATAAAAATTGTTCACACGCAATAATAATGTCATCGTGTATAAAACACAATAGTATTACAATTGTAGTTGTTTTGATAGTTCATCCTCTTTTTTCACAGTACTAAATTAATACAGAATATTGAACTTTCACTTGTGAAACTTACTTGTTTTCTCCTGTACGCGTTTCGGCACGTGATGAAGGCGCACATCACGCCAAAATGCGTACGGGAGAAAACAAGTAAGTTTCACAAGTGAAAGTTCAATATTCTATATTACAATTGTCCCACACAAATATAAAACACATAACACTTCGCCACAATACTTTGAACCGCACTGGAATATATCGCCACTAAAAACTGAAACTGAGCATCGCTTATATTTATACCCCGCTAAAATTCCAGAAACATCCATACAAGAATGCTACTAGAAAACACCAGAACATAATTGATTCCGTCAGTCTCGGGCACTGACAAGTGCCACGTAATTGTCCTTCATCTCAGTAGCAGCAATACGTACGCACACACACCTTACAGCTGGAAGAGCCGAGAAACACGTAGAATGTTCTGTAATGGTGTAACACTTTTTCCGCATTACGTAACAATATGCTTGGTTGTAAGACAGGATACCTAATACAGTAGTTTCGTTTGTGTCACTGATTATGAACACAAAGTCAATACATGATGTCATATGAAACTGGGACATGAAAATAAAATGTTGATCGAAAAATAAAAGTAGAGAAAGATTAAAATTGTGGAAAAAACTGTAAACAGTACAGTAGTCAGGTCAATTATTTATTTTAGAGAGAGTTTCATCAATTTCATAAAAAATTTTGAAAAAATAAATACTAATTGTACTATGGAAGACAAATACTAAATTCTATGGAAGAATTTATAATATTTTAATAATAATATTTATAAATATTAATACAATTTATATAATATTGTAATATTATTATATTTGCATTTTAAAAATTTATAAGCAAAAAACAGTAATGTATTGATGTGATTACTGATGTAATAGTAAAAGAAGATTGTTCTTCTTACACACACTATTATAACAAATTTAATTACATTACAAACTTTTATTGTTCTTTGTCATAATTATTTTAATTGTAATTACAGTAGAGTCCCGCAAACTCGGCTTAATGTGGACCGAGAGGGTGACGAGTTACCGAAAATGTCGAGTTTAACGGAATAAGGGGTGGATTATTCACAACTCATAATATTTTACTGCATATTACTCTAATGAAAGTTCTAGCACAATACAGGACACAGAAAAGTACAATATACCCTAAAATAATTGTTCAAAGTTAAAGAAAAGCTTACATACTGTCACAGGACAAATGGCGCCAATCGTACACACTATCGTTTTTGAGTTCCTTAAAAGGACCCTTTGTCGAGGATGCTAAATCATTTGCGTACGCCGCCCGAGCCGCACTGTGATGTTCGGCAGCTGCGTCCGCTGTTCCGGGCGTACTGCGGTCCTCTTCTTTCGGCAGCGGTATGTAGAGCCCGCTGCTGTCCCAGTCGATTTCCATCACTGATCCTCCTGTGCTCTCCTCGTAGCTCGTAGCTAATGAGGGGACGGGGCTCAAGGCCCCTGCATGGTAGCAGTGCCCGGAGTGACTCCTCCGATGACTGCAAGTAGGTCGGGCTCTCTCAAGGACTTTGGAAAAACAAGGTCAAGTGGGTGGGATGGTGTGCTCCTTTTGCAGTTGGGTAGGGGAGAGGATCTCACAATTGAGGTGCTCAGCCTAGCCAAAGTCTGGTAGAGTTTGGGCCCTGAAGCCAGCAGTGACGCGTCCGAGTCACAGCGGAGAAACCTCCCGGGACATATGAGTACCGGTTGGCCAGCGCTGCTGCCTCCGACGTGGCCCCACTGTCCGCATAGTGGTGATCAGCACAGGCCCGTTGCGTATCCGGGGCGGGCGCCTGATGAAAGAAGGCACTTGCACAACTAACATAAGACAACCCCGCCGAGGCCGCAAATGACCAGGGCAGACCATTCAGGGCAGAGTGAGAGGTAATGCTACATCTATAGTGTGATAGGCGTTCTGTTTGAGGTAGGGTACTTGCGGTAGGGTGTTGACTCCCTCAGGAGAAGGGCCCTATGTAGGAGACTATAGGGGGTCGTCCAGCAGAGTGTGGGGTCTCTTGACTACGTGGCAAGGGGGACCTTCGTCCCTGGCCAGGTCACGGAGGTGGGGGTATCGGGAGTCTGCAGCCCGGAAGAAGAGGCCCACAGAGAGTCTGAAGACAAACTCTTCCACCGTTTGCAGACGGAGGCCCGTCCTGATAGCTCTGTTACAAACAAACCAGGGCGAGTTGGAGAGGATACGGACGGAACTGTTTTGGAACTGTTCCAGCTTACGCTTCGTTGTGGCAGATAAGAGGGGCCACCACGCTGGGGCTGCGTAGGTGAATACTGTCCTGATAAGCAGGAGATACAGGGTGAGTTTAGTGCGCAGTGAGAGGGGACTTCTGCGCGAGATGAGGGGAAAGATTTTGGCTCTGACGCCACGGGCTTGTCGGAGTTTGGTTTGGACGTGGCCGGTGAAGCTTAGTCGACTGTCAATAGACACTCCAAAAGTACTTCACCGACTTCTTCCAAGCGATAGGGTTCCCATCTAGGGTGAGGGGCTGGCATGCGGTCCGCTTGCGCGTGATGCAGATCGCTTCGGATTTCTCCGCGTTGATCGCCACGCGCCACTTACGTAGCCAGGGAGGCAGAAGGTCGAGTTGGCGTTGTATCACTGTGCTAGCAAAACCAGGATTCTGCGAGCTGTAGTGATACATGGCATCGTCAGCAAAAAGGGAAAGAGTGACGTTGGGATATACGGGCAAGTCGTTCGTGTACACTAGGTACAGTGTACCTAGGACTGATCCTTGGGGAACGCCAGCGTCTATGGGGCGGTCAGAAGAGACCGCTCCATCTACGCTAATGTGAAAAGTCCAGCCGCACAGATACGACCAGAACAGTCTCACAGTAGATGCGGGAAGGGGCGTGTGTGCCAGTTTATAGAGCAGACCTTCGTGCCAGACATGGTCGAAGGCCTTACTAACGTCCAAGAGGACGGCTGCGGTGTGCAGCTTTTTGTTTGCAGCGTCAGAGAACTGGGTAATGACGCGGACTAGTTGTAGGGTGGTCGAATGCTCCCTGCGAAACCCATACTGTTCGCTGCGGATGAATCCATCAAGCAGCGGTACAACACGGGCGTGCAGGAGGCGCTCGAACACCTTCGATAACACGGGCAGTAGTGAGATGGGGCGATAATTTTCAGGGAACATGCGAGATTTCCCGGGTTTAGGGATCATGATTACCCTTGCGTTTTTCCACAGGCGAGGGAAGTAATTGAGGCGGAGACATGAGTTGAACACGTCCAGGATGTGGTCAGTGACAACTGATGGGGCATTCTTTAGGGCGGTCGCTCCTATTCTGTCTGGGCCGCAGGCCCGTTTAGGATTTAGCCGTGCGATAGCATGGACGAGATCGGCTTTTTCAAAGGGGGGTGGGGGATCCGTCAAAGGTTGGGCGAGATAGTTTTCGAGGAAGTCCTCGACGCGAGCCATGTGGTCCGCGTCGAAGACGCCTCTGTGAGGGGTAAATTGTTCCTCAACGGAGTTAGCGAAGACCTCAGCCTTGCGCTCCGGTGAATGAACAACACCCGTCGGGGAGTCAAGGGGGTGGCGAGTCCTCTTTTAGAAGTCCTCAAGTGGCCTGCCAGACGGTGGCGTGGTCGACTTCCAGGGATTCAAGATAGGTGTCCCAGCTATGCTGATTGACATCAAGCAGGAGTTGCTTTACGTAATCAGACTGTCGGCGATACTGCCGCTTGACAGCGGGATCGCGAGTGTTTTGCCAGCAGCGGCGAAGGCGCCGCCGCTGGCTGATGGCTTCTTGGACTTCGGCAGGGAGTTGAGATTTCCTACGATGTGCTGGGACAGTGTAAGAGTGGGTATCCATGCAGCGGGTAAGAGTGTCATGGAGATGCGTGACTTGGCGGTCCAGCTCCCTTCGAGAGGGCGCTGGGGCCTCGGGGGCTGATGGGAACCTACGGCACAGCTCGTCGTGGTAAGAGCGCCAGTTGACTCTCTTACTAGGACGGGCAGGCGGGGAGTCGCTTGTTCGTCGGAGCGTCACAACCAGCGGGTTGTGGTCGGACGATAGGGCTGAGATGGCCTCGACCAGGATGGGGCAGACAGCGTCCTTGACAAGAACTATGTCGAGAACGTCTGGCTGGTTGGCGGGGATGTATGTCGGTTCGGCCGGGCCGATGACGAGGACATCGGGCCTGGTCGAGGCGTATTGGGCGAGAGCACGACCGCTTTGATTAGTCAAGCGACTATTCCAAGACGGGTCTTTGCAGTTCATGTCTCCGACTGCAATGGTAGGCAGATCATGGTTAAGGAGCGCGTCAAGCTCCTGGGGGTTTGGCACCAGGCCAGGTTTGTTGTAGACGGAGACCAGCCGAAGCTCGGTTCCCGCTACGCTGATTGCGACCGCAGTCGCTTCGATGTGGGTAGTAGGGGGGGGGTAGGTAGAGGTCGGTGAGATAATCGCCTGTGGATGAGAATGGCTGTGCCGCCAGATGCGGCTCGGGTGAGTGGCACTGGGCGGTCCGTACGATAAGTAGCGTAAGCTGGTAGGTTAAATCGATGTTGGGGACGCAGGTGGGTTTCAGAGAGGAGGACTACGTCCGCGTCATACTCGCTCGCGAAGCAGGCCAGCTCAGCTCGCCGCCCGGCTACACCATTTGCGTTCCAAGCAACGAGTGTGAGAGGCCTAGCCATTACAGGCGAGCAACAAGGACGTAAGGGAGGTCATGATTGTGACGACCAGAGACCTGTGCTCTCCATTCTTCCTTCTTCCGACTGGCTTCACGACGTCCAATGGAGTGCCCCCTGGTTGGCTCGCCTCGAGCACGTTAGATGGTCACGTCGAGGCCAATCAAGCTGCTGCTGATCCTTGATTGGCTTGCCTCGCCTTCTCGTGTCACGTCTCGGCTGGCGCCGGGAGCAGATCTTCGCCTCGCTATGTCACAACTCCCCCTGGTCTTGATGCTCTCCGGTGGCCAGCCCATTGTTCTTCTCCGGCGGGTTTGAGCCGTTGGCGGTGAACCTTGTATGGGCGTCCGTCCTTCTCCACTGTGTAAATCTGCCCGCCGAGGGTTGCGGCAACGCTAAAGGGACCTTCCCAGGTTGGCTCCCATCCAGGGTACCTCCGTCCTTTGGCTGGTCCGGCGTGGCTCTTGACGTATACTAGCTGCCCTACGGCCAGTCCTCCGTAGGGTCCTGTGTCCTCCGTTCCGGATACCGCCGTTGCTGATACTTGGTCTCGTGTGACCTGGCCGCCTCTTCTCGTTCCTCAATTGGCCGGTTCAATGATACGCTGCCTCAGCATCTCTTCTACCTGTTCCCGGATGGTGCGTTTCTTCTCGTCGGAGTACCGGTACATTGGGAGCCGGAATGGCTGGCTACCTTCTTTCAGCCGGATCTCGTGCTTGGCCGCAGATGTGGTGCGGAGCGGGCCACGGGAGAACAGACTACGATAACGGTGTAACATTTCCAGAAGCTGTTTAAGATGTCGGCCACCTGCTGACGTTTGAAGGCTAGCTTCCTTAATGTCCTCTTCCTCGGGCTCCGTGCGGTCATTCCAGAAGACAGTCTGTCGGTTCTCGCTGCCAATGTGAAGGCAGCCCCGTCGGTAGTCCACAACTGCTTGGTTTGCCGTGAGCCAGTGATGGCCCAGCAAAACTTCTTCTTGCAGTCCGGTCACTTCTAGCAGACTGGTGGTGGTCGCGAGACTTCCAATTACAATGTCTGCGATGACGGCGGCCGTTGATTGACATTGCTGACCGTGTAGCGCCAGCTGGACATCTCGGGGCTCCGTCTTCCTTCCTCCGGGCAGTAGACTGGCCCGAATGAAGTCATAGTTTGCGGCGGAGTCCAAGGCTGCGGTCAGTTTTCGGCCGGCGATCTCTATTGGAATGCGCGGTATATCCGTACCTAGTTGGTTCACGCGCCTCGGTGGGCTATTTACCGGGGCGCTTGGTCGTTTCCCTGCCGGTTCTTCACAGGGCAGTCCCGATAGAAGTGTCTTCCCGGGCAGAAGCGGCACTTGGGCGTTAGGCTGTTCATTCTTTGTTCCTCTTTCGTGCTTGAGGCCGATCAACACTGCTTCGAACCCCTACTCGATCCAGGGAGTTTTCAGCAGAGCCATCCCGACCTCGCGCACGACTATCTTGATCCAAGTCTGCCTCGATGCTCGTTGCCCGTTGTAAAAGTTCCTCCAAAGTTGTAGGCGGCGGTAACCTCAGCGCCGGTCGAAGGCGTGGCTGCAGCTGTTGTGTAAGCATGGCTATGCTCGTCCTCTCGTCACCTCCGGGATACAGACGGCGAAAAGGCGTGATTTTTCTCAGGATGAAGATTTCCTGCCGCTGAGTTTGACCGTACAGCTCGGCCAGCAGCTCAGCGTCGCGTTGCGTCCCGCAGAAGTGATGCCGGAAGCGGTCGCAGAACTCTGGCCAATTTATCTGCAATCCCGTGTATCTCTCTGCCCACGTGGCAGCTTCTCCTCGGAGCTGCCACACTGCGTAATCCCCCCATTGTTCCGGTGGGACTCTGTAGTCCCGCAGCTGTCGCTCTAGCTGTCGAAGATATCGTTCTGGATCCTAGTACTTGAGGCCATGGTATGTAGCGGTGATCACCGGTGGCAACGTGCACCTCAGAGCTGCGGCGAATTGCGCAAACCCTTGCTCTACCTCGAACCCGGTGTCCCGCTGGGTGTAGCTGTTGGGCGCCATGTTGTTTTGTGTGCCGGCTGGTAGCTCTCTGGCGTGGCTGGATCTTGCATCCGCAAGATGATCGTCGCCCCACGTTGGGCGCCACTTGTCACAGGACAAATGGCGCCAATCATACACACTATCGTTTTTGAGGTCCTTAAAAGGACCGTTTGTCGAGGACTCTAAATCATTTGCGTACGCCGCCCAAGCCGCGCTGTGATGTTCGGCGGCTGCGTCCGCTGTTCCGGGCATACTGTGGTCCACTTCTTTCGGTAGCGGTATGTAGAGCCCGCTGCTGTCCCAGTCGATTTCCATCACTGGTCCTCCTGTGCTCTCCATTCTTCCTTCTTCCTTTTCTTCCGGCTGGCTTCACGACGTCCAATGGAGTGCGCCAAAATTTTCTAGCGGCGCTCTTTTTATGCCCTGACAGGTCGTGTGCCATGAACCTATCAGAGTGCCGCTGGTCCCTGGTTGGCTCGCCTCGAGCACGTTAGATGGTCACGTCGAGGCCAATCAAGCTGCTGCTGATCCTTGATTGGCTCGCCTCGCCTTCTCGTGTCACGTCTCGGCTGGCGCCGGGAGCAGATCTTCGCCTTGCTACGTCACAATACAAAAGTGAAGAAATGACTAGTTCTTTGTAGAAAAAATTCTTGTGATGCTAGAGTGTCTCTCACACTCATTTCGTCTTCATGCAGCTTCATTACGTAGGCGACGGAGAAACAAAATGTCCATAGCAGATGCACCCTGCTCCTCCAAGTAATGGAGCATTCCTTCAGCGGCCTTTAGTCTTCACTGTGCGTCATCTTTTTAACTTTTCCGTTGTCTTACATCTCTTCGTCTTCTTATTCATCTTCATTTTTATTCTCGTTCTCTTCCACTAGTGCAACTATTTCACCATCTCCTAAAAGTTCAGTTTTCATCCTCCCCCATCCATTCTCCAACATCACCATCAGTAACTTCTTTGCAGCCTGGAATTTTCTTCAATAAGTCCATTATTTCACAATTTTCTGTCTATTTTCTGCTTTCTTGAAACTTGTTTCCTGAATGGTCCAGGAATGAACGAGGCTTATATGCTCGAATTCATTCCAAGATTCAGATAGCCACCCCACTACGTCCAGCATGTCTATTTTCTTTAATTTATCAATCATGTCACATCCTTCCTCCATGGCTAAGACAGATGAAAGAAGTTTACGTCTGTATCTCTTCTTCAGTGCTTCCAAAATGCCCTGGTCCATGAGTTGACATACCGAAGTCACGTTAGGAGGCTCTTATGTCTTCGTCTCATAACTGTTCCGCATCAGGATGGGATGAGGCATTGTCGAGAATGAGAAGTGCTTTCCTTGGCAGATTTCTCGATTTTAGAAACTTTTCTACCGAAGGAACAAACTGCTGATAAAATCAGTTCTTAAAAATGGCTTCATTTATCCATGCATTTGACTGATTCTTGTACCAAACAGGCAGCTCATAGAAAGTGTCAGTCCCATTAGTGCACTTTTTACGTTTTAAAATGCCCAGGGATTTTTCAATTTGCTTATGAGCGCTAGTTTTAGCTTATGGCTGCCTGTTGCATTGCTGCATGCCAAGATTATAACTCTCTCCTGACATCTTTTATAGCTTGGGGCCAATTTTTCTTCCCTGGATGCGAGCGTTTTCGAAGGCAGCATTTGAAAATTCAGACCAGACTCATCACAGTTGTAAATTTGATCCCCAGATAGACCCTCCTTTTCAATTAGTCTGTGGAAATTTTCCTTGAATTTATTAACAGTTTCCAAGTTAGCAGATAGTTTTTCGCCACAAATGTTTATCTGTCTGATGCCGTAGTGCTTCTTCCACCTGTCGAGCCAGCCAACACTAGCAGTAAATCCAGGCTCTTCTTGAAATTCCTCATAGAATTTGAGGGCTTTCTGTTGCAAAATGGGTCCAGAAATGGGCGTTCCTTTTTCCCTTTGCTACCTAAACCACAAACAAAGCGCCTCACTCACTTTCTCATATTCGCCACCTTTCATACTTTTCCTTTCCTTTAAACTATCAGTACATGCTCTTTTTATACACCAAGACTCGATTTTGGACGATGTTTCCACCCTATTATAGTAGTTTGTCCAACACCTAAATCCATGGCAATTTTATTAACACTTTCCCCTTTGTCCAGTCTCTTTAAGACATCCAATTTCATATCCATTGTCACGTTAATTTGTTTTCTTTTCTTCTCGTTCGACATTTTCACTTGCACAGACAACACAACAGAACACTTGTAAGCCTGGATGTAAACTGAGAAACTGTACCCAGAATGAACTGAAAGTTTACCTTACAGTAGGGTACAGCCATAAACCTTCAGGTAAGCCTGCTAACGGCTAGCAACAATAGAAAGGAATGTGAGTGGTGATTGAAAGCGCCTACCTGACTTTCTTCAGCCAGTTCTTTACTGAGAGGGGGAATGGGGTAGATTGGAATTTCCATGAAAAGGACAACACCTGTCACCAAATTCATTAGTCAGTTCCAAGAATTAGTGCCTCAAAGGGAAAGGGACAAAACTTGCAAAAATTGAATACCGTAACAAATTTTTGAACAGAACAGGAAAACATATGGACATTCAAATGCATAAATACTGTAACACTACAAAATGTTTCATAACCAAGACACACACCAGAAGGGTAAATTATTACACTAAAGTTATAGAAGTGAACCATTTGTAATGAATGTAGCAAGAAGAGAAGGACCAGCAAAGAAGAAAGAAGAGGAAGGATCCCAAGAAGCAGTGATGAATACACTGCATGACACTACAACAAACACAATGACTGACTTTAACTAATGGACATGCAAAGTTCACAATAAGCTGTCAAGCGAACCAGTTCATGACATTAATGTGTAGAGTCATGTAAATAGAAACTAAATAACCAATGAATGAAATAAAGTAATAACAATAACAGCATTTTGGCTGAAATTAGAAGAACTATGATAAATAAATAACAAAGCCTATGACTATACTAGCTATAGCCACAAGGATATATAAAGACTAGCTTTACAAACCCAGATGTAACATTATTGGATAAAGATAATTATAAAAGGAAGTCTTATGTGTATAAGCAACTTCCTGATTAAACGAAATGTAATTAGTAATAATAATTAAGGAATAAACATGGTGCTATGAATGTATCTAGACCATACATAAACTAATTTATGTCAATAAGTTAATAGGGAAACAGGACTTCTAGTAAACATTAAATTTACTGAACAATAAATATAATTAAATGAGATGTGAAATACCACCACTCAGTTATTATTGTATACCTTTAAATTGAGTAGGCCAAGTAAAATGTATTTAGAGAATAAGGAATTTTCATAATAACGTATTATCATAATTATATTAAGATTTAATATTGTTCAGCTATAAATAGCTTTTAATTGTAATCATGTATGTAATTTTATTCAAATAATAACGTAAAGAGAACACAGTGTTAATAACAAAATGTAAAAAGATAGGAAATGGTCGCATTGTGCATTATTAGCAGACGACAATAAAAGAAACCATGTTTCAAAACACTATTTGTATGTATTGTCAGAGAAAGCGAGGTTAAAACTGGCATTAAGCCATATCAAATTAAAGAGCAGAGACTAAACTTTAATTTGATAATAATAACCTATAGATCGGAATTATAATAAGTGCATAGTGAGTGTTAGCATCATTTTTTAATCAAAATTAAGAAATTGTCAGTGAATACGGACAACAACGACAGTTAGGCGAAAGATACGCTCCGGTGGCGGTTAAATAAAACAATACGTCATCGTAATGGTTCTCTGTACCAATCAAAAAAGAGTTTACTTAGCGACTTTTGTCCCTAACGGCGATGAAGACGAGGGGTATATAACCAGAGACGCTGAGAAATTCGTTAATTCGCTACCTTCATCTCGAGCCATCTAGTTGCCGCTCGACAGTGTCTTACATTGTAATGACTTAATACAATATAATAGTAGTAAATACTTCAAAATTTACCAAAATAATTAACAGTACAGCGATTCACCACACGAAAAGTGCATCGACAAGTAATAGTGAATATTTTTAACTAGTGCGTGTGTTCGGAACGAGCGAAAGCATTTTAACCTGTAAGGTAAACAACCCAGTTTCATTAAGAAGAGGGTATATTTCTCGTTCCAAGTGCAAATAAAGTGCAGTTAGATAGTGATCATTATAATCCGATCACTAAAGTGTTTAATTTTTAATCTATAAGATTAAAAAGAAGCAAGGTAGTACAGTGACCAATTTTATTGTTTATCTGTTTTCACTGATCATAATTATCAACACTTTTGTACTGACGCAAAGACAACCAAACTTTTAATAGCAAACACTATCAATTTATTTAGAGGATTAAATAATCCAATGTAAGAATATTTGTGTTAGAGTTAAGTATAATAATATTTGTTAGAATATAAGCATACGAAACGATCGTTAACCTCAAAAATAATTGCGAGTTTTTTAAAAGAGGCCAAATATGAATTATCATCACAGTAATGTCTATCAAGGCAAGTAATAACATTCTATTTGTATTTTCAAGAACCTACCCGTGAGGTAACTTATAAAATAAAATTAAAATTTGTTAATAATTATAAGAGTTTTATATTGTTCTAAATTGAGCTAGGCCAGATAGTAGATGGGTAACTTACCATCCAAATTGTATTACTGTAACAATTGTATTTTCCATTTGAGTCGATTTTAAAGGGTATAATAAACCCGTAATGTTATACAGCATAAACTTTGGTTCCAATTATTTCAATTAGATAAGCAATACTCAGTATAGAGTACACTGAGATACTTTTGAGCAGAAATCTTACAGTACTATATCTGAATTATTTTAAATGCCCTAAGCATTTAAACAAGATATAAAGTGAACACATACAATTTTAAAATTTAGCAATTTGTTTTTTCATGGGAACCTTTCATAAAGTAAACCCATGTGGCGCCCACATTACATACAAGGAGTTGTATAACCTTGTTTATAAAGTATAAGCTGGTTATAAGAGAATCTTGACAGTTTATTCAGGGTAAGTGAACGTCAGAACTTGAAGTACTACTACCAGGTACGTGAAAGTGTTTTTTTTTTATGTTAATTTATTTGTCCAGACAACACTTGACGGTACTTACACTGACGACATTTAACCAAGAAGAGGAGTTCCACTTCAAGATCGACGCTACCGTTACATTCATTTACCGACCAGCAATTATTATTTTATACATAAAAATTATCACACTATAATTACATAAGTAATATTTACCAATTATCATAAAAGCAAATTACTGCATACAAAATAGAGGCTTCATTAAACATTTTTTTAACTTGTAACCTGAAACATTTTAAACACCCCTATAAAAGTTTTATTACAAATTTTTAACCCACGTAAATGGTTTTACTACAATATGTACTGTAATTACAATAATACAGTAATTAAAATGTACCTATACTGTTTGCACCATATAGGCAATGTTAGAAATTATTACAGTCTAGCTTTTAATAGACCACCACATTATCACATTATTTCAAAGATAATGTTCTGGTTGACCAGCAGAAATCGTGTAGCGATTTACAAAAAAAGTGATCGTCGAGTTATACGGAATGTCGAGATATCGGGAGGCAAGTTAGCGGGATTCTACTGTATCGTCTTCAGTATCATTGAAATTAATGTACAGAGAGGTTTAAACCACTATTTCCAGCATGTATCAAGCATGAGAGCGCTCAGTGGCTACACTTCCTGCATGAAGAACATGGTTCAGCCATAAAATATATTTTTGATAAATTTTATAGGCCCAGTACTTCATTCATTTATGATTGATATCAAAGATTTTGTTCATGTTTCCAACTACTATAACGGGACAGATTGTTTCCAATCCATAATTGCGTCTGTAGATATACTGTATTGAACCGGTGTGATATTGTGTCAGAAGTCAGCACTCAGAAAGTAACCTGACACAAGAATTTGTTTTTGTAACTTTGATAATGTAGTTGTGCCCCATGAAGCCTACTGGATTTTCTGGTTCACCATATAATGCAATAGCATATAGTTCCAGTACCAAAAATCTTCATAAAACCTTGGTTTTCTTAGTATATATCTTTAGTTATTTGAAAAACATCTACCTTTTCAAAATTTTTTGCAGGTTTACTTTTCCTTTTCTTTAGAATGCTGACGTTGCGTTCATAGCCATAAAAGCATCGAACAAAAGTACATATTTCTTATCCATTGGTAGAGTTTTTATAAAATTGTTGACAGATACACTTTTTTGAGTCATTTCCTCTTTCTAGATTTAATAAATACATTTCTTTATTGTTTGGTATAAGAGTAGTTAATATTACAAACACATTGATGTCTCCAGAAACAACAGTGTTTTGCAAATGTGTAAGTGTATTGATGTTTGAACAAGTAATATGTCAGCATCACTTTCATTCAACATTATTTTGAACAATTGCTCTTAACATTGCTATTAGTCTATTTTTGTTTTTAGTATTGACAAGGAATTTTCTTGTACTGTTTTCAGTAGCATATCCTTTTCACTAGAAAAATTGATAATATAATTGATAGATGCAGTTTTCAAACAATTGTACCTTTCAATAGATTTCATACATTCCTTCTCACACTTATCAAAAACAACATGACATTGTTACATAATTATTTTTAAGTGCCGTATTTAGTGTCCACTTTACATCCCGAAATTTTCATGTAGTTGCTACTTTAAACAGTGTAGAAGCACGTTTCTATATGTGAAAGAAAAATGTATAAGCATTATGAACATTAATAGTTTCATAACATTAAAATTTCATGGCCAGAGTCAACTTCAGTAAAATTATTTTCCTCGCTGTTGGGCTGTGATCCTCGTGTTATAAATCCAGACATTTCTACTGTAGCTGTGACAGTTATCTTCAGTGGGTCTTCCATTCTGCTCCACTGGCGACTGACATTAAATACATGGAAATGTACTTATTGTCAAATAATAATATAATTACTTATATTTGGCTGTAGTTATAAGAAAAAATTATAGATCGTAAAATTTGCAAAGTAAGTGTAAAAACAAGTTAATTTTGTATCAATTCAAAATCTTCCTTGTGCTCCACCCATAGTAGGCTATATAATTATATACTGTGTATATTGTATATTATATACTGTGTGGAATATTGTGGTAGTATATGATAACTCTTCATGATCAATTTTGAATGGTTGCCATCTAGAAAGAAGTTTGGTTTTTTATTTTTATTGTGAAAACAAACTTTTCCTACTCACCGGAGGACCAGAACTGAAGATAGCTGCCGCAGCTGCAGTTGAAACACCTGGATTTATAACAAGAGGACCATGTCCCAACAGCCTGGAAAATAATTTTACTGAAATTTGTAGTTAACTTTGTGATGAAATTGTAAAATGTCGCTTTTAGTTTTAGTAACATTTTTTGTAGTTTTAGTAAATCCATTCCAGTAGTAAATATGTAATACAGTAGAACCTCGTTATAACGGACCCCGTTACTACGGACGTCTTTTACGTCATACCCCCACCCCCTAGTAACTAAGTCAATGCACCGGAATGACTCACGTCCACCCGCCAGTGCCGAATGACAGTTTTCAGAGACAAACACCCTTGTCAGGTATAAATCATTGAAAGTTAAAACCCAACCCCAATCCACCATTGAATTAACTGGTTTGAGAATTAACTGTTGAGATAATAACAACAAGTACAGGAAACGGTTTGTTTGAATGGTAAGGGAAAGGGAGTTGAAAACAAAGAAAGGTTAACGCCTTAGCCAGGTATATTTTCACTCCCACCACTACTGGTCAGTATTGTTCAGTTGTTTGTCGCGCACAGTCACACGTCCTGCCTATAACTTTTTTTAATTTATTCAAATCATGTCGTTAAGTAAGCCAAGTGTAGGACAGAAACGGAAGCGTAAGGCGCTCAGTCTTCAAGGTAAACTCTCCATTATAGAAAAATTAGAAAAAGGAGCGTCTGTTTCTAGCATTTGTTGTGAGTATGAAATTGCAAAACAAACCGTATCGGACATTAAAAAATCAAAAAATTACATTCATAACTTTGTTCTCAAGTTCAATGTAGAAAAGGAGAAGAGTGCAGCTAAGCGTATGCGGCTGCCTTCTATGGCAACACTGGATGATGCAGTCTACAAGTGGTTCTCTCAGCTTCGTTCATGTGGAATGGCTGTTAGAGGAATTGAAATTCAAGTGGCTGCCGAAAGACTCTCCAAACAGATGGGACTTGAACAGTTTAAAGCGAGCTCTGTTTGGCTATTTAGGTTTCGTCGAAATCACAACATTTCAAACAAGAAGATTAGTGGGGAAATTCTTAGCACAGACTTTGAAGCTGTTGAGCCTTTTATAAAAGAATTAGACGATTTGATTAAAAAAGAAGGTTATCAATTGAGCCAAATTTATAACTTTGATGAGACAGGTTTGTTTTGGAGAACTCTACCTGACAATACACAAGCTTCAAAAGCCGAAAAAACTACGCCTGGTAGAAAAGTCAGCAAGGAGCGTGTGTCCAGTTTTCTTGTGTGCAAATGCAGACGGCACTCATATGCTTAAACCTGCTATCATTGGTAAAAGCAAAAAACCAAGGGCACTTAAAAATGTGATGGACAATTTACCAGTTCACTATTATAGTTCCCGAAATGCGTGGTTTACAACTGAAATAACAAGTGATTGGTTTTATAAGAAAGCTGTGCCAGCAATTATAAACTACCAAATGGAAATTTTGAACATTCCAAAAGAAAAAAGAAAAGCTTTGGTTCTTTTGGATAACGCACCAACCCACAACCCACCCTGATGTTGACAAACTCTGCAGTCGAGACAAGAAGATAAAGTGTAAGTTCCTGCCTCCAAACACAACATCCGTGTTTCAGCCCATGGACCAAGGAGTAATTTATACTGCCAAGCGGCTTTATAGAAAAAAATTTCTCAATGAAATCTTAGAAGTTGATGAGCCATCCGCTGCTGAAGAAGATAGAAGGGGCCAAAAGTCTCTTCAAAACTTGAAGGCCTACAACATTCGATCTATGATTCACAACTTTGCTGATGCTGTAAAAGAAATTAAACTAACTACTTTGGTGAACTCATGAAAAAAACTGTTAAAGAATGAAGAAGCATGTTTAGAAATAGAAAATTGTGAGACAGAAGATTTCCGTGAAACTTTGGAAAGAGGAGGGGAGGAAGAAGTTATATTGGAAGATGTGGAGACCTGGCTTGAAGAAGATGAAGATGACCCTGGATTCCACTTGTTGACGGAAGAGGAGATTGTTGGCAGTATCACTGAGAAAGAAGACTTCGGAGGACGAGGAGGAAGACAATACTCAGGCAACAATAAAAGTGAGTGAAGTGAAAGATCATTTAAATTTTGTCATTGAATATGTTGAACAATCAAAAAATGAAAATGTGTTTGCTTACTATGAACACTTGCGGCATATTCGTCAGTTACTGACCAATGAAATAAATAACAAACAACACACAACAACAAAAATCAATACTTTTTTCAAACCAGTTAATGTTATTAGTAATAACCTAATGAATAATAATGAACCAGGCCCTTCTTGTTCAAGAGAATAAAACAATAGAATATATATAAAGTTTCAATTCTGATCATATAATGTAAATATGAACAGTATGATCTCATTTGTCATGTATGCTATGTAAAATGATGTCAAGTAAAAATAAACATGTTTTATACTAATTTACCGAGTTTAATTGATGTAAATACAGGATGGGAACTTCCTTTTTTGACAATGGCGCGGTGAAGTTATGTGGGGGTCACAGAGTGGTGGGGAGGTCTCAATTGAAGAGACAGGGTGGGAGGTTTGTGTCCTCACCCGTTTCAGTCGCAACAGTGCTTTGGTCGAGGCAGCATCGCGCTTTTGCCGTAGAGGCGTATTTTTCTAACAGCCGCTCGGTCATCGCGGTGCAACGTGCCTTTCGTCGTAACTTCGAAATTCCCCCACGAGGTCATGTTCCTGATCGGAAATCGATTTTATTGTGGGTGGACGCCTTCAGGGAAACGGGGAATGTGTCCAAAAGAAAGAGAGGACCTCCGAGGAATGTTACAATACCTGAAAATGTCGAACGAGTTCGTTTCGCTATGCTGCAGTCTCGTAAGCACTCTGCACGTAAACATGCAGTTGCCCTTGGCATGTCGGCACGTTCTATTTGTCGAATTCTTCACGATGACCTCCATTTGCACCCATACAAAATGGTTGTGACCCAACAACTGATAAAACGTGATTATGTAAACCGACAAACATCATGTGAGCAGCTGGTTGACACCTTACCCAATGACGCACTTGTGTTCTTCTCTGACGAGGCACATTTCCACCTTAGTGGCTGTGTTAACAAACAGAATATGCGGTACTGGAGTGAAACAAATCCCAGGGAACTTCATGAGAGGTCCCTTCATTCGGATCGTGTCAGGGTATGGTGTGCAATTTCAAGAGTAGGGATAATTGGCCCTTACTTTTTTCAAGAAAACGGTGGTGCTGTTTCCGTGAATTCAGACCGTTATTTGACAATGATCCAAGAGTTTTTTTGCCGGCTCTTGAAGCAATGGAACTGGATAATGTGTGGTTTCAGCAAGATGGGGCCACAGCCCACACAGCCAGGGTTTCAATGGATTGTTTGAGAGAAGCCTTCCCTGGGCGGCTGATCTCCCTGAGAGGGGATGTAAACTGGCCTGCGCGTTCGCCTGATTTAGCCCCCTGTGATTATTTCCTGTGGGGTTATCTCAAATCCCTGGTTTATAACGATCATCCACACACCCTGGAACACCTACAGAACAACATCTGAGCCGAAATTGCCAGTATACTGGTCCACATGCTTGAAAGAGTGGACCGAAACTTCCGAATTCGACTGAATCAGTTTATTGACAATGGAGGGCGACAATTAAAAGATATTCTTTTTAAAACAGTGTAAAATCAAATCTCTCTTGTTGTGTGACAGGTGAAAAATAAGAATAAAGAGTTTTGAAATGTGTACAGTTTTTTATTTCATTTTCAAAAAAGGAAGTTCCCACGCCCCACCCTGTACAACCTAACAAGACTTATTTGTTATGTAACGGACTTTCATTACAACAGACAACCTTTAGCCCCAATTAGTCCATTATAATGAGGTTCTACTGTAATAAGTATCTAAAACCATAAAACTCAGTCTTCAAAAAACAGTTATTATAATATGATTTATAAAAATGTGCATATTAAGCAATGTGTCATATAAATAAAAACAAGGATAAGCTGATATGTTCTAATGTATTTCCGATACCATAAAGAATCATTATTGAAATTTCAACCTGATATGTGGGTTGTGTTCTAAAAGTAGAGGGCTGGTAGTGAACTGAACTTGTTAAAATAAAACAGAACACTAGAGAAACAAATAACGCCCATAAATGTGTTATTTACGAGCATTACTTTCGAATGATCCATCCAAATTGAATGACTTCCGAAATACAATTAGCCACACTACTCACAATGGACTACAGCACTACCACCAAGTCACATGGCTTCAATCTGTGAAGATGTCTCGCCAAAGCACTATTATCAAGCAACCGAATGAGTTTATTGTTTTCATGTTGATTGAGGCAGCTGCTTCTTGTCCTTCACAGCAAATGTTTCCACCTCAAGATCTCTATGAGTGTTATAATTCAGGATATACCATGGAGCATTAACAATTATCTGGAGATCTTAATTTAAACATTTGTATCATCTTGATATTACTTGACACAGCTCCAGAGCTGAACACACCATATACCCAAAAAGATTTTAAGATTTGCTTATACAGAAGTATTTTGTTATGAAGCAATAACTCAGACCTTCCAAGTAGCTAGACCATTTTCCTGAGTTTGCTATTAAGTTCATCTCTTTGTTTTGTATACACTCCTTCCATTGAAGCTTAGTATCCAAGGTCATACACAGATGTTTAGCAGTACTCACATGTGGTATGCTACAAGATGTAACGTAAAATGTGTCCTTCCTATACATATTCGGATTCTGTGCACCAATATATGAAAAAAAGTTCCTATAAACATAGGTTCAGAAATGCCTCGTTTTCTTTCTGGCCATCATTTTTTGTTTTTTAAGGAAAACTATATCTCAAGGAGGGATATCTTAGTGAAGTGTGGTATACATGTTTACATTGATGTTTGATAATAAATAAAATATTGTGGTTATTTTATGATCTCAAATTTCAAAACAGCGGCTACTTTAAATTTTTGATCACCAATAGCTCTGTACATTATAATTTTATCAAATTTTTGTTTATTAAGTAAAATATTAACCATTTTGTTGTGAACATAATGAGATCTTGTTTGTTTAAACCTGATAACAAGTAATTGTGTTATGAAGACAAACAGCTACCCATAAATTCTGACTATGAGATTTTTTCCCCAGACTTGGATTCCTCTAGTATGGGAAAAATTTATTTAAGGTTATTACTGGTTTTTTTTTCAGATTAACTCAGTAAGAGTAATTTATAACAAAGTAAAGGATCGATTTTCATTGAAATTAATAATTATTTAGTTGAACTACATATGTTATAACTGAACTCGCTAATGTAAACAGATGATTCACAAATCAAAACATGCCATTATCAGAGCAGATTTCCCTATGTTCCAGTGACTTCTCTGTTATTGGTAATTCAGTGTACCTGATCAATGGTAGAATACTTACTTCAGAACCCAAACTGTGATATTATAAATTTCTTTCTTGGATTACTAGTTTAAATTTTCTTAACAATAGCTTTTAAAACAGTTCAGTTATCACTGGCAGCAGTGATATGGTTGGATAAGATGTTCTTATATCCGATGGCTCCCGAGGCTTTGTGATCATGATAATTTCACCAATGGTACACATTTCATCCTAAGTGCAGCATTGTTTGTCTTGTCTTGGTAACAGCTGAAAGTGCAACAAATAATTATGCTTTCTTCTTACCCATCTTCTTTCTTAATTCGAGGTATCGTTATTTTCACCCTTTTAATTCCTTTTGTTATTTTCCAAAGAGAATAGTCCATAGTCTTATCATCCATCAGCTTTTTGCTTTAAAATTTTTCATCATTCTTTTTAATTTGTTCCCAAGTTTATTTAACATACATTTATCACTAGGGGTTCTAGTGTGCTGCCATTTATTTCTAGCTTTCTGTTTTGTATTGATCATTTCATTGGTTTCTGTAGTATAGTTACAACCAGTTCCTCTTCTTTGGTACATAGGTAGATTCTTCTCCATATTGCCTTCTGTAGATTAATAATAACACTGTCTACTTCCTCTTCCAATTGCTGTGGTGTTTTTAGGTGTACTTGAATACTGATTGAATTTTCAAGATCCTCTCTAAATCGATCCCAATCTGTTTTCCTATTTGTTGAAAAAGTTTATTAATTACAAATTACAGTATCCCAGAGTGTTAGAATGACTGGTAAATGATCTGCTGTGAGATCATAACTCTTCTCAACATGGATGTTATTGTGTGAAGTACTGGTTAAACTTTGTACTTGTTTAAACTTTGTACTGTAACATCCGCATGGCGACGCGCGTGCAGTGACGTCATTTTCTCCCCCGCTAATCTGCTGCCGGCTTGTTGCAGGCTCGCATCAGTCAAATTTAGTCAGTTAATTGCAAGACTCCGGACGGGCAACTCACCTCAGTTCGCCAGCCGCGTCTACAGAATTATTTTCAATATTTCTAAATTTTAGCATGATCATCATGCGCTAGTTACTTAGGCGATCTCGGCCTCTACACACGAATATGGCTTTCAATATTTAATTATAACTTATTTATCAGGCATTTATGCCGTGCTAGACTGCACGCACCATGCAACTATTTTCTAGCAATTTTCAATAAACAATTAACTCAAGAACATATACAGTCCACCTCGTTATTTCATTCCTTACCAGCTACCTCAACAACTAGCGTTCTAAGACTAACTTAAGATTACTTCGAGAGCGTCTAAGACGCAACATTTTTGATCCACCAAGGCCGGATCCGAATCGTGATTCAGACTAAGATTTTCATCTATATTTCATTTAGTGGGCCCAAACAACGTTTGGTTAAAGCCCAAATATTCTCAAAGTTAAGATTGCTGGCCGTTGCATGCCTTCACTGTTTTCGAAATACTTCATACTTGACATTACAAGATTCTGCAGAACATCATCTCTGAGACAGCAAGACACTACAAGTCATCATCATTTGTCGTACAGCAGCGAAATACCAGAACTTCAAAAGTAAACGGAAAGCTACAGCTTCGAGCGTTACCCGACCAGCAGAAACAAGAGGTGCGCCAACATCTAAGGCCTGCCGAACAGGATCACCAAGGAAACAACAGGATCGGAGTCATCTTGACATGCCAGGACTCACAATCCACGTGATTATGAACTTGCATTTCTTATAATTTTTCATTTATAATTTTTATGTACAGCAAAGTCAGTAATATTTTAACACAGATTTAATTGTATTTAATATAAAATCATTAATAAATTTTACATATACAGAAATTAGTGTCAAGTGGCCATAGAATTGTACTTTTACCTAAATGTTCATTTACGCAGCTGTACAATAATGCATTAAGAAACTTAAGTAATGTGATGAAGCTATATGTATATGTTCAATTTGAACGCATCATATTTTCAATAACTTCCGTAACTATTTTTTAAAGAAAATAAGTACCTATTATAATAAGTAATAGATTAAGTTGCATACCGATCACTGGCTTCCGCACCATATCAGGATTTAGTAAATTATTCAAATTACAACAATTGTTCACCTGCTCTATATTTAGCTATCGTTTTCGAATCTTATTTTGCATTTCAGTCATGGCTGATGTGAAAGCGTTAATTAAAAAATGGGGCACAATTAAGGCCTCTATCTCCCATGTAAATACATTCGCTGACAATTTCGATCCGGACATAAGCGATCACCATGCCTTAAAAATTAAACTCCGCCACTTGATGGAATTGTCCGCGAAGTATGATGAAATTCAGACCCAGATTGAGGCTGATGATTCCGATTTCACATCAGTCAGTGACAGGGTTCAAACAGAGGATGATCTCTGTACTACTGAGTGCAAGCTACAACATTTATTAGAACAAGTAGAGGAGGTGAACAAAAAACCATTGATTCAAGCTGAAGTTACGCCAATTAAAACCTCTCCTATACAGTTAGAGCCAATTAAATTGCCCTGCTTCTCAGGCAACATTATTGATTGGCAGCATTATTATAATATGTTTTTGGAAATAGTACACGTCAGAACTGACCTGACGGTTTTCAGAAATTACACTATTTACACTCTTCATTAAGAGACGAAGCTTTAAATGTAATAAAATCTCTCCCAATAACCCATGACAATTATGCGGTAGCCATTGATCTATTGAGGGCCAGGTATGACAGCAAATTAATTGTCTCAGCCTATCATATAGGGAATGTCTTGGGCATGAAGTCCATTCAGCAAGAGTCCATGGTTGGCATTTCCAAATTCATTGACGAAATTACCGCGAATATAAATGCTTTAAATTCATTAAATTTACCGGTAAATACCTTTGAAATCATTTTCGTTCAATATTTATCGCAAAAACTCGATAACCAGACATGCCAACTATGGAAGGAAAGCCTATCCGACGAGAGATGTCCTAATTTCAATAATTTTATTAAGTTTTTAAATGGTAGAAGACAATTAATGCAGAACGTCGGTGCCGCGACCAGTTCAGTAAATAGAATACAAGTTAGCGATAAGACTCCCTATCGCAAAGCTATTAAACCGGTTGATCTTACTAGGTCAACATTCCATTCTCATATCAGCAATAACATTTGTCAGCTGTGTCGTGGTAAACACCGCCTCTTTGAATGCCCACAATTCGTGGCTATATCTCCCCTTGAACGAAAAAATATTTTAATTAAACATAAACTTTGCTTAAATTGCATACGTCCAGGCCATGATCTCGCACACTGTCCTTCCAAATTTGCTTGCAGGACATGTGCTAAATGCCACCACACAATGATCCACATATCAGGCAATAACGCTTCGAGTAGGAACAATCAATTTTCACTGAAACTGCAAACAAACAAATCTATCTTATTATCCACCGCTGTCTGCATGACAACTGACCATGCCGGTAGGAAGCACCCAGTAAGGATTTTATTGGACTCAGGATCGCAAGCTAACTTCTGCACCATGAGTTTTGCACGACGCATGGGTCTAAAGCTAACTAAATCTCAATTACCCATCACTGGTATAAACAATTCCTTATCTCAAGCTGACTTCAGTACTAGGGTAAGGTTGCATTCTCGTTATAAGAATTTTAGTTTGAATGTGCATTGCGCTGTGCTTCCCAGTATCACGAATAATCTTCCTGCCGATTTGTTTGATATTTCATCCCTAAATATACCAAAAGGCATATTCCTAGCTGACCCGCAACTGAACTTTTCGTCGCAAATCGACATATTACTTGGTGCCCAGTACTATTTACAATTAATTGAACCTGTCAAATTTATCCGCAGCCCACACTTTCCCATAATACAGGAGACAAAATTGGGATTCATTCTTGCGGGTAACTTGCCCTTTAATGTCGACATGACAAAGCCTGTCTCGTCATTCATAGCATGCATAGATAATAATGCCATTTCCTCGCAACTAAAGGACTTCTGGAATTTAGAGGACGTTGCTGCTCGTGCTCCCTCCGTTGAGGACTCGGAATGTGAAAGTCATTTTGTCACTAACACTTTCCGCAATAATGATGGTAGATTTGTGGTATCCCTACCTTGAAGGGCACACAATTCTCATTTGGGCAATTCTCTTCCCAGTGCTTTCAATGCCTATTCACCTTGCAAAGCAAGAACAACGTAAGCAGGTCCAAACCTCACTGATTGCCGCTTCATCTACATCTAGTTATTTTGGAAACTACTCTTCACTTTCAAAACTCCTTCGTGTATTTTCTTACTGCCTTCGATTTATTCGGAACTCTAGGCTCCCCATAGCTGATAGAGACACTTCCTTTTTAACTTCCCATGAGCTATATGGTACACTTTTGGTTTTTATTCGACAGTCCCAGCGATCGCACTTTAGCATCGCAATCAAGGAACTTGAGGCACATCGCTGTATCCCCAATAATAGTAAACTTCTGTCACTTAACCCCTTTCTGGATAATGCGGGGATATTATGCGTGGGCGGACGCCTTCAGCACTCCCAGCTTACCTATGATAGCAAACACCAAATCATACTCCACCCGCATTCTCATCTTAGTAAATTAATCATAGAAGGTGAGCATCTTCGTCTACTACACGCTGGGGTACAATTGACTCAGCACTCTCTATGGCAGAAATACTGGATAATTAATGATAAATCATACATACGATCAGTAATACACCAATGTATCACTTGCTTTCGATTCCGTGCTAGGGGTTCAAGCCAATTATTAGGACAATTGCCCTCTTCCCAGGTTACTCCTGCTAAGCCATTTTCTCAATCTGCAGTCGACTATGCCGGTCCCGTACTTATACGTCATGGCGGGCAGCGTTCCAAATTGACATCAAAGGCTTATATTGCTCTATTTATATGCATGGCTACTAAGGCCATTCACCTTGAATTAGTCTCAGGTCTTACCTCAGACACTTTCATGGCAGCCTTAAAACGGTTTATAGCTCGTAGAGGTATCCGTGCTCACATATTCTCCGACAATGGTACAAATTTTCGTCGTGCTAGTAGTACACTTCACGAATTATACAAACTTTTTCAATCTAATGGATTTGAACAGACCACCCAGGATTTTACCAGTGTCCAAGGCATCAAATGGTCCTTTATTCCCCCGTCAGCACCTCATTTCGGTGGCCTGTGGGAGAGTGGAGTCAAGAGCGTCAAGTTTCATTTGCGGCGCGTTGTTGGCGGAACCATTCTTACGTTTGAGGAGTATTACACTATCCTAACTCAAATAGAGTCCTGCCTTAACTCACGCCCCTTGTTCGCCATCTCCAATGACTCTAGGGATCCCGAACCTTTAACTCCAGCGCACTTCCTGGTTGGTTCTCCGCTCACTGCACTCCCAGAACCTGACTATTCCAAAGTCAATATAGGTCATCTGGGCAGATGGCAGCTGCTCCAGAGATTCACCCAGTCTATATGGAAAAGGTGGTCGAAGGATTATTTGCAACAGCGCAACAAATGGCGCATCCCGTCAAAAAATTTGGCTCCTGGACAACTCGTCCTTATTTTGGAAGACAATTCCCCCCCCCCACTGCAGTGGAAACGCGGGGTAGTCACTAATGTCTATTTGGGTCAGGATTCAATAGTGCACTTCGCGGATGTTTGCACCGCAAACGGTATCCTACGTCGGCCCATTCACAAATTATGTCCACTTCCAGTGGCCTCAGACTAATTGCATGAGCGTTCATGCGACATGGATCATTAATTTGAACC
This sequence comes from Magicicada septendecula, assembly GCA_034769895.1. Classification (NCBI taxonomy): domain Eukaryota; kingdom Metazoa; phylum Arthropoda; class Insecta; order Hemiptera; family Cicadidae; genus Magicicada; species Magicicada septendecula. The sequence goes on from CM068367.1 coordinate 1,140,328,540, forward strand.
TTTATCTCATGCGTTCCAATTATTGTTCTTATTATATTATTATCAAGCTTTTATTATTGTATTACTATGTATCATTATTATATTATTGTGTATGTAAATTATTATGTCTTTTATCACTGTATTATTACCTGTTATATATTATTGAATTTTTTGGGATCATCATTCGATTATTATGTACTGCCAACTATTATATCTGTCTGATTATTGTATTATTATTGTAACATCACAAAATGTTACATAACCAAAATACACACCAGAAGGGTGAAATTTGACACTAGAGTTGTAAAAAGAATAATTGTAATGAATGTAACAAAGAAGAGAAGGGACCAGCATAGAAGAACGAAGAGGAGGGATCCCAAGAAGCAGTGATGAATACACTGCATGACACTACAACTTAAACACAATGACTAACTATGACTAATGGATAAGCAAAGTTCACAAATAAGCTGTCAAGTGAGCCAGTTCAAGACATTGATGTGTAGAGTCATATAATATAAACAAAATAACCAATGACTTTAACAAGAAAATAACAAATAACAGCATATTGGCTGAAAGTAATAGAACAATGCTACTGTAATAAAGACAATATACTATGCTAACTGTAGCCACAAAGCTATAAAAAATAGCTTTACTAACAAAAATGTAACAGTATAGAATAAGGGTAATTGTAAACGGGAGCCTTATGTGTAAATAAGCAACTTCCTAATTAAACGAGATGTAATTAGAAATAATAATAAGCAGGGAATAAACCTTGTACTAAAACTGTATTCAGACCCTGCATAAACGAGTCTATGTCAGTAAATTAATAGGGAACCAGGACCCCTAATTAACATTAAATTTACAGAATAGTAAATATAACGAATAAGGTGTGAAATACCACCACTTAATTAATATTATATGCCTTAAAAATGAGTAGGCCATGTAAAAATGTATTTAGAGAATAAGGAATTTTCAGAGTAATGTATTGTCATAATTATAATGTATGTATTTTTATTAATAACATTCAAAAGAGAACACAGATATAAATCATCAAATATCAAAGATAGGGAAATAGTCGCATTTTGCATTATTAGCAGACAGACAACACTAAGAAACCATGTTTCAGGACGGTATTTCTATGTATTGTCAGTGAAAACTAGGTTCAAACCGGCATTAAGCCACATCAAAATAAAGAGCAGAAACTAAGCTTTAATTTGATGATAATAACTTAAGGAATGGAATTGTAATAATTTAATAATTAGTGTTAGCATCATTTTTTAACAAGATTTAAGAAAGTACATGTGAATACTAACAATAACAATAGTTGAGTACAAAAGACGCGTCAGTGGTGTCTATCAAAAACATTACGTCACTATGACATAATTTTGTACCAATCACAAAAGAGTTTACTTAGCGAAAATTATTTCTAACGCCGATCGAGAGCGGGGTATATAATCAAAGATACGCTAAGAAATTCGCATTCGCATCATTCTTCACGAGCTAACCAGTTGCGTCTCGGCGTTGTTTTATATTTTAATAATCTACAACAGTATAATTGTAGTAAATACCTTAAAATTTATCAAATTAACTATTGGAAAGGCGAGTCATCGTCTACGAGTGCATCGAAAGTAAATTATGAATTTATTTAAACAGTGCGTGTAATTGGAACGAGTAAATTTAACATAACCTGTAAAGGCTAAAACCTATTGTCAGTAAGAAGAGGGTTATTTCTCGTTTCCAAGTGCGATTAAAGTGAAGTGTATTAGCGATCAATATAATCCGATCGTTAAAGTGTTCATTTTTAATCTATACGATTAAAAATCAAGGTAGTACGGTGACTAAATTTATTGTTTATATACCATCCATTGATTGTAGCAATTAACATACTTGTACTGACGCAAAAACAATCAAACTATTCATAGAGAACACTGTATTCATTTATTTAGAGGGTTTAATAACCCAACGTAAGAATATATGTGTTAGAATTATTTATTATAATATTAATTAGAATATAAGCAGATGAAATTCTAGTTAACCAAATATTTAATTGCAAATTTTTAAAGAGGCCTAAAATGAATTACTATATCATAGTAGTATTTATTAAAAGCAATTAATATCGTTCTATTTTGTATTTTAAAGAACTTACCCTTGAGGTACATAGTCTATTAAGATACAAATTTTGTTAATAAAAATAAGAGTTTTTTATATTGTGCTTAAACTGAGCTAGACCAGTCAGTAAACGGATAACTTGTGATCCGAGTTGTATTATTGGTAAATGTATTATTCAGTCCAATTTTAGAGGTTATAATAAACCGATAATGTTATACAGCAGTAACTTTTGTTTTTAATTATTTTATTTTAGATAATCTACCCTCAGTATTGCATACACTGAGGTACATTGAAACAGAAATTTTTCAGTATACCATTTGAATTATTTTCAATTCTATTAACATTTAAAGATTGAAACAGTAAAATGTAAACACACACAATTATAAAATTAGAAGTTTGTTTTTTATGGGACATTTCTCTAAGAAAACCCATATGGCGCCCACATAACTTTCAAGGTGTTATAAAACCTTGTTTATAAACATTAGACTGGTCAATAAGGGAACTTGACAGTTTATTCAGTGGCAGTGAACATCTGAACATCAAGTACGACAACCAGGTACGTGAAGTGTTCATTATATTAACATATTTGTCCAGACAACACTTGACTTATACATACTCTGACGACATTTTTCTATAGAAGAATATTTCGACTTCAAGTTCGACGCGACCGTTACATTCATTAGCAGACCAACAAATTAATGTTTTATTCACAATAAACCATAGCACTACAATTAAATTATACTCTATCAATTATAACAGTGATTACTGCATATAATACAAGAGACCCCATTAAACAATAAATCTATAAATTATATAAGGGGGAATCTAGTTTAGTTATAGATTCGGCTTCCATCGCGACGCTTAAGTATAGACGGACGACACCGTTAAGTTACAGATTGGCTTCCATCGCAAGTCTAAAGTATAGACGGACGACACAGTTCTATTACATTATGCATCATTTATCATGGTATTATGTGTTGTGGAATTTTTAGTATAATTTATTATGTAATGACAATCATTATGTATTATGTATTCTTACGTCAATTATTATGTCTTTATTATTGTATTACCATATTGAATCAGTTTTTGAGGATGTTTTCTTTTATATAACTTAAGTGTTATTCTTAGTATTGTTTAAATTAGCAGCCATCCTTACTATTTCTTTTATGAATTTGCTAACTGCTATAATTTTTTTTTATTGTTTGACTAAGCTTTTCGTCATTACTGACATCTTCAGGTCTTAAACAACGTCTATCAACTGTACGTTGTAGGCTTTTATACTTTAGGCCCCTCCCCTTATGTCATCGCCCCTCCTATTGGTTCTAGCTGCTACCGCTCTTCACGGGAACTTTGTCTACCTTTTTCCGTTAGGCATTTTTCTAACGTCCGTCAAATTGTTTTAAGAATCTCCCGTTAATTTCTTCATTCTTGACTTATAATTTTTTTTTTGTAACCTTTTACATTTCGTCATTTTTTAGTGTGTTATTCTTATTATTTTAATTTATTTTTGTTTATTGTTTAATATATAATAAAATATTTCTTCATTTGTAAAATCCACTTTTATATTCATTAATTTATTTTTATCTTGTTTTTTAACTTTATAAGTATTTCTAGTTCTTCTATTAATTATCTTTTTTGCGGATTGTTTTCTATTTTGATTATTTCCATATTTTCATTGGGATTTATGAATTTATGGCCTGATTCGTTGAAATGTCTTGCATATAGTGAGTTCGTTACTCTAACCCCTTCTCCTTTTGCGTGTTCATTCATTCTAATTTTAAATTTTCTTCCAGTTTCGCCCAGATATATCTTATTACATTCCCCACATTTTAATTTGTATACGCCGCTTTTTTCTGTTAATGGAATTTCTTCTGTTTTATCATTTTTTATATATTCGAATAGATTTTTCGTTTTCTTTATTCCTATCTGTATTTCATATTTTTCGAAACATTTTTGTTTGATATCCTATGTATGTTATTGCTCCTTTATATTTCTTTTCTTCATTTGTTTTTTGTTTTTTCTTATTTTCTATTTCTTTATTTTCCTCTATTTTCTTAACTATTCTATTAATTATTTTAGGGTTGTAATTATTATTTTTTGCTATTTGTTGTATTTTCTTTAATTCTTTTTGTTTGAGTTCTTCATTTTCTAGATAATTTATAGCTCTATAGCAAAATGGATTTAATGCTGCCATTTTATAATTGACTGGATGATATGATTCTTGTGGAATTATTAAATCTGAGTATGTTTCTTTCCTATATATATCGAATTTGAGTTTGTTATCTTCAATTTTTATATTGATATCCAGGAAATTAATTTCTAATCCTCCAATTTCTTCTTGAAATTTTATTGTTTTTTCTATGTTATTTAGTTGTTCCATAAATTTTTTAAATTCATTTACTTCACCTTCCCAAACTATTAGTATGTCATCTACATGCCTGATCCATTTTTTAATTCTTCTTTCTTTATCTATATCTTTTAAAATTTTGATTTCAAAGCTATTCATGAATATCTCTGCCATTAATGGTGAAAGCGGTGATCCCATTGGTAATCCATTTTCTTGTATGTAAAATTTGTTATTAAATCTGAAGTAGTTCTGGCTTAGGCATAATTCTAATCCTTCTATTATTTCGTTTTTCCATTCTACATTACTTAATTTGTTTTTCTTTATTATTTCTACTGTTTTTGCTATTGGTATGTTGGTGTACATATCTTTTATATCTAATGACATTAATTTTGTCTTATTTGTTATGGTAATTTCTTGTAATCTTTCTATTACCTTTTTACTATTTTCTATGCTGTGGATTTCTTCTTTTTCATATGCCATTTTGATTCTTTTACTTATTTCTTTTGATATTTTGTATGTTGGCGAATTTATAAATGATACTATAGGTCTTAATGGCATTTCTTTTTTATGTAACTTAATTTGACATCTAAATTTTGGAGCTTCAGGATTATGTTCTATTTTTTGTTTCTTTTGCCATTCTGTTAAATATGTTGTCTTTTTTATCAATTTCTTTGTTTGTGCTTGAAATTTACTTGTGTAATCATATTTTATTTCTTTATATGGTCCTTTTTGTATAAATTGTTCTGCTTTTTCGATATAATCTCTTTTGTTCATTACCACTGCTGTATTACCTTTATCGGCTTTTATAACTATCAAATTGTTCTCCGTGATTTTCTTTTTTAATTCTCTTATATTTCTTTTTATTTGTGTTTCGTTTTTATTTCTTACATTTTTGTTTTTCTTACATATTTTTTCTACTATTTCTTTTACTTCACTTCTTAATTGTTTTTTAGTTTCTTCATTTTTTATTTTATCGATTATTTCTTCACATTCTATTATTGTATTTTCTTTATCTATGTTTGTTTTTGTTGCATATTTTAAACTTTTCCCTAATAATTTATGTTCATTTTCTGTAAACTTTGTTTCTGTTAAATTTAATACTTTTTCAGCAAATTTTATTTCTTTATCTTTTTCTTTATTTTTATTTCTTGTTCCTTCTATTAATTCCTTGAGTTTCTTATTTAATCTCTCTTCCATTTTTCTTATTTTCTTTTCTATGTATTTTTCACCAAACTCTTTTCTCATTTCTTCTATTTCTATATAATTGTAACTTGTATATAACTTTTGATGTAATTGATACATTTCTTTGTTATATTTATTTATTTTACTATATAAGTTCTTAATTTCAAGTTTTATCCATATTTTTTCCGCCATGTTTTTCACTTGGTTTACTACTTTGCTTTTGTTATTAATTTTAATTTTTGCGTATTTTGGAGTTATTTTATTAATTAAACACTGTTTATTAAACCAAATTTTCCCTAGCGTTTTTTCCAATTTTGCTTTAATTTGTAAATACTTAAAAAATTCCCTTACATTTTTATATTTATCTGCTTGCAATTCGCATGTTTTATTCTTCGTATTGTTTAAATTAGCAGCCATCCTTACTATTTCTTTTATGAATTTGCTAACTGCTATAATTTTTTTTAATTTTTCGACTAAGCTTTTCATCATTACTGACATCTTCAGGTCTTAAACAACGTCTATCAACTGTACGTTGTAGGCTTTTATACTTTAGGCCCCTCCCCTTATGTCATCGCCCCTCCTATTGGTTCTAGCTGCTACCGCTCTTCACGGGAACTTTGTCTACCTTTTTCCGTTAGGCATTTTTCTAACGTCCGTCAAATTGTTTTAAGAATCTCCCGTTAATTTCTTCATTCTTGACTTATAATTTTTTTTTGTAACCTTTTACATTTCGTCATTTTTTAGTGTGTTATTCTTATTATTTTAATTTATTTTTGTTTATTGTTTAATATATAATAAAATATTTCTTCATTTGTAAAATCCACTTTTATATTGTAATGTAACTTTTTACAAGTACAAGTATTTATATTTATGGTGGTAGGTATAGTGGTGTGGTATTATTATTATAGATTCGTAGATAGTACGATAATATCTTATAACTCTTCTTAGTGGATCTTCACTCACTTCTGCTCCGCGATGGAGCGCCAACTTGTAAATGAACTTTACAAGTACAAGTGTAGATTTATAGTGATGTAGTGTGAGTGCAGATACGCACCGGTATCTACGATAATGTTGTTTTTTATAAAATGTCGTAATTGTAACTATTATGGTTATTAGTGTGATTGTATTGTTTAATGGGTGCGTATTAATAATCCACTTTTTTGATTTGAAATGTTTCGCGCACTCTGTTATATACCTCCCTCACTTACCACACGTGGATATTTCAGTCCTGTTCAGTGACGGTTCCGCTGAAATACATACACTTTACATACAGATAGATATTCAGGTTGAATATTTAATATAGTTATCACACACAATATAAATGAAATAATATCTAAATAATATTCTGAATTATTAGATCTATTTAAACTCTTACGCCACCTTTGGTAGAACTGATTAAAAATAAATGAACTAATTTAGAATTGAAATGATACTCTTTTTCACTGGTAATAAAAGTGGAGGTTTATTAACAATTCGAGATATTATAAAATCTTTGAACAATGAACAATCAATGGCTAACAACCTTTTAGATAATAATTACAAATAAAAATTCAAAATAAGACTCTGTTCAGCCTCAAGGCTGGTAAACCTGTTAGTTGTACAATAAGTTAATTTCAAGAGGTTATGTTCTCTTGTATCAGTGAATTAACATATTCATAAGGTTCTTTTAGGTAGCATGATACCAGGTACAAGATGTAATATTAATAACGATATAAAATGAACAATAATTAATAATAAACAAACAAATATAAAAATCGAAAATTAATACCATATATCTGATAGTTATGGTACTATCGTACGCGGGAATGCGGACGCAACTTTTAGTACTCGTCTGACAATTATCAAGCTCGTTGGCTTGTACAGTTAAAATGTATCACTTTATTTTAATAATTCGCTTTGAGAATTATCTATTTGCAAGAGAAAATTTATTAAAAAACTCTTGTTATTATTTCCATCTGGTTTGGATTTTACTTGAGAACAGACTGGTAACAGTGAAATTGGCAAGTTACCGTTACGATTCTAAGGTTATGTTATAACGGGTATTGTTGTAATGGTTAACTATTTCTTAATGTTTATTATTACTTAATCTAAATATAAACACATTATTCGTAATATATTGATGTGTTATTATCAGGATTACATTTATTCTTTCGTATGATAGTTAATAATGGTTACTTTAAGACATCGAAAAATCAAGAAAACAATTTTAGTCAATTGAGTGACTATTGTTATTACTCGTATTTAGTAGTAAATGCTTCTAACATAATTTTTTAATAATGATAAATAATTAAAATATTTTTTCAATATTTTAATAATTGTGAATTAATATTTCTTTTAATTCTGATAATTCAATCATGGTTTTTGATACTTCGCCTTTTCTGACTTGCGTAGTATCAAAATTATTTGTTTACGAAATTATTATTTCTGTTTCAATATTATTTAAATAAAAATTGTACTCCCTGTTTTTTATCTTTCACAACACTCGCGAGTACGATTGACATTATACACTAATCGTACTTGTTTAAATAAATAACTCCGCACATTTCACTCGTATATATTGGTGTAGTGTTAAGGTTATGTATGTTGGTTTACTTAATGTCACTGCCGCGCACAAATTCAAAATTAAAACTTTTTCATGTTGGCGAGTGGCGTGGCCTCTCCGTCGAAAGACTGATCGTGAACTGTGTTGCTTCTTCGAAGCGTCTCCTGCTCGTCTGCCTAAGGTTCATTCATTCTATTGGTTGAAAAAACTATACTCTCCAACCCAAAAGCCTTTGTTTTCTTAAAATATTTAATTTTTTACCAAATTCAGTTTTGAGGTTGAGGCTTTGTGACGTCAGCACTGGTACAAAAATTTAATTGAAAAGTTTAAAATCACAATAACTTTCTTAATTTATGTCCTATCGTTAAATGGTTGATGTCAGTGAATTGCGGACATCCTGTGCTTTAATTTAAGTCTAAGAATGATTATTTTCCGTCCATCACTTCTATCACTATGACGATTTTATTAATTATTTGTGGTGTATCTTATATTTATAAGTCTATTACACCAGATTTTACTTATTTATATTAAAACACTTTTTAAATAAACACTCTGAGTCCATATCTCAATTGGTTTGATTCAAAATTTGGGAATAATTGTTCCCTAAACAATATCTCGTTATGGCGTCTTTAGGCGTCCATATTTGATTTTTTATAAATGTGCTTAAAACTAATTTTTCTTATTTAAAACAGTAATATTGCAATCTAATAATACTAGTAACGTCTATTTACATAATTTTACACTAGAATATTGGTATATGACTGTGTTTGATCTACTATTTACATTGTTTTAGTCCCCTCCTATCTCTTTTATACAATTGTTACCTTATTTTTGGTTTTTTCTATATAAATTATATCATGTACTAATTGTAATTAGTGTACACACATTGTACCTAATTCATTATACATAATGGTTAGCTTTTAGCTAGTTCAGAACCCTTCAATTTTTCAGTAATGGGTCTGTTTATGTTGTGTCATATCATAGTAGTCATTTATTTTTGTTAATACAATAACTAAGTTGTTATTGTTACACTTGGTTTGGGTTTCCAAAGTAGTATTAGACATTATTCTGATTCTTGATAATGTTTTCATTTACTTTTAAATAAGTTTACATGTTATATTTTTCATAAATAACTTGCTCCTCATGGTTTGTTTACATCTGGGTTCTTTCATTATAGTCATTTGGTTTTTAATTATTTGTATATAAAATGACTGTTTTTATGGTCATGGTCTGTTCTCAAAGTAGCATTGGTATTCCCTCTTACTACTGGTAACAACCTTAACAATCTGTGTTCAATCTTTGATACAGTATTTTTCTTAGCTAGTTAGTTATACAATGGTTCAGCTTACTTCTGGTTATATTTACATAGTTAGTTAGTTTACAATATTTTGGTTCCAATACTGTTATTATTATGTTCAGAATCTGTTCTCAAGGTAGTACCAGATATTTATCTCACTACTGGTAATACTTTTATTAACATTGGTATTTGTTTTGATATTGTATTTTGTCTAACTAAATTGGCATACTTGTTCCATCTCTACTATCTCTGTGCCATCATATTTGCTTTGTTTTATTTGCATTGTGCTGCAATATAATACATTGTCTCTTAGGATTTATTATTATTTATAACAAATTCTTGATTGATATCATAGTTGATGATCAATTATTTATATTAACATGTATGATTTTCTGTTTCATAGGTGTCTTCCCTATGGGGTTATGTAACAAATGTACCACATGTTTTAATGCAGTATTTTTCTACTACTAACATGACTTCAGTATGGTATCTTACTATAATATTTTAATTATTTTGTTACACATGTTTATACAACTCCTTCTTAAACAATAACACAAATCTTTTTGTATTAATTACAATATTTTTTTGGTCATTGGTTGAATTCAATTCCTGTCACTTTGTTTGATACATAACAAAGGTTTTTTATTTGTTGTCAGTTCTCTATGAACAATAACATAATTGTTCTATTTTATTCTATTCTGGTGGTCTTATGATTATCTGTATTGATCACAACCTTTATTAAATTAGTCACACTCATTGTCTGTGTTTATTTGACTATTTTAATTCTTGCTGTTTCATTATGAAATTAACATATTTTCTTACACTATAAACTTCATCACTGGGATTGTTTGTGTGGTTTATTCAGTTGAAATTAGTTAACTATTCACAGGTTTCACATCTATGTTAAGTACTCACTGTAATTGTTTGTGGTTCCTTAAATGTTAAACACTGGTTTTCTTTTCATATTTGATAATCGTCATTTCTTTGGTCACTTATATAGTCTTTAGTACACGTGGTTTATGTTGAGTCCTTGCATGATCCATCCATCTTCTTCTCTCTTCATGGTATGCTTCCTTGTCCTTCTTCTTTCTTCTTCTTCAATATTTTCGTTGTAGTCACTATCTTTATTTATTTCCCTCGCTGTTGGAGTTTGTTGGTCCTTATTTTGTCGGTTCCCCTCACTGTTGGATCCTATTGGGTCTGGTTACTGATATTTTGTTTTGGGTCATGGCATTTTCTTTCTTCATTCTGTATTTGATGTTGCTATGTTAATATTATCTTCTTCATCGTTGGATTTTTATATTAATATATTTGTAGATACACACTTTTATACACTTAGGTTTATTTATCTAGACATACTTCCATGCTTTTCTCTTACTAGACGTTATATTAGCTTATATTATGTAACTACCATATTTGGTAACGTTACATATGCCTTCCTATAAGAATTGATTAATTCTGAATTATTATACTATATTTTTCATTGAAGAATTAGCAATTGTTGTACATTCCATGTCGATTCACATGTTTTTTCCATATATCCCATCACTTTCTTCTATTTGAATCATATTTATTTCTTCTCTATGTAATCATCTCCCTTGTTTATTTAGTTCCCTAATTCCCTAACATAAGTTTAGCTGGGGCAGTTTAGAGCAGCTCACTATGGCTATTCAACTCTACTGGCCATACTAACTTCAATAAATATGGAGGCAAATCATCTCCTTCAATAATAATAAATGATTGCTGGCATTATTCATCAGTCAATTCATCTCAAATCATCAAAAAATAATAATAGTGGTCGTTCTTCCGACAAATAATAAATATCCTTGGGATTAATTCACGCATCTGCGGTTTATACATTGTTATTCTCTCTTTTCTTGATTCAACTTAACGATATTCTTCACATATTATAGGGATAGTTTGTTTTACATTTCCTCACTGGTATACTCTCATGATTATCTTCGTTAGTATATTACTTTTCATTCTTCTTCATCATTGATTAATCTCTTCATTTTATATCACATTGAACGTCATTTCGTCATATTCTTCATTTCAGGTTTTATTCTTCTAGATATAATTCATAAGTACATTTATTATTTTTTTCTTCTTTCTCATGGTTTTAGTTGGTATTTAAATTCCATGTGGTATTGGCTTTTCTCTAGTAAAATACACTAGAAACAATGTGGTTGTGTGTGGTGGGTTTGTCTACATTAATACATTTCTTTGGTTTTATTTTTCCAACTTCTCATTTGCTCCTTCTTCCTTTTTCATTAGTACGGGTAGGATGTTCTCTTTTACTTGTTGACGTGGCTCTTGGAAATATTTATGCCATAGTTGTAGTGTGTCGGCCTCGTAAATTTTTCTTTTCTATAGTACGGGTAGGATGTTCTCCTTTACTTGTTGACGTGGCTCTTGGAATTCATATGTATCTCATATATGCCGTGGATGTAGGGTGTCGATCTCGTAAATATTTTTCTTTTCTATAGTACGGGTATGGTGTTCTTATTACTTGTTGACTTGGCTCTTGGAATTCATATGTGCCTAGGATGTAATGCGTCGTTCTCGTAAATTTCTTTTTTATTATAGTACGGGTAAGATGTTAAGTTTTTACTTTTTGACGTGGCTCTTGGAAATATATGTATCATAAGTACATTTGTGCCATGGTTGGTATGCGTCGATCTCGTATGTTATTCCTTTTTTCTATAGTACGGGTAGGATGTTCTCTTTTACTGGTTGACGTGGCTCTTGGAAATAGTTTTGCCTAGGATGTAATGCGTCAGTCTCGTATATTCATCTTTTTTCTATATTAGTACGCTATTATTCATAAATACAATGTTCTGAATCCTTTACATTAATTCTTTGGGAGCATGTTTTCTCACATTATAAAATTACAATATATATTCAATGTTCAATACATAGTTATACAGTTACTTCTCATTTAATATAAACACATAATAATTTTCATAACAATAATACATCCTTTCTCTTTAGTCAACATAGTTATACAGTTACTTCTCATTTAATATAAACACATAATAATTTTCATAACAATAATACATCCTTTCTCTTTAGTCAACATCTATTTTTATAATCATATTTTCATTTTTCACTTTTTAAATAACAATAATCTCCATGGCCACATTTCATTCTTCATCTTGATATAGTCAACAGTATTATACCTTCATTTTTCATAACAAATATTTTCACCCTTTATATAATATCCATAATAAAATAATTCTTATCGCTATCTTTTCACTTTTTAGTCCCATATTTTAATTGTCAATATATCTTTTCATTGAAGTTTGATTGTAAGTACCCTTTATCTTTTTTGTAATAGGGTCCTGCAATTCATAAGTGTTGTTTAGATTGTTCTTAGTCACAGTATACGGTCCGGTATATAGCAGTAGCAGTTTCTTTGCAATGCCCTCGATAGTACTTGGGAGTTCTCGATTTTTGGTAAGTACTCGGTCTCCCACTTCATATTTGATAACTTTGGGTTGCAATTTTTTGTACTTGAACCTCAGTTTATTAGCTCTTTCAACTGCATTATTATAGAATCTTGTTCTGTTAAATTTGACCTCTGCACTTATTGGAAAATTAATGATCTCTGTGATCTCCCGGGGTGGTCTTTTCTCATACATAGCCATGTAGGGTGTTTCGTCAGTCGATTGATGGTAGGCTAGGTTTAGGAAGTCTTCAGCCGGGGATAGATACTCCTCCCACTTCCTCTGCTGGCTGTGACAGTAGGTTCTTAAAATCCTTCCTACTTCTCTCAACACTCTCTCAGCAGGGTTGCTGTTGGGGTGGTACACCGATGTTTTGTATGTCTTTATTCCCAGATGGATCAATGTTTCCCGCCACTTTCGTCCTCGGAATTGCGTTCCATGGTCTGTAATTATCGTCAATGGTTTACCCACTTTGGGTATATACTTGTTTATGACTATCTCCAGTATTTTACTTGTCGTAGCTCGATTAAGTGGGTACAGCTTAGTATATTTGGTGTAGTGGTCAAATATGATGATGATATACTTATATTGGTGTCTTCCACCACTCCGTGGAAATGGTCCACAAATGTCCAAGAAAATTTTTTCTAACTTTGCCGTCGATGTAATTGGTATCATCACTCCTTCTCGTTTCTCATTGCTGTATTTTACCAGTTGGCAAATATTACAATTCTGGACGTATTTTCTTACCTTTCTACTCATGTCCTTGAAATGCACATGTTCCTGCAATGCCTTTACGACCTTTACTGCGCCCATGTGACCATAGCGTATGTGGTAGTCGATGGTCAATTCTTTTTCTAGGGCTTTTGGTATAACTACCTTCCATCTTTCACATTTTTATCATGTTTGGTGAACAATAATTGATTATGAGTACAGTAGTAATGTTTCATGTTCACATCATTGTTTGCTAGTTTCTGAATAATCAATGATACCTTGGGATCTTGCTGTTGATGAATGGTTATATCAGATAATATGTTAGTGAGTTCAGATTTACTTTTCAGTAGATGGTAGACTTTCGCAATGGTTTCCCTCTCTCCTTCAAATGTTTGGGCGTTGATGTTTATTCGGGACAACACGTCTGCAGCTGTGTTGCTCTTCCCTGGTATGTACTCCCACTGTATGTTGTACTCTTGGAGTGTAAGAGTCCATCTCGTTAATCTACTGTGCTTTAACTTGCAGTTTTTAAGAAATGAAATAGATTTGTGGTCTGTCCTTACTGTTACTGTATATCCCAAAATAAAAGTCCTAAATTTTTCGCACGCAAACACTATACTCAATAATTCCTTTTCCGTTGTATGGTAGTTACGTTCGCATTTGTTCAAAGTTCGGCTTGCGAAACTGATCACTTGATGATGCCCGTCTTTGTCTTCTTGATACAGTACAGAACCAAGGCTTAGGTCGCTAGCATCACAGTTCATGAAAAACTGCTTCTCAAAATTAGGGTGATGCAGCATAACAGTTTCGAGAAACTTCTCTTTAATTAATTCAAATGTAGAGTCTTGATCTGATCCCCATTTCCATTTTTCCTTCGATGATAGCTGTGCTGAAAATCGAGCTGTCAGTTCAGAATAATTGTTTTGGAATTTTCGATAATAATTACAGATTCCGAGGAATGACTGTAATTGCTTTTTGTTCTTCGGGACGGGGAAACGTTGAATTGCCTCCATCTTCTCCTGGGATGGTGTAATTCCATACTCTGACAAGTTAAACTCCAAGAATTGCTCTTCCTTTGTGATTAATTGTGATTTATCTAATTTTAGTGTAATGTGGTTGTCTTCCAATTTTTGTAATACTTGTGCCACCCGGTCACAGTGCTCTTCCCAATTGTTAGATGCGATCAAGAGGTCGTCGACATAAACTGTCGTAAACTGTAATGTGCTGTGGCCCAGTATCTCGTCCATACATTTGACGAATATGGCCACTGAGTTCACTAAGCCAAATGGTAATCTCTTAAAATGGTAATTTCGGCCTTCAAAAATAAAAGCGGTGAACTTTCTGCTATTCGGATGCAGTTCGACCTGCCAATATCCGCAGACCGTATCCCATATACTGTAAAATTTAGTACCATAAAATTTCTTTAGTATTTCATCGATTTCTCCAGGCGATGTCCTGTCATTAATTATGGTCTTGTTGAGTTCACGTGCATCTAAACAAATTCTTACTGCACCATTTTTCTTTGGTACAGCGACAATAGGGTTGGTGTATGGTGAATTGCTTACTTCAATTATATCATTTTCTATTAAACGTTGGATTTCCTCTCTTACAGCTTCTTTCAGTGAAAAGGCGATAGGGTAAGATTTTCGCTTGAACTCTGTCTGGTCCTTGAATTTTAATTCACATTGGAAATTCTTTATTTTCCCGGGCGTATCAGAAAATACGTGGCGATATTGATAGTATATATTTATTAGCTGGTCCCGTTGTTCCCAAGTCAACTCATGGCTATTCTGGTTGGTTTTGAATTCTCTAATTTCATTGATTTTTTCCAACCATAAAGCTTCCTCTGGACTGTTGTGAAGTCCCTGGTTGATGGCGCCTTCCTGATGTTCGTGGCCTTCCCTGATGTAGTATATTACATGTTCCGAGGGTGCCTTCCTACATTCTGTTAAATTGGCGGTCCATTCAACTTCTTCTGTCTTCATCATTACTGTATTTGTATCCATATTAATTATTGCTGTGTATTTTCGTAATATGTCACAACCAATGAGTAGAGTGAATGGTAGCCCACTGGCTACAAGGAATACCATCGGTATTGTCTTCCCATTGCTTGATACGTCTAGTTGTACCTGTTGTCGAATACTGGATGGGGTACCTGTCTGTTATGTTGTTGCTGAAAATTACTTTATGTTAAAGGCAGACATGTTTGTATTTCAGTCTTACATTAATTACAAAAAATGAAAAATGTTTATAATTTACTTATATTTTAAAATATTTATAATCTCTTTTGGAATGTTCCTATCTGACGTCCGGTGGCTCCGATGAGTATTATGTTGTTAATTGGTAATGTTGGTATGGTAGCTTTATTTTCTGATTGGATTCTGTCCAATTCCATTTTGTCAATTAATGATACGTTGGCCCCGGTATCTATCATTGCTGTGGCATTTGTGTTATTGACTTTCACAGATATATACGCGATTTCACTATCGCTCGCATCGCCGATAACACTTTCTTTCTCTTCCATCAAATCCTTTCTTATGTTTTTTAGGTAATTGTTGTTGTATATTTTGCGTTGATTCGAATGTTTCGACAAAATATCAGACCCAATAGTCCGGTTCAGTGAGGGTGTTGCTGGGCTTTTCACTGCCGGTTGGTGTTTAAAGGCAGGTCACCGTTTTCGTGCCTGTCTTGTGACGTTGAAGCTATGGGTTCCTGATTTCCAGGCCCATGTCCGTTGTGGTAAACTTCTGTAGTCTGCGTGACTGTTCTATGACCTCCACTGCTGTCGCTTCCGTTGGATCGATAGCCGGATTCTCTTTCTTCTCTATCACTATTACTGGAGTGACTGTGTTGGTTTGGGAAACTCCTCCGTCCTTGATAATAGTTTCTACGATTCCCACCTCGGCTGGCATGGGTATAGTGTACCCTACGGAAATGATTGTTATTTTGATTACCATTGCCTTGTCGTGGTTGATGATTGGGAGATTGGTTTTGATATGGCCTGTAGTAGTTATTACCTCTTTGGTAATGCGTGTCTCTCTGGTATCCACCTGGACGATGGTTATTATAATTTCCTCTATTCACGTTGTTGCCACCTCCGTCTTGGCATGGTATTGGTTGATTTTGGAATCTTGGTGGGTTGTTAAAATTTCTTCCTGGGCTATTCCTGTCATTGTGAATGGTGGGGTTATGATTTCCAGGTCCCCCTCGATCATATGCTTGGCTAGGTACTTGTCGGTTTCGTTGATAATATCTTTCTCTTTCGTGACTTTCGAGCAGGTCGCACATCCCTTGAATTGTTTTTATCTGTGAGTTCAATCTTCCCTGCGAAATACATTGACTAAAATGGTACGCCAGTTTTGTAACCAGGCATTCTTCTGGGATTGCAGGCTCCAGATTCCTAGCCAAACAAATTTTGCCTAAGAAATAGGTTGTCATCGATTGCCTTCCATTCACATCGAATTTTCCATTTGTAATGTCGTCTCTGATGATGTTTTGTGTGGCTTCCGACCAGTACTTTTGTTTAAATGCCGTTTTAAAAGTGTCATAGCTCCCCACTTCGTGACGGGTTGCTGTCCACCAGTTGTCGAATGTATTTTTAAAAGATTCATCCAACATACCCTTAATGATAGACCATCTGCTCTCTCGGTTTCTGTGTATTACTTCTTCTATCCTCTCTAAGAATTCCAATGGATTTTTAGAATAGGTTCGGTATTCAATCTGGTCCCTGCCTTCTAGGTGACTCAGTCCGGATAGGAAGTTTGGGATTGTTTGCAGACGATGCATTTCGTCTCGGAGGTCATCCAATTCTCTACGTTGACGTTCTGTTAATTGGGTTTTGTCATCATGCACTTGCTGCTTAATAGCGTCTACCTTTCCAGATACTTCTTCGCACTTTTCTTTTAACGTCGATTGTACTGCCTTCATTTTGGTTTGCTCTTGCGCTATCACACCTAGTTGTGTACCGTGGGTTTTCTCCACATCACTAATGCGCTGGTTGATGTCCCTTTCTGTCTGTACTAGTTTCAGGCTGGTATTTTCGCCCTCTTTTCGTACTTCAGACATCTCGACATTAATTTCTGTTGTTAATATGGCCATTTGTTTTTCGATTTCCTCAACATTTTCTCCCAATCTTCTTTCAATCATTTCTGCCGTATCCTTAGCGGTTTCTTCCATATTGTCATTGTTGATATTTATCTGTTGCCATATTCTTTCGTGGTCAGCTTGTATGGTTTCAACATCTCGATTAAATTTACCATTAATTTCATCAATCTTCTGGTTGGTCTGATCAATTTTTACTCCCAACTCTGCCGATAAATCTTCTTTCATTATGGCCATTTTCTTCTCCAACAATTCTTCGGTTTTTCTTTGCCCATCTTCCATCCTCCTGTTCGTCTCATTTATCTGGTTATTAAATTCTTCTTTTAGTAACTCCATATTTTTCTGATTCTCCCTCTGGCCTTCTTCTATTTTTTGGTTGGTGGATCGACTGGCTTCTTCTATTTTACTGTTTAAGTCCTCTTTGGTGGATCGACTGGCTTCTTCTATTTTACTGTTTAAGTCCTCTTTGGAGGATCGACTGGCTTCTTCTATTTTACTGTTTAAGTCCTCTTTGGTGGATCGACTGGCTTCTTCTATTTTACTGTTTAAGTCCTCTTTGGTGGATCGACTGGCTTCTTCTATTTTACTGTTTAAGTCCGCTTTCAGTGATTCCTGACCTTCCTTCAGTGACTCCATCTGCTTGCTTAACTCCTCCTTAGTGGACCGATTGTCTTCCTTCAGTGACCGTAATATCTCTAAAATACTGGCATTCATTGTTGCCATTGACTCCTCGGGTTGGCGTATTTCCGGCAGAATGCCTTGCGATATGATTTCCGGTTCCTCCACGTCTGGTTGTTGAACCACCTCCGCTGGTTCAATTGGTTTGTCCTTTACTTCCAATAAAATTTCTTCCACGTCTTCCGTCGACATAGCCTCCTTTTCTTCCCTTCTGGCCTCCTTCTCTGCTTCTGTTGCCCTCTTTCTCTACGTTGATCTCGACTTTGATCTCCTTGTGTACATCTTGATATGCTGGTAATGTACCTGCTGTCTTTTCACGGATTGGGGTTATTAGGTTACTGGTTATAGTATATTTTCCCTAATCCGCGCTCAGACGTTGGGCGCCAACTTGTAATGTAACTTTTTACAAGTACAAGTATTTATATTTATGGTGGTAGGTATAGTGGTGTGGTATTATTATAGATTCGTAGATAGTACGATAATATCTTATAACTCTTCTTAGTGGATCTTCACTCACTTCTGCTCCGCGATGGAGCGCCAACTTGTAAATGAACTTTACAAGTACAAGTGTAGATTTATAGTGATGTAGTGTGAGTGCAGATACGCACCGGTATCTACGATAATGTTGTTTTTTATAAAATGTCGTAATTGTAACTATTATGGTTATTAGTGTGATTGTATTGTTTAATGGGTGCGTATTAATAATCCACTTTTTTGATTTGAAATGTTTCGCGCACTCTGTTATATACCTCCCTCACTTACCACACGTGGATATTTCAGTCCTGTTCAGTGACGGTTCCACTGAAATACATACACTTTACATACAGATAGATATTCAGGTTGAATATTTAATATAGTTATCACACACAATATAAATGAAATAATATCTAAATAATATTCTGAATTATTAGATCTATTTAAACTCTTCCGCCACCTTTGGTAGAACTGATTAAAAATAAATGAACTAATTTAGAATTGAAATGATACTCTTTTTCACTGGTAATAAAAGTGGAGGTTTATTAACAATTCGATATATTATAAAATCTTTGAACAATGAACAATCAATGGCTAACAACCTTTTAGATAATAATTACAAATAAAAATTCAAAATAAGACTCTGTTCAGCCTCAAGGCTGGTAAACCTGTTAGTTGTACAATAAGTTAATTTCAAGAGGTTATGTTCTCTTGTATCAGTGAATTACCATATTCGTAAGGTTCTTTTAGGTAGCATGATACCAGGTACAAGATGTAATATTAATAACGATATAAAATGAACAATAATTAATAATAAACAAACAAATATAAAAATCGAAAATTAATACCATATATCTGATAGTTATGGTACTATCGTACGCGGGAATGCGCACGCAACTTTTAGTACTCGTCTGACAATTATCAAGCTCGTTGGCTTGTACAGTTAAAATGTATCACTTTATTTTAATAATTCGCTTTGAGAATTATCTATTTGCAAGAGAAAATTTATTAAAAAACTCTTGTTATTATTTCCATCTGGTTTGGATTTTACTTGAGAACAGACTGGTAACAGTGAAATTGGCAAGTTACCGTTACGATTCTAAGGTTATGTTATAACGGGTATTGTTATAATGGTTAACTATTTCTTAATGTTTATTATTACTTAATCTAAATATAAACACATTATTCGTAATATATTGATGTGTTATTATCAGGATTACATGTATTCTTTCGTATGAAAGTTAATAATGGTTACTTTAAGACATCGAAAAATCAAGAAAACAATTTTAGTCAATTGAGTGACTATTGTTATTACTCGTATTTAGTAGTAAATGCTTCTAACATAATTTTTTAATAATCTATATCTATAAAAATGAATGTTTGTTTCTTTCTTTCTTTCTTTGTCCCGTATGCGTTCCTATACCATTCATCCGATTGCGATGAAACTTCGGTGAGTTGTTGTGCGCACGCCCGCGAAGGTTTATGAATTTTTTTCGATGGGGTCCTATGGGGGGTTCTTGGGGTCTTCCACATCTCCTCCTAAACCACTGGACCGATTTCAACCAAACTTGGCACAAATATTTTATGCAACGGGAGAACCAACATAGGGTAGGTGTTTTTTCGATGTGGTCCTTTGGGGTCTTCCACATCTCCTCCTAAACCACTGGACCGATTTCAACCAAACTTGGCACAAATATTTTACGCAACGGGAGAACCAACATAGGATAGGTGTTTTTTCGACGGGGTCCATTGGGGGGTCCTTTGGGGTCTTCCACATCTCCTCCTAAACCACTGGACTGATTTCAACCAAACTTGGCACAAATATTTTACGCAACGGGAGAACCAACATAGGATATGTGTTTTTTCGATATGATCCTTCGGGGGGTCCTTTGGGGTCTTTCACATCTCCTCCTAAACCACTGGACCGATTTCAACCAAACGTGGCACAAATATTTTACGCAAAGGGAGAACCAACATAGGATAGGTGTTTTTTCAATGGGGTTCTTTTGGGGGTTCTTTGGGGTCTTCCACATCTCCTCCTAAACCACTGGACCGATTTCAACCAAACTTGGGCACAAATATTTTACGCAACGGGAGAACCAACATAGGATATGTTTTTTTGATGATACTTCGGGGGGTCCTTGGGGGTCTTCCACATCTCCTCCTAAACCACTGGACCGATTTCAACCAAACTTGGCACAAATATTTTACGCAAAGGAAGAACCAACATAGGATAGGTGTTTTTTCCATGTGGTCCTTTGGGGGGTCCTTTGGGGTCTTCCACATCTTCTCCTAAACCACTCTACCGATTTCAACCAAACTTGGCACAAATATTTTACGCAACGGGAGAACCAACATAGGATAGGTGTTTTTTCCGACGGGGTCCTTTGGGGGGTCCTTTGGGGTCTTCCACATCTTCTCCTAAACCACTGGACCGATTTCAACCAAACTTGGCACAAATATTTTACGCAAAGGGAGAACCAACATAGGATAGGTGTTTTTCGATGGGGTCCTTTGGGGGGTCCTTTGGGGTCTTCCACATCTTCTCCTAAACCACTGGACCGATTTCAACCAAACTTGGCACAAATATTTTACGCAACGGGAGAACCAACATAGGATATGTGTTTTTTCGATATGATACTTCGGGGGGTCCTTTGGGGTCTTCCACATCTCCTCCTAAACCACTGGACCGATTTCAACCAAACTTGGCACAAATATTTTACGCAAAGGGAGAACCAACATAGGATAGGTGTTTTTCGATGGGGTTCTTTTGGGGGTTCTTTGGGGTCTTCCACATCTCCTCCTAAACCACTGGACCGATTTCAACCAAACTTGGCACAAATATTTTACGCAACGGGAGAACCAACATAGGACAGGTGTTTTTTCGATACGATCCTCTGGGGAGTCCTTTGGAGTCTTAAAAAACTAACTTATTAGATCTGGTTACTATGGCAACCCAATGGAATAGATTCTGTTCTAAATATATTATCGCATTAAATTGAAGACCACGCGAATGAAGTCTTTATATATTATATATATACAAACACTTTCTTTCTTTGAGTGGCATTGCAACGCATGCCGGGTACTCGCTAGTGATAAATAATTAAAATATTTTTTCAATATTTTAATAATTGTGAATTAATATTTCTTTTAATTCTGATAATTCAATCATGGTTTTTGATACTTCGCCTTTTCTGACTTGTGTAGTATCAAAATTATTTGTTTACGAAATTATTATTTCTGTTTCAATATTATTTAAATAAAAATTGTACTCCCGGTTTTTTATCTTTCACAACACTCGCGAGTACGATTGACATTATACACTAATCGTACTTGTTTAAATAAATAACTGCGCACATTTCACTCGTATATATTGGTGTAGTGTTAAGGTTATGTATGTTGATTTACTTAATGTCACTGCCGCGCACAAATTCAAAATTAAAACTTTTTCATATTGGCGAGTGGCGTGGCCTCTCCGTCGAAAGACTGATCGTGAACTGTGTTGCTTCTTCGAAGCGTCTCCTGCTCGTCTGCCTAAGGTTCATTCATTCTATTGGTTGAAAAAACTATACTCTCCAACCCAAAAGCCTTTGTTTTCTTAAAATATTTAATTTTTTACCAAATTCAGTTTTGAGGTTGAGGCTTTGTGACGTCAGCACTGGTACAAAAATTTAATTGAAAAGTTTAAAATCACAATAACTTTCTTAATATATGTCCTATCATTAAATGGTTGATGTCAGTGAATTGCGGACATCCTGTGCTTTAATTTAAGTCTAAGAATGATTATTTTCCGTCCATCACTTCTATCACTATGACGATTTTATTAATTATTTGTGGTGTATCTTATATTTATAAGTCTATTACACCAACTTTTACTTATTTATATTAAAACACTTTTTAAATAAACACTCTGAGTCCATATCTCAATTGGTTTGATTCAAAATTTGGGAATAATTGTTCCCTAAACAATATCTCGTTATGGCGTCTTTAGGCGTCCATATTTGATTTTTTATAAATGTGCTTAAAACTAATTTTTCTTATTTAAAACAGTAATATTGCAATCTAATAATACTAGTAACGTCTATTTACATAATTTTACACTAGAATATTGGTATATGACTGTGTTTGATCTACTATTTACATTGTTTTAGTCCCCTCCTATCTCTTTTATACAATTGTTACCTTATTTTTGGTTTTTTCTATATAAATTATATCATGTACTAATTGTAATTAGTGTACACACATTGTACCTAATTCATTATACATAATGGTTAGCTTTTAGCTAGTTCAGAACCCTTCAATTTTTCAGTAATGGGTCTGTTTATGTTGTGTCATATCATAGTAGTCATTTATTTTTGTTAATACAATAACTAAGTTGTTATTGTTACACTTGGTTTGGGTTTCCAAAGTAGTATTAGACATTATTCTGATTCTTGATAATGTTTTCATTTACTTTTAAATAAGTTTACATGTTATATTTTTCATAAATAACTTGCTCCTCATGGTTTGTTTACATCTGGGTTCTTTCATTATAGTCATTTGGTTTTTAATTATTTGTATATAAAATGACTGTTTTTATGGTCATGGTCTGTTCTCAAAGTAGCATTGGTATTCCCTCTTACTACTGGTAACAACCTTAACAATCTGTGTTCAATCTTTGATACAGTATTTTTCTTAGCTAGTTAGTTATACAATGGTTCAGCTTACTTCTGGTTATATTTACATAGTTAGTTAGTTTACAATATTTTGGTTCCAATACTGTTATTATTATGTTCAGAATCTGTTCTCAAGGTAGTACCAGATATTTATCTCACTACTGGTAATACTTTTATTAACATTGGTATTTGTTTTGATATTGTATTTTGTCTAACTAAATTGGCATACTTGTTCCATCTCTACTATCTCTGTGCCATCATATTTGCTTTGTTTTATTTGCATTGTGCTGCAATATAATACATTGTCTCTTAGGATTTATTATTATTTATAACAAATTCTTGATTGATATCATAGTTGATGATCAATTATTTATATTAACATGTATGATTTTCTGTTTCATAGGTGTCTTCCCTATGGGGTTATGTAACAAATGTACCACATGTTTTAATGCAGTATTTTTCTACTACTAACATGACTTCAGTATGGTATCTTACTATAATATTTTAATTATTTTGTTACACATGTTTATACAACTCCTTCTTAAACAATAACACAAATCTTTTTGTATTAATTACAATATTTTTTTTGGTCATTGGTTGAATTCAATTCCTGTCACTTTGTTTGATACATAACAAAGGTTTTTTATTTGTTGTCAGTTCTCTATGAACAATAACATAATTGTTCTATTTTATTCTATTCTGGTGGTCTTATGATTATCTGTATTGATCACAACCTTTATTAAATTAGTCACACTCATTGTCTGTGTTTATTTGACTATTTTAATTCTTGCTGTTTCATTATGAAATTAACATATTTTCTTACACTATAAACTTCATCACTGGGATTGTTTGTGTGGTTTATTCAGTTGAAATTAGTTAACTATTCACAGGTTTCACATCTATGTTAAGTACTCACTGTAATTGTTTGTGGTTCCTTAAATGTTAAACACTGGTTTTCTTTTCATATTTGATAATCATCATTTCTTTGGTCACTTATATAGTCTTTAGTACACGTGGTTTATGTTGAGTCCTTGCATGATCCATCCATCTTCTTCTCTCTTCATGGTACGCTTCCTTGTCCTTCTTCTTTCTTCTTCTTCAATATTTTCGTTGTAGTCACTATCTTTATTTATTTCCCTCGCTGTTGGAGTTTGTTGGTCCTTATTTTGTCGGTTCCCCTCACTGTTGGATCCTATTGGGTCTGGTTACTGATATTTTGTTTTGGCTCATGGCATTTTCTTTCTTCATTCTGTATTTGATGTTGCTATGTTAATATTATCTTCTTCATCGTTGGATTTTTATATTAATATATTTGTAGATACACACTTTTATACACTTAGGTTTATTTATCTAGACATACTTCCATGCTTTTCTCTTACTAGACGTTATATTACCTTATATTATGTAACTACCATATTTGGTAACGTTACAATATTCATTAATTTATTTTTATCTTCTTTTTTAACTTTAAGTATTTCTAGTTCTTGTATTAATTTTGTTTTTTGCGGATTGTTTTCTATTTTGATTATTTCCATATTTTCATTGGGATTTATGAATTTATGGCCTGATTCGTTGAAATGTCTTGCATATAGTGAGTTCGTTACTCTAACCCCTTCTCCTTTTGCGTGTTCATTCATTCTAATTTTAAATTTTCTTCCAGTTTCGCCCAGATATATCTTATTACATTCCCCACATTTTAATTTGTATATGCCGCTTTTTTCTGTTAATGGAATTTCTTCTGTTTTATCATTTTTTATATATTCGAATACATTTTTCGTTTTCTTTATTCCTATCTGTATTTCATATTTTTCGAAACATTTTTGTTTGATATCCTATGTATGTTATTGCTCCTTTATATTTCTTTTCTTCATTTGTTTTTTGTTTTTTCTTATTTTCTATTTCTTTATTTTCCTCTATTTTCTTAACTATTCTATTAATTATTTTAGGGTTGTAATTATTATTTTTTGCTATTTGTTGTATTTTCTTTAATTCTTTTTGTTTGAGTTCTTCATTTTCTAGATAATTTATAGCTCTATAGCAAAATAAATTTAATGCTGCCATTTTATAATTGACTGGATGATATGATTCTTGTGGAATTATTAAATCTGAGTATGTTTCTTTCCTATATATATCGAATTTGAGTTTGTTATCTTCAATTTTTATATTGATATTCAGGAAATTAATTTCTAATCCTCCAATTTCTTCTTGAAATTTTATTGTTTTTTCTATGTTATTTAGTTGTTCCGTAAATTTTTTAAATTCATTTACTTCACCTTCCCAAACTATTAGTATGTCATCTACATGCCTGATCCATTTTTTAATTCTTCTTTCTTTATCTATATCTTTTAAAATTTTGATTTCAAAGCTATTCATGAATATCTCTGCCATTAATGGTGAAAGCGGTGATCCCATTGGTAATCCACTTTCTTGTATGTAAAATTTGTTATTAAATCTGAAGTAGTTCTGGCTTAGGCATAATTCTAATCCTTCTATTATTTCGTTTTTCCATTCTACATTACTTAATTTGTTTTTCTTTATTATTTCTACTTTTTTTTGCTATTGGTATGTTGGTGTACATATCTTTTATATCTAATGACATTAATTTTGTCTTATTTGTTATGGTAATTTCTTGTAATCTTTCTATTACCTTTTTACTATTTTCTATGCTGTGGATTTCTTCTTTTTCATATGCAATTTTGATTCTTTTACTTATTTCTTTTGATATTTTGTATGTTGGCGAATTTATAAATGATACTATAGGTCTTAATGGCATTTCTTTTTTATGTAACTTAATTTGACATCTAAATTTTGGAGCTTCAGGATTATGTTCTATTTTTTGTTTCTTTTGCCATTCTGTTAAATATGTTGTCTTTTTTATCAATTTCTTTGTTTGTGCTTGAAATTTACTTGTGTAATCATATTTTATTTCTTTATATGGTCCTTTTTGTATAAATTGTTCTGCTTTTTTGATATAATCTCTTTTGTTCATTACCACTGCTGTATTACCTTTATCGGCTTTTATAACTATCAAATTGTTCTCTGTGATTTTCTTTTTTAATTCTCTTATATTTCTTTTTATTTGTGTTTCGTTTTTATTTCTTACATTTTTGTTTTTCTTACATATTTTTTCTACTATTTCTTTTACTTCACTTCTTAATTGTTTTTTAGTTTCTTCATTTTTTATTTTATCGATTATTTCTTCACATTCTATTATTGTATTTTCTTTATCTATGTTTGTTTTTGTTGCATATTTTAAACTTTTCCCTAATAATTTATGTTCATTTTCTGTAAACTTTGTTTCTGTTAAATTTAATACTTTTTCAGCAAATTTTATTTCTTTATCTTTTTCTTTATTTTTATTTCTTTGTCCTTCTATTAATTCCTTGAGTTTCTTATTTAATCTCTCTTCCATTTTTCTTATTTTCTTTTCTATGTATTTTTCACCAAACTCTTTTCTCATTTCTTCTATTTCTATATAATTGTAACTTGTTTCAAGTTTTATCCATATTTTTTCCGCCATGTTTTTCACTTGGTTTGCTACTTTGCTTTTGTTATTAATTTTAATTTTTGCGTATTTTGGAGTTATTTTATTAATTAAACACTGTTTATTAAACCAAATTTTCCCTAGCGTTTTTTCCAATTTTGCTTTAATTTTTAAATACTTAAAAAATTCCCTTACATTTTTATATTTATCTGCTTGCAATTCGCATGTTTTATTCTTCGTATTGTTTAAATTAGCAGCCATCCTTACTATTTCTTTTATGAATTTGCTAACTGGTATAATTTTTTTTTATTGTTCGTTTAAGCTTTTCGTCATTACTGACATCTTCAGGTCTTAAACAACGTCTATCAACTGTACGTTGTAGGCTTTTATACTTTAGGCCCCTCCCCTTATGTCATCGCCCCTCCTATTGGTTCTAGCTGCTACCGCTCTTCACGGGAACTTTGTCTACCTTTTTCCGTTAGGCATTTTTCTAACGTCCATCAAATTGTTTTAAGAATCTCCTGTTAATTTCTTCATTCTTGACTTATAATTTTTTTTTTGTAACCTTTTACATTTCGTCATTTTTTAGTGTGTTATTCTTATTATTTTAATTTATTTTTGTTTATTGTTTAATATATAATAAAATATTTCTTCATTTGTAAAATCCACTTTTATATTCATTAATTTATTTTTATCTTCTTTTTTAACTTTAAGTATTTCTAGTTCTTCTATTAATTTTCTTTTTTGCGGATTGTTTTCTATTTTGATTATTTCCATATTTTCATTGGGATTTATGAATTTATGGCCTGATTCGTTGAAATGTCTTGCATATAGTGAGTTCGTTACTCTAACCCCTTCTCCTTTTGCGTGTTCATTCATTCTAATTTTAAATTTTCTTCCAGTTTCGCCCAGATATATCTTATTACATTCCCCACATTTTAATTTGTATACGCCGCTTTTTTCTGTTAATGGAATTTCTTCTGTTTTATCATTTTTTATATATTCGAATACATTTTTCGTTTTCTTTATTCCTATCTGTATTTCATATTTTTTGAAACATTTTTGTTTGATATCCTATGTATGTTATTGCTCCTTTATATTTCTTTTCTTCATTTGTTTTTTCTTTTTTGTTATTTTCTATTTCTTTATTTTCCTCTATTTTCTTAACTATTCTATTAATTAATTTAGTTTTGTAATTATTATTTTTTGCTATTTGTTGTATTTTCTTTAATTATTTTTGTTTGAGGTCTTCATTTTCTAGATAATTTATAGCTCTATAGCAAAATAAATTTAATGCTGCCATTTTATAATTGACTGGATGATATGATTCTTGTGGAATTATTAAATCTGAGTATGTTTCTTTCCTATATATATCGAATTTGAGTTTGTTATCTTCAATTTTTATATTGATATTCAGGAAATTAATTTCTAATCCTCCAATTTCTTCTTGAAATTTTATTGTTTTTTCTATGTTATTTAGTTGTTCCGTAAATTTTTTAAATTCATTTACTTCACCTTCCCAAACTATTAGTATGTCATCTACATGCCTGATCCATTTTTTAATTCTTCTTTCTTTATCTATATCTTTTAAAATTTTGATTTCAAAGCTATTCATGAATATCTCTGCCATTAATGGTGAAAGCGGTGATCCCATTGGTAATCCACTTTCTTGTATGTAAAATTTGTTATTAAATCTGAAGTAGTTCTGGCTTAGGCATAATTCTAATCCTTCTATTATTTCGTTTTTCCATTCTACATTACTTAATTTGTTTTTCTTTATTATTTCTACTGTTTTTGCTATTGGTATGTTGGTGTACATATCTTTTATATCTAATGACATTAATTTTGTCTTATTTGTTATGGTAATTTCTTGTAATCTTTCTATTACCTTTTTACTATTTTCTATGCTGTGGATTTCTTCTTTTTCATATGCAATTTTGATTCTTTTACTTATTTCTTTTGATATTTTGTATGTTGGCGAATTTATAAATGATACTATAGGTCTTAATGGCATTTCTTTTTTATGTAACTTAATTTGACATCTAAATTTTGGAGCTTCAGGATTATGTTCTATTTTTTGTTTCTTTTGCCATTCTGTTAAATATGTTGTCTTTTTTATCAATTTCTTTGTTTGTGCTTGAAATTTACTTGTGTAATCATATTTTATTTCTTTATATGGTCCTTTTTGTATAAATTGTTCTGCTTTTTTGATATAATCTCTTTTGTTCATTACCACTGCTGTATTACCTTTATCGGCTTTTATAACTATCAAATTGTTCTCTGTGATTTTCTTTTTTAATTCTCTTATATTTCTTTTTATTTGTGTTTCGTTTTTATTTCTTACATTTTTGTTTTTCTTACATATTTTTTCTACTATTTCTTTTACTTCACTTCTTAATTGTTTTTTAGTTTCTTCATTTTTTATTTTATCGATTATTTCTTCACATTCTATTATTGTATTTTCTTTATCTATGTTTGTTTTTGTTGCATATTTTAAACTTTTCCCTAATAATTTATGTTCATTTTCTGTAAACTTTGTTTCTGTTAAATTTAATACTTTTTCAGCAAATTTTATTTCTTTATCTTTTTCTTTATTTTTATTTCTTTGTCCTTCTATTAATTCCTTGAGTTTCTTATTTAATCTCTCTTCCATTTTTCTTATTTTCTTTTCTATGTATTTTTCACCAAACTCTTTTCTCATTTCTTCTATTTCTATATAATTGTAACTTGTTTCAAGTTTTATCCATATTTTTTCCGCCATGTTTTTCACTTGGTTTGCTACTTTGCTTTTGTTATTAATTTTAATTTTTGCGTATTTTGGAGTTATTTTATTAATTAAACACTGTTTATTAAACCAAATTTTCCCTAGCGTTTTTTCCAATTTTGCTTTAATTTTTAAATACTTAAAAAATTCCCTTACATTTTTATATTTATCTGCTTGCAATTCGCATGTTTTATTCTTCGTATTGTTTAAATTAGCAGCCATCCTTACTATTTCTTTTATGAATTTGCTAACTGGTATAATTTTTTTTTATTGTTCGTTTAAGCTTTTCGTCATTACTGACATCTTCAGGTCTTAAACAACGTCTATCAACTGTACGTTGTAGGCTTTTATACTTTAGGCCCCTCCCCTTATGTCATCGCCCCTCCTATTGGTTCTAGCTGCTACCGCTCTTCACGGGAACTTTGTCTACCTTTTTCCGTTAGGCATTTTTCTAACGTCCATCAAATTGTTTTAAGAATCTCCTGTTAATTTCTTCATTCTTGACTTATAATTTTTTTTTTGTAACCTTTTACATTTCGTCATTTTTTAGTGTGTTATTCTTATTATTTTAATTTATTTTTGTTTATTGTTTAATATATAATAAAATATTTCTTCATTTGTAAAATCCACTTTTATATTCATTAATTTATTTTTATCTTCTTTTTTAACTTTAAGTATTTCTAGTTCTTCTATTAATTTTCTTTTTTGCGGATTGTTTTCTATTTTGATTATTTCCATATTTTCATTGGGATTTATGAATTTATGGCCTGATTCGTTGAAATGTCTTGCATATAGTGAGTTCGTTACTCTAACCCCTTCTCCTTTTGCGTGTTCATTCATTCTAATTTTAAATTTTCTTCCAGTTTCGCCCAGATATATCTTATTACATTCCCCACATTTTAATTTGTATACGCCGCTTTTTTCTGTTAATGGAATTTCTTCTGTTTTATCATTTTTTATATATTCGAATACATTTTTCGTTTTCTTTATTCCTATCTGTATTTCATATTTTTTGAAACATTTTTGTTTGATATCCTATGTATGTTATTGCTCCTTTATATTTCTTTTCTTCATTTGTTTTTTCTTTTTTGTTATTTTCTATTTCTTTATTTTCCTCTATTTTCTTAACTATTCTATTAATTAATTTAGTTTTGTAATTATTATTTTTTGCTATTTGTTGTATTTTCTTTAATTATTTTTGTTTGAGGTCTTCATTTTCTAGATAATTTATAGCTCTATAGCAAAATAAATTTAATGCTGCCATTTTATAATTGACTGGATGATATGATTCTTGTGGAATTATTAAATCTGAGTATGTTTCTTTCCTATATATATCGAATTTGAGTTTGTTATCTTCAATTTTTATATTGATATTCAGGAAATTAATTTCTAATCCTCCAATTTCTTCTTGAAATTTTATTGTTTTTTCTATGTTATTTAGTTGTTCCGTAAATTTTTTAAATTCATTTACTTCACCTTCCCAAACTATTAGTATGTCATCTACATGCCTGATCCATTTTTTAATTCTTCTTTCTTTATCTATATCTTTTAAAATTTTGATTTCAAAGCTATTCATGAATATCTCTGCCATTAATGGTGAAAGCGGTGATCCCATTGGTAATCCACTTTCTTGTATGTAAAATTTGTTATTAAATCTGAAGTAGTTCTGGCTTAGGCATAATTCTAATCCTTCTATTATTTCGTTTTTCCATTCTACATTACTTAATTTGTTTTTCTTTATTATTTCTACTGTTTTTGCTATTGGTATGTTGGTGTACATATCTTTTATATCTAATGACATTAATTTTGTCTTATTTGTTATGGTAATTTCTTGTAATCTTTCTATTACCTTTTTACTATTTTCTATGCTGTGGATTTCTTCTTTTTCATATGCAATTTTGATTCTTTTACTTATTTCTTTTGATATTTTGTATGTTGGCGAATTTATAAATGATACTATAGGTCTTAATGGCATTTCTTTTTTATGTAACTTAATTTGACATCTAAATTTTGGAGCTTCAGGATTATGTTCTATTTTTTGTTTCTTTTGCCATTCTGTTAAATATGTTGTCTTTTTTATCAATTTCTTTGTTTGTGCTTGAAATTTACTTGTGTAATCATATTTTATTTCTTTATATGGTCCTTTTTGTATAAATTGTTCTGCTTTTTTGATATAATCTCTTTTGTTCATTACCACTGCTGTATTACCTTTATCGGCTTTTATAACTATCAAATTGTTCTCTGTGATTTTCTTTTTTAATTCTCTTATATTTCTTTTTATTTGTGTTTCGTTTTTATTTCTTACATTTTTGTTTTTCTTACATATTTTTTCTACTATTTCTTTTACTTCACTTCTTAATTGTTTTTTAGTTTCTTCATTTTTTATTTTATCGATTATTTCTTCACATTCTATTATTGTATTTTCTTTATCTATGTTTGTTTTTGTTGCATATTTTAAACTTTTCCCTAATAATTTATGTTCATTTTCTGTAAACTTTGTTTCTGTTAAATTTAATACTTTTTCAGCAAATTTTATTTCTTTATCTTTTTCTTTATTTTTATTTCTTTGTCCTTCTATTAATTCCTTGAGTTTCTTATTTAATCTCTCTTCCATTTTTCTTATTTTCTTTTCTATGTATTTTTCACCAAACTCTTTTCTCATTTCTTCTATTTCTATATAATTGTAACTTGTTTCAAGTTTTATCCATATTTTTTCCGCCATGTTTTTCACTTGGTTTGCTACTTTGCTTTTGTTATTAATTTTAATTTTTGCGTATTTTGGAGTTATTTTATTAATTAAACACTGTTTATTAAACCAAATTTTCCCTAGCGTTTTTTCCAATTTTGCTTTAATTTTTAAATACTTAAAAAATTCCCTTACATTTTTATATTTATCTGCTTGCAATTCGCATGTTTTATTCTTCGTATTGTTTAAATTAGCAGCCATCCTTACTATTTCTTTTATGAATTTGCTAACTGGTATAATTTTTTTTTATTGTTCGTTTAAGCTTTTCGTCATTACTGACATCTTCAGGTCTTAAACAACGTCTATCAACTGTACGTTGTAGGCTTTTATACTTTAGGCCCCTCCCCTTATGTCATCGCCCCTCCTATTGGTTCTAGCTGCTACCGCTCTTCACGGGAACTTTGTCTACCTTTTTCCGTTAGGCATTTTTCTAACGTCCATCAAATTGTTTTAAGAATCTCCTGTTAATTTCTTCATTCTTGACTTATAA
The DNA here is from genome assembly GCA_034769895.1 of Magicicada septendecula. Lineage (NCBI taxonomy): Eukaryota > Metazoa > Arthropoda > Insecta > Hemiptera > Cicadidae > Magicicada > Magicicada septendecula. The sequence continues at coordinate 1,140,361,545 of CM068367.1, forward strand.
TTTTTTTTTTGTAACCTTTTACATTTCGTCATTTTTTAGTGTGTTATTCTTATTATTTTAATTTATTTTTGTTTATTGTTTAATATATAATAAAATATTTCTTCATTTGTAAAATCCACTTTTATATTCATTAATTTATTTTTATCTTCTTTTTTAACTTTAAGTATTTCTAGTTCTTCTATTAATTTTCTTTTTTGCGGATTGTTTTCTATTTTGATTATTTCCATATTTTCATTGGGATTTATGAATTTATGGCCTGATTCGTTGAAATGTCTTGCATATAGTGAGTTCGTTACTCTAACCCCTTATCCTTTTGCGTGTTCATTCATTCTAATTTTAAATTTTCTTCCAGTTTCGCCCAGATATATCTTATTACATTCCCCACATTTTAATTTGTATACGCCGCTTTTTTCTGTTAATGGAATTTCTTCTGTTTTATCATTTTTTATATATTCGAATACATTTTTCGTTTTCTTTATTCCTATCTGTATTTCATATTTTTTGAAACATTTTTGTTTGATATCCTATGTATGTTATTGCTCCTTTATATTTCTTTTCTTCATTTGTTTTTTCTTTTTTGTTATTTTCTATTTCTTTATTTTCCTCTATTTTCTTAACTATTCTATTAATTAATTTAGTTTTGTAATTATTATTTTTTGCTATTTGTTGTATTTTCTTTAATTATTTTTGTTTGAGGTCTTCATTTTCTAGATAATTTATAGCTCTATAGCAAAATAAATTTAATGCTGCCATTTTATAATTGACTGGATGATATGATTCTTGTGGAATTATTAAATCTGAGTATGTTTCTTTCCTATATATATCGAATTTGAGTTTGTTATCTTCAATTTTTATATTGATATTCAGGAAATTAATTTCTAATCCTCCAATTTCTTCTTGAAATTTTATTGTTTTTTCTATGTTATTTAGTTGTTCCGTAAATTTTTTAAATTCATTTACTTCACCTTCCCAAACTATTAGTATGTCATCTACATGCCTGATCCATTTTTTAATTCTTCTTTCTTTATCTATATCTTTTAAAATTTTGATTTCAAAGCTATTCATGAATATCTCTGCCATTAATGGTGAAAGCGGTGATCCCATTGGTAATCCATTTTCTTGTATGTAAAATTTGTTATTAAATCTGAAGTAGTTCTGGCTTAGGCATAATTCTAATCCTTCTATTATTTCGTTTTTCCATTCTACATTACTTAATTTGTTTTTCTTTATTATTTCTACTGTTTTTGCTATTGGTATGTTGGTGTACATATCATTTATATCTAATGACATTAATTTTGTCTTATTTGTTATGGTAATTTCTTGTAATCTTTCTATTACCTTTTTACTATTTTCTATGCTGTGGATTTCTTCTTTTTCATATGCCATTTTGATTCTTTTACTTATTTCTTTTGATATTTTGTACATTGGCGAATTTATAAATGATACTATAGGTCTTAATGGCATTTCTTTTTTATGTAACTTAATTTGACATCTAAATTTTGGAGCTTCAGGATTATGTTCTATTTTTTGTTTCTTTTGCCATTCTGTTAAATATGTTGTCTTTTTTATCAATTTCTTTGTTTGTGCGTGAAATTTACTTGTGTAATCATATTTTATTTCTTTATATGGTCCTTTTTGTATAAATTGTTCTGCTTTTTCGATATAATCTCTTTTGTTCATTGCCACTGCTGTATTACCTTTATCGGCTTTTATAACTATCAAATTGTTCTCCGTGATTTTCTTTTTTAATTCTCTTATATTTCTTTTTATTTGTGTTTCGTTTTTATTTCTTACATTTTTGTTTTTCTTACATATTTTTTCTACTATTTCTTTTACTTCACTTCTTAATTGTTTTTTAGTTTCTTCATATTTTATTTTATCAATTATTTCTTCACATTCTATTATTGTATTTTCTTTATCTATGTTTGTTTTTGTTGCATATTTTAAACTTTTCCCTAATAATTTATGTTCATTTTCTGTAAACTTTGTTTCTGTTAAATTTAATACTTTTTCAGCAAATTTTATTTCTTTATCTTTTTCTTTATTTTTATTTCTTGTTCCTTCTATTAATTCCTTGAGTTTCTTATTTAATCTCTCTTCCATTTTTCTTATTTTCTTTTCTATGTATTTTTCACCAAACTCTTTTCTCATTTCTTCTATTTCTATATAATTGTAACTTGTATATAATTTTTGATGTAATTGATACATTTCTTTGTTATATTTATTTATTTTACTGTATAAGTTCTTAATTTCAAGTTTTATCCATATTTTTTCCGCCATGTTTTTCACTTGGTTTGCTACTTTGCTTTTGTTATTAATTTTAATTTTTGCGTATTTTGGAGTTATTTTATTAATTAAACACTGTTTATTAAACCAAATTTTCCCTAGCGTTTTTTCCAATTTTGCTTTAATTTTTAAATACTTAAAAAATTCCCTTACATTTTTATATTTATCTGCTTGCAATTCGCATGTTTTATTCTTCGTATTGTTTAAATTAGCAGCCATCCTTACTATTTCTTTTATGAATTTGCTAACTGGTATAATTTTTTTTTATTGTTCGTTTAAGCTTTTCGTCATTACTGACATCTTCAGGTCTTAAACAACGTCTATCAACTGTACGTTGTAGGCTTTTATACTTTAGGCCCCTCCCCTTATGTCATCGCCCCTCCTATTGGTTCTAGCTGCTACCGCTCTTCACGGGAACTTTGTCTACCTTTTTCCGTTAGGCATTTTTCTAACGTCCGTCAAATTGTTTAAAATCTCCCGTTAATTTCTTCATTCTTGACTTATAATTTTTTTTTTGTAACCTTTTACATTTCGTCATTTTTTAGTGTGTTATTCTTATTATTTTAATTTATTTTTGTTTATTGTTTAATATATAATAAAATATTTCTTCATTTGTAAAATCCACTTTTATATTCATTAATTTATTTTTATCTTCTTTTTTAACTTTAAGTATTTCTAGTTCTTCTATTAATTTTCTTTTTTGCGGATTGTTTTCTATTTTGATTATTTCCATATTTTCATTGGGATTTATGAATTTATGGCCTGATTCGTTGAAATGTCTTGCATATAGTGAGTTCGTTACTCTAACCCCTTCTCCTTTTGCGTGTTCATTCATTCTAATTTTAAATTTTCTTCCAGTTTCGCCCAGATATATCTTATTACATTCCCCACATTTTAATTTGTATACGCCGCTTTTTTCTGTTAATGGAATTTCTTCTGTTTTATCATTTTTTATATATTCGAATACATTTTTCGTTTTCTTTATTCCTATCTGTATTTCATATTTTTCGAAACATTTTTGTTTGATATCCTATGTATGTTATTGCTCCTTTATATTTCTTTTCTTCATTTGTTTTTTCTTTTTTGTTATTTTCTATTTCTTTATTTTCCTCTATTTTCTTAACTATTCTATTAATTATTTTAGGGTTGTAATTATTATTTTTTGCTATTTGTTGTATTTTCTTTAATTCTTTTTGTTTGAGGTCTTCATTTTCTAGATAATTTATAGCTCTATAGCAAAATGAATTTAATGCTGCCATTTTATAATTGACTGGATGATATGATTCTTGTGGAATTATTAAATCTGAGTATGTTTCTTTCCTATATATATCGAATTTGAGTTTGTTATCTTCAATTTTTATATTGATATCCAGGAAATTAATTTCTAATCCTCCAATTTCTTCTTGAAATTTTATTGTTTTTTCTATGTTATTTAGTTGTTCCATAAATTTTTTAAATTAATTTACTTCACCTTCCCAAACTATTAGTATGTCATCTACATGCCTGATCCATTTTTTAATTCTTCTTTCTTTATCTATATCTTTTAAAATTTTGATTTCAAAGCTATTCATGAATATCTCTGCCATTAATGGTGAAAGCGGTGATCCCATTGGTAATCCATTTTCTTGTATGTAAAATTTGTTATTAAATCTGAAGTAGTTCTGGCTTAGGCATAATTCTAATCCTTCAATTATTTCGTTTTTCCATTCTACATTACTTAATTTGTTTTTCCTTATTATTTCTACTGTTTTTGCTATTGGTATGTTGGTGTACATATCATTTATATCTAATGACATTAATTTTGTCTTATTTGTTATGGTAATTTCTTGTAATCTTTCTATTACCTTTTTACTATTTTCTATGCTGTGGATTTCTTCTTTTTCATATGCCATTTTGATTCTTTTACTTATTTCTTTTGATATTTTGTATATTGGCGAATTTATAAATGATACTATAGGTCTTAATGGCATTTCTTTTTTATGTAACTTAATTTGACATCTAAATTTTGGAGCTTCAGGATTATGTTCTATTTTTTGTTTCTTTTGCCATTCTGTTAAATATGTTGTCTTTTTTATCAATTTCTTTGTTTGTGCGTGAAATTTACTTGTGTAATCATATTTTATTTCTTTATATGGTCCTTTTTGTATAAATTGTTCTGCTTTTTCGATATAATCTCTTTTGTTCATTGCCACTGCTGTATTACCTTTATCGGCTTTTATAACTATCAAATTGTTCTCCGTGATTTTCTTTTTTAATTCTCTTATATTTCTTTTTATTTGTGTTTCGTTTTTATTTCTTACATTTTTGTTTTTCTTACATATTTTTTCTACTATTTCTTTTACTTCACTTCTTAATTGTTTTTTAGTTTCTTCATTTTTTATTTTATCGATTATTTCTTCACATTCTATTATTGTATTTTCTTTATCTATGTTTGTTTTTGTTGCATATTTTAAACTTTTCCCTAATAATTTATGTTCAGTTTCTGTAAACTTTGTTTCTGTTAAATTTAATACTTTTTCAGCAAATTTTATTTCTTTATCTTTTTCTTTATTTTTATTTCTTGTTCCTTCTATTAATTCCTTGAGTTTCTTATTTAATCTCTCTTCAATTTTTCTTATTTTCTTTTCTATGTATTTTTCACCAAACTCTTTTCTCTTTTCTTCTATTTCTATATAATTGTAACTTGTATATAATTTTTGATGTAATTGATACATTTCTTTGTTATATTTATTTATTTTACTGTATAAGTTCTTAATTTCAAGTTTTATCCATATTTTTTCCGCCATGTTTTTCACTTGGTTTGCTACTTTGCTTTTGTTATTAATTTTAATTTTTGCGTATTTTGGAGTTATTTTATTAATTAAACACTGTTTATTAAACCAAATTTTCCCTAGCGTTTTTTCCAATTTTGCTTTAATTTTTAAATACTTAAAAAATTCCCTTACATTTTTATATTTATCTGCTTGCAATTCGCATGTTTTATTCTTCGTATTGTTTAAATTAGCAGCCATCCTTACTATTTCTTTTATGAATTTGCTAACTGGTATAATTTTTTTTTATTGTTCGTTTAAGCTTTTCGTCATTACTGACATCTTCAGGTCTTAAACAACGTCTATCAACTGTACGTTGTAGGCTTTTATACTTTAGGCCCCTCCCCTTATGTCATCGCCCCTCCTATTGGTTCTAGCTGCTACCGCTCTTCACGGGAACTTTGTCTACCTTTTTCCGTTAGGCATTTTTCTAACGTCCGTCAAATTGTTTTAAAATCTCCCATTAATTTCTTCATTCTTGACTTATAATTTTTTTTTTGTAATCTTTTACATTTCGTCATTTTTTAGTGTGTTATTCTTATTATTTTAATTTATTTTTGTTTATTGTTTAATATATAATAAAATATTTCTTCATTTTTAAAATCCACTTTTATATTCATTAATTTATTTTTATCTTCTTTTTTAACTTTAAGTATTTCTAGTTCTTCTATTAATTTTCTTTTTTGCGGATTGTTTTCTATTTTGATTATTTCCATATTTTCATTGGGATTTATGAATTTATGGCCTGATTCGTTGAAATGTCTTGCATATAGTGAGTTCGTTACTCTAACCCCTTCTCCTTTTGCGTGTTCATTCATTCTAATTTTAAATTTTCTTCCAGTTTCGCCCAGATATATCTTATTACATTCCCCACATTTTAATTTGTATACGCCGCTTTTTTCTGTTAATGGAATTTCTTCTGTTTTATCATTTTTTATATATTCGAATACATTTTTCGTTTTCTTTATTCCTATCTGTATTTCATATTTTTCGAAACATTTTTGTTTGATATCCTATGTATGTTATTGCTCCTTTATATTTCTTTTCTTCATTTGTTTTTTCTTTTTTGTTATTTTCTATTTCTTTATTTTCCTCTATTTTCTTAACTATTCTATTAATTATTTTAGGGTTGTAATTATTATTTTTTGCTATTTGTTGTATTTTCTTTAATTCTTTTTGTTTGAGGTCTTCATTTTCTAGATAATTTATAGCTCTATAGCAAAATGAATTTAATGCTGCCATTTTATAATTGACTGGATGATATGATTCTTGTGGAATTATTAAATCTGAGTATGTTTCTTTCCTATATATATCGAATTTGAGTTTGTTATCTTCAATTTTTATATTGATATCCAGGAAATTAATTTCTAATCCTCCAATTTCTTCTTGAAATTTTATTGTTTTTTCTATGTTATTTAGTTGTTCCATAAATTTTTTAAATTAATTTACTTCACCTTCCCAAACTATTAGTATGTCATCTACATGCCTGATCCATTTTTTAATTCTTCTTTCTTTATCTATATCTTTTAAAATTTTGATTTCAAAGCTATTCATGAATATCTCTGCCATTAATGGTGAAAGCGGTGATCCCATTGGTAATCCATTTTCTTGTATGTAAAATTTGTTATTAAATCTGAAGTAGTTCTGGCTTAGGCATAATTCTAATCCTTCAATTATTTCGTTTTTCCATTCTACATTACTTAATTTGTTTTTCCTTATTATTTCTACTGTTTTTGCTATTGGTATGTTGGTGTACATATCATTTATATCTAATGACATTAATTTTGTCTTATTTGTTATGGTAATTTCTTGTAATCTTTCTATTACCTTTTTACTATTTTCTATGCTGTGGATTTCTTCTTTTTCATATGCCATTTTGATTCTTTTACTTATTTCTTTTGATATTTTGTATATTGGCGAATTTATAAATGATACTATAGGTCTTAATGGCATTTCTTTTTTATGTAACTTAATTTGACATCTAAATTTTGGAGCTTCAGGATTATGTTCTATTTTTTGTTTCTTTTGCCATTCTGTTAAATATGTTGTCTTTTTTATCAATTTCTTTGTTTGTGCGTGAAATTTACTTGTGTAATCATATTTTATTTCTTTATATGGTCCTTTTTGTATAAATTGTTCTGCTTTTTCGATATAATCTCTTTTGTTCATTGCCACTGCTGTATTACCTTTATCGGCTTTTATAACTATCAAATTGTTCTCCGTGATTTTCTTTTTTAATTCTCTTATATTTCTTTTTTATTGTGTTTCGTTTTTATTTCTTACATTTTTGTTTTTCTTACATATTTTTTCTACTATTTCTTTTACTTCACTTCTTAATTGTTTTTTAGTTTCTTCATTTTTTATTTTATCGATTATTTCTTCACATTCTATTATTGTATTTTCTTTATCTATGTTTGTTTTTGTTGCATATTTTAAACTTTTCTCTAATAATTTATGTTCATTTTCTGTAAACTTTGTTTCTGTTAAATTTAATACTTTTTCAGCAAATTTTATTTCTTTATCTTTTTCTTTATTTTTATTTCTTGTTCCTTCTATTAATTCGTTGAGTTTCTTATTTAATCTCTCTTCAATTTTTCTTATTTTCTTTTCTATGTATTTTTCACCAAACTCTTTTCTCTTTTCTTCTATTTCTATATAATTGTAACTTGTATATAATTTTTGATGTAATTGATACATTTCTTTGTTATATTTATTTATTTTACTGTATAAGTTCTTAATTTCAAGTTTTATCCATATTTTTTCCGCCATGTTTTTCACTTGGTTTGCTACTTTGCTTTTGTTATTAATTTTAATTTTTGCGTATTTTGGAGTTATTTTATTAATTAAACACTGTTTATTAAACCAAATTTTCCCTAGCGTTTTTTCCAATTTTGCTTTAATTTTTAAATACTTAAAAAATTCCCTTACATTTTTATATTTATCTGCTTGCAATTCGCATGTTTTATTCTTCGTATTGTTTAAATTAGCAGCCATCCTTACTATTTCTTTTATGAATTTGCTAACTGGTATAATTTTTTTTATTGTTCGTTTAAGCTTTTCGTCATTACTGACATCTTCAGGTCTTAAACAACGTCTATCAACTGTACGTTGTAGGCTTTTATACTTTAGGCCCCTCCCCTTATGTCATCGCCCCTCCTATTGGTTCTAGCTGCTACCGCTCTTCACGGGAACTTTGTCTACCTTTTTCCGTTAGGCATTTTTCTAACGTCCGTCAAATTGTTTTAAAATCTCCCATTAATTTCTTCATTCTTGACTTATAATTTTTTTTTTGTAATCTTTTACATTTCGTCATTTTTTAGTGTGTTATTCTTATTATTTTAATTTATTTTTGTTTATTGTTTAATATATAATAAAATATTTCTTCATTTGTAAAATCCACTTTTATATTCATTAATTTATTTTTATCTTCTTTTTTAACTTTAAGTATTTCTAGTTCTTCTATTAATTTTCTTTTTTGCGGATTGTTTTCTATTTTGATTATTTCCATATTTTCATTGGGATTTATGAATTTATGGCCTGATTCGTTGAAATGTCTTGCATATAGTGAGTTCGTTACTCTAACCCCTTCTCCTTTTGCGTGTTCATTCATTCTAATTTTAAATTTTCTTCCAGTTTCGCCCAGATATATCTTATTACATTCCCCACATTTTAATTTGTATACGCCGCTTTTTTCTGTTAATGGAATTTCTTCTGTTTTATCATTTTTTATATATTCGAATACATTTTTCGTTTTCTTTATTCCTATCTGTATTTCATATTTTTCGAAACATTTTTGTTTGATATCCTATGTATGTTATTGCTCCTTTATATTTCTTTTCTTCATTTGTTTTTTCTTTTTTGTTATTTTCTATTTCTTTATTTTTCTCTATTTTCTTAACTATTCTATTAATTATTTTAGGGTTGTAATTATTATTTTTTGCTATTTGTTGTATTTTCTTTAATTCTTTTTGTTTGAGGTCTTCATTTTCTAGATAATTTATAGCTCTATAGCAAAATGAATTTAATGCTGCCATTTTATAATTGACTGGATGATATGATTCTTGTGGAATTATTAAATCTGAGTATGTTTCTTTCCTATATATATCGAATTTGAGTTTGTTATCTTCAATTTTTATATTGATATCCAGGAAATTAATTTCTAATCCTCCAATTTCTTCTTGAAATTTTATTGTTTTTTCTATGTTATTTAGTTGTTCCATAAATTTTTTAAATTAATTTACTTCACCTTCCCAAACTATTAGTATGTCATCTACATGCCTGATCCATTTTTTAATTCTTCTTTCTTTATCTATATCTTTTAAAATTTTGATTTCAAAGCTATTCATGAATATCTCTGCCATTAATGGTGAAAGCGGTGATCCCATTGGTAATCCATTTTCTTGTATGTAAAATTTGTTATTAAATCTGAAGTAGTTCTGGCTTAGGCATAATTCTAATCCTTCAATTATTTCGTTTTTCCATTCTACATTACTTAATTTGTTTTTCCTTATTATTTCTACTGTTTTTGCTATTGGTATGTTGGTGTACATATCATTTATATCTAATGACATTAATTTTGTCTTATTTGTTATGGTAATTTCTTGTAATCTTTCTATTACCTTTTTACTATTTTCTATGCTGTGGATTTCTTCTTTTTCATATGCCATTTTGATTCTTTTACTTATTTCTTTTGATATTTTGTATATTGGCGAATTTATAAATGATACTATAGGTCTTAATGGCATTTCTTTTTTATGTAACTTAATTTGACATCTAAATTTTGGAGCTTCAGGATTATGTTCAATTTTTTGTTTCTTTTGCCATTCTGTTAAATATGTTGTCTTTTTTATCAATTTCTTTGTTTGTGCGTGAAATTTACTTGTGTAATCATATTTTATTTCTTTATATGGTCCTTTTTGTATAAATTGTTCTGCTTTTTCGATATAATCTCTTTTGTTCATTGCCACTGCTGTATTACCTTTATCGGCTTTTATAACTATCAAATTGTTCTCCGTGATTTTCTTTTTTAATTCTCTTATATTTCTTTTTTATTGTGTTTCGTTTTTATTTCTTACATTTTTGTTTTTCTTACATATTTTTTCTACTATTTCTTTTACTTCACTTCTTAATTGTTTTTTAGTTTCTTCATTTTTTATTTTATCGATTATTTCTTCACATTCTATTATTGTATTTTCTTTATCTATGTTTGTTTTTGTTGCATATTTTAAACTTTTCTCTAATAATTTATGTTCATTTTCTGTAAACTTTGTTTCTGTTAAATTTAATACTTTTTCAGCAAATTTTATTTCTTTATCTTTTTCTTTATTTTTATTTCTTGTTCCTTCTATTAATTCGTTGAGTTTCTTATTTAATCTCTCTTCCATTTTTCTTATTTTCTTTTCTATGTATTTTTCACCAAACTCTTTTCTCTTTTCTTCTATTTCTATATAATTGTAACTTGTATATAATTTTTGATGTAATTGATACATTTCTTTGTTATATTTATTTATTTTACTGTATAAGTTCTTAATTTCAAGTTTTATCCATATTTTTTCCGCCATGTTTTTCACTTGGTTTGCTACTTTGCTTTTGTTATTAATTTTAATTTTTGCGTATTTTGGAGTTATTTTATTAATTAAACACTGTTTATTAAACCAAATTTTCCCTAGCGTTTTTTCCAATTTTGCTTTAATTTTTAAATACTTAAAAAATTCCCTTACATTTTTATATTTATCTGCTTGCAATTCGCATGTTTTATTCTTCGTATTGTTTAAATTAGCAGCCATCCTTACTATTTCTTTTATGAATTTGCTAACTGGTATAATTTTTTTTTATTGTTCGTTTAAGCTTTTCGTCATTACTGACATCTTCAGGTCTTAAACAACGTCTATCAACTGTACGTTGTAGGCTTTTATACTTTAGGCCCCTCCCCTTATGTCATCGCCCCTCCTATTGGTTCTAGCTGCTACCGCTCTTCACGGGAACTTTGTCTACCTTTTTCCGTTAGGCATTTTTCTAACGTCCGTCAAATTGTTTTAAAATCTCCCATTAATTTCTTCATTCTTGACTTATAATTTTTTTTTTGTAATCTTTTACATTTCGTCATTTTTTAGTGTGTTATTCTTATTATTTTAATTTATTTTTGTTTATTGTTTAATATATAATAAAATATTTCTTCATTTGTAAAATCCACTTTTATATTCATTAATTTATTTTTATCTTCTTTTTTAACTTTAAGTATTTCTAGTTCTTCTATTAATTTTCTTTTTTGCGGATTGTTTTCTATTTTGATTATTTCCATATTTTCATTGGGATTTATGAATTTATGGCCTGATTCGTTGAAATGTCTTGCATATAGTGAGTTCGTTACTCTAACCCCTTCTCCTTTTGCGTGTTCATTCATTCTAATTTTAAATTTTCTTCCAGTTTCGCCCAGATATATCTTATTACATTCCCCACATTTTAATTTGTATACGCCGCTTTTTTCTGTTAATGGAATTTCTTCTGTTTTATCATTTTTTATATATTCGAATACATTTTTCGTTTTCTTTATTCCTATCTGTATTTCATATTTTTCGAAACATTTTTGTTTGATATCCTATGTATGTTATTGCTCCTTTATATTTCTTTTCTTCATTTGTTTTTTCTTTTTTGTTATTTTCTATTTCTTTATTTTTCTCTATTTTCTTAACTATTCTATTAATTATTTTAGGGTTGTAATTATTATTTTTTGCTATTTGTTGTATTTTCTTTAATTCTTTTTGTTTGAGGTCTTCATTTTCTAGATAATTTATAGCTCTATAGCAAAATGAATTTAATGCTGCCATTTTATAATTGACTGGATGATATGATTCTTGTGGAATTATTAAATCTGAGTATGTTTCTTTCCTATATATATCGAATTTGAGTTTGTTATCTTCAATTTTTATATTGATATCCAGGAAATTAATTTCTAATCCTCCAATTTCTTCTTGAAATTTTATTGTTTTTTCTATGTTATTTAGTTGTTCCATAAATTTTTTAAATTAATTTACTTCACCTTCCCAAACTATTAGTATGTCATCTACATGCCTGATCCATTTTTTAATTCTTCTTTCTTTATCTATATCTTTTAAAATTTTGATTTCAAAGCTATTCATGAATATCTCTGCCATTAATGGTGAAAGCGGTGATCCCATTGGTAATCCATTTTCTTGTATGTAAAATTTGTTATTAAATCTGAAGTAGTTCTGGCTTAGGCATAATTCTAATCCTTCTATTATTTCGTTTTTCCATTCTACATTACTTAATTTGTTTTTCTTTATTATTTCTTCTGTTTTTGCTATTGGTATGTTGGTGTACATATCATTTATATCTAATGACATTAATTTTGTCTTATTTGTTATGGTAATTTCTTGTAATCTTTCTATTACCTTTTTACTATTTTCTATGCTGTGGATTTCTTCTTTTTCATATGCCATTTTGATTCTTTTACTTATTTCTTTTGATATTTTGTATATTGGCGAATTTATAAATGATACTATAGGTCTTAATGGCATTTCTTTTTTATGTAACTTAATTTGACATCTAAATTTTGGAGCTTCAGGATTATGTTCTATTTTTTGTTTCTTTTGCCATTCTGTTAAATATGTTGTCTTTTTTATCAATTTCTTTGTTTGTGCGTGAAATTTACTTGTGTAATCATATTTTATTTCTTTATATGGTCCTTTTTGTATAAATTGTTCTGCTTTTTCGATATAATCTCTTTTGTTCATTGCCACTGCTGTATTACCTTTATCGGCTTTTATAACTATCAAATTGTTCTCCGTGATTTTCTTTTTTAATTCTCTTATATTTCTTTTTATTTGTGTTTCGTTTTTATTTCTTACATTTTTGTTTTTCTTACATATTTTTTCTACTATTTCTTTTACTTCACTTCTTAATTGTTTTTTAGTTTCTTCATTTTTTATTTTATCGATTATTTCTTCACATTCTATTATTGTATTTTCTTTATCTATGTTTGTTTTTGTTGCATATTTTAAACTTTTCTCTAATAATTTATGTTCATTTTCTGTAAACTTTGTTTCTGTTAAATTTAATACTTTTTCAGCAAATTTTATTTCTTTATCTTTTTCTTTATTTTTATTTCTTGTTCCTTCTATTAATTCCTTGAGTTTCTTATTTAATCTCTCTTCCATTTTTCTTATTTTCTTTTCTATGTATTTTTCACCAAACTCTTTTCTCTTTTCTTCTATTTCTATATAATTGTAACTTGTATATAATTTTTGATGTAATTGATACATTTCTTTGTTATATTTATTTATTTTACTGTATAAGTTCTTAATTTCAAGTTTTATCCATATTTTTTCCGCCATGTTTTTCACTTGGTTTGCTACTTTGCTTTTGTTATTAATTTTAATTTTTGCGTATTTTGGAGTTATTTTATTAATTAAACACTGTTTATTAAACCAAATTTTCCCTAGCGTTTTTTCCAATTTTGCTTTAATTTTTAAATACTTAAAAAATTCCCTTACATTTTTATATTTATCTGCTTGCAATTCGCATGTTTTATTCTTCGTATTGTTTAAATTAGCAGCCATCCTTACTATTTCTTTTATGAATTTGCTAACTGGTATAATTTTTTTTATTGTTCGTTTAAGCTTTTCGTCATTACTGACATCTTCAGGTCTTAAACAACGTCTATCAACTGTACGTTGTAGGCTTTTATACTTTAGGCCCCTCCCCTTATGTCATCGCCCCTCCTATTGGTTCTAGCTGCTACCGCTCTTCACGGGAACTTTGTCTACCTTTTTCCGTTAGACATTTTTCTAACGTCCGTCAAATTGTTTTAAAATCTCCCATTAATTTCTTCATTCTTGACTTATAATTTTTTTTTTTGTAATCTTTTACATTTCGTCATTTTTTAGTGTGTTATTCTTATTATTTTAATTTATTTTTGTTTATTGTTTAATATATAATAAAATATTTCTTCATTTGTAAAATCCACTTTTATATTCATTAATTTATTTTTATCTTCTTTTTTAACTTTAAGTATTTCTAGTTCTTCTATTAATTTTCTTTTTTGCGGATTGTTTTCTATTTTGATTATTTCCATATTTTCATTGGGATTTATGAATTTATGGCCTGATTCGTTGAAATGTCTTGCATATAGTGAGTTCGTTACTCTAACCCCTTCTCCTTTTGCGTGTTCATTCATTCTAATTTTAAATTTTCTTCCAGTTTCGCCCAGATATATCTTATTACATTCCCCACATTTTAATTTGTATACGCCGCTTTTTTCTGTTAATGGAATTTCTTCTGTTTTATCATTTTTTATATATTCAAATACATTTTTCATTTTCTTTATTCCTATCTGTATTTCATATTTTTCGAAACATTTTTGTTTGATATCCTATGTATGTTATTGCTCCTTTATATTTCTTTTCTTCATTTGTTTTTTCTTTTTTGTTATTTTCTATTTCTTTATTTTCCTCTATTTTCTTAACTATTCTATTAATTATTTTAGGGTTGTAATTATTATTTTTTGCTATTTGTTGTTTTTTCTTTAATTCTTTTTGTTTGAGGTCTTCATTTTCTAGATAATTTATAGCTCTATAGCAAAATAAATTTAATGCTGCCATTTTATAATTGACTGGATGATATGATTCTTGTGGAATTATTAAATCTGAGTATGTTTCTTTCCTATATATATCGAATTTGAGTTTGTTATCTTCAATTTTTATATTGATATCCAGGAAATTAATTTCTAATCCTCCAATTTCTTCTTGAAATTTTATTGTTTTTTCTATGTTATTTAGTTGTTCCATAAATTTTTTAAATTAATTTACTTCACCTTCCCAAACTATTAGTATGTCATCTACATGCCTGATCCATTTTTTAATTCTTCTTTCTTTATCTATATCTTTTAAAATTTTGATTTCAAAGCTATTCATGAATATCTCTGCCATTAATGGTGAAAGCGGTGATCCCATTGGTAATCCATTTTCTTGTATGTAAAATTTGTTATTAAATCTGAAGTAGTTCTGGCTTAGGCATAATTCTAATCCTTCTATTATTTCGTTTTTCCATTCTACATTACTTAATTTGTTTTTCTTTATTATTTCTTCTGTTTTTGCTATTGGTATGTTGGTGTACATATCATTTATATCTAATGACATTAATTTTGTCTTATTTGTTATGGTAATTTCTTGTAATCTTTCTATTACCTTTTTACTATTTTCTATGCTGTGGATTTCTTCTTTTTCATATGCCATTTTGATTCTTTTACTTATTTCTTTTGATATTTTGTATATTGGCGAATTTATAAATGATACTATAGGTCTTAATGGCATTTCTTTTTTATGTAACTTAATTTGACATCTAAATTTTGGAGCTTCAGGATTATGTTCTATTTTTTGTTTCTTTTGCCATTCTGTTAAATATGTTGTCTTTTTTATCAATTTCTTTGTTTGTGCGTGAAATTTACTTGTGTAATCATATTTTATTTCTTTATATGGTCCTTTTTGTATAAATTGTTCTGCTTTTTCGATATAATCTCTTTTGTTCATTGCCACTGCTGTATTACCTTTATCGGCTTTTATAACTATCAAATTGTTCTCCGTGATTTTCTTTTTTAATTCTCTTATATTTCTTTTTATTTGTGTTTCGTTTTTATTTCTTACATTTTTGTTTTTCTTACATATTTTTTCTACTATTTCTTTTACTTCACTTCTTAATTGTTTTTTAGTTTCTTCATTTTTTATTTTATCGATTATTTCTTCACATTCTATTATTGTATTTTCTTTATCTATGTTTGTTTTTGTTGCATATTTTAAACTTTTCTCTAATAATTTATGTTCATTTTCTGTAAACTTTGTTTCTGTTAAATTTAATACTTTTTCAGCAAATTTTATTTCTTTATCTTTTTCTTTATTTTTATTTCTTGTTCCTTCTATTAATTCCTTGAGTTTCTTATTTAATCTCTCTTCCATTTTTCTTATTTTCTTTTCTATGTATTTTTCACCAAACTCTTTTCTCTTTTCTTCTATTTCTATATAATTGTAACTTGTATATAATTTTTGATGTAATTGATACATTTCTTTGTTATATTTATTTATTTTACTGTATAAGTTCTTAATTTCAAGTTTTATCCATATTTTTTCCGCCATGTTTTTCACTTGGTTTGCTACTTTGCTTTTGTTATTAATTTTAATTTTTGCGTATTTTAGAGTTATTTTATTAATTAAACACTGTTTATTAAACCAAATTTTCCCTAGCGTTTTTTCCAATTTTGCTTTAATTTTTAAATACTTAAAAAATTCCCTTACATTTTTATATTTATCTGCTTGCAATTCGCATGTTTTATTCTTCGTATTGTTTAAATTAGCAGCCATCCTTACTATTTCTTTTATGAATTTGCTAACTGGTATAATTTTTTTTATTGTTCGTTTAAGCTTTTCGTCATTACTGACATCTTCAGGTCTTAAACAACGTCTATCAACTGTACGTTGTAGGCTTTTATACTTTAGGCCCCTCCCCTTATGTCATCGCCCCTCCTATTGGTTCTAGCTGCTACCGCTCTTCACGGGAACTTTGTCTACCTTTTTCCGTTAGGCATTTTTCTAACGTCCATCAAATTGTTTTAAAATCTCCCATTAATTTCTTCATTCTTGACTTATAATTTTTTTTTTTTTGTAATCTTTTACATTTCGTCATTTTTTAGTGTGTTATTCTTATTATTTTAATTTATTTTTGTTTATTGTTTAATATATAATAAAATATTTCTTCATTTGTAAAATCCACTTTTATATTCATTAATTTATTTTTATCTTCTTTTTTAACTTTAAGTATTTCTAGTTCTTCTATTAATTTTCTTTTTTGCGGATTGTTTTCTATTTTGATTATTTCCATATTTTCATTGGGATTTATGAATTTATGGCCTGATTCGTTGAAATGTCTTGCATATAGTGAGTTCGTTACTCTAACCCCTTCTCCTTTTGCGTGTTCATTCATTCTAATTTTAAATTTTCTTCCAGTTTCGCCCAGATATATCTTATTACATTCCCCACATTTTAATTTGTATACGCCGCTTTTTTCTGTTAATGGAATTTCTTCTGTTTTATCATTTTTTATATATTCGAATACATTTTTCGTTTTCTTTATTCCTATCTGTATTTCATATTTTTCGAAACATTTTTGTTTGATATCCTATGTATGTTATTGCTCCTTTATATTTCTTTTCTTCATTTGTTTTTTCTTTTTTGTTATTTTCTATTTCTTTATTTTCCTCTATTTTCTTAACTATTCTATTAATTATTTTAGGGTTGTAATTATTATTTTTTGCTATTTGTTGTATTTTCTTTAATTCTTTTTGTTTGAGGTCTTCATTTTCTAGATAATTTATAGCTCTATAGCAAAATAAATTTAATGCTGCCATTTTATAATTGACTGGATGATATGATTCTTGTGGAATTATTAAATCTGAGTATGTTTCTTTCCTATATATATCGAATTTGAGTTTGTTATCTTCAATTTTTATATTGATATCCAGGAAATTAATTTCTAATCCTCCAATTTCTTCTTGAAATTTTATTGTTTTTTCTATGTTATTTAGTTGTTCCATAAATTTTTTAAATTAATTTACTTCACCTTCCCAAACTATTAGTATGTCATCTACATGCCTGATCCATTTTTTAATTCTTCTTTCTTTATCTATATCTTTTAAAATTTTGATTTCAAAGCTATTCATGAATATCTCTGCCATTAATGGTGAAAGCGGTGATCCCATTGGTAATCCATTTTCTTGTATGTAAAATTTGTTATTAAATCTGAAGTAGTTCTGGCTTAGGCATAATTCTAATCCTTCTATTATTTCGTTTTTCCATTCTACATTACTTAATTTGTTTTTCTTTATTATTTCTTCTGTTTTTGCTATTGGTATGTTGGTGTACATATCATTTATATCTAATGACATTAATTTTGTCTTATTTGTTATGGTAATTTCTTGTAATCTTTCTATTACCTTTTTACTATTTTCTATGCTGTGGATTTCTTCTTTTTCATATGCCATTTTGATTCTTTTACTTATTTCTTTTGATATTTTGTATATTGGCGAATTTATAAATGATACTATAGGTCTTAATGGCATTTCTTTTTTATGTAACTTAATTTGACATCTAAATTTTGGAGCTTCAGGATTATGTTCTATTTTTTGTTTCTTTTGCCATTCTGTTAAATATGTTGTCTTTTTTATCAATTTCTTTGTTTGTGCGTGAAATTTACTTGTGTAATCATATTTTATTTCTTTATATGGTCCTTTTTGTATAAATTGTTCTGCTTTTTCGATATAATCTCTTTTGTTCATTGCCACTGCTGTATTACCTTTATCGGCTTTTATAACTATCAAATTGTTCTCCGTGATTTTCTTTTTTAATTCTCTTATATTTCTTTTTATTTGTGTTTCGTTTTTATTTCTTACATTTTTGTTTTTCTTACATATTTTTTCTACTATTTCTTTTACTTCACTTCTTAATTGTTTTTTAGTTTCTTCATTTTTTATTTTATCGATTATTTCTTCACATTCTATTATTGTATTTTCTTTATCTATGTTTGTTTTTGTTGCATATTTTAAACTTTTCTCTAATAATTTATGTTCATTTTCTGTAAACTTTGTTTCTGTTAAATTTAATACTTTTTCAGCAAATTTTATTTCTTTATCTTTTTCTTTATTTTTATTTCTTGTTCCTTCTATTAATTCCTTGAGTTTCTTATTTAATCTCTCTTCCATTTTTCTTATTTTCTTTTCTATGTATTTTTCACCAAACTCTTTTCTCTTTTCTTCTATTTCTATATAATTGTAACTTGTATATAATTTTTGATGTAATTGATACATTTCTTTGTTATATTTATTTATTTTACTGTATAAGTTCTTAATTTCAAGTTTTATCCATATTTTTTCCGCCATGTTTTTCACTTGGTTTGCTACTTTGCTTTTGTTATTAATTTTAATTTTTGCGTATTTTGGAGTTATTTTATTAATTAAACACTGTTTATTAAACCAAATTTTCCCTAGCGTTTTTTCCAATTTTGCTTTAATTTTTAAATACTTAAAAAATTCCCTTACATTTTTATATTTATCTGCTTGCAATTCGCATGTTTTATTCTTCGTATTGTTTAAATTAGCAGCCATCCTTACTATTTCTTTTATGAATTTGCTAACTGGTATAATTTTTTTTATTGTTCGTTTAAGCTTTTCGTCATTACTGACATCTTCAGGTCTTAAACAACGTCTATCAACTGTACGTTGTAGGCTTTTATACTTTAGGCCCCTCCCCTTATGTCATCGCCCCTCCTATTGGTTCTAGCTGCTACCGCTCTTCACGGGAACTTTGTCTACCTTTTTCCGTTAGACATTTTTCTAACGTCCGTCAAATTGTTTTAAAATCTCCCATTAATTTCTTCATTCTTGACTTATAATTTTTTTTTTTGTAATCTTTTACATTTCGTCATTTTTTAGTGTGTTATTCTTATTATTTTAATTTATTTTTGTTTATTGTTTAATATATAATAAAATATTTCTTCATTTGTAAAATCCACTTTTATATTCATTAATTTATTTTTATCTTCTTTTTTAACTTTAAGTATTTCTAGTTCTTCTATTAATTTTCTTTTTTGCGGATTGTTTTCTATTTTGATTATTTCCATATTTTCATTGGGATTTATGAATTTATGGCCTGATTCGTTGAAATGTCTTGCATATAGTGAGTTCGTTACTCTAACCCCTTCTCCTTTTGCGTGTTCATTCATTCTAATTTTAAATTTTCTTCCAGTTTCGCCCAGATATATCTTATTACATTCCCCACATTTTAATTTGTATACGCCGCTTTTTTCTGTTAATGGAATTTCTTCTGTTTTATCATTTTTTATATATTCAAATACATTTTTCATTTTCTTTATTCCTATCTGTATTTCATATTTTTCGAAACATTTTTGTTTGATATCCTATGTATGTTATTGCTCCTTTATATTTCTTTTCTTCATTTGTTTTTTCTTTTTTGTTATTTTCTATTTCTTTATTTTCCTCTATTTTCTTAACTATTCTATTAATTATTTTAGGGTTGTAATTATTATTTTTTGCTATTTGTTGTTTTTTCTTTAATTCTTTTTGTTTGAGGTCTTCATTTTCTAGATAATTTATAGCTCTATAGCAAAATAAATTTAATGCTGCCATTTTATAATTGACTGGATGATATGATTCTTGTGGAATTATTAAATCTGAGTATGTTTCTTTCCTATATATATCGAATTTGAGTTTGTTATCTTCAATTTTTATATTGATATCCAGGAAATTAATTTCTAATCCTCCAATTTCTTCTTGAAATTTTATTGTTTTTTCTATGTTATTTAGTTGTTCCATAAATTTTTTAAATTAATTTACTTCACCTTCCCAAACTATTAGTATGTCATCTACATGCCTGATCCATTTTTTAATTCTTCTTTCTTTATCTATATCTTTTAAAATTTTGATTTCAAAGCTATTCATGAATATCTCTGCCATTAATGGTGAAAGCGGTGATCCCATTGGTAATCCATTTTCTTGTATGTAAAATTTGTTATTAAATCTGAAGTAGTTCTGGCTTAGGCATAATTCTAATCCTTCTATTATTTCGTTTTTCCATTCTACATTACTTAATTTGTTTTTCTTTATTATTTCTTCTGTTTTTGCTATTGGTATGTTGGTGTACATATCATTTATATCTAATGACATTAATTTTGTCTTATTTGTTATGGTAATTTCTTGTAATCTTTCTATTACCTTTTTACTATTTTCTATGCTGTGGATTTCTTCTTTTTCATATGCCATTTTGATTCTTTTACTTATTTCTTTTGATATTTTGTATATTGGCGAATTTATAAATGATACTATAGGTCTTAATGGCATTTCTTTTTTATGTAACTTAATTTGACATCTAAATTTTGGAGCTTCAGGATTATGTTCTATTTTTTGTTTCTTTTGCCATTCTGTTAAATATGTTGTCTTTTTTATCAATTTCTTTGTTTGTGCGTGAAATTTACTTGTGTAATCATATTTTATTTCTTTATATGGTCCTTTTTGTATAAATTGTTCTGCTTTTTCGATATAATCTCTTTTGTTCATTGCCACTGCTGTATTACCTTTATCGGCTTTTATAACTATCAAATTGTTCTCCGTGATTTTCTTTTTTAATTCTCTTATATTTCTTTTTATTTGTGTTTCGTTTTTATTTCTTACATTTTTGTTTTTCTTACATATTTTTTCTACTATTTCTTTTACTTCACTTCTTAATTGTTTTTTAGTTTCTTCATTTTTTATTTTATCGATTATTTCTTCACATTCTATTATTGTATTTTCTTTATCTATGTTTGTTTTTGTTGCATATTTTAAACTTTTCTCTAATAATTTATGTTCATTTTCTGTAAACTTTGTTTCTGTTAAATTTAATACTTTTTCAGCAAATTTTATTTCTTTATCTTTTTCTTTATTTTTATTTCTTGTTCCTTCTATTAATTCCTTGAGTTTCTTATTTAATCTCTCTTCCATTTTTCTTATTTTCTTTTCTATGTATTTTTCACCAAACTCTTTTCTCTTTTCTTCTATTTCTATATAATTGTAACTTGTATATAATTTTTGATGTAATTGATACATTTCTTTGTTATATTTATTTATTTTACTGTATAAGTTCTTAATTTCAAGTTTTATCCATATTTTTTCCGCCATGTTTTTCACTTGGTTTGCTACTTTGCTTTTGTTATTAATTTTAATTTTTGCGTATTTTAGAGTTATTTTATTAATTAAACACTGTTTATTAAACCAAATTTTCCCTAGCGTTTTTTCCAATTTTGCTTTAATTTTTAAATACTTAAAAAATTCCCTTACATTTTTATATTTATCTGCTTGCAATTCGCATGTTTTATTCTTCGTATTGTTTAAATTAGCAGCCATCCTTACTATTTCTTTTATGAATTTGCTAACTGGTATAATTTTTTTTATTGTTCGTTTAAGCTTTTCGTCATTACTGACATCTTCAGGTCTTAAACAACGTCTATCAACTGTACGTTGTAGGCTTTTATACTTTAGGCCCCTCCCCTTATGTCATCGCCCCTCCTATTGGTTCTAGCTGCTACCGCTCTTCACGGGAACTTTGTCTACCTTTTTCCGTTAGACATTTTTCTAACGTCCATCAAATTGTTTTAAAATCTCCCATTAATTTCTTCATTCTTGACTTATAATTTTTTTTTTTTTGTAATCTTTTACATTTCGTCATTTTTTAGTGTGTTATTCTTATTATTTTAATTTATTTTTGTTTATTGTTTAATATATAATAAAATATTTCTTCATTTGTAAAATCCACTTTTATATTCATTAATTTATTTTTATCTTCTTTTTTAACTTTAAGTATTTCTAGTTCTTCTATTAATTTTCTTTTTTGCGGATTGTTTTCTATTTTGATTATTTCCATATTTTCATTGGGATTTATGAATTTATGGCCTGATTCGTTGAAATGTCTTGCATATAGTGAGTTCGTTACTCTAACCCCTTCTCCTTTTGCGTGTTCATTCATTCTAATTTTAAATTTTCTTCCAGTTTCGCCCAGATATATCTTATTACATTCCCCACATTTTAATTTGTATACGCCGCTTTTTTCTGTTAATGGAATTTCTTCTGTTTTATCATTTTTTATATATTCAAATACATTTTTCATTTTCTTTATTCCTATCTGTATTTCATATTTTTCGAAACATTTTTGTTTGATATCCTATGTATGTTATTGCTCCTTTATATTTCTTTTCTTCATTTGTTTTTTCTTTTTTGTTATTTTCTATTTCTTTATTTTCCTCTATTTTCTTAACTATTCTATTAATTATTTTAGGGTTGTAATTATTATTTTTTGCTATTTGTTGTATTTTCTTTAATTCTTTTTGTTTGAGGTCTTCATTTTCTAGATAATTTATAGCTCTATAGCAAAATAAATTTAATGCTGCCATTTTATAATTGACTGGATGATATGATTCTTGTGGAATTATTAAATCTGAGTATGTTTCTTTCCTATATATATCGAATTTGAGTTTGTTATCTTCAATTTTTATATTGATATCCAGGAAATTAATTTCTAATCCTCCAATTTCTTCTTGAAATTTTATTGTTTTTTCTATGTTATTTAGTTGTTCCATAAATTTTTTAAATTAATTTACTTCACCTTCCCAAACTATTAGTATGTCATCTACATGCCTGATCCATTTTTTAATTCTTCTTTCTTTATCTATATCTTTTAAAATTTTGATTTCAAAGCTATTCATGAATATCTCTGCCATTAATGGTGAAAGCGGTGATCCCATTGGTAATCCATTTTCTTGTATGTAAAATTTGTTATTAAATCTGAAGTAGTTCTGGCTTAGGCATAATTCTAATCCTTCTATTATTTCGTTTTTCCATTCTACATTACTTAATTTGTTTTTCTTTATTATTTCTTCTGTTTTTGCTATTGGTATGTTGGTGTACATATCATTTATATCTAATGACATTAATTTTGTCTTATTTGTTATGGTAATTTCTTGTAATCTTTCTATTACCTTTTTACTATTTTCTATGCTGTGGATTTCTTCTTTTTCATATGCCATTTTGATTCTTTTACTTATTTCTTTTGATATTTTGTATATTGGCGAATTTATAAATGATACTATAGGTCTTAATGGCATTTCTTTTTTATGTAACTTAATTTGACATCTAAATTTTGGAGCTTCAGGATTATGTTCTATTTTTTGTTTCTTTTGCCATTCTGTTAAATATGTTGTCTTTTTTATCAATTTCTTTGTTTGTGCGTGAAATTTACTTGTGTAATCATATTTTATTTCTTTATATGGTCCTTTTTGTATAAATTGTTCTGCTTTTTCGATATAATCTCTTTTGTTCATTGCCACTGCTGTATTACCTTTATCGGCTTTTATAACTATCAAATTGTTCTCCGTGATTTTCTTTTTTAATTCTCTTATATTTCTTTTTATTTGTGTTTCGTTTTTATTTCTTACATTTTTGTTTTTCTTACATATTTTTTCTACTATTTCTTTTACTTCACTTCTTAATTGTTTTTTAGTTTCTTCATTTTTTATTTTATCAATTATTTCTTCACATTCTATTATTGTATTTTCTTTATCTATGTTTGTTTTTGTTGCATATTTTAAACTTTTCCCTAATAATTTATGTTCATTTTCTGTAAACTTTGTTTCTGTTAAATTTAATACTTTTTCAGCAAATTTTATTTCTTTATCTTTTTCTTTATTTTTATTTCTTGTTCCTTCTATTAATTCCTTGAGTTTCTTATTTAATCTCTCTTCCATTTTTCTTATTTCCTTTTCTATGTATTTTTCACCAAACTCTTTTCTCATTTCTTCTATTTCTATATAATTGTAACTTGTATATAATTTTTGATGTAATTGATACATTTCTTTGTTATATTTATTTATTTTACTGTATAAGTTCTTAATTTCAAGTTTTATCCATATTTTTTCCGCCATGTTTTTCACTTGGTTTGCTACTTTGCTTTTGTTATTAATTTTAATTTTTGCGTATTTTGGAGTTATTTTATTAATTAAACACTGTTTATTAAACCAAATTTTCCCTAGCGTTTTTTCCAATTTTGCTTTAATTTTTAAATACTTAAAAAATTCCCTTACATTTTTATATTTATCTGCTTGCAATTCGCATGTTTTATTCTTCGTATTGTTTAAATTAGCAGCCATCCTTACTATTTCTTTTATGAATTTGCTAACTGGTATAATTTTTTTTTATTGTTCGTTTAAGCTTTTCGTCATTACTGACATCTTCAGGTCTTAAACAACGTCTATCAACTGTACGTTGTAGGCTTTTATACTTTAGGCCCCTCCCCTTATGTCATCGCCCCTCCTATTGGTTCTAGCTGCTACCGCTCTTCACGGGAACTTTGTCTACCTTTTTCCGTTAGGCATTTTTCTAACGTCCGTCAAATTGTTTTAAAATCTCCCATTAATTTCTTCATTCTTGACTTATAATTTTTTTTTTTGTAATCTTTTACATTTCGTCATTTTTTAGTGTGTTATTCTTATAATTTTAATTTATTTTTGTTTATTGTTTAATATATAATAAAATATTTCTTCATTTGTAAAATCCACTTTTATATTCATTAATTTATTTTTATCTTCTTTTTTAACTTTAAGTATTTCTAGTTCTTCTATTAATTTTCTTTTTTGCGGATTGTTTTCTATTTTGATTATTTCCATATTTTCATTGGGATTTATGAATTTATGGCCTGATTCGTTGAAATGTCTTGCATATAGTGAGTTCGTTACTCTAACCCCTTCTCCTTTTGCGTGTTCATTCATTCTAATTTTAAATTTTCTTCCAGTTTCGCCCAGATATATCTTATTACATTCCCCACATTTTAATTTGTATACGCCGCTTTTTTCTGTTAATGGAATTTCTTCTGTTTTATCATTTTTTATATATTCAAATACATTTTTCATTTTCTTTATTCCTATCTGTATTTCATATTTTTCGAAACATTTTTGTTTGATATCCTATGTATGTTATTGCTCCTTTATATTTCTTTTCTTCATTTGTTTTTTCTTTTTTGTTATTTTCTATTTCTTTATTTTCCTCTATTTTCTTAACTATTCTATTAATTATTTTAGGGTTGTAATTATTATTTTTTGCTATTTGTTGTTTTTTCTTTAATTCTTTTTGTTTGAGGTCTTCATTTTCTAGATAATTTATAGCTCTATAGCAAAATAAATTTAATGCTGCCATTTTATAATTGACTGGATGATATGATTCTTGTGGAATTATTAAATCTGAGTATGTTTCTTTCCTATATATATCGAATTTGAGTTTGTTATCTTCAATTTTTATATTGATATCCAGGAAATTAATTTCTAATCCTCCAATTTCTTCTTGAAATTTTATTGTTTTTTCTATGTTATTTAGTTGTTCCATAAATTTTTTAAATTAATTTACTTCACCTTCCCAAACTATTAGTATGTCATCTACATGCCTGATCCATTTTTTAATTCTTCTTTCTTTATCTATATCTTTTAAAATTTTGATTTCAAAGCTATTCATGAATATCTCTGCCATTAATGGTGAAAGCGGTGATCCCATTGGTAATCCATTTTCTTGTATGTAAAATTTGTTATTAAATCTGAAGTAGTTCTGGCTTAGGCATAATTCTAATCCTTCTATTATTTCGTTTTTCCATTCTACATTACTTAATTTGTTTTTCTTTATTATTTCTTCTGTTTTTGCTATTGGTATGTTGGTGTACATATCATTTATATCTAATGACATTAATTTTGTCTTATTTGTTATGGTAATTTCTTGTAATCTTTCTATTACCTTTTTACTATTTTCTATGCTGTGGATTTCTTCTTTTTCATATGCCATTTTGATTCTTTTACTTATTTCTTTTGATATTTTGTATATTGGCGAATTTATAAATGATACTATAGGTCTTAATGGCATTTCTTTTTTATGTAACTTAATTTGACATCTAAATTTTGGAGCTTCAGGA
The DNA here is from genome assembly GCA_034769895.1 of Magicicada septendecula. Lineage (NCBI taxonomy): Eukaryota > Metazoa > Arthropoda > Insecta > Hemiptera > Cicadidae > Magicicada > Magicicada septendecula. The sequence goes on from CM068367.1 coordinate 1,140,388,198, forward strand.
TTATGTTCTATTTTTTGTTTCTTTTGCCATTCTGTTAAATATGTTGTCTTTTTTATCAATTTCTTTGTTTGTGCGTGAAATTTACTTGTGTAATCATATTTTATTTCTTTATATGGTCCTTTTTGTATAAATTGTTCTGCTTTTTCGATATAATCTCTTTTGTTCATTGCCACTGCTGTATTACCTTTATCGGCTTTTATAACTATCAAATTGTTCTCCGTGATTTTCTTTTTTAATTCTCTTATATTTCTTTTTATTTGTGTTTCGTTTTTATTTCTTACATTTTTGTTTTTCTTACATATTTTTTCTACTATTTCTTTTACTTCACTTCTTAATTGTTTTTTAGTTTCTTCATTTTTTATTTTATCGATTATTTCTTCACATTCTATTATTGTATTTTCTTTATCTATGTTTGTTTTTGTTGCATATTTTAAACTTTTCTCTAATAATTTATGTTCATTTTCTGTAAACTTTGTTTCTGTTAAATTTAATACTTTTTCAGCAAATTTTATTTCTTTATCTTTTTCTTTATTTTTATTTCTTGTTCCTTCTATTAATTCCTTGAGTTTCTTATTTAATCTCTCTTCCATTTTTCTTATTTTCTTTTCTATGTATTTTTCACCAAACTCTTTTCTCTTTTCTTCTATTTCTATATAATTGTAACTTGTATATAATTTTTGATGTAATTGATACATTTCTTTGTTATATTTATTTATTTTACTGTATAAGTTCTTAATTTCAAGTTTTATCCATATTTTTTCCGCCATGTTTTTCACTTGGTTTGCTACTTTGCTTTTGTTATTAATTTTAATTTTTGCGTATTTTGGAGTTATTTTATTAATTAAACACTGTTTATTAAACCAAATTTTCCCTAGCGTTTTTTCCAATTTTGCTTTAATTTTTATATACTTAAAAAATTCCCTTACATTTTTATATTTATCTGCTTGCAATTCGCATGTTTTATTCTTCGTATTGTTTAAATTAGCAGCCATCCTTACTATTTCTTTTATGAATTTGCTAACTGGTATAATTTTTTTTTATTGTTCGTTTAAGCTTTTCGTCATTACTGACATCTTCAGGTCTTAAACAACGTCTATCAACTGTACGTTGTAGGCTTTTATACTTTAGGCCCCTCCCCTTATGTCATCGCCCCTCCTATTGGTTCTAGCTGCTACCGCTCTTCACGGGAACTTTGTCTACCTTTTTCCGTTAGGCATTTTTCTAACGTCCGTCAAATTGTTTTAAAATCTCCCATTAATTTCTTCATTCTTGACTTATAATTTTTTTTTTTGTAATCTTTTACATTTCGTCATTTTTTAGTGTGTTATTCTTATAATTTTAATTTATTTTTGTTTATTGTTTAATATATAATAAAATATTTCTTCATTTGTAAAATCCACTTTTATATTCATTAATTTATTTTTATCTTCTTTTTTAACTTTAAGTATTTCTAGTTCTTCTATTAATTTTCTTTTTTGCGGATTGTTTTCTATTTTGATTATTTCCATATTTTCATTGGGATTTATGAATTTATGGCCTGATTCGTTGAAATGTCTTGCATATAGTGAGTTCGTTACTCTAACCCCTTCTCCTTTTGCGTGTTCATTCATTCTAATTTTAAATTTTCTTCCAGTTTCGCCCAGATATATCTTATTACATTCCCCACATTTTAATTTGTATACGCCGCTTTTTTCTGTTAATGGAATTTCTTCTGTTTTATCATTTTTTATATATTCAAATACATTTTTCATTTTCTTTATTCCTATCTGTATTTCATATTTTTCGAAACATTTTTGTTTGATATCCTATGTATGTTATTGCTCCTTTATATTTCTTTTCTTCATTTGTTTTTTCTTTTTTGTTATTTTCTATTTCTTTATTTTCCTCTATTTTCTTAACTATTCTATTAATTATTTTAGGGTTGTAATTATTATTTTTTGCTATTTGTTGTTTTTCTTTAATTCTTTTTGTTTGAGGTCTTCATTTTCTAGATAATTTATAGCTCTATAGCAAAATAAATTTAATGCTGCCATTTTATAATTGACTGGATGATATGATTCTTGTGGAATTATTAAATCTGAGTATGTTTCTTTCCTATATATATCGAATTTGAGTTTGTTATCTTCAATTTTTATATTGATATCCAGGAAATTAATTTCTAATCCTCCAATTTCTTCTTGAAATTTTATTGTTTTTTCTATGTTATTTAGTTGTTCCATAAATTTTTTAAATTAATTTACTTCACCTTCCCAAACTATTAGTATGTCATCTACATGCCTGATCCATTTTTTAATTCTTCTTTCTTTATCTATATCTTTTAAAATTTTGATTTCAAAGCTATTCATGAATATCTCTGCCATTAATGGTGAAAGCGGTGATCCCATTGGTAATCCATTTTCTTGTATGTAAAATTTGTTATTAAATCTGAAGTAGTTCTGGCTTAGGCATAATTCTAATCCTTCTATTATTTCGTTTTTCCATTCTACATTACTTAATTTGTTTTTCTTTATTATTTCTTCTGTTTTTGCTATTGGTATGTTGGTGTACATATCATTTATATCTAATGACATTAATTTTGTCTTATTTGTTATGGTAATTTCTTGTAATCTTTCTATTACCTTTTTACTATTTTCTATGCTGTGGATTTCTTCTTTTTCATATGCCATTTTGATTCTTTTACTTATTTCTTTTGATATTTTGTATATTGGCGAATTTATAAATGATACTATAGGTCTTAATGGCATTTCTTTTTTATGTAACTTAATTTGACATCTAAATTTTGGAGCTTCAGGATTATGTTCTATTTTTTGTTTCTTTTGCCATTCTGTTAAATATGTTGTCTTTTTTATCAATTTCTTTGTTTGTGCGTGAAATTTACTTGTGTAATCATATTTTATTTCTTTATATGGTCCTTTTTGTATAAATTGTTCTGCTTTTTCGATATAATCTCTTTTGTTCATTGCCACTGCTGTATTACCTTTATCGGCTTTTATAACTATCAAATTGTTCTCCGTGATTTTCTTTTTTAATTCTCTTATATTTCTTTTTATTTGTGTTTCGTTTTTATTTCTTACATTTTTGTTTTTCTTACATATTTTTTCTACTATTTCTTTTACTTCACTTCTTAATTGTTTTTTAGTTTCTTCATTTTTTATTTTATCGATTATTTCTTCACATTCTATTATTGTATTTTCTTTATCTATGTTTGTTTTTGTTGCATATTTTAAACTTTTCTCTAATAATTTATGTTCATTTTCTGTAAACTTTGTTTCTGTTAAATTTAATACTTTTTCAGCAAATTTTATTTCTTTATCTTTTTCTTTATTTTTATTTCTTGTTCCTTCTATTAATTCCTTGAGTTTCTTATTTAATCTCTCTTCCATTTTTCTTATTTTCTTTTCTATGTATTTTTCACCAAACTCTTTTCTCTTTTCTTCTATTTCTATATAATTGTAACTTGTATATAATTTTTGATGTAATTGATACATTTCTTTGTTATATTTATTTATTTTACTGTATAAGTTCTTAATTTCAAGTTTTATCCATATTTTTTCCGCCATGTTTTTCACTTGGTTTGCTACTTTGCTTTTGTTATTAATTTTAATTTTTGCGTATTTTGGAGTTATTTTATTAATTAAACACTGTTTATTAAACCAAATTTTCCCTAGCGTTTTTTCCAATTTTGCTTTAATTTTTAAATACTTAAAAAATTCCCTTACATTTTTATATTTATCTGCTTGCAATTCGCATGTTTTATTCTTCGTATTGTTTAAATTAGCAGCCATCCTTACTATTTCTTTTATGAATTTGCTAACTGGTATAATTTTTTTTATTGTTCGTTTAAGCTTTTCGTCATTACTGACATCTTCAGGTCTTAAACAACGTCTATCAACTGTACGTTGTAGGCTTTTATACTTTAGGCCCCTCCCCTTATGTCATCGCCCCTCCTATTGGTTCTAGCTGCTACCGCTCTTCACGGGAACTTTGTCTACCTTTTTCCGTTAGACATTTTTCTAACGTCCGTCAAATTGTTTTAAAATCTCCCATTAATTTCTTCATTCTTGACTTATAATTTTTTTTTTTTGTAATCTTTTACATTTCGTCATTTTTTAGTGTGTTATTCTTATTATTTTAATTTATTTTTGTTTATTGTTTAATATATAATAAAATATTTCTTCATTTGTAAAATCCACTTTTATATTCATTAATTTATTTTTATCTTCTTTTTTAACTTTAAGTATTTCTAGTTCTTCTATTAATTTTCTTTTTTGCGGATTGTTTTCTATTTTGATTATTTCCATATTTTCATTGGGATTTATGAATTTATGGCCTGATTCGTTGAAATGTCTTGCATATAGTGAGTTCGTTACTCTAACCCCTTCTCCTTTTGCGTGTTCATTCATTCTAATTTTAAATTTTCTTCCAGTTTCGCCCAGATATATCTTATTACATTCCCCACATTTTAATTTGTATACGCCGCTTTTTTCTGTTAATGGAATTTCTTCTGTTTTATCATTTTTTATATATTCAAATACATTTTTCATTTTCTTTATTCCTATCTGTATTTCATATTTTTCGAAACATTTTTGTTTGATATCCTATGTATTGCTCCTTTATATTTCTTTTCTTCATTTGTTTTTTCTTTTTTGTTATTTTCTATTTCTTTATTTTCCTCTATTTTCTTAACTATTCTATTAATTATTTTAGGGTTGTAATTATTATTTTTTGCTATTTGTTGTATTTTCTTTAATTCTTTTTGTTTGAGGTCTTCATTTTCTAGATAATTTATAGCTCTATAGCAAAATAAATTTAATGCTGCCATTTTATAATTGACTGGATGATATGATTCTTGTGGAATTATTAAATCTGAGTATGTTTCTTTCCTATATATATCGAATTTGAGTTTGTTATCTTCAATTTTTATATTGATATCCAGGAAATTAATTTCTAATCCTCCAATTTCTTCTTGAAATTTTATTGTTTTTTCTATGTTATTTAGTTGTTCCATAAATTTTTTAAATTAATTTACTTCACCTTCCCAAACTATTAGTATGTCATCTACATGCCTGATCCATTTTTTAATTCTTCTTTCTTTATCTATATCTTTTAAAATTTTGATTTCAAAGCTATTCATGAATATCTCTGCCATTAATGGTGAAAGCGGTGATCCCATTGGTAATCCATTTTCTTGTATGTAAAATTTGTTATTAAATCTGAAGTAGTTCTGGCTTAGGCATAATTCTAATCCTTCTATTATTTCGTTTTTCCATTCTACATTACTTAATTTGTTTTTCTTTATTATTTCTTCTGTTTTTGCTATTGGTATGTTGGTGTACATATCATTTATATCTAATGACATTAATTTTGTCTTATTTGTTATGGTAATTTCTTGTAATCTTTCTATTACCTTTTTACTATTTTCTATGCTGTGGATTTCTTCTTTTTCATATGCCATTTTGATTCTTTTACTTATTTCTTTTGATATTTTGTATATTGGCGAATTTATAAATGATACTATAGGTCTTAATGGCATTTCTTTTTTATGTAACTTAATTTGACATCTAAATTTTGGAGCTTCAGGATTATGTTCTATTTTTTGTTTCTTTTGCCATTCTGTTAAATATGTTGTCTTTTTTATCAATTTCTTTGTTTGTGCGTGAAATTTACTTGTGTAATCATATTTTATTTCTTTATATGGTCCTTTTTGTATAAATTGTTCTGCTTTTTCGATATAATCTCTTTTGTTCATTGCCACTGCTGTATTACCTTTATCGGCTTTTATAACTATCAAATTGTTCTCCGTGATTTTCTTTTTTAATTCTCTTATATTTCTTTTTATTTGTGTTTCGTTTTTATTTCTTACATTTTTGTTTTTCTTACATATTTTTTCTACTATTTCTTTTACTTCACTTCTTAATTGTTTTTTAGTTTCTTCATTTTTTATTTTATCAATTATTTCTTCACATTCTATTATTGTATTTTCTTTATCTATGTTTGTTTTTGTTGCATATTTTAAACTTTTCCCTAATAATTTATGTTCATTTTCTGTAAACTTTGTTTCTGTTAAATTTAATACTTTTTCAGCAAATTTTATTTCTTTATCTTTTTCTTTATTTTTATTTCTTGTTCCTTCTATTAATTCCTTGAGTTTCTTATTTAATCTCTCTTCCATTTTTCTTATTTCCTTTTCTATGTATTTTTCACCAAACTCTTTTCTCATTTCTTCTATTTCTATATAATTGTAACTTGTATATAATTTTTGATGTAATTGATACATTTCTTTGTTATATTTATTTATTTTACTGTATAAGTTCTTAATTTCAAGTTTTATCCATATTTTTTCCGCCATGTTTTTCACTTGGTTTGCTACTTTGCTTTTGTTATTAATTTTAATTTTTGCGTATTTTGGAGTTATTTTATTAATTAAACACTGTTTATTAAACCAAATTTTCCCTAGCGTTTTTTCCAATTTTGCTTTAATTTTTAAATACTTAAAAAATTCCCTTACATTTTTATATTTATCTGCTTGCAATTCGCATGTTTTATTCTTCGTATTGTTTAAATTAGCAGCCATCCTTACTATTTCTTTTATGAATTTGCTAACTGGTATAATTTTTTTTTATTGTTCGTTTAAGCTTTTCGTCATTACTGACATCTTCAGGTCTTAAACAACGTCTATCAACTGTACGTTGTAGGCTTTTATACTTTAGGCCCCTCCCCTTATGTCATCGCCCCTCCTATTGGTTCTAGCTGCTACCGCTCTTCACGGGAACTTTGTCTACCTTTTTCCGTTAGGCATTTTTCTAACGTCCGTCAAATTGTTTTAAAATCTCCCATTAATTTCTTCATTCTTGACTTATAATTTTTTTTTTTGTAATCTTTTACATTTCGTCATTTTTTAGTGTGTTATTCTTATTATTTTAATTTATTTTTGTTTATTGTTTAATATATAATAAAATATTTCTTCATTTGTAAAATCCACTTTTATATTCATTAATTTATTTTTATCTTCTTTTTTAACTTTAAGTATTTCTAGTTCTTCTATTAATTTTCTTTTTTGCGGATTGTTTTCTATTTTGATTATTTCCATATTTTCATTGGGATTTATGAATTTATGGCCTGATTCGTTGAAATGTCTTGCATATAGTGAGTTCGTTACTCTAACCCCTTCTCCTTTTGCGTGTTCATTCATTCTAATTTTAAATTTTCTTCCAGTTTCGCCCAGATATATCTTATTACATTCCCCACATTTTAATTTGTATACGCCGCTTTTTTCTGTTAATGGAATTTCTTCTGTTTTATCATTTTTTATATATTCAAATACATTTTTCATTTTCTTTATTCCTATCTGTATTTCATATTTTTCGAAACATTTTTGTTTGATATCCTATGTATGTTATTGCTCCTTTATATTTCTTTTCTTCATTTGTTTTTTCTTTTTTGTTATTTTCTATTTCTTTATTTTCCTCTATTTTCTTAACTATTCTATTAATTATTTTAGGGTTGTAATTATTATTTTTTGCTATTTGTTGTATTTTCTTTAATTCTTTTTGTTTGAGGTCTTCATTTTCTAGATAATTTATAGCTCTATAGCAAAATAAATTTAATGCTGCCATTTTATAATTGACTGGATGATATGATTCTTGTGGAATTATTAAATCTGAGTATGTTTCTTTCCTATATATATCGAATTTGAGTTTGTTATCTTCAATTTTTATATTGATATCCAGGAAATTAATTTCTAATCCTCCAATTTCTTCTTGAAATTTTATTGTTTTTTCTATGTTATTTAGTTGTTCCATAAATTTTTTAAATTAATTTACTTCACCTTCCCAAACTATTAGTATGTCATCTACATGCCTGATCCATTTTTTAATTCTTCTTTCTTTATCTATATCTTTTAAAATTTTGATTTCAAAGCTATTCATGAATATCTCTGCCATTAATGGTGAAAGCGGTGATCCCATTGGTAATCCATTTTCTTGTATGTAAAATTTGTTATTAAATCTGAAGTAGTTCTGGCTTAGGCATAATTCTAATCCTTCTATTATTTCGTTTTTCCATTCTACATTACTTAATTTGTTTTTCTTTATTATTTCTTCTGTTTTTGCTATTGGTATGTTGGTGTACATATCATTTATATCTAATGACATTAATTTTGTCTTATTTGTTATGGTAATTTCTTGTAATCTTTCTATTACCTTTTTACTATTTTCTATGCTGTGGATTTCTTCTTTTTCATATGCCATTTTGATTCTTTTACTTATTTCTTTTGATATTTTGTATATTGGCGAATTTATAAATGATACTATAGGTCTTAATGGCATTTCTTTTTTATGTAACTTAATTTGACATCTAAATTTTGGAGCTTCAGGATTATGTTCTATTTTTTGTTTCTTTTGCCATTCTGTTAAATATGTTGTCTTTTTTATCAATTTCTTTGTTTGTGCGTGAAATTTACTTGTGTAATCATATTTTATTTCTTTATATGGTCCTTTTTGTATAAATTGTTCTGCTTTTTCGATATAATCTCTTTTGTTCATTGCCACTGCTGTATTACCTTTATCGGCTTTTATAACTATCAAATTGTTCTCCGTGATTTTCTTTTTTAATTCTCTTATATTTCTTTTTATTTGTGTTTCGTTTTTATTTCTTACATTTTTGTTTTTCTTACATATTTTTTCTACTATTTCTTTTACTTCACTTCTTAATTGTTTTTTAGTTTCTTCATTTTTTATTTTATCAATTATTTCTTCACATTCTATTATTGTATTTTCTTTATCTATGTTTGTTTTTGTTGCATATTTTAAACTTTTCCCTAATAATTTATGTTCATTTTCTGTAAACTTTGTTTCTGTTAAATTTAATACTTTTTCAGCAAATTTTATTTCTTTATCTTTTTCTTTATTTTTATTTCTTGTTCCTTCTATTAATTCCTTGAGTTTCTTATTTAATCTCTCTTCCATTTTTCTTATTTCCTTTTCTATGTATTTTTCACCAAACTCTTTTCTCATTTCTTCTATTTCTATATAATTGTAACTTGTATATAATTTTTGATGTAATTGATACATTTCTTTGTTATATTTATTTATTTTACTGTATAAGTTCTTAATTTCAAGTTTTATCCATATTTTTTCCGCCATGTTTTTCACTTGGTTTGCTACTTTGCTTTTGTTATTAATTTTAATTTTTGCGTATTTTGGAGTTATTTTATTAATTAAACACTGTTTATTAAACCAAATTTTCCCTAGCGTTTTTTCCAATTTTGCTTTAATTTTTAAATACTTAAAAAATTCCCTTACATTTTTATATTTATCTGCTTGCAATTCGCATGTTTTATTCTTCGTATTGTTTAAATTAGCAGCCATCCTTACTATTTCTTTTATGAATTTGCTAACTGGTATAATTTTTTTTTATTGTTCGTTTAAGCTTTTCGTCATTACTGACATCTTCAGGTCTTAAACAACGTCTATCAACTGTACGTTGTAGGCTTTTATACTTTAGGCCCCTCCCCTTATGTCATCGCCCCTCCTATTGGTTCTAGCTGCTACCGCTCTTCACGGGAACTTTGTCTACCTTTTTCCGTTAGGCATTTTTCTAACGTCCGTCAAATTGTTTTAAAATCTCCCATTAATTTCTTCATTCTTGACTTATAATTTTTTTTTTTGTAATCTTTTACATTTCGTCATTTTTTAGTGTGTTATTCTTATTATTTTAATTTATTTTTGTTTATTGTTTAATATATAATAAAATATTTCTTCATTTGTAAAATCCACTTTTATATTCATTAATTTATTTTTATCTTCTTTTTTAACTTTAAGTATTTCTAGTTCTTCTATTAATTTTCTTTTTTGCGGATTGTTTTCTATTTTGATTATTTCCATATTTTCATTGGGATTTATGAATTTATGGCCTGATTCGTTGAAATGTCTTGCATATAGTGAGTTCGTTACTCTAACCCCTTCTCCTTTTGCGTGTTCATTCATTCTAATTTTAAATTTTCTTCCAGTTTCGCCCAGATATATCTTATTACATTCCCCACATTTTAATTTGTATACGCCGCTTTTTTCTGTTAATGGAATTTCTTCTGTTTTATCATTTTTTATATATTCAAATACATTTTTCATTTTCTTTATTCCTATCTGTATTTCATATTTTTCGAAACATTTTTGTTTGATATCCTATGTATGTTATTGCTCCTTTATATTTCTTTTCTTCATTTGTTTTTTCTTTTTTGTTATTTTCTATTTCTTTATTTTCCTCTATTTTCTTAACTATTCTATTAATTATTTTAGGGTTGTAATTATTATTTTTTGCTATTTGTTGTTTTTTCTTTAATTCTTTTTGTTTGAGGTCTTCATTTTCTAGATAATTTATAGCTCTATAGCAAAATAAATTTAATGCTGCCATTTTATAATTGACTGGATGATATGATTCTTGTGGAATTATTAAATCTGAGTATGTTTCTTTCCTATATATATCGAATTTGAGTTTGTTATCTTCAATTTTTATATTGATATCCAGGAAATTAATTTCTAATCCTCCAATTTCTTCTTGAAATTTTATTGTTTTTTCTATGTTATTTAGTTGTTCCATAAATTTTTTAAATTAATTTACTTCACCTTCCCAAACTATTAGTATGTCATCTACATGCCTGATCCATTTTTTAATTCTTCTTTCTTTATCTATATCTTTTAAAATTTTGATTTCAAAGCTATTCATGAATATCTCTGCCATTAATGGTGAAAGCGGTGATCCCATTGGTAATCCATTTTCTTGTATGTAAAATTTGTTATTAAATCTGAAGTAGTTCTGGCTTAGGCATAATTCTAATCCTTCTATTATTTCGTTTTTCCATTCTACATTACTTAATTTGTTTTTCTTTATTATTTCTTCTGTTTTTGCTATTGGTATGTTGGTGTACATATCATTTATATCTAATGACATTAATTTTGTCTTATTTGTTATGGTAATTTCTTGTAATCTTTCTATTACCTTTTTACTATTTTCTATGCTGTGGATTTCTTCTTTTTCATATGCCATTTTGATTCTTTTACTTATTTCTTTTGATATTTTGTATATTGGCGAATTTATAAATGATACTATAGGTCTTAATGGCATTTCTTTTTTATGTAACTTAATTTGACATCTAAATTTTGGAGCTTCAGGATTATGTTCTATTTTTTGTTTCTTTTGCCATTCTGTTAAATATGTTGTCTTTTTTATCAATTTCTTTGTTTGTGCGTGAAATTTACTTGTGTAATCATATTTTATTTCTTTATATGGTCCTTTTTGTATAAATTGTTCTGCTTTTTCGATATAATCTCTTTTGTTCATTGCCACTGCTGTATTACCTTTATCGGCTTTTATAACTATCAAATTGTTCTCCGTGATTTTCTTTTTTAATTCTCTTATATTTCTTTTTATTTGTGTTTCGTTTTTATTTCTTACATTTTTGTTTTTCTTACATATTTTTTCTACTATTTCTTTTACTTCACTTCTTAATTGTTTTTTAGTTTCTTCATTTTTTATTTTATCGATTATTTCTTCACATTCTATTATTGTATTTTCTTTATCTATGTTTGTTTTTGTTGCATATTTTAAACTTTTCTCTATAATTTATGTTCATTTTCTGTAAACTTTGTTTCTGTTAAATTTAATACTTTTTCAGCAAATTTTATTTCTTTATCTTTTTCTTTATTTTTATTTCTTGTTCCTTCTATTAATTCCTTGAGTTTCTTATTTAATCTCTCTTCCATTTTTCTTATTTTCTTTTCTATGTATTTTTCACCAAACTCTTTTCTCTTTTCTTCTATTTCTATATAATTGTAACTTGTATATAATTTTTGATGTAATTGATACATTTCTTTGTTATATTTATTTATTTTACTGTATAAGTTCTTAATTTCAAGTTTTATCCATATTTTTTCCGCCATGTTTTTCACTTGGTTTGCTACTTTGCTTTTGTTATTAATTTTAATTTTTGCGTATTTTGGAGTTATTTTATTAATTAAACACTGTTTATTAAACCAAATTTTCCCTAGCGTTTTTTCCAATTTTGCTTTAATTTTTAAATACTTAAAAAATTCCCTTACATTTTTATATTTATCTGCTTGCAATTCGCATGTTTTATTCTTCGTATTGTTTAAATTAGCAGCCATCCTTACTATTTCTTTTATGAATTTGCTAACTGGTATAATTTTTTTTTATTGTTCGTTTAAGCTTTTCGTCATTACTGACATCTTCAGGTCTTAAACAACGTCTATCAACTGTACGTTGTAGGCTTTTATACTTTAGGCCCCTCCCCTTATGTCATCGCCCCTCCTATTGGTTCTAGCTGCTACCGCTCTTCACGGGAACTTTGTCTACCTTTTTCCGTTAGGCATTTTTCTAACGTCCGTCAAATTGTTTTAAAATCTCCCATTAATTTCTTCATTCTTGACTTATAATTTTTTTTTTTGTAATCTTTTACATTTCGTCATTTTTTAGTGTGTTATTCTTATTATTTTAATTTATTTTTGTTTATTGTTTAATATATAATAAAATATTTCTTCATTTGTAAAATCCACTTTTATATTCATTAATTTATTTTTATCTTCTTTTTTAACTTTAAGTATTTCTAGTTCTTCTATTAATTTTCTTTTTTGCGGATTGTTTTCTATTTTGATTATTTCCATATTTTCATTGGGATTTATGAATTTATGGCCTGATTCGTTGAAATGTCTTGCATATAGTGAGTTCGTTACTCTAACCCCTTCTCCTTTTGCGTGTTCATTCATTCTAATTTTAAATTTTCTTCCAGTTTCGCCCAGATATATCTTATTACATTCCCCACATTTTAATTTGTATACGCCGCTTTTTTCTGTTAATGGAATTTCTTCTGTTTTATCATTTTTTATATATTCAAATACATTTTTCATTTTCTTTATTCCTATCTGTATTTCATATTTTTCGAAACATTTTTGTTTGATATCCTATGTATGTTATTGCTCCTTTATATTTCTTTTCTTCATTTGTTTTTTCATTTTTGTTATTTTCTATTTCTTTATTTTCCTCTATTTTCTTAACTATTCTATTAATTATTTTAGGGTTGTAATTATTATTTTTTGCTATTTGTTGTTTTTTCTTTAATTCTTTTTGTTTGAGGTCTTCATTTTCTAGATAATTTATAGCTCTATAGCAAAATAAATTTAATGCTGCCATTTTATAATTGACTGGATGATATGATTCTTGTGGAATTATTAAATCTGAGTATGTTTCTTTCCTATATATATCGAATTTGAGTTTGTTATCTTCAATTTTTATATTGATATCCAGGAAATTAATTTCTAATCCTCCAATTTCTTCTTGAAATTTTATTGTTTTTTCTATGTTATTTAGTTGTTCCATAAATTTTTTAAATTAATTTACTTCACCTTCCCAAACTATTAGTATGTCATCTACATGCCTGATCCATTTTTTAATTCTTCTTTCTTTATCTATATCTTTTAAAATTTTGATTTCAAAGCTATTCATGAATATCTCTGCCATTAATGGTGAAAGCGGTGATCCCATTGGTAATCCATTTTCTTGTATGTAAAATTTGTTATTAAATCTGAAGTAGTTCTGGCTTAGGCATAATTCTAATCCTTCTATTATTTCGTTTTTCCATTCTACATTACTTAATTTGTTTTTCTTTATTATTTCTTCTGTTTTTGCTATTGGTATGTTGGTGTACATATCATTTATATCTAATGACATTAATTTTGTCTTATTTGTTATGGTAATTTCTTGTAATCTTTCTATTACCTTTTTACTATTTTCTATGCTGTGGATTTCTTCTTTTTCATATGCCATTTTGATTCTTTTACTTATTTCTTTTGATATTTTGTATATTGGCGAATTTATAAATGATACTATAGGTCTTAATGGCATTTCTTTTTTATGTAACTTAATTTGACATCTAAATTTTGGAGCTTCAGGATTATGTTCTATTTTTTGTTTCTTTTGCCATTCTGTTAAATATGTTGTCTTTTTTATCAATTTCTTTGTTTGTGCGTGAAATTTACTTGTGTAATCATATTTTATTTCTTTATATGGTCCTTTTTGTATAAATTGTTCTGCTTTTTCGATATAATCTCTTTTGTTCATTGCCACTGCTGTATTACCTTTATCGGCTTTTATAACTATCAAATTGTTCTCCGTGATTTTCTTTTTTAATTCTCTTATATTTCTTTTTATTTGTGTTTCGTTTTTATTTCTTACATTTTTGTTTTTCTTACATATTTTTTCTACTATTTCTTTTACTTCACTTCTTAATTGTTTTTTAGTTTCTTCATTTTTTATTTTATCGATTATTTCTTCACATTCTATTATTGTATTTTCTTTATCTATGTTTGTTTTTGTTGCATATTTTAAACTTTTCTCTAATAATTTATGTTCATTTTCTGTAAACTTTGTTTCTGTTAAATTTAATACTTTTTCAGCAAATTTTATTTCTTTATCTTTTTCTTTATTTTTATTTCTTGTTCCTTCTATTAATTCCTTGAGTTTCTTATTTAATCTCTCTTCCATTTTTCTTATTTTCTTTTCTATGTATTTTTCACCAAACTCTTTTCTCTTTTCTTCTATTTCTATATAATTGTAACTTGTATATAATTTTTGATGTAATTGATACATTTCTTTGTTATATTTATTTATTTTACTGTATAAGTTCTTAATTTCAAGTTTTATCCATATTTTTTCCGCCATGTTTTTCACTTGGTTTGCTACTTTGCTTTTGTTATTAATTTTAATTTTTGCGTATTTTGGAGTTATTTTATTAATTAAACACTGTTTATTAAACCAAATTTTCCCTAGCGTTTTTTCCAATTTTGCTTTAATTTTTAAATACTTAAAAAATTCCCTTACATTTTTATATTTATCTGCTTGCAATTCGCATGTTTTATTCTTCGTATTGTTTAAATTAGCAGCCATCCTTACTATTTCTTTTATGAATTTGCTAACTGGTATAATTTTTTTTATTGTTCGTTTAAGCTTTTCGTCATTACTGACATCTTCAGGTCTTAAACAACGTCTATCAACTGTACGTTGTAGGCTTTTATACTTTAGGCCCCTCCCCTTATGTCATCGCCCCTCCTATTGGTTCTAGCTGCTACCGCTCTTCACGGGAACTTTGTCTACCTTTTTCCGTTAGGCATTTTTCTAACGTCCGTCAAATTGTTTTAAAATCTCCCATTAATTTCTTCATTCTTGACTTATAATTTTTTTTTTTGTAATCTTTTACATTTCGTCATTTTTTAGTGTGTTATTCTTATTATTTTAATTTATTTTTGTTTATTGTTTAATATATAATAAAATATTTCTTCATTTGTAAAATCCACTTTTATATTCATTAATTTATTTTTATCTTCTTTTTTAACTTTAAGTATTTCTAGTTCTTCTATTAATTTTCTTTTTTGCGGATTGTTTTCTATTTTGATTATTTCCATATTTTCATTGGGATTTATGAATTTATGGCCTGATTCGTTGAAATGTCTTGCATATAGTGAGTTCGTTACTCTAACCCCTTCTCCTTTTGCGTGTTCATTCATTCTAATTTTAAATTTTCTTCCAGTTTCGCCCAGATATATCTTATTACATTCCCCACATTTTAATTTGTATACGCCGCTTTTTTCTGTTAATGGAATTTCTTCTGTTTTATCATTTTTTATATATTCAAATACATTTTTCATTTTCTTTATTCCTATCTGTATTTCATATTTTTCGAAACATTTTTGTTTGATATCCTATGTATGTTATTGCTCCTTTATATTTCTTTTCTTCATTTGTTTTTTCTTTTTTGTTATTTTCTATTTCTTTATTTTCCTCTATTTTCTTAACTATTCTATTAATTATTTTAGGGTTGTAATTATTATTTTTTGCTATTTGTTGTTTTTTCTTTAATTCTTTTTGTTTGAGGTCTTCATTTTCTAGATAATTTATAGCTCTATAGCAAAATAAATTTAATGCTGCCATTTTATAATTGACTGGATGATATGATTCTTGTGGAATTATTAAATCTGAGTATGTTTCTTTCCTATATATATCGAATTTGAGTTTGTTATCTTCAATTTTTATATTGATATCCAGGAAATTAATTTCTAATCCTCCAATTTCTTCTTGAAATTTTATTGTTTTTTCTATGTTATTTAGTTGTTCCATAAATTTTTTAAATTAATTTACTTCACCTTCCCAAACTATTAGTATGTCATCTACATGCCTGATCCATTTTTTAATTCTTCTTTCTTTATCTATATCTTTTAAAATTTTGATTTCAAAGCTATTCATGAATATCTCTGCCATTAATGGTGAAAGCGGTGATCCCATTGGTAATCCATTTTCTTGTATGTAAAATTTGTTATTAAATCTGAAGTAGTTCTGGCTTAGGCATAATTCTAATCCTTCTATTATTTCGTTTTTCCATTCTACATTACTTAATTTGTTTTTCTTTATTATTTCTTCTGTTTTTGCTATTGGTATGTTGGTGTACATATCATTTATATCTAATGACATTAATTTTGTCTTATTTGTTATGGTAATTTCTTGTAATCTTTCTATTACCTTTTTACTATTTTCTATGCTGTGGATTTCTTCTTTTTCATATGCCATTTTGATTCTTTTACTTATTTCTTTTGATATTTTGTATATTGGCGAATTTATAAATGATACTATAGGTCTTAATGGCATTTCTTTTTTATGTAACTTAATTTGACATCTAAATTTTGGAGCTTCAGGATTATGTTCTATTTTTTGTTTCTTTTGCCATTCTGTTAAATATGTTGTCTTTTTTATCAATTTCTTTGTTTGTGCGTGAAATTTACTTGTGTAATCATATTTTATTTCTTTATATGGTCCTTTTTGTATAAATTGTTCTGCTTTTTCGATATAATCTCTTTTGTTCATTGCCACTGCTGTATTACCTTTATCGGCTTTTATAACTATCAAATTGTTCTCCGTGATTTTCTTTTTTAATTCTCTTATATTTCTTTTTATTTGTGTTTCGTTTTTATTTCTTACATTTTTGTTTTTCTTACATATTTTTTCTACTATTTCTTTTACTTCACTTCTTAATTGTTTTTTAGTTTCTTCATTTTTTATTTTATCAATTATTTCTTCACATTCTATTATTGTATTTTCTTTATCTATGTTTGTTTTTGTTGCATATTTTAAACTTTTCCCTAATAATTTATGTTCATTTTCTGTAAACTTTGTTTCTGTTAAATTTAATACTTTTTCAGCAAATTTTATTTCTTTATCTTTTTCTTTATTTTTATTTCTTGTTCCTTCTATTAATTCCTTGAGTTTCTTATTTAATCTCTCTTCCATTTTTCTTATTTTCTTTTCTATGTATTTTTCACCAAACTCTTTTCTCATTTCTTCTATTTCTATATAATTGTAACTTGTATATAATTTTTGATGTAATTGATACATTTCTTTGTTATATTTATTTATTTTACTGTATAAGTTCTTAATTTCAAGTTTTATCCATATTTTTTCCGCCATGTTTTTCACTTGGTTTGCTACTTTGCTTTTGTTATTAATTTTAATTTTTGCGTATTTTGGAGTTATTTTATTAATTAAACACTGTTTATTAAACCAAATTTTCCCTAGCGTTTTTTCCAATTTTGCTTTAATTTTTAAATACTTAAAAAATTCCCTTACATTTTTATATTTATCTGCTTGCAATTCGCATGTTTTATTCTTCGTATTGTTTAAATTAGCAGCCATCCTTACTATTTCTTTTATGAATTTGCTAACTGGTATAATTTTTTTTTATTGTTCGTTTAAGCTTTTCGTCATTACTGACATCTTCAGGTCTTAAACAACGTCTATCAACTGTACGTTGTAGGCTTTTATACTTTAGGCCCCTCCCCTTATGTCATCGCCCCTCCTATTGGTTCTAGCTGCTACCGCTCTTCACGGGAACTTTGTCTACCTTTTTCCGTTAAGCATTTTTCTAACGTCCGTCAAATTGTTTTAAAATCTCCCGTTAATTTCTTCATTCTTGACTTATAATTTTTTTTTTGTAACCTTTTACATTTCGTCATTTTTTAGTGTGTTATTCTTATTATTTTAATTTATTTTTGTTTATTGTTTAATATATAATAAAATATTTCTTCATTTGTAAAATCCACTTTTATATTCATTAATTTATTTTTATCTTCTTTTTTAACTTTAAGTATTTCTAGTTCTTCTATTAATTTTCTTTTTTGCGGATTGTTTTCTATTTTGATTATTTCCATATTTTCATTGGGATTTATGAATTTATGGCCTGATTCGTTGAAATGTCTTGCATATAGTGAGTTCGTTACTCTAACCCCTTCTCCTTTTGCGTGTTCATTCATTCTAATTTTAAATTTTCTTCCAGTTTCGCCCAGATATATCATATTACATTCCCCACATTTTAATTTGTATACGCCGCTTTTTTCTGTTAATGGAATTTCTTCTGTTTTATCATTTTTTATATATTCGAATACATTTTTCGTTTTCTTTATTCCTATCTGTATTTCATATTTTTCGAAACATTTTTGTTTGATATCCTATGTATGTTATTGCTCCTTTATATTTCTTTTCTTCATTTGTTTTTTCTTTTTTGTTATTTTCTATTTCTTTATTTTCCTCTATTTTCTTAACTATTCTATTAATTATTTTAGGGTTGTAATTATTATTTTTTGCTATTTGTTGTATTTTCTTTAATTCTTTTTGTTTGAGTTCTTCATTTTCTAGATAATTTATAGCTCTATAGGAAAATGAATTTAATGCTGCCATTTTATAATTGACTGGATGATATGATTCTTGTGGAATTATTAAATCTGAGTATGTTTCTTTCCTATATATGTCGAATTTGAGTTTGTTATCTTCAATTTTTATATTGATATCCAGGAAATTAATTTCTAATCCTCCAATTTCTTCTTGAAATTTTATTGTTTTTTCTATGTTATTTAGTTGTTCCATAAATTTTTTAAATTAATTTACTTCACCTTCCCAAACTATTAGTATGTCATCTACATGCCTGATCCATTTTTTAATTCTTCTTTCTTTATCTATATCTTTTAAAATTTTGATTTCAAAGCTATTCATGAATATCTCTGCCATTAATGGTGAAAGCGGTGATCCCATTGGTAATCCATTTTCTTGTATGTAAAATTTGTTATTAAATCTGAAGTAGTTCTGGCTTAGGCATAATTCTAATCCTTCTATTATTTCGTTTTTCCATTCTACATTACTTAATTTGTTTTTCTTTATTATTTCTACTGTTTTTGCTATTGGTATGTTGGTGTACATATCATTTATATCTAATGACATTAATTTTGTCTTATTTGTTATGGTAATTTCTTGTAATCTTTCTATTACCTTTTTACTATTTTCTATGCTGTGGATTTCTTCTTTTTCATATGCCATTTTGATTCTTTTACTTATTTCTTTTGATATTTTGTATATTGGCGAATTTATAAATGATACTATAGGTCTTAATGGCATTTCTTTTTTATGTAACTTAATTTGACATCTAAATTTTGGAGCTTCAGGATTATGTTCTATTTTTTGTTTCTTTTGCCATTCTGTTAAATATGTTGTCTTTTTTATCAATTTCTTTGTTTGTGCTTGAAATTTACTTGTGTAATCATATTTTATTTCTTTATATGGTCCTTTGTGTATAAATTGTTCTGCTTTTTCGATATAATCTCTTTTGTTCATTGCCACTGCTGTATTACCTTTATCGGCTTTTATAACTATCAAATTGTTCTCTGTGATTTTCTTTTTTAATTCTCTTATATTTCTTTTTATTTGTGTTTCGTTTTTATTTCTTACATTTTTGTTTTTCTTACATATTTTTTCTACTATTTCTTTTACTTCACTTCTTAATTGTTTTTTAGTTTCTTCATTTTTTATTTTATCGATTATTTCTTCACATTCTATTATTGTATTTTCTTTATCAATGTTTGTTTTTGTTGCATATTTTAAACTTTTCCCTAATAATTTATGTTCATTTTCTGTAAACTTTGTTTCTGTTAAATTTAATACTTTTTCAGAAAATTTTATTTCTTTATCTTTTTCTTTATTTTTATTTCTTGTTCCTTCTATTAATTCCTTGAGTTTCTTATTTAATCTCTCTTCCATTTTTCTTATTTTCTTTTCTATGTATTTTTCACCAAACTCTTTTCTCATTTCTTCTATTTCTATATAATTGTAACTTGTATATAATTTTTGATGTAATTGATACATTTCTTTGTTATATTTATTTATTTTACTGTATAAGTTCTTAATTTCAAGTTTTATCCATATTTTTTCCGCCATGTTTTTCACTTGGTTTGCTACTTTGCTTTTGTTATTAATTTTAATTTTTGCGTATTTTGGAGTTATTTTATTAATTAAACACTGTTTATTAAACCAAATTTTCCCTAGCGTTTTTTCCAATTTTGCTTTAATTTTTAAATACTTAAAAAATTCCCTTACATTTTTATATTTATCTGCTTGCAATTCGCATGTTTTATTCTTCGTATTGTTTAAATTAGCAGCCATCCTTACTATTTCTTTTATGAATTTGCTAACTGGTATAATTTTTTTTTATTGTTCGTTTAAGCTTTTCGTCATTACTGACATCTTCAGGTCTTAAACAACGTCTATCAACTGTACGTTGTAGGCTTTTATACTTTAGGCCCCTCCCCTTATGTCATCGCCCCTCCTATTGGTTCTAGCTGCTACCGCTCTTCACGGGAACTTTGTCTACCTTTTTCCGTTAAGCATTTTTCTAACGTCCGTCAAATTGTTTTAAAATCTCCCGTTAATTTCTTCATTCTTGACTTATAATTTTTTTTTTTGTAACCTTTTACATTTCGTCATTTTTTAGTGTGTTATTCTTATTATTTTAATTTATTTTTGTTTATTGTTTAATATATAATAAAATATTTCTTCATTTGTAAAATCCACTTTTATATTCATTAATTTATTTTTATCTTCTTTTTTAACTTTAAGTATTTCTAGTTCTTCTATTAATTTTCTTTTTTGCGGATTGTTTTCTATTTTGATTATTTCCATATTTTCATTGGGATTTATGAATTTATGGCCTGATTCGTTGAAATGTCTTGCATATAGTGAGTTCGTTACTCTAACCCCTTCTCCTTTTGCGTGTTCATTCATTCTAATTTTAAATTTTCTTCCAGTTTCGCCCAGATATATCATATTACATTCCCCACATTTTAATTTGTATACGCCGCTTTTTTCTGTTAATGGAATTTCTTCTGTTTTATCATTTTTTATATATTCGAATACATTTTTCGTTTTCTTTATTCCTATCTGTATTTCATATTTTTCGAAACATTTTTGTTTGATATCCTATGTATGTTATTGCTCCTTTATATTTCTTTTCTTCATTTGTTTTTTCTTTTTTGTTATTTTCTATTTCTTTATTTTCCTCTATTTTCTTAACTATTCTATTAATTATTTTAGGCTTGTAATTATTATTTTTTGCTATTTGTTGTATTTTCTTTAATTCTTTTTGTTTGAGTTCTTCATTTTCTAGATAATTTATAGCTCTATAGCAAAATGAATTTAATGCTGCCATTTTATAATTGACTGGATGATATGATTCTTGTGGAATTATTAAATCTGAGTATGTTTCTTTCCTATATATGTCGAATTTGAGTTTGTTATCTTCAATTTTTATATTGATATCCAGGAAATTAATTTCTAATCCTCCAATTTCTTCTTGAAATTTTATTGTTTTTTCTATGTTATTTAGTTGTTCCATAAATTTTTTAAATTAATTTACTTCACCTTCCCAAACTATTAGTATGTCATCTACATGCCTGATCCATTTTTTAATTCTTCTTTCTTTATCTATATCTTTTAAAATTTTGATTTCAAAGCTATTCATGAATATCTCTGCCATTAATGGTGAAAGCGGTGATCCCATTGGTAATCCATTTTCTTGTATGTAAAATTTGTTATTAAATCTGAAGTAGTTCTGGCTTAGGCATAATTCTAATCCTTCTATTATTTCGTTTTTCCATTCTACATTACTTAATTTGTTTTTCTTTATTATTTCTACTGTTTTTGCTATTGGTATGTTGGTGTACATATCATTTATATCTAATGACATTAATTTTGTCTTATTTGTTATGGTAATTTCTTGTAATCTTTCTATTACCTTTTTACTATTTTCTATGCTGTGGATTTCTTCTTTTTCATATGCCATTTTGATTCTTTTACTTATTTCTTTTGATATTTTGTATATTGGCGAATTTATAAATGATACTATAGGTCTTAATGGCATTTCTTTTTTATGTAACTTAATTTGACATCTAAATTTTGGAGCTTCAGGATTATGTTCTATTTTTTGTTTCTTTTGCCATTCTGTTAAATATGTTGTCTTTTTTATCAATTTCTTTGTTTGTGCTTGAAATTTACTTGTGTAATCATATTTTATTTCTTTATATGGTCCTTTGTGTATAAATTGTTCTGCTTTTTCGATATAATCTCTTTTGTTCATTTCCACTGCTGTATTACCTTTATCGGCTTTTATAACTATCAAATTGTTCTCTGTGATTTTCTTTTTTAATTCTCTTATATTTCTTTTTATTTGTGTTTCGTTTTTATTTCTTACATTTTTGTTTTTCTTACATATTTTTTCTACTATTTCTTTTACTTCACTTCTTAATTGTTTTTTAGTTTCTTCATTTTTTATTTTATCGATTATTTCTTCACATTCTATTATTGTATTTTCTTTATCTATGTTTGTTTTTGTTGCATATTTTAAACTTTTCCCTAATAATTTATGTTCATTTTCTGTAAACTTTGTTTCTGTTAAATTTAATACTTTTTCAGCAAATTTTATTTCTTTATCTTTTTCTTTATTTTTATTTCTTGTTCCTTCTATTAATTCCTTGAGTTTCTTATTTAATCTCTCTTCCATTTTTCTTATTTTCTTTTCTATGTATTTTTCACCAAACTCTTTTCTCATTTCTTCTATTTCTATATAATTGTAACTTGTATATAATTTTTGATGTAATTGATACATTTCTTTGTTATATTTATTTATTTTACTGTATAAGTTCTTAATTTCAAGTTTTATCCATATTTTTTCCGCCATGTTTTTCACTTGGTTTGCTACTTTGCTTTTGTTATTAATTTTAATTTTTGCGTATTTTGGAGTTATTTTATTAATTAAACACTGTTTATTAAACCAAATTTTCACTAGCGTTTTTTCCAATTTTGCTTTAATTTTTAAATACTTAAAAAATTCCCTTACATTTTAATATTTATCTGCTTGCAATTCGCATGTTTTATTCTTCGTATTGTTTAAATTAGCAGCCATCCTTACTATTTCTTTTATGAATTTGCTAACTGGTATAATTTTTTTTATTGTTCGTTTAAGCTTTTCGTCATTACTGACATCTTCAGGTCTTAAACAACGTCTATCAACTGTACGTTGTAGGCTTTTATACTTTAGGCCCCTCCCCTTATGTCATCGCCCCTCCTATTGGTTCTAGCTGCTACCGCTCTTCACGGGAACTTTGTCTACCTTTTTCCGTTAAGCATTTTTCTAACGTCCGTCAAATTGTTTTAAAATCTCCCGTTAATTTCTTCATTCTTGACTTATAATTTTTTTTTTGTAACCTTTTACATTTCTTCATTTTTTAGTGTGTTATTCTTATTATTTTAATTTATTTTTGTTTATTGTTTAATATATAATAAAATATTTCTTCATTTGTAAAATCCAATTTTATATTCATTAATTTATTTTTATCTTCTTTTTTAACTTTAAGTATTTCTAGTTCTTCTATTAATTTTCTTTTTTGCGGATTGTTTTCTATTTTGATTATTTCCATATTTTCATTGGGATTTATGAATTGATGGCCTGATTCGTTGAATTGTCTTGCATATAGTGAGTTCGTTACTCTAACCCCTTCTCCTTTTGCGTGTTCATTCATTCTAATTTTAAATTTTCTTCCAGTTTCGCCCAGATATATCTTATTACATTCCCCACATTTTAATTTGTATACGCCGCTTTTTTCTGTTAATGGAATTTCTTCTGTTTTATCATTTTTTATATATTCGAATACATTTTTCGTTTTCTTTATTCCTATCTGTATTTCATATTTTTCGAAACATTTTTGTTTGATATCCTATGTATGTTATTGCTCCTTTATATTTCTTTTCTTCATTTGTTTTTTTATTTTTTGTTATTTTCTATTTCTTTATTTTCCTCTATTTTCTTAACTATTCTATTAATTATTTTAGGGTTGTAATTATTATTTTTTGCTATTTGTTGTATTTTCTTTAATTCTTTTTGTTTGAGTTCTTCATTTTCTAGATAATTTATAGCTCTATAGCAAAATGAATTTAATGCTGCCATTTTATAATTGACTGGATGATATGATTCTTGTGGAATTATTAATTCTGAGTATGTTTCTTTCCTATATATGTCGAATTTGAGTTTGTTATCTTCAGTTTTTATATTGATATCCAGGAAATTAATTTCTAATCCTCCAATTTCTTCTTGAAATTTTATTGTTTTTTCTATGTTATTTAGTTGTTCCGTAAATTTTTTAAATTAATTTACTTCACCTTCCCAAACTATTAGTATGTCATCTACATGCCTGATCCATTTTTTAATTCTTTCTTTATCTATATCTTTTAAAATTTTGATTTCAAAGCTATTCATGAATATCTCTGCCATTAATGGTGAAAGCGGTGATCCCATTGGTAATCCATTTTCTTGTATGTAAAATTTGTTATTAAATCTGAAGTAGTTCTGGCTTAGGCATAATTCTAATCCTTCTATTATTTCGTTTTTCCATTCTACATTACTTAATTTGTTTTTCTTTTTTATTTCTACTGTTTTTGCTATTGGTATGTTGGTGTACTTATCATTTATATCTAATGACATTAATTTTGTCTTATTTGTTATGGTAATTTCTTGTAATCTTTCTATTACCTTTTTACTATTTTCTATGCTGTGGATTTCTTCTTTTTCATATGCCATTTTGATTCTTTTACTTATTTCTTTTGATATTTTGTATATTGGCGAATTTATAAATGATACTATAGGTCTTAATGGCATTTCTTTTTTATGTAACTTAATTTGACATCTAAATTTTGGAGCTTCAGGATTATGTTCTATTTTTTGTTTCTTTTGCCATTCTGTTAAATATGTTGTCTTTTTTATCAATTTCTTTGTTTGTGCTTGAAATTTACTTGTGTAATCATATTTTATTTCTTTATATGGTCCTTTTTGTATAAATTGTTCTGCTTTTTCGATATAATCTCTTTTGTTCATTGCCACTGCTGTATTACCTTTATCGGCTTTTATAACTATCAAATTGTTCTCCGTGATTTTCTTTTTTAATTCTCTTATATTTCTTTTTATTTGTGTTTCGTTTTTATTTTTACATTTTTGTTTTTCTTACATATTTTTTCTACTATTTCTTTTACTTCACTTCTTAATTGTTTTTTAGTTTCTTCATTTTTTATTTTATCGATTATTTCTTCACATTCTATTATTGTATTTTCTTTATCTATGTTTGTTTTTGTTGCATATTTTAAACTTTTCTCTAATAATTTATGTTCATTTTCTGTAAACTTTGTTTCTGTTAAATTTAATACTTTTTCAGCAAATTTTATTTCTTTATCTTCTTCTTTATTTTTATTTCTTGTTCCTTCTATTAATTCCTTGAGTTTCTTATTTAATCTCTCTTCCATTTTTCTTATTTTCTTTTCTATGTATTTTTCACCAAACTCTTTTCTCATTTCTTCTATTTCTATATAATTGTAACTTGTATATAATTTTTGATGTAATTGATACATTTCTTTGTTATATTTATTTATTTTACTGTATAAGTTCTTAATTTCAAGTTTTATCCATATTTTTTCCGCCATGTTTTTCACTTGGTTTGCTACTTTGCTTTTGTTATTAATTTTAATTTTTGCGTATTTTGGAGTTATTTTATTAATTAAACACTGTTTATTAAACCAAATTTTCCCTAGCGTTTTTTCCAATTTTGCTTTAATTTTTAAATACTTAAAAAATTCCCTTACATTTTTATATTTATCTGCTTGCAATTCGCATGTTTTATTCTTCGTATTGTTTAAATTAGCAGCCATCCTTACTATTTCTTTTATGAATTTGCTAACTGGTATAATTTTTTTTTATTGTTCGTTTAAGCTTTTCGTCATTACTGACATCTTCAGGTCTTAAACAACGTCTATCAACTGTACGTTGTAGGCTTTTATACTTTAGGCCCCTCCCCTTATGTCATCGCCCCTCCTATTGGTTCTAGCTGCTACCGCTCTTCACGGGAACTTTGTCTACCTTTTTCCGTTAGGCATTTTTCTAACGTCCGTCAAATTGTTTTAAAATCTCCCATTAATTTCTTCATTCTTGACTTATAATTTTTTTTTTTGTAATCTTTTACATTTCGTCATTTTTTAGTGTGTTATTCTTATTATTTTAATTTATTTTTGTTTATTGTTTAATATATAATAAAATATTTCTTCATTTGTAAAATCCACTTTTATATTCATTAATTTATTTTTATCTTCTTTTTTAACTTTAAGTATTTCTAGTTCTTCTATTAATTTTCTTTTTTGCGGATTGTTTTCTATTTTGATTATTTCCATATTTTCATTGGGATTTATGAATTTATGGCCTGATTCGTTGAAATGTCTTGCATATAGTGAGTTCGTTACTCTAACCCCTTCTCCTTTTGCGTGTTCATTCATTCTAATTTTAAATTTTCTTCCAGTTTCGCCCAGATATATCTTATTACATTCCCCACATTTTAATTTGTATACGCCGCTTTTTTCTGTTAATGGAATTTCTTCTGTTTTATCATTTTTTATATATTCAAATACATTTTTCATTTTCTTTATTCCTATCTGTATTTCATATTTTTCGAAACATTTTTGTTTGATATCCTATGTATGTTATTGCTCCTTTATATTTCTTTTCTTCATTTGTTTTTTCTTTTTTGTTATTTTCTATTTCTTTATTTTCCTCTATTTTCTTAACTATTCTATTAATTATTTTAGGGTTGTAATTATTATTTTTTGCTATTTGTTGTATTTTCTTTAATTCTTTTTGTTTGAGGTCTTCATTTTCTAGATAATTTATAGCTCTATAGCAAAATAAATTTAATGCTGCCATTTTATAATTGACTGGATGATATGATTCTTGTGGAATTATTAAATCTGAGTATGTTTCTTTCCTATATATATCGAATTTGAGTTTGTTATCTTCAATTTTTATATTGATATCCAGGAAATTAATTTCTAATCCTCCAATTTCTTCTTGAAATTTTATTGTTTTTTCTATGTTATTTAGTTGTTCCATAAATTTTTTAAATTAATTTACTTCACCTTCCCAAACTATTAGTATGTCATCTACATGCCTGATCCATTTTTTAATTCTTCTTTCTTTATCTATATCTTTTAAAATTTTGATTTCAAAGCTATTCATGAATATCTCTGCCATTAATGGTGAAAGCGGTGATCCCATTGGTAATCCATTTTCTTGTATGTAAAATTTGTTATTAAATCTGAAGTAGTTCTGGCTTAGGCATAATTCTAATCCTTCTATTATTTCGTTTTTCCATTCTACATTACTTAATTTGTTTTTCTTTATTATTTCTTCTGTTTTTGCTATTGGTATGTTGGTGTACATATCATTTATATCTAATGACATTAATTTTGTCTTATTTGTTATGGTAATTTCTTGTAATCTTTCTATTACCTTTTTACTATTTTCTATGCTGTGGATTTCTTCTTTTTCATATGCCATTTTGATTCTTTTACTTATTTCTTTTGATATTTTGTATATTGGCGAATTTATAAATGATACTATAGGTCTTAATGGCATTTCTTTTTTATGTAACTTAATTTGACATCTAAATTTTGGAGCTTCAGGATTATGTTCTATTTTTTGTTTCTTTTGCCATTCTGTTAAATATGTTGTCTTTTTTATCAATTTCTTTGTTTGTGCGTGAAATTTACTTGTGTAATCATATTTTATTTCTTTATATGGTCCTTTTTGTATAAATTGTTCTGCTTTTTCGATATAATCTCTTTTGTTCATTGCCACTGCTGTATTACCTTTATCGGCTTTTATAACTATCAAATTGTTCTCCGTGATTTTCTTTTTTAATTCTCTTATATTTCTTTTTATTTGTGTTTCGTTTTTATTTCTTACATTTTTGTTTTTCTTACATATTTTTTCTACTATTTCTTTTACTTCACTTCTTAATTGTTTTTTAGTTTCTTCATTTTTTATTTTATCAATTATTTCTTCACATTCTATTATTGTATTTTCTTTATCTATGTTTGTTTTTGTTGCATATTTTAAACTTTTCCCTAATAATTTATGTTCATTTTCTGTAAACTTTGTTTCTGTTAAATTTAATACTTTTTCAGCAAATTTTATTTCTTTATCTTTTTCTTTATTTTTATTTCTTGTTCCTTCTATTAATTCCTTGAGTTTCTTATTTAATCTCTCTTCCATTTTTCTTATTTCCTTTTCTATGTATTTTTCACCAAACTCTTTTCTCATTTCTTCTATTTCTATATAATTGTAACTTGTATATAATTTTTGATGTAATTGATACATTTCTTTGTTATATTTATTTATTTTACTGTATAAGTTCTTAATTTCAAGTTTTATCCATATTTTTTCCGCCATGTTTTTCACTTGGTTTGCTACTTTGCTTTTGTTATTAATTTTAATTTTTGCGTATTTTGGAGTTATTTTATTAATTAAACACTGTTTATTAAACCAAATTTTCCCTAGCGTTTTTTCCAATTTTGCTTTAATTTTTAAATACTTAAAAAATTCCCTTACATTTTTATATTTATCTGCTTGCAATTCGCATGTTTTATTCTTCGTATTGTTTAAATTAGCAGCCATCCTTACTATTTCTTTTATGAATTTGCTAACTGGTATAATTTTTTTTTATTGTTCGTTTAAGCTTTTCGTCATTACTGACATCTTCAGGTCTTAAACAACGTCTATCAACTGTACGTTGTAGGCTTTTATACTTTAGGCCCCTCCCCTTATGTCATCGCCCCTCCTATTGGTTCTAGCTGCTACCGCTCTTCACGGGAACTTTGTCTACCTTTTTCCGTTAGGCATTTTTCTAACGTCCGTCAAATTGTTTTAAAATCTCCCATTAATTTCTTCATTCTTGACTTATAATTTTTTTTTTTGTAATCTTTTACATTTCGTCATTTTTTAGTGTGTTATTCTTATTATTTTAATTTATTTTTGTTTATTGTTTAATATATAATAAAATATTTCTTCATTTGTAAAATCCACTTTTATATTCATTAATTTATTTTTATCTTCTTTTTTAACTTTAAGTATTTCTAGTTCTTCTATTAATTTTCTTTTTTGCGGATTGTTTTCTATTTTGATTATTTCCATATTTTCATTGGGATTTATGAATTTATGGCCTGATTCGTTGAAATGTCTTGCATATAGTGAGTTCGTTACTCTAACCCCTTCTCCTTTTGCGTGTTCATTCATTCTAATTTTAAATTTTCTTCCAGTTTCGCCCAGATATATCTTATTACATTCCCCACATTTTAATTTGTATACGCCGCTTTTTTCTGTTAATGGAATTTCTTCTGTTTTATCATTTTTTATATATTCAAATACATTTTTCATTTTCTTTATTCCTATCTGTATTTCATATTTTTCGAAACATTTTTGTTTGATATCCTATGTATGTTATTGCTCCTTTATATTTCTTTTCTTCATTTGTTTTTTCTTTTTTGTTATTTTCTATTTCTTTATTTTCCTCTATTTTCTTAACTATTCTATTAATTATTTTAGGGTTGTAATTATTATTTTTTGCTATTTGTTGTTTTTTCTTTAATTCTTTTTGTTTGAGGTCTTCATTTTCTAGATAATTTATAGCTCTATAGCAAAATAAATTTAATGCTGCCATTTTATAATTGACTGGATGATATGATTCTTGTGGAATTATTAAATCTGAGTATGTTTCTTTCCTATATATATCGAATTTGAGTTTGTTATCTTCAATTTTTATATTGATATCCAGGAAATTAATTTCTAATCCTCCAATTTCTTCTTGAAATTTTATTGTTTTTTCTATGTTATTTAGTTGTTCCATAAATTTTTTAAATTAATTTACTTCACCTTCCCAAACTATTAGTATGTCATCTACATGCCTGATCCATTTTTTAATTCTTCTTTCTTTATCTATATCTTTTAAAATTTTGATTTCAAAGCTATTCATGAATATCTCTGCCATTAATGGTGAAAGCGGTGATCCCATTGGTAATCCATTTTCTTGTATGTAAAATTTGTTATTAAATCTGAAGTAGTTCTGGCTTAGGCATAATTCTAATCCTTCTATTATTTCGTTTTTCCATTCTACATTACTTAATTTGTTTTTCTTTATTATTTCTACTGTTTTTGCTATTGGTATGTTGGTGTACATATCATTTATATCTAATGACATTAATTTTGTCTTATTTGTTATGGTAATTTCTTGTAATCTTTCTATTACCTTTTTACTATTTTCTATGCTGTGGATTTCTTCTTTTTCATATGCCATTTTGATTCTTTTACTTATTTCTTTTGATATTTTGTATATTGGCGAATTTATAAATGATACTATAGGTCTTAATGGCATTTCTTTTTTATGTAACTTAATTTGACATCTAAATTTTGGAGCTTCAGGATTATGTTCTATTTTTTGTTTCTTTTGCCATTCTGTTAAATATGTTGTCTTTTTTATCAATTTCTTTGTTTGTGCTTGAAATTTACTTGTGTAATCATATTTTATTTCTTTATATGGTCCTTTGTGTATAAATTGTTCTGCTTTTTCGATATAATCTCTTTTGTTCATTTCCACTGCTGTATTACCTTTATCGGCTTTTATAACTATCAAATTGTTCTCTGTGATTTTCTTTTTTAATTCTCTTATATTTCTTTTTATTTGTGTTTCGTTTTTATTTCTTACATTTTTGTTTTTCTTACATATTTTTTCTACTATTTCTTTTACTTCACTTCTTAATTGTTTTTTAGTTTCTTCATTTTTTATTTTATCGATTATTTCTTCACATTCTATTATTGTATTTTCTTTATCTATGTTTGTTTTTGTTGCATATTTTAAACTTTTCCCTAATAATTTATGTTCATTTTCTGTAAACTTTGTTTCTGTTAAATTTAATACTTTTTCAGCAAATTTTATTTCTTTATCTTTTTCTTTATTTTTATTTCTTGTTCCTTCTATTAATTCCTTGAGTTTCTTATTTAATCTCTCTTCCATTTTTCTTATTTTCTTTTCTATGTATTTTTCACCAAACTCTTTTCTCATTTCTTCTATTTCTATATAATTGTAACTTGTATATAATTTTTGATGTAATTGATACATTTCTTTGTTATATTTATTTATTTTACTGTATAAGTTCTTAATTTCAAGTTTTATCCATATTTTTTCCGCCATGTTTTTCACTTGGTTTGCTACTTTGCTTTTGTTATTAATTTTAATTTTTGCGTATTTTGGAGTTATTTTATTAATTAAACACTGTTTATTAAACCAAATTTTCACTAGCGTTTTTTCCAATTTTGCTTTAATTTTTAAATACTTAAAAAATTCCCTTACATTTTAATATTTATCTGCTTGCAATTCGCATGTTTTATTCTTCGTATTGTTTAAATTAGCAGCCATCCTTACTATTTCTTTTATGAATTTGCTAACTGGTATAATTTTTTTTATTGTTCGTTTAAGCTTTTCGTCATTACTGACATCTTCAGGTCTTAAACAACGTCTATCAACTGTACGTTGTAGGCTTTTATACTTTAGGCCCCTCCCCTTATGTCATCGCCCCTCCTATTGGTTCTAGCTGCTACCGCTCTTCACGGGAACTTTGTCTACCTTTTTCCGTTAAGCATTTTTCTAACGTCCGTCAAATTGTTTTAAAATCTCCCGTTAATTTCTTCATTCTTGACTTATAATTTTTTTTTTGTAACCTTTTACATTTCTTCATTTTTTAGTGTGTTATTCTTATTATTTTAATTTATTTTTGTTTATTGTTTAATATATAATAAAATATTTCTTCATTTGTAAAATCCAATTTTATATTCATTAATTTATTTTTATCTTCTTTTTTAACTTTAAGTATTTCTAGTTCTTCTATTAATTTTCTTTTTTGCGGATTGTTTTCTATTTTGATTATTTCCATATTTTCATTGGGATTTATGAATTGATGGCCTGATTCGTTGAATTGTCTTGCATATAGTGAGTTCGTTACTCTAACCCCTTCTCCTTTTGCGTGTTCATTCATTCTAATTTTAAATTTTCTTCCAGTTTCGCCCAGATATATCTTATTACATTCCCCACATTTTAATTTGTATACGCCGCTTTTTTCTGTTAATGGAATTTCTTCTGTTTTATCATTTTTTATATATTCGAATACATTTTTCGTTTTCTTTATTCCTATCTGTATTTCATATTTTTCGAAACATTTTTGTTTGATATCCTATGTATGTTATTGCTCCTTTATATTTCTTTTCTTCATTTGTTTTTTTATTTTTTGTTATTTTCTATTTCTTTATTTTCCTCTATTTTCTTAACTATTCTATTAATTATTTTAGGGTTGTAATTATTATTTTTTGCTATTTGTTGTATTTTCTTTAATTCTTTTTGTTTGAGTTCTTCATTTTCTAGATAATTTATAGCTCTATAGCAAAATGAATTTAATGCTGCCATTTTATAATTGACTGGATGATATGATTCTTGTGGAATTATTAATTCTGAGTATGTTTCTTTCCTATATATGTCGAATTTGAGTTTGTTATCTTCAGTTTTTATATTGATATCCAGGAAATTAATTTCTAATCCTCCAATTTCTTCTTGAAATTTTATTGTTTTTTCTATGTTATTTAGTTGTTCCGTAAATTTTTTAAATTAATTTACTTCACCTTCCCAAACTATTAGTATGTCATCTACATGCCTGATCCATTTTTTAATTCTTTCTTTATCTATATCTTTTAAAATTTTGATTTCAAAGCTATTCATGAATATCTCTGCCATTAATGGTGAAAGCGGTGATCCCATTGGTAATCCATTTTCTTGTATGTAAAATTTGTTATTAAATCTGAAGTAGTTCTGGCTTAGGCATAATTCTAATCCTTCTATTATTTCGTTTTTCCATTCTACATTACTTAATTTGTTTTTCTTTTTTATTTCTACTGTTTTTGCTATTGGTATGTTGGTGTACTTATCATTTATATCTAATGACATTAATTTTGTCTTATTTGTTATGGTAATTTCTTGTAATCTTTCTATTACCTTTTTACTATTTTCTATGCTGTGGATTTCTTCTTTTTCATATGCCATTTTGATTCTTTTACTTATTTCTTTTGATATTTTGTATATTGGCGAATTTATAAATGATACTATAGGTCTTAATGGCATTTCTTTTTTATGTAACTTAATTTGACATCTAAATTTTGGAGCTTCAGGATTATGTTCTATTTTTTGTTTCTTTTGCCATTCTGTTAAATATGTTGTCTTTTTTATCAATTTCTTTGTTTGTGCTTGAAATTTACTTGTGTAATCATATTTTATTTCTTTATATGGTCCTTTTTGTATAAATTGTTCTGCTTTTTCGATATAATCTCTTTTGTTCATTGCCACTGCTGTATTACCTTTATCGGCTTTTATAACTATCAAATTGTTCTCCGTGATTTTCTTTTTTAATTCTCTTATATTTCTTTTTATTTGTGTTTCGTTTTTATTTTTACATTTTTGTTTTTCTTACATATTTTTTCTACTATTTCTTTTACTTCACTTCTTAATTGTTTTTTAGTTTCTTCATTTTTTATTTTATCGATTATTTCTTCACATTCTATTATTGTATTTTCTTTATCTATGTTTGTTTTTGTTGCATATTTTAAACTTTTCTCTAATAATTTATGTTCATTTTCTGTAAACTTTGTTTCTGTTAAATTTAATACTTTTTCAGCAAATTTTATTTCTTTATCTTCTTCTTTATTTTTATTTCTTGTTCCTTCTATTAATTCCTTGAGTTTCTTATTTAATCTCTCTTCCATTTTTCTTATTTTCTTTTCTATGTATTTTTCACCAAACTCTTTTCTCATTTCTTCTATTTCTATATAATTGTAACTTGTATATAATTTTTGATGTAATTGATACATTTCTTTGTTATATTTATTTATTTTACTGTATAAGTTCTTAATTTCAAGTTTTATCCATATTTTTTCCGCCATGTTTTTCACTTGGTTTGCTACTTTGCTTTTGTTATTAATTTTAATTTTTGCGTATTTTGGAGTTATTTTATTAATTAAACACTGTTTATTAAACCAAATTTTCCCTAGCGTTTTTTCCAATTTTGCTTTAATTTTTAAATACTTAAAAAATTCCCTTACATTTTTATATTTATCTGCTTGCAATTCGCATGTTTTATTCTTCGTATTGTTTAAATTAGCAGCCATCCTTACTATTTCTTTTATGAATTTGCTAACTGGTATAATTTTTTTTTATTGTTCGTTTAAGCTTTTCGTCATTACTGACATCTTCAGGTCTTAAACAACGTCTATCAACTGTACGTTGTAGGCTTTTATACTTTAGGCCCCTCCCCTTATGTCATCGCCCCTCCTATTGGTTCTAGCTGCTACCGCTCTTCACGGGAACTTTGTCTACCTTTTTCCGTTAGGCATTTTTCTAACGTCCGTCAAATTGTTTTAAAATCTCCCATTAATTTCTTCATTCTTGACTTATAATTTTTTTTTTTGTAATCTTTTACATTTCGTCATTTTTTAGTGTGTTATTCTTATTATTTTAATTTATTTTTGTTTATTGTTTAATATATAATAAAATATTTCTTCATTTGTAAAATCCACTTTTATATTCATTAATTTATTTTTATCTTCTTTTTTAACTTTAAGTATTTCTAGTTCTTCTATTAATTTTCTTTTTTGCGGATTGTTTTCTATTTTGATTATTTCCATATTTTCATTGGGATTTATGAATTTATGGCCTGATTCGTTGAAATGTCTTGCATATAGTGAGTTCGTTACTCTAACCCCTTCTCCTTTTGCGTGTTCATTCATTCTAATTTTAAATTTTCTTCCAGTTTCGCCCAGATATATCTTATTACATTCCCCACATTTTAATTTGTATACGCCGCTTTTTTCTGTTAATGGAATTTCTTCTGTTTTATCATTTTTTATATATTCAAATACATTTTTCATTTTCTTTATTCCTATCTGTATTTCATATTTTTCGAAACATTTTTGTTTGATATCCTATGTATGTTATTGCTCCTTTATATTTCTTTTCTTCATTTGTTTTTTCTTTTTTGTTATTTTCTATTTCTTTATTTTCCTCTATTTTCTTAACTATTCTATTAATTATTTTAGGGTTGTAATTATTATTTTTTGCTATTTGTTGTATTTTCTTTAATTCTTTTTGTTTGAGGTCTTCATTTTCTAGATAATTTATAGCTCTATAGCAAAATAAATTTAATGCTGCCATTTTATAATTGACTGGATGATATGATTCTTGTGGAATTATTAAATCTGAGTATGTTTCTTTCCTATATATATCGAATTTGAGTTTGTTATCTTCAATTTTTATATTGATATCCAGGAAATTAATTTCTAATCCTCCAATTTCTTCTTGAAATTTTATTGTTTTTTCTATGTTATTTAGTTGTTCCATAAATTTTTTAAATTAATTTACTTCACCTTCCCAAACTATTAGTATGTCATCTACATGCCTGATCCATTTTTTAATTCTTCTTTCTTTATCTATATCTTTTAAAATTTTGATT
The DNA here is from genome assembly GCA_034769895.1 of Magicicada septendecula. Classification (NCBI taxonomy): domain Eukaryota; kingdom Metazoa; phylum Arthropoda; class Insecta; order Hemiptera; family Cicadidae; genus Magicicada; species Magicicada septendecula. The sequence continues at coordinate 1,140,424,039 of CM068367.1, forward strand.
TCAAAGCTATTCATGAATATCTCTGCCATTAATGGTGAAAGCGGTGATCCCATTGGTAATCCATTTTCTTGTATGTAAAATTTGTTATTAAATCTGAAGTAGTTCTGGCTTAGGCATAATTCTAATCCTTCTATTATTTCGTTTTTCCATTCTACATTACTTAATTTGTTTTTCTTTATTATTTCTTCTGTTTTTGCTATTGGTATGTTGGTGTACATATCATTTATATCTAATGACATTAATTTTGTCTTATTTGTTATGGTAATTTCTTGTAATCTTTCTATTACCTTTTTACTATTTTCTATGCTGTGGATTTCTTCTTTTTCATATGCCATTTTGATTCTTTTACTTATTTCTTTTGATATTTTGTATATTGGCGAATTTATAAATGATACTATAGGTCTTAATGGCATTTCTTTTTTATGTAACTTAATTTGACATCTAAATTTTGGAGCTTCAGGATTATGTTCTATTTTTTGTTTCTTTTGCCATTCTGTTAAATATGTTGTCTTTTTTATCAATTTCTTTGTTTGTGCGTGAAATTTACTTGTGTAATCATATTTTATTTCTTTATATGGTCCTTTTTGTATAAATTGTTCTGCTTTTTCGATATAATCTCTTTTGTTCATTGCCACTGCTGTATTACCTTTATCGGCTTTTATAACTATCAAATTGTTCTCCGTGATTTTCTTTTTTAATTCTCTTATATTTCTTTTTATTTGTGTTTCGTTTTTATTTCTTACATTTTTGTTTTTCTTACATATTTTTTCTACTATTTCTTTTACTTCACTTCTTAATTGTTTTTTAGTTTCTTCATTTTTTATTTTATCAATTATTTCTTCACATTCTATTATTGTATTTTCTTTATCTATGTTTGTTTTTGTTGCATATTTTAAACTTTTCCCTAATAATTTATGTTCATTTTCTGTAAACTTTGTTTCTGTTAAATTTAATACTTTTTCAGCAAATTTTATTTCTTTATCTTTTTCTTTATTTTTATTTCTTGTTCCTTCTATTAATTCCTTGAGTTTCTTATTTAATCTCTCTTCCATTTTTCTTATTTCCTTTTCTATGTATTTTTCACCAAACTCTTTTCTCATTTCTTCTATTTCTATATAATTGTAACTTGTATATAATTTTTGATGTAATTGATACATTTCTTTGTTATATTTATTTATTTTACTGTATAAGTTCTTAATTTCAAGTTTTATCCATATTTTTTCCGCCATGTTTTTCACTTGGTTTGCTACTTTGCTTTTGTTATTAATTTTAATTTTTGCGTATTTTGGAGTTATTTTATTAATTAAACACTGTTTATTAAACCAAATTTTCCCTAGCGTTTTTTCCAATTTTGCTTTAATTTTTAAATACTTAAAAAATTCCCTTACATTTTTATATTTATCTGCTTGCAATTCGCATGTTTTATTCTTCGTATTGTTTAAATTAGCAGCCATCCTTACTATTTCTTTTATGAATTTGCTAACTGGTATAATTTTTTTTTATTGTTCGTTTAAGCTTTTCGTCATTACTGACATCTTCAGGTCTTAAACAACGTCTATCAACTGTACGTTGTAGGCTTTTATACTTTAGGCCCCTCCCCTTATGTCATCGCCCCTCCTATTGGTTCTAGCTGCTACCGCTCTTCACGGGAACTTTGTCTACCTTTTTCCGTTAGGCATTTTTCTAACGTCCGTCAAATTGTTTTAAAATCTCCCATTAATTTCTTCATTCTTGACTTATAATTTTTTTTTTTGTAATCTTTTACATTTCGTCATTTTTTAGTGTGTTATTCTTATTATTTTAATTTATTTTTGTTTATTGTTTAATATATAATAAAATATTTCTTCATTTGTAAAATCCACTTTTATATTCATTAATTTATTTTTATCTTCTTTTTTAACTTTAAGTATTTCTAGTTCTTCTATTAATTTTCTTTTTTGCGGATTGTTTTCTATTTTGATTATTTCCATATTTTCATTGGGATTTATGAATTTATGGCCTGATTCGTTGAAATGTCTTGCATATAGTGAGTTCGTTACTCTAACCCCTTCTCCTTTTGCGTGTTCATTCATTCTAATTTTAAATTTTCTTCCAGTTTCGCCCAGATATATCTTATTACATTCCCCACATTTTAATTTGTATACGCCGCTTTTTTCTGTTAATGGAATTTCTTCTGTTTTATCATTTTTTATATATTCAAATACATTTTTCATTTTCTTTATTCCTATCTGTATTTCATATTTTTCGAAACATTTTTGTTTGATATCCTATGTATGTTATTGCTCCTTTATATTTCTTTTCTTCATTTGTTTTTTCTTTTTTGTTATTTTCTATTTCTTTATTTTCCTCTATTTTCTTAACTATTCTATTAATTATTTTAGGGTTGTAATTATTATTTTTTGCTATTTGTTGTTTTTTCTTTAATTCTTTTTGTTTGAGGTCTTCATTTTCTAGATAATTTATAGCTCTATAGCAAAATAAATTTAATGCTGCCATTTTATAATTGACTGGATGATATGATTCTTGTGGAATTATTAAATCTGAGTATGTTTCTTTCCTATATATATCGAATTTGAGTTTGTTATCTTCAATTTTTATATTGATATCCAGGAAATTAATTTCTAATCCTCCAATTTCTTCTTGAAATTTTATTGTTTTTTCTATGTTATTTAGTTGTTCCATAAATTTTTTAAATTAATTTACTTCACCTTCCCAAACTATTAGTATGTCATCTACATGCCTGATCCATTTTTTAATTCTTCTTTCTTTATCTATATCTTTTAAAATTTTGATTTCAAAGCTATTCATGAATATCTCTGCCATTAATGGTGAAAGCGGTGATCCCATTGGTAATCCATTTTCTTGTATGTAAAATTTGTTATTAAATCTGAAGTAGTTCTGGCTTAGGCATAATTCTAATCCTTCTATTATTTCGTTTTTCCATTCTACATTACTTAATTTGTTTTTCTTTATTATTTCTTCTGTTTTTGCTATTGGTATGTTGGTGTACATATCATTTATATCTAATGACATTAATTTTGTCTTATTTGTTATGGTAATTTCTTGTAATCTTTCTATTACCTTTTTACTATTTTCTATGCTGTGGATTTCTTCTTTTTCATATGCCATTTTGATTCTTTTACTTATTTCTTTTGATATTTTGTATATTGGCGAATTTATAAATGATACTATAGGTCTTAATGGCATTTCTTTTTTATGTAACTTAATTTGACATCTAAATTTTGGAGCTTCAGGATTATGTTCTATTTTTTGTTTCTTTTGCCATTCTGTTAAATATGTTGTCTTTTTTATCAATTTCTTTGTTTGTGCGTGAAATTTACTTGTGTAATCATATTTTATTTCTTTATATGGTCCTTTTTGTATAAATTGTTCTGCTTTTTCGATATAATCTCTTTTGTTCATTGCCACTGCTGTATTACCTTTATCGGCTTTTATAACTATCAAATTGTTCTCCGTGATTTTCTTTTTTAATTCTCTTATATTTCTTTTTATTTGTGTTTCGTTTTTATTTCTTACATTTTTGTTTTTCTTACATATTTTTTCTACTATTTCTTTTACTTCACTTCTTAATTGTTTTTTAGTTTCTTCATTTTTTATTTTATCGATTATTTCTTCACATTCTATTATTGTATTTTCTTTATCTATGTTTGTTTTTGTTGCATATTTTAAACTTTTCTCTATAATTTATGTTCATTTTCTGTAAACTTTGTTTCTGTTAAATTTAATACTTTTTCAGCAAATTTTATTTCTTTATCTTTTTCTTTATTTTTATTTCTTGTTCCTTCTATTAATTCCTTGAGTTTCTTATTTAATCTCTCTTCCATTTTTCTTATTTTCTTTTCTATGTATTTTTCACCAAACTCTTTTCTCTTTTCTTCTATTTCTATATAATTGTAACTTGTATATAATTTTTGATGTAATTGATACATTTCTTTGTTATATTTATTTATTTTACTGTATAAGTTCTTAATTTCAAGTTTTATCCATATTTTTTCCGCCATGTTTTTCACTTGGTTTGCTACTTTGCTTTTGTTATTAATTTTAATTTTTGCGTATTTTGGAGTTATTTTATTAATTAAACACTGTTTATTAAACCAAATTTTCCCTAGCGTTTTTTCCAATTTTGCTTTAATTTTTAAATACTTAAAAAATTCCCTTACATTTTTATATTTATCTGCTTGCAATTCGCATGTTTTATTCTTCGTATTGTTTAAATTAGCAGCCATCCTTACTATTTCTTTTATGAATTTGCTAACTGGTATAATTTTTTTTTATTGTTCGTTTAAGCTTTTCGTCATTACTGACATCTTCAGGTCTTAAACAACGTCTATCAACTGTACGTTGTAGGCTTTTATACTTTAGGCCCCTCCCCTTATGTCATCGCCCCTCCTATTGGTTCTAGCTGCTACCGCTCTTCACGGGAACTTTGTCTACCTTTTTCCGTTAGGCATTTTTCTAACGTCCGTCAAATTGTTTTAAAATCTCCCATTAATTTCTTCATTCTTGACTTATAATTTTTTTTTTTGTAATCTTTTACATTTCGTCATTTTTTAGTGTGTTATTCTTATTATTTTAATTTATTTTTGTTTATTGTTTAATATATAATAAAATATTTCTTCATTTGTAAAATCCACTTTTATATTCATTAATTTATTTTTATCTTCTTTTTTAACTTTAAGTATTTCTAGTTCTTCTATTAATTTTCTTTTTTGCGGATTGTTTTCTATTTTGATTATTTCCATATTTTCATTGGGATTTATGAATTTATGGCCTGATTCGTTGAAATGTCTTGCATATAGTGAGTTCGTTACTCTAACCCCTTCTCCTTTTGCGTGTTCATTCATTCTAATTTTAAATTTTCTTCCAGTTTCGCCCAGATATATCTTATTACATTCCCCACATTTTAATTTGTATACGCCGCTTTTTTCTGTTAATGGAATTTCTTCTGTTTTATCATTTTTTATATATTCAAATACATTTTTCATTTTCTTTATTCCTATCTGTATTTCATATTTTTCGAAACATTTTTGTTTGATATCCTATGTATGTTATTGCTCCTTTATATTTCTTTTCTTCATTTGTTTTTTCATTTTTGTTATTTTCTATTTCTTTATTTTCCTCTATTTTCTTAACTATTCTATTAATTATTTTAGGGTTGTAATTATTATTTTTTGCTATTTGTTGTTTTTTCTTTAATTCTTTTTGTTTGAGGTCTTCATTTTCTAGATAATTTATAGCTCTATAGCAAAATAAATTTAATGCTGCCATTTTATAATTGACTGGATGATATGATTCTTGTGGAATTATTAAATCTGAGTATGTTTCTTTCCTATATATATCGAATTTGAGTTTGTTATCTTCAATTTTTATATTGATATCCAGGAAATTAATTTCTAATCCTCCAATTTCTTCTTGAAATTTTATTGTTTTTTCTATGTTATTTAGTTGTTCCATAAATTTTTTAAATTAATTTACTTCACCTTCCCAAACTATTAGTATGTCATCTACATGCCTGATCCATTTTTTAATTCTTCTTTCTTTATCTATATCTTTTAAAATTTTGATTTCAAAGCTATTCATGAATATCTCTGCCATTAATGGTGAAAGCGGTGATCCCATTGGTAATCCATTTTCTTGTATGTAAAATTTGTTATTAAATCTGAAGTAGTTCTGGCTTAGGCATAATTCTAATCCTTCTATTATTTCGTTTTTCCATTCTACATTACTTAATTTGTTTTTCTTTATTATTTCTTCTGTTTTTGCTATTGGTATGTTGGTGTACATATCATTTATATCTAATGACATTAATTTTGTCTTATTTGTTATGGTAATTTCTTGTAATCTTTCTATTACCTTTTTACTATTTTCTATGCTGTGGATTTCTTCTTTTTCATATGCCATTTTGATTCTTTTACTTATTTCTTTTGATATTTTGTATATTGGCGAATTTATAAATGATACTATAGGTCTTAATGGCATTTCTTTTTTATGTAACTTAATTTGACATCTAAATTTTGGAGCTTCAGGATTATGTTCTATTTTTTGTTTCTTTTGCCATTCTGTTAAATATGTTGTCTTTTTTATCAATTTCTTTGTTTGTGCGTGAAATTTACTTGTGTAATCATATTTTATTTCTTTATATGGTCCTTTTTGTATAAATTGTTCTGCTTTTTCGATATAATCTCTTTTGTTCATTGCCACTGCTGTATTACCTTTATCGGCTTTTATAACTATCAAATTGTTCTCCGTGATTTTCTTTTTTAATTCTCTTATATTTCTTTTTATTTGTGTTTCGTTTTTATTTCTTACATTTTTGTTTTTCTTACATATTTTTTCTACTATTTCTTTTACTTCACTTCTTAATTGTTTTTTAGTTTCTTCATTTTTTATTTTATCGATTATTTCTTCACATTCTATTATTGTATTTTCTTTATCTATGTTTGTTTTTGTTGCATATTTTAAACTTTTCTCTAATAATTTATGTTCATTTTCTGTAAACTTTGTTTCTGTTAAATTTAATACTTTTTCAGCAAATTTTATTTCTTTATCTTTTTCTTTATTTTTATTTCTTGTTCCTTCTATTAATTCCTTGAGTTTCTTATTTAATCTCTCTTCCATTTTTCTTATTTTCTTTTCTATGTATTTTTCACCAAACTCTTTTCTCTTTTCTTCTATTTCTATATAATTGTAACTTGTATATAATTTTTGATGTAATTGATACATTTCTTTGTTATATTTATTTATTTTACTGTATAAGTTCTTAATTTCAAGTTTTATCCATATTTTTTCCGCCATGTTTTTCACTTGGTTTGCTACTTTGCTTTTGTTATTAATTTTAATTTTTGCGTATTTTGGAGTTATTTTATTAATTAAACACTGTTTATTAAACCAAATTTTCCCTAGCGTTTTTTCCAATTTTGCTTTAATTTTTAAATACTTAAAAAATTCCCTTACATTTTTATATTTATCTGCTTGCAATTCGCATGTTTTATTCTTCGTATTGTTTAAATTAGCAGCCATCCTTACTATTTCTTTTATGAATTTGCTAACTGGTATAATTTTTTTTATTGTTCGTTTAAGCTTTTCGTCATTACTGACATCTTCAGGTCTTAAACAACGTCTATCAACTGTACGTTGTAGGCTTTTATACTTTAGGCCCCTCCCCTTATGTCATCGCCCCTCCTATTGGTTCTAGCTGCTACCGCTCTTCACGGGAACTTTGTCTACCTTTTTCCGTTAGGCATTTTTCTAACGTCCGTCAAATTGTTTTAAAATCTCCCATTAATTTCTTCATTCTTGACTTATAATTTTTTTTTTTGTAATCTTTTACATTTCGTCATTTTTTAGTGTGTTATTCTTATTATTTTAATTTATTTTTGTTTATTGTTTAATATATAATAAAATATTTCTTCATTTGTAAAATCCACTTTTATATTCATTAATTTATTTTTATCTTCTTTTTTAACTTTAAGTATTTCTAGTTCTTCTATTAATTTTCTTTTTTGCGGATTGTTTTCTATTTTGATTATTTCCATATTTTCATTGGGATTTATGAATTTATGGCCTGATTCGTTGAAATGTCTTGCATATAGTGAGTTCGTTACTCTAACCCCTTCTCCTTTTGCGTGTTCATTCATTCTAATTTTAAATTTTCTTCCAGTTTCGCCCAGATATATCTTATTACATTCCCCACATTTTAATTTGTATACGCCGCTTTTTTCTGTTAATGGAATTTCTTCTGTTTTATCATTTTTTATATATTCAAATACATTTTTCATTTTCTTTATTCCTATCTGTATTTCATATTTTTCGAAACATTTTTGTTTGATATCCTATGTATGTTATTGCTCCTTTATATTTCTTTTCTTCATTTGTTTTTTCTTTTTTGTTATTTTCTATTTCTTTATTTTCCTCTATTTTCTTAACTATTCTATTAATTATTTTAGGGTTGTAATTATTATTTTTTGCTATTTGTTGTTTTTTCTTTAATTCTTTTTGTTTGAGGTCTTCATTTTCTAGATAATTTATAGCTCTATAGCAAAATAAATTTAATGCTGCCATTTTATAATTGACTGGATGATATGATTCTTGTGGAATTATTAAATCTGAGTATGTTTCTTTCCTATATATATCGAATTTGAGTTTGTTATCTTCAATTTTTATATTGATATCCAGGAAATTAATTTCTAATCCTCCAATTTCTTCTTGAAATTTTATTGTTTTTTCTATGTTATTTAGTTGTTCCATAAATTTTTTAAATTAATTTACTTCACCTTCCCAAACTATTAGTATGTCATCTACATGCCTGATCCATTTTTTAATTCTTCTTTCTTTATCTATATCTTTTAAAATTTTGATTTCAAAGCTATTCATGAATATCTCTGCCATTAATGGTGAAAGCGGTGATCCCATTGGTAATCCATTTTCTTGTATGTAAAATTTGTTATTAAATCTGAAGTAGTTCTGGCTTAGGCATAATTCTAATCCTTCTATTATTTCGTTTTTCCATTCTACATTACTTAATTTGTTTTTCTTTATTATTTCTTCTGTTTTTGCTATTGGTATGTTGGTGTACATATCATTTATATCTAATGACATTAATTTTGTCTTATTTGTTATGGTAATTTCTTGTAATCTTTCTATTACCTTTTTACTATTTTCTATGCTGTGGATTTCTTCTTTTTCATATGCCATTTTGATTCTTTTACTTATTTCTTTTGATATTTTGTATATTGGCGAATTTATAAATGATACTATAGGTCTTAATGGCATTTCTTTTTTATGTAACTTAATTTGACATCTAAATTTTGGAGCTTCAGGATTATGTTCTATTTTTTGTTTCTTTTGCCATTCTGTTAAATATGTTGTCTTTTTTATCAATTTCTTTGTTTGTGCGTGAAATTTACTTGTGTAATCATATTTTATTTCTTTATATGGTCCTTTTTGTATAAATTGTTCTGCTTTTTCGATATAATCTCTTTTGTTCATTGCCACTGCTGTATTACCTTTATCGGCTTTTATAACTATCAAATTGTTCTCCGTGATTTTCTTTTTTAATTCTCTTATATTTCTTTTTATTTGTGTTTCGTTTTTATTTCTTACATTTTTGTTTTTCTTACATATTTTTTCTACTATTTCTTTTACTTCACTTCTTAATTGTTTTTTAGTTTCTTCATTTTTTATTTTATCAATTATTTCTTCACATTCTATTATTGTATTTTCTTTATCTATGTTTGTTTTTGTTGCATATTTTAAACTTTTCCCTAATAATTTATGTTCATTTTCTGTAAACTTTGTTTCTGTTAAATTTAATACTTTTTCAGCAAATTTTATTTCTTTATCTTTTTCTTTATTTTTATTTCTTGTTCCTTCTATTAATTCCTTGAGTTTCTTATTTAATCTCTCTTCCATTTTTCTTATTTTCTTTTCTATGTATTTTTCACCAAACTCTTTTCTCATTTCTTCTATTTCTATATAATTGTAACTTGTATATAATTTTTGATGTAATTGATACATTTCTTTGTTATATTTATTTATTTTACTGTATAAGTTCTTAATTTCAAGTTTTATCCATATTTTTTCCGCCATGTTTTTCACTTGGTTTGCTACTTTGCTTTTGTTATTAATTTTAATTTTTGCGTATTTTGGAGTTATTTTATTAATTAAACACTGTTTATTAAACCAAATTTTCCCTAGCGTTTTTTCCAATTTTGCTTTAATTTTTAAATACTTAAAAAATTCCCTTACATTTTTATATTTATCTGCTTGCAATTCGCATGTTTTATTCTTCGTATTGTTTAAATTAGCAGCCATCCTTACTATTTCTTTTATGAATTTGCTAACTGGTATAATTTTTTTTTATTGTTCGTTTAAGCTTTTCGTCATTACTGACATCTTCAGGTCTTAAACAACGTCTATCAACTGTACGTTGTAGGCTTTTATACTTTAGGCCCCTCCCCTTATGTCATCGCCCCTCCTATTGGTTCTAGCTGCTACCGCTCTTCACGGGAACTTTGTCTACCTTTTTCCGTTAAGCATTTTTCTAACGTCCGTCAAATTGTTTTAAAATCTCCCGTTAATTTCTTCATTCTTGACTTATAATTTTTTTTTTGTAACCTTTTACATTTCGTCATTTTTTAGTGTGTTATTCTTATTATTTTAATTTATTTTTGTTTATTGTTTAATATATAATAAAATATTTCTTCATTTGTAAAATCCACTTTTATATTCATTAATTTATTTTTATCTTCTTTTTTAACTTTAAGTATTTCTAGTTCTTCTATTAATTTTCTTTTTTGCGGATTGTTTTCTATTTTGATTATTTCCATATTTTCATTGGGATTTATGAATTTATGGCCTGATTCGTTGAAATGTCTTGCATATAGTGAGTTCGTTACTCTAACCCCTTCTCCTTTTGCGTGTTCATTCATTCTAATTTTAAATTTTCTTCCAGTTTCGCCCAGATATATCATATTACATTCCCCACATTTTAATTTGTATACGCCGCTTTTTTCTGTTAATGGAATTTCTTCTGTTTTATCATTTTTTATATATTCGAATACATTTTTCGTTTTCTTTATTCCTATCTGTATTTCATATTTTTCGAAACATTTTTGTTTGATATCCTATGTATGTTATTGCTCCTTTATATTTCTTTTCTTCATTTGTTTTTTCTTTTTTGTTATTTTCTATTTCTTTATTTTCCTCTATTTTCTTAACTATTCTATTAATTATTTTAGGGTTGTAATTATTATTTTTTGCTATTTGTTGTATTTTCTTTAATTCTTTTTGTTTGAGTTCTTCATTTTCTAGATAATTTATAGCTCTATAGGAAAATGAATTTAATGCTGCCATTTTATAATTGACTGGATGATATGATTCTTGTGGAATTATTAAATCTGAGTATGTTTCTTTCCTATATATGTCGAATTTGAGTTTGTTATCTTCAATTTTTATATTGATATCCAGGAAATTAATTTCTAATCCTCCAATTTCTTCTTGAAATTTTATTGTTTTTTCTATGTTATTTAGTTGTTCCATAAATTTTTTAAATTAATTTACTTCACCTTCCCAAACTATTAGTATGTCATCTACATGCCTGATCCATTTTTTAATTCTTCTTTCTTTATCTATATCTTTTAAAATTTTGATTTCAAAGCTATTCATGAATATCTCTGCCATTAATGGTGAAAGCGGTGATCCCATTGGTAATCCATTTTCTTGTATGTAAAATTTGTTATTAAATCTGAAGTAGTTCTGGCTTAGGCATAATTCTAATCCTTCTATTATTTCGTTTTTCCATTCTACATTACTTAATTTGTTTTTCTTTATTATTTCTACTGTTTTTGCTATTGGTATGTTGGTGTACATATCATTTATATCTAATGACATTAATTTTGTCTTATTTGTTATGGTAATTTCTTGTAATCTTTCTATTACCTTTTTACTATTTTCTATGCTGTGGATTTCTTCTTTTTCATATGCCATTTTGATTCTTTTACTTATTTCTTTTGATATTTTGTATATTGGCGAATTTATAAATGATACTATAGGTCTTAATGGCATTTCTTTTTTATGTAACTTAATTTGACATCTAAATTTTGGAGCTTCAGGATTATGTTCTATTTTTTGTTTCTTTTGCCATTCTGTTAAATATGTTGTCTTTTTTATCAATTTCTTTGTTTGTGCTTGAAATTTACTTGTGTAATCATATTTTATTTCTTTATATGGTCCTTTGTGTATAAATTGTTCTGCTTTTTCGATATAATCTCTTTTGTTCATTGCCACTGCTGTATTACCTTTATCGGCTTTTATAACTATCAAATTGTTCTCTGTGATTTTCTTTTTTAATTCTCTTATATTTCTTTTTATTTGTGTTTCGTTTTTATTTCTTACATTTTTGTTTTTCTTACATATTTTTTCTACTATTTCTTTTACTTCACTTCTTAATTGTTTTTTAGTTTCTTCATTTTTTATTTTATCGATTATTTCTTCACATTCTATTATTGTATTTTCTTTATCAATGTTTGTTTTTGTTGCATATTTTAAACTTTTCCCTAATAATTTATGTTCATTTTCTGTAAACTTTGTTTCTGTTAAATTTAATACTTTTTCAGAAAATTTTATTTCTTTATCTTTTTCTTTATTTTTATTTCTTGTTCCTTCTATTAATTCCTTGAGTTTCTTATTTAATCTCTCTTCCATTTTTCTTATTTTCTTTTCTATGTATTTTTCACCAAACTCTTTTCTCATTTCTTCTATTTCTATATAATTGTAACTTGTATATAATTTTTGATGTAATTGATACATTTCTTTGTTATATTTATTTATTTTACTGTATAAGTTCTTAATTTCAAGTTTTATCCATATTTTTTCCGCCATGTTTTTCACTTGGTTTGCTACTTTGCTTTTGTTATTAATTTTAATTTTTGCGTATTTTGGAGTTATTTTATTAATTAAACACTGTTTATTAAACCAAATTTTCCCTAGCGTTTTTTCCAATTTTGCTTTAATTTTTAAATACTTAAAAAATTCCCTTACATTTTTATATTTATCTGCTTGCAATTCGCATGTTTTATTCTTCGTATTGTTTAAATTAGCAGCCATCCTTACTATTTCTTTTATGAATTTGCTAACTGGTATAATTTTTTTTTATTGTTCGTTTAAGCTTTTCGTCATTACTGACATCTTCAGGTCTTAAACAACGTCTATCAACTGTACGTTGTAGGCTTTTATACTTTAGGCCCCTCCCCTTATGTCATCGCCCCTCCTATTGGTTCTAGCTGCTACCGCTCTTCACGGGAACTTTGTCTACCTTTTTCCGTTAAGCATTTTTCTAACGTCCGTCAAATTGTTTTAAAATCTCCCGTTAATTTCTTCATTCTTGACTTATAATTTTTTTTTTTGTAACCTTTTACATTTCGTCATTTTTTAGTGTGTTATTCTTATTATTTTAATTTATTTTTGTTTATTGTTTAATATATAATAAAATATTTCTTCATTTGTAAAATCCACTTTTATATTCATTAATTTATTTTTATCTTCTTTTTTAACTTTAAGTATTTCTAGTTCTTCTATTAATTTTCTTTTTTGCGGATTGTTTTCTATTTTGATTATTTCCATATTTTCATTGGGATTTATGAATTTATGGCCTGATTCGTTGAAATGTCTTGCATATAGTGAGTTCGTTACTCTAACCCCTTCTCCTTTTGCGTGTTCATTCATTCTAATTTTAAATTTTCTTCCAGTTTCGCCCAGATATATCATATTACATTCCCCACATTTTAATTTGTATACGCCGCTTTTTTCTGTTAATGGAATTTCTTCTGTTTTATCATTTTTTATATATTCGAATACATTTTTCGTTTTCTTTATTCCTATCTGTATTTCATATTTTTCGAAACATTTTTGTTTGATATCCTATGTATGTTATTGCTCCTTTATATTTCTTTTCTTCATTTGTTTTTTCTTTTTTGTTATTTTCTATTTCTTTATTTTCCTCTATTTTCTTAACTATTCTATTAATTATTTTAGGCTTGTAATTATTATTTTTTGCTATTTGTTGTATTTTCTTTAATTCTTTTTGTTTGAGTTCTTCATTTTCTAGATAATTTATAGCTCTATAGCAAAATGAATTTAATGCTGCCATTTTATAATTGACTGGATGATATGATTCTTGTGGAATTATTAAATCTGAGTATGTTTCTTTCCTATATATGTCGAATTTGAGTTTGTTATCTTCAATTTTTATATTGATATCCAGGAAATTAATTTCTAATCCTCCAATTTCTTCTTGAAATTTTATTGTTTTTTCTATGTTATTTAGTTGTTCCATAAATTTTTTAAATTAATTTACTTCACCTTCCCAAACTATTAGTATGTCATCTACATGCCTGATCCATTTTTTAATTCTTCTTTCTTTATCTATATCTTTTAAAATTTTGATTTCAAAGCTATTCATGAATATCTCTGCCATTAATGGTGAAAGCGGTGATCCCATTGGTAATCCATTTTCTTGTATGTAAAATTTGTTATTAAATCTGAAGTAGTTCTGGCTTAGGCATAATTCTAATCCTTCTATTATTTCGTTTTTCCATTCTACATTACTTAATTTGTTTTTCTTTATTATTTCTACTGTTTTTGCTATTGGTATGTTGGTGTACATATCATTTATATCTAATGACATTAATTTTGTCTTATTTGTTATGGTAATTTCTTGTAATCTTTCTATTACCTTTTTACTATTTTCTATGCTGTGGATTTCTTCTTTTTCATATGCCATTTTGATTCTTTTACTTATTTCTTTTGATATTTTGTATATTGGCGAATTTATAAATGATACTATAGGTCTTAATGGCATTTCTTTTTTATGTAACTTAATTTGACATCTAAATTTTGGAGCTTCAGGATTATGTTCTATTTTTTGTTTCTTTTGCCATTCTGTTAAATATGTTGTCTTTTTTATCAATTTCTTTGTTTGTGCTTGAAATTTACTTGTGTAATCATATTTTATTTCTTTATATGGTCCTTTGTGTATAAATTGTTCTGCTTTTTCGATATAATCTCTTTTGTTCATTTCCACTGCTGTATTACCTTTATCGGCTTTTATAACTATCAAATTGTTCTCTGTGATTTTCTTTTTTAATTCTCTTATATTTCTTTTTATTTGTGTTTCGTTTTTATTTCTTACATTTTTGTTTTTCTTACATATTTTTTCTACTATTTCTTTTACTTCACTTCTTAATTGTTTTTTAGTTTCTTCATTTTTTATTTTATCGATTATTTCTTCACATTCTATTATTGTATTTTCTTTATCTATGTTTGTTTTTGTTGCATATTTTAAACTTTTCCCTAATAATTTATGTTCATTTTCTGTAAACTTTGTTTCTGTTAAATTTAATACTTTTTCAGCAAATTTTATTTCTTTATCTTTTTCTTTATTTTTATTTCTTGTTCCTTCTATTAATTCCTTGAGTTTCTTATTTAATCTCTCTTCCATTTTTCTTATTTTCTTTTCTATGTATTTTTCACCAAACTCTTTTCTCATTTCTTCTATTTCTATATAATTGTAACTTGTATATAATTTTTGATGTAATTGATACATTTCTTTGTTATATTTATTTATTTTACTGTATAAGTTCTTAATTTCAAGTTTTATCCATATTTTTTCCGCCATGTTTTTCACTTGGTTTGCTACTTTGCTTTTGTTATTAATTTTAATTTTTGCGTATTTTGGAGTTATTTTATTAATTAAACACTGTTTATTAAACCAAATTTTCACTAGCGTTTTTTCCAATTTTGCTTTAATTTTTAAATACTTAAAAAATTCCCTTACATTTTAATATTTATCTGCTTGCAATTCGCATGTTTTATTCTTCGTATTGTTTAAATTAGCAGCCATCCTTACTATTTCTTTTATGAATTTGCTAACTGGTATAATTTTTTTTATTGTTCGTTTAAGCTTTTCGTCATTACTGACATCTTCAGGTCTTAAACAACGTCTATCAACTGTACGTTGTAGGCTTTTATACTTTAGGCCCCTCCCCTTATGTCATCGCCCCTCCTATTGGTTCTAGCTGCTACCGCTCTTCACGGGAACTTTGTCTACCTTTTTCCGTTAAGCATTTTTCTAACGTCCGTCAAATTGTTTTAAAATCTCCCGTTAATTTCTTCATTCTTGACTTATAATTTTTTTTTTGTAACCTTTTACATTTCTTCATTTTTTAGTGTGTTATTCTTATTATTTTAATTTATTTTTGTTTATTGTTTAATATATAATAAAATATTTCTTCATTTGTAAAATCCAATTTTATATTCATTAATTTATTTTTATCTTCTTTTTTAACTTTAAGTATTTCTAGTTCTTCTATTAATTTTCTTTTTTGCGGATTGTTTTCTATTTTGATTATTTCCATATTTTCATTGGGATTTATGAATTGATGGCCTGATTCGTTGAATTGTCTTGCATATAGTGAGTTCGTTACTCTAACCCCTTCTCCTTTTGCGTGTTCATTCATTCTAATTTTAAATTTTCTTCCAGTTTCGCCCAGATATATCTTATTACATTCCCCACATTTTAATTTGTATACGCCGCTTTTTTCTGTTAATGGAATTTCTTCTGTTTTATCATTTTTTATATATTCGAATACATTTTTCGTTTTCTTTATTCCTATCTGTATTTCATATTTTTCGAAACATTTTTGTTTGATATCCTATGTATGTTATTGCTCCTTTATATTTCTTTTCTTCATTTGTTTTTTTATTTTTTGTTATTTTCTATTTCTTTATTTTCCTCTATTTTCTTAACTATTCTATTAATTATTTTAGGGTTGTAATTATTATTTTTTGCTATTTGTTGTATTTTCTTTAATTCTTTTTGTTTGAGTTCTTCATTTTCTAGATAATTTATAGCTCTATAGCAAAATGAATTTAATGCTGCCATTTTATAATTGACTGGATGATATGATTCTTGTGGAATTATTAATTCTGAGTATGTTTCTTTCCTATATATGTCGAATTTGAGTTTGTTATCTTCAGTTTTTATATTGATATCCAGGAAATTAATTTCTAATCCTCCAATTTCTTCTTGAAATTTTATTGTTTTTTCTATGTTATTTAGTTGTTCCGTAAATTTTTTAAATTAATTTACTTCACCTTCCCAAACTATTAGTATGTCATCTACATGCCTGATCCATTTTTTAATTCTTTCTTTATCTATATCTTTTAAAATTTTGATTTCAAAGCTATTCATGAATATCTCTGCCATTAATGGTGAAAGCGGTGATCCCATTGGTAATCCATTTTCTTGTATGTAAAATTTGTTATTAAATCTGAAGTAGTTCTGGCTTAGGCATAATTCTAATCCTTCTATTATTTCGTTTTTCCATTCTACATTACTTAATTTGTTTTTCTTTTTTATTTCTACTGTTTTTGCTATTGGTATGTTGGTGTACTTATCATTTATATCTAATGACATTAATTTTGTCTTATTTGTTATGGTAATTTCTTGTAATCTTTCTATTACCTTTTTACTATTTTCTATGCTGTGGATTTCTTCTTTTTCATATGCCATTTTGATTCTTTTACTTATTTCTTTTGATATTTTGTATATTGGCGAATTTATAAATGATACTATAGGTCTTAATGGCATTTCTTTTTTATGTAACTTAATTTGACATCTAAATTTTGGAGCTTCAGGATTATGTTCTATTTTTTGTTTCTTTTGCCATTCTGTTAAATATGTTGTCTTTTTTATCAATTTCTTTGTTTGTGCTTGAAATTTACTTGTGTAATCATATTTTATTTCTTTATATGGTCCTTTTTGTATAAATTGTTCTGCTTTTTCGATATAATCTCTTTTGTTCATTGCCACTGCTGTATTACCTTTATCGGCTTTTATAACTATCAAATTGTTCTCTGTGATTTTCTTTTTTAATTCTCTTATATTTCTTTTTATTTGTGTTTCGTTTTTATTTTTACATTTTTGTTTTTCTTACATATTTTTTCTACTATTTCTTTTACTTCACTTCTTAATTGTTTTTTAGTTTCTTCATTTTTTATTTTATCGATTATTTCTTCACATTCTATTATTGTATTTTCTTTATCTATGTTTGTTTTTGTTGCATATTTTAAACTTTTCTCTAATAATTTATGTTCATTTTCTGTAAACTTTGTTTCTGTTAAATTTAATACTTTTTCAGCAAATTTTATTTCTTTATCTTCTTCTTTATTTTTATTTCTTGTTCCTTCTATTAATTCCTTGAGTTTCTTATTTAATCTCTCTTCCATTTTTCTTATTTTCTTTTCTATGTATTTTTCACCAAACTCTTTTCTCATTTCTTCTATTTCTATATAATTGTAACTTGTATATAATTTTTGATGTAATTGATACATTTCTTTGTTATATTTATTTATTTTACTGTATAAGTTCTTAATTTCAAGTTTTATCCATATTTTTTCCGCCATGTTTTTCACTTGGTTTGCTACTTTGCTTTTGTTATTAATTTTAATTTTTGCGTATTTTGGAGTTATTTTATTAATTAAACACTGTTTATTAAACCAAATTTTCCCTAGCGTTTTTTCCAATTTTGCTTTAATTTTTAAATACTTAAAAAATTCCCTTATATTTTTATATTTATCTGCTTGCAATTCGCATGTTTTATTCTTCGTATTGTTTAAATTAGCAGCCATCCTTACTATTTCTTTTATGAATTTGCTAACTGCTATAATTTTTTTTTATTGTTGGTTTAAGCTTTTCGTCATTACTGACATCTTCAGGTCTTAAACAACATCTATCAACTGTACGTTGTAGGCTTTTATACTTTAGGCCCCTCCCCTTATGTAATCGCCCCTCCTATTGGTTCTAGCTGCTACCGCTCTTCACGGGAACTTTGTCTACCTTTTTCCGCTAGGCATTTTTCTAACGTCCATCAAATTGTTTTAAGAATCTCCCGTTAATTTCTTCATTCTTGACTTATAATTTTTTTTTTGTAACCTTTTACATTTCGTCATTTTTTAGCGTGTTATTCTTATTATTTTAATTTATTTTTGTTTATTGTTTAATCTATAATAAAATATTTCTTCATTTGTAAAATCCACTTTTATATTCATTAATTTATTTTTATCTTCTTTTTTAACTTTAAGTATTTCTAGTTCTTCTATTAATTTTCTTTTTTGCGGATTGTTTTCTATTTTGATTATTTCCATATTTTCATTGGGATTTATGAATTTATGGCCTGATTCGTTGAAATGTCTTGCATATAGTGAGTTCGTTACTCTAACCCCTTCTCCTTTTGCGTGTTCATTCATTCTAATTTTAAATTTTCTTCCAGTTTCGCCCAGATATATCATATTACATTCCCCACATTTTAATTTGTATACGCCGCTTTTTTCTGTTAATGGAATTTCTTCTGTTTTATCATTTTTTATATATTCGAATACATTTTTCGTTTTCTTTATTCCTATCTGTATTTCATATTTTTCGAAACATTTTTGTTTGATATCCTATGTATGTTATTGCTCCTTTATATTTCTTTTCTTCATTTGTTTTTTCTTTTTTGTTATTTTCTATTTCTTTATTTTCCTCTATTTTCTTAACTATTCTATTAATTATTTTAGGCTTGTAATTATTATTTTTTGCTATTTGTTGTATTTTCTTTAATTCTTTTTGTTTGAGTTCTTCATTTTCTAGATAATTTATAGCTCTATAGCAAAATGAATTTAATGCTGCCATTTTATAATTGACTGGATGATATGATTCTTGTGGAATTATTAAATCTGAGTATGTTTCTTTCCTATATATGTCGATTTTGAGTTTGTTATCTTCAATTTTGTATACGCCGCTATTTTCTGTTATTGGAATTTCTTCTGTTTTATCATTTTTTATATTTCGAATACATTTTTATTTTCTTTATTCCTATCTGTATTTCATATTTTTCGAAACATTTTTGTAACATTTTTGTTTGATATCTTATGTATGTTATTGCTCCTTTATATTTCTTTTCTTCATTTGTTTTTTTCTTTTTTGTTATTTTCCATTTCTTTATTTTCCTCTATTTTCTTAACTATTCTATTAATTATTTTAGGCTTGTAATTATTATTTTTTGCTGTTTGTTGTATTTTCTTTAATTCTTTTTGTTTGAGTTCTTCATTTTCTAGATAATTTATAGCTCTATAGCAAAATGAATTTAATGCTGCCATTTTATAATTGACTGGATGATATGATTCTTGTGGAATTATTAAATCTGAGTATGTTTCTTTCCTATATATGTCGAATTTGAGTTTGTTATCTTCAATTTTTATATTGATATCCAGGAAATTAATTTCTAATCCTCCAATTTCTTCTTGAAATTTTATTGTTTTTTCTATGTTATTTAGTTGTTCCGTAAATTTTTTAAATTCATTTACTTCACCTTCCCAAACTATTAGTATGTCATCTACATGCCTGATCCATTTTTTAATTCTTCTTTCTTTATCTATATCTTTTAAAATTTTGATTTCAAAGCTATTCATGAATATCTCTGCCATTAATGGTGAAAGCGGTGATCCCATTGGTAATCCATTTTCTTGTATGTAAAATTTGTTATTAAATCTGAAGTAGTTCTGGCTTAGGCATAATTCTAATCCTTCTATTATTTCGTTTTTCCATTCTACATTACTTAATTTGTTTTTCTTTATTATTTCTATTGTTTTTGCTATTGGTATGTTGGTGTACATATCTTTTATATCTAATGACATTAATTTTGTCTTATTTGTTATGGTAATTTCTTGTAATCTTTCTATTACCTTTTTACTATTTTCTATGCTGTGGATTTCTTCTTTTTCATATGCCATTTTGATTCTTTTACTTATTTCTTTTGATATTTTGTATGTTGGCGAATTTATAAATGATACTATAGGTCTTAATGGCATTTCTTTTTTATGTAACTTAATTTGACATCTAAATTTTGGAGCTTCAGGATTATGTTCTATTTTTTGTTTCTTTTGCCATTCTGTTAAATATATTGTCTTTTTTATCAATTTCTTTGTTTGTGCTTGAAATTTACTTGTGTAATCATATTTTATTTCTTTATATGGTCCTTCTTGTATAAATTGGTCTGCTTTTTCGATATAATCTCTTTTGTTCATTACCACTGCTGTATTACCTTTATCGGCTTTTATAACTATCAAATTGTTCTCCGTGATTTTCTTTTTTAATTCTCTTATATTTCTTTTTATTTGTGTTTCATTTTTATTTCTTACATTTTTGTTTTTCTTACATATTTTTTCTACTATTTCTTTTACTTCACTTCTTAATTGTTTTTTAGTTTCTTCATTTTTTATTTTATCGATTATTTCTTCACATTCTATTATTGTATTTTCTTTATCTATGTTTGTTTTTGTTGCATATTTTAAACTTTTCCCTAATAATTTATGTTCATTTTCTGTAAACTTTGTTTCTGTTAAATGTAATACTTTTTCAGCAAATTTTATTTCTTTATCTTTTTCTTTATTTTTATTTCTTGTTCCTTCTATTAATTCCTTGAGTTTCTTATTTAATCTCTCTTCCATTTTTCTTATTTTCTTTTCTATGTATTTTTCACCAAACTCTTTTCTCATTTCTTCTATTTCTATATAATTGTAACTTGTATACAATTTTTGATGTAATTGATACATTTCTTTGTTATATTTATTTATTTTACTGTATAAGTTCTAAATTTTTAAGTTTTATCCATATTTTTTCCGCTATGTTTTTCACTTGGTTTGCTACTTTGCTTTTGTTATTAATTTTAATTTTTGCGTATTTTGGAGTTATTTTATTAATTAAACACTGTTTATTAAACCAAATTTTCCCTAGCGTTTTTTTCAATTTTGCTTTAATTTTTAAATACTTAAAAAATTCCCTTACATTTTTATATTTATCTGCTTGCAGTTCGCATGTTTTATTCTTCGTATTGTTTAAATTAGCAGCCATCCTTACTATTTCTTTTATGAATTTGCTAACTGCTATAATTTTTTTTTATTGTTCGACTAAGCTTTTCGTCATTACTGACATCTTCAGGTCTTAAACAACGTCTATCAACTGTACGTTGTAGGCTTTTATACTTTAGGCCCCTCCCCTTATGTCATCGCCCCTCCTATTGGTTCTAGCTGCTACCGTCCTTCACGGGAACTTTGTCTACCTTTTTCCGTTAGGCATTTTTCTAACTTCCATCAAATTGTTTTAAGAATCTCCCGTTAATTTCTTCATTCTTGACTTATAATTTTTTTTTTGCAACCTTTTATATTTCGTCATTTTTTAGTGTGTTATTCTTATTATTTTAATTTATTTTTGTTTATTGTTTAATATATAATAAAATATTTCTTCATTTGTAAAATCCACTTTTATATTCATTAATTTATTTATTTAAAAATTATAAGTCAAGAATGAAGAAATTAACGGGAGATTCTTAAAACAATTTGACGGATGTTAGAAAAATGCCTAACGGAAAAAGGTAGACAAAGTTCCCGTGAAGAGCGGTAGCAGCTAGAACCAATAGGAGGGGCGATGACATAAGGGGAGGGTCCTAAAGTATAAAAGCCTACAACGTACAGTTGATAGACGTTTAAGACCTGAAGATGTCAGTAATGACGAAAAGCTTAGTCGAACAATAAAAAAAAATTATAGCAGTTAGCAAATTCATAAAAGAAATAGTAAGGATGGTTGCTAATTTAAACAATACGAAGAATAACACTTAAGTTATATAAAAGAAAACATCCTCAAAAACTGATTCAATATGGTAATACAATAATAAAGACATAATAATTGACGTAAGAATACATAATACATAATGATTGTCATTACATAATAAATTATACTAAAAATTCCACAACACATAATACCATGATAAATGATGCATAATGTAATAGAACTGTGTCGTCCGTCTATACTTAAGCCTCGCGATGGAAGCCAATCTGTAACTTAACGGTGTCGTCCGTCTATACTTAAGCGTCGCGATGGAAGCCGAATCTATAACTAAACTAGATTCCCCCTTATATAATTTATAGATTTATTGTTTAATGGGGTCTCTTGTATTATATGCAGTAATCACTGTTATAATTGATAGAGTATAATTTAATTGTAGTGCTATGGTTTATTGTGAATAAAACATTAATTTGTTGGTCTGCTAATGAATGTAACGGTCGTGTCGAACTTGAAGTCGAAATCCTCTTCTATAGAAAAATGTCGTCAGAGTATGTATAAGTCAAGTGTTGTCTGGACAAATATGTTAATATAATGAACACTTCACGTACCTGGTTGTCGTACTTGATGTTCAGATGTTCACCGCCACTGAATAAACTGTCAAGTTCCCTTATTGACCAGTCTAATATTTATAAACAAGGTTTTATAACACCTTGAATGTTATGTGGGCGCCATATGGGTTTTCTTAGAGAAATGTCCCATAAAAAACAAACTTCTAATTTTATAATTGTGTGTGTTTACTTTTTACTGTTTCAATCTTTAAATGTTAATAGAATTGAAAATAATTCAAATGGTATACTGAAAAATTTCTGTTTCAATGTACCTCAGTGTATGCAATACTGAGGGTAGATTATCAGTAGATTTTGAGTTTTTTCTGATAGCTTTAATTAATTTTGATATTTACAGATTTTTATATCAGAGATGATTTACTTTAAAAAAAAAGGAGGGTCAATTTAATGTAGAAAGCTTTCCAGTATATTGTGTATTGCCTTTGTATATAACATTTGATAATAATTTGTGATGTACTATTCACACAATGACTTAAGTTCCAAAATCGCCCCGATTTTGTGCGGGCAGTATGGTTAAACTTTGTACTGTAACATCCACATTGCGACACGCGTGCAGTGACGTCATTTTCTCCCCCGCTAATCTGCTGCACGCTTGTTGCAGCCTCGCATCAGTCAAATTTAGTTAGTTAATTGCAAGCCTCCGGACGGGCAACTCGCCTCAGTTCGCCAGCCGCGTCTACAGAATTATTTTCAATATTTCTAAATTTTAGCATGATCATCATGCGCTAGTTACTTAGGCGATCTCGGCCTCTACACACGAATATGGCTTTCAATATTTAATTCTAACTTATTTATCAGGCATTTATGCCACGCTAGACTGCACGCGCCATGCAACTATTTTCTAGCAATTTTCAATAAACAATTAACTCAAGAACATATACAGTCCACCTCGTTATTTCATTCCTTACCAGCTACCTCAAAAACTAGCGTTCTAAGACTAACTTAAGATTACTTCGAGAGCGTCTAAGACGCAACAAGTACCCTTCATTACAAAGAAGTCACTAACACGTGGTATCTTATTTGTATCTGGAGATCAATATGTGGGTTTACATGTAAGAATAACTATAAGTAATGTATAAATAATAATAATTTATAATGTATTTGCATCATAGTTGGAGAAGAGAATATTTTCTGAAATTAGATTAGGAGTCAGTGAAACTTTCCCACCACTACTACTAAGTCTGTAGTTAATCAGTTACACATAAATCTTTGCGTAGCTAAGACCTGCAAGCTTTCGTGCCCTTTCCTCTTAAGTATGGCTTTTACTGAATTGATGCTATAAGGGTACAGTCCCAGTTCCTGCTTTATTGCTAGTATAATGATTTTTATTTGAACTGAAAATATGTTGAAATTTTGGTAAGTAAGAAGTATGTTATTAGTTATTGATAAATTAATACAAAAATGGTGTAGTATAAAATTTTGTCATTTTTTATAAAACAAATTAATTTTATTAAAAGTACAAGTAACTTCATATTTTTTAAATAAAAAAAAAAATTAAATCTCAAAACTGCACATTTCTGTTTTTTTTTCACCTTTTATTTCTAAGTATATTGAATAGAGTTCAAAAGATATCAGCAAGCTTGATTCACTTGACAAGAACTCTTGGTCTGAATGCTCTGCAGACTCCTCCACTGTTGGTTCAATCTTGGGTTCAACAGGACACACATATTAATAAGTTGAATAATATTAAACAATATGTCTTCAGCAACATAATTTTCATCAAAAGTATTTGAAATTTATAATACATTTTTATTTTTGTTTTTAGGGATGTAGAGGAAGTGGAATCTATAGTTCGCAAACTTGGGAGATTTAGGGTAGAGAATAAAGTAAGCCACCGTACTACACATGTTGTGACATGCAAACCACGGCGTACTATGAATTTGTTGAAAGGCATTGCAAGAGGCTGTTGGATTGTGTTACAGGATTGGGTAATTTTATTATTTCAGTTTTATTATAGTTATTTTGTTGTTTTTACTACAGTAATTAATAATACTCTCACTTAAGTTCATTTTGTCTGCATAAATTTACATGTATGGATTTTACTGCTATGTGCTGCATAGTACTCTAGTACATCTTGTATAGCACACAGGTCTAGCATATCTCACATGCATGTTTGCATGACATCAACTGCATGTGAAAATGTCATATCTTACATACCTTTAAATTACTGAAGCTCTTCAGTAATGCTATTTTGCTATCAGTATTTGTGGTCATTACTGTTTTTATAATTGATATTACTGCCGCCACTATCACTATCACATTTTCTGATACTACAGTGAAACTTCCCCTGATGGGTACCTCCCATAACAGACTCCTTGAAATAACAGACAGTTTTAGATTCCCCGGCATTTTTATATGAAATATAATGGATAAAAAACTTTTCAATAACGGACCTTCTTAAAATTGGGTGTGGATACTGAAAGTGTATGTATTAAAACTATATGTAATAATATGAGCATGATCACTTCTGAGCAAATAACATGAGCAAATACAATGAGCATGATCACTTCTGAATAACAGCAGTGGGAGTAAAGTTTATTAGTTTTTCTTATCGTTTTTACAGAACTATGGCTACTTTGTGTATCTATTGTATGAGTTACATCCTGTATTCCAGCAACAGAACCATTAACATTACGGCTCCATTTTCAGTTGTGACACTTTGTCTGTGAGAGTTTGTTGTTGAGTAATACAGTATATCTGCAGTTCTTTTTAAATTTGTATCTTGTGTTTTCTGTGTGAAATGTGATGAGTTAATACTGTTTGTATTTCATACAATTCTTTCTTAACTTTGCTGCTAAAAATATTGTACAAAACATAAACGCTTGACATTGAAAGAAAAGGTGGAAGTTATTAAGTGTGTATGAAAAGGAAAATTAAAGTATGTGAGACATGACAAAACGTTTTGATGTTGGAAAACTCAGTTAAGTGATACCCTAAAAAGCTAAAATGATATTCTAAAATCGTGAACTGAAAATGACAATCAATTAAGAAAACATGCCTTTCCCAAAATGCCTGGCCCAGCAGCTGACAGTTTGATGTATGAATAATTATGCAGGGCTTGAACTAATAATGGCTTCCCTCTTCTCTGGAACTTTGATATGCAAGAAAGCCCAAGAAACCAGTAGTGAACTAGGTTATCCTGGTTTTAAAGCATCAGGGGATTGTTTGGACAAATTCTGAATTAGACACTAATTAGTTCAAAAATATCTGTGATAAGAGCAGTGTGTTAGAGTGGAAGGAAAAATTAAAAGTGATATGCAACAGTTACAATAAAAGGAAATTTTAAATTGCGACAAGACTGGTCTTTTTTTTTTATTTTTGCATTTACCTAGCAAACTTACGTGTTTGCGAGGTGAAAAATGTTCAGGTAGAAAGATATCAAGAGAAAGGTTGACTGTCTTGTGTGTTAATTTGATCAGTGAATTTGAAAAACCACTAACAATCAGTAAAGCTGCTAAGCCGCAGTGTCTTAAGGGCGTGAATATAAATTTATTAGACAAGAATGGTACTGAAATAAAAGGTTGTGGATTACTAGAGACATAATGACTGATTGGTTTTTAAGTTTTGCTCACAGTGCTCACTATTCCTGGACAGTGCTACATTAGCTTGGAAAACTTAAAATTGCAAAACCATCCAACCCCTAAATGACGGATTATGTTTTCCATAGTTAGAGTAAAGGAGAAAGCAAAATAATTTTTTATGGTATAGTTGGGAAAGTACCTAATCCTCTTGGTTTTTAACACCAAATCCAGTATGTATCTGTACACATTGCCAGATAATTCTTTGGTTTAGGGTGTATATCCAATCAGTGTTCATCCAAGGTTATTTATTTAAATAATGACAAGCTGTATTATCACTAGTACTGGATAGCAGCCATATCAAGCTGCTGCTTGAATGATGCAGTCCAGTTATTTCTTTTATTGTTCCAAGAGAATTTAGAAACAATATGGGCAGCCTCTGATGAAATTTGTAATAAGTGAAAACTGGTTCAGGTACAAGGTAAAAATTTTACATTTGTACCAATAAAAAACTTAGTGTTCTGGGTCCGTAGTATTATACTTGTAATTAATTTAGAAACAATTTTATAATCACTTTATCAGCTGGGTATCTGCATAGTCACCAAGATATTTCATGACAAATGTATTATCATGTATCTTGTTTTACTTGTATTATGATATATCCTGATTAGAAGAAAACAGTAGGGCTGTGTTGGAGCCATGGCCACAAGTCTTTTGGGAATAGGATATACTTTTATGCACAAGCTGCTTCTTGATTTTGACATTCAACGCATGATTGTCATCTAACTGGTGTGTAGAGAAGTCACCATAGTGTTCATGTTTGTGGGCACTAGGGTGGACAAAAAAAATTTTTTTTTTTCGATTCGCTGTACCGCGCAACACTTGCACGTAGGACAGGTAAGTAAAATAAAAAAAAAATAAATAAAAAATCGGTTTATATCTTCTGGTCGCACATCACCCCCAAAAACCATAAAACTGATCAATTTTAACAATTTTCTCTAATTAAAAAAAAAACTTTTTATAAAGTCAAACGCTACAGATTAGATAAGTAAAGAATAGCACAGGGAAGATAAATAAATTTATAAAGCATAGATATTTCAACTTTTGTTGGTCACGCATTGCAACTGAAAAACACATTTTTACATTAAAATTGTAAATTTTACATTTTGACATAAAATAGTTAATGATAAATGTTATGAGCTATGGCTCCCTCTCCCCTATAGCACTATAGCCCTTGTTGGGCCCTGGCCTCCTTCAATTTTTCCCCCATTCTCTTCTGTCGGTAGCCATCCTCCTCCAGGAACGCACTTTCAGTATTTCTTTCACACTCTTATCCACCGCGTCCTCCCATCTTCTCCTGTCTTCCCACTGGTCTTTTTCCGTGGATTCTGGTATTCAATAGTTTTCGTGGTATTCTGTCTTCCCCCATCCTGGCTACATGACCAGACCACCTTAGACGCTGTAGTTGTATGTATTGTGTTAGCGGTGGTTCTTTATACATTTGATACAATTTAAAGTTATATCTTATTTTCCAGCCGTATACGTCATTAACTGGTTCCAGGATTCTTTGTAATATTTTTCTTTCAAAGATATCGAGAGTGTTTGCTGCTTTGGAGTTCAGGATACACGTTTCGCAGCTGTAGGTTAGGATGGGTCTCATTGTGATTTGTATATCCTTAGTTTCGTGTTTCTGTGGATGTCTTTGGATCTGAAGCTACTTGATGTGGCGAAATATGCTTTATTGGCTTGGACTGTCCTGTTCGGATTTCGGCTTCTTCTGTGCCAGTTTTTTCTAATATGGTTCCCAAGTATTTAAAGTTGTCCACCTTTTCAATATTGTCGATTATTCCGTAGTTTCTTTGTCTTCTAATCTGCACTAATATTTTTGTTTTATCTATGTTGATTTTGAGACCTATTTTGATTTGATATTGCTAGCATTTTCTTTGAGCTCAAAATACGTTTCCTCTGCTGCATTTTTTGTCCGACACATTATGTTGATGTCATCTGCGTAGGCTGTTAATTGGACCGATTTGTTTGTCAGTACGTTATTTCTTCCTACTGACAGTTTTCTGATTACATGTTCTAGAGCTAGATTAAAAAAGGTCGGGGCCAGCCCGTCTCCTTGTTTTAACCCTCGATTGATTACAAATCAAATGTCATGTGTCCTTATATTCGTACTTCAGCTTCTGTATTAGCCATTGTCAAGTTTATTATCCTTACCAGTTACACTGGTATGTCGAATTCGTATAAAATATTAGATAGTTTATCCCTATCTATCGAATCATAGGCTTGTCTAAAATCAACAAAAATATTATAGACTTGTTCCCACGCTTTATACGAGCTATAGCATTATGTCAATAGTCTTTTACTCATTCTTTTTGGTACTTACTACTTTAAACTCCGATTAGTGTGAAAAATGTGGCATGATTGATCATGAAAGAAGCATCGTTCTGGTGAACCCTTCCCTGGACTTGGCACCAATGACATTTTGTGATGCTTCTGTCACCAGCTCCACTGGTTGCATATGACATGTAAATTTGTCAAAATTCTATGCAGCTGCTGTTCCCAATTTTATTACAGATAAAATCTCCTCATTGCTTACTCTTTGCAGCATAATTTGGCGAATTTTTGCAATATTTTCATCCATTTGGCTCGTTACTGACCGCCCTACCCTTTCTCAATCAGTTACTTGTTCCCTACCCTCAGAAAACCATTTAATCCATTTGTACATCTGTTTTCTTCATGGCATTCTCGCCATCCACCTCCACTAACACTTCCCATATTTCACTCCCATTCTTGCCCAGTTTCACCAGAAATTTGATGTTTGTTTGTTGCTCTAATTCAATTCCAGCTCAGAGATTTTCATGACAGCACACACACACAAGCACAAACAACAATGCACGCCACTCAGCATAAATCTGCCACATGTCAAGATGAACACTGCTGTGGGACACTGAAATACCAAGGTTATGAAATCTTACAGAGCTGCTTGTATAGTGCTGCCCTCAGTACTAAACGGTGGCAAGTTCGCGAACGTAGTTGTCAGACCTTGTATCACTTAAAATGATCTTGTGAATACAAGATTGTAATTATGTGTTATGACATGTCCTTTTTCTTAACTTTCTTGTAGCTTTGTATTAGGAATATAGCACACTTCTCAGTATACTTATATTACTTTATTTAAAATTGCTCGGTTATCCATAACCAATGATCTACAGACCAGAGGTCTTCGAGACGTTTAAAAGTGATCTGTAGAGCTATGAAAATTTAATTAAAAAAAAAAAAAATATTCATCTAATTTATTGTTTAAAGTGCAGCAAAAACAAACTGTGTTTGAGAGTAAAAGTGGACCAGCTATTAAAACTTAATCAAAGAAATGGTCTTATTTATATACGTGCGCGCGCGCACACACACACACACACACACACACACACACACACATGACTAGCTTCGAGAAGCAGTATCAGCCCACAAATTTCACAACTCATAAAACAAATGGAATCCAAAAAGAATAAATAATAATAAAAAAATAATAATGTTATTAATCTCAAGTAAGACAGGGACAGTTATGTCTTAATTATCTCAAATTTTAATTAACTATAGTTAGTTGAATTAGACGTAATTCATGTTGGTTGATAAATTGAACTTTATTAGTACAAAATAAGTTGTACTTATCTGTAGTGGCCTGAAGGCCTTGGTACGAGGGCGAGGTCTCACTTTATGAACCTTATGTGTCAGTGGTGTCAAAACTTTACGGAATGAACACTGTTAATCATGCGGTATTCATCGCAATTACTTTTCATCAAGCAACCATGCAAGCTACAGCATGACCTTTGTGAATTGCATATTTGTGACGGTTTTTAGAACATTTGAACATTGGAAATGGCTCCTGTTAATTTGGTAAACTGGGGAAGTCTCACAAATTATTGGAATTGAACATTTCTTTCACAAGATGAATCAAGTATTTTAAATCTGCTGCATTGACACATGATAGTCCAATCCTAGTTTGTCACTGTCAGAAAGTTTTCAGTGCTTGTATTTAAAATATCAGTGAGGTGTGCCTTCACACTGTCAGTACTGGGTCAAGGGTACTTGAAAGTTTTAGCAGAACTCTTACTTTAAACTAGGGGATTTTTTATGTCCTTGATGAAGAAAGAACTAATATTCATTAATGATGTCAAAAAATCTCATAATTAAGCAACAGACTACTGAGTAAGGCTCATATTTTATAATGTGAACAGTCTTCAGGAACAAGATCAACTGTTTTGACTTAAACTATGCATCTCTGACTTTGAACATCTCTTTTCTTTTTCAATGTTTTTCTGTGTATTTCCATGCTACTCAGAGTCCAATACCCTGGTCTATCACACTGTGGTTGAATCAGAGTCCAAGGGTATACACTACAGACCTGCCAAGTCTCACGCATTGAGCGTGAGACACACGGATTCGAGGCCGATCTCACGAACACACGCACGCGAGCTGAAATCTAACGCATTTTATCCATGAAAGACATTAAAATTTTATTTTGAAATTAACTTTATTTTAACTCCTGTTTATTGCGTTTCGCAGTCTCGGAATACCGGTCATTTTAATATTGATGTGAAAGATAAGTCCATAGTCGCATAAAATATTGCGATTGTCACTAACAGATGGCGGGAGCGCCTCTACCGGCTTCGAAGGAAACACATACGGCCGATTCGATACGTCACTCATAAGTTGTTTCATGGAAGAATGAAGCGTGTGCAGTCTGTGTTGTCTTCAGATTCAGAAAAGGAGGATGATCCTTCTCCGGGAGGAACTTCTCCAAAAAGAAATACAAATCCCAGATTTGGTGCTGCTAAATATAAAATGTGGTGCTGCTAAATATAAAACCTACTTCAACGTTGCCTAAGCAAGTAAAGTATCCTGTATCTGCAGTTGCTGATGATCCATCTGGATCTGCCTTTCGGTGTGATGTGTGTGCACGAACTTTGTCCTGTGGACATCAAGGTGAGGCGGATATCAAAAGACACGTTGACTCCGACGCTCATAAGAAGTTTATGAAATCTAGTAGAAATCAGCCTAAAATATCTGACGTATTCAGCAGACCTAAGGATGATCGAACAATGGAAAAAGTAAGTAGCCTAATGTTTATGTATTGTAGTTATAAATTATTATTCACTGGCACTAGTTAAAAACGTATTTCTTTACCTATCAAAGGCACCAAAAACTTATTTCTTTACCGATCGACCACATTTCGCACTCTAACCTATGAAGTGGACGACGCTAGGCGATGTTCAGCTGTTAAATTAGTGATCGACTGCGATATAGCGATTGATGTTCACGAGGTTATTTAACGATAGGTTAGGTTGTTTCATGATATGGTAATTTTAAAACGTGTGTTAAAACGTTAAAATTTAATTTTAAGCCAACCACATTTTATAATAGTTTTACCTTATTTTCAGGTTGGTAGAGCAGAAGTGAAAATAGCAACACTTCTTGCATGCTACAACATCCCAATTGCCACTGCTAGTCATTTGAGTCCACTCTTCAAGGATATTTTCCCGGATTCTTCAATAGCTCAGAATTATGCTTCAGGAAGGTATGTAAGAGAATGTGGTTATAAAAATAAGTTTATGGAAACATGTGAGCAATAGAGGAGCATGAACCTTGTCACTGATTTACCCTAATTCGCTTACCATTCCTTCTTGCAGATGGAAAACTACATGCATTATGAATGGGGCTATTGCACCATACTTTCATTCTCAGTTGGTGCAACATATCCAGATTCATCCATATTCAGTTCTTGTAGATGGTTCAAATGACACTGGTCTTGAGAAATTAAACCCACTGACTGTACGCATCTTTGATATAAGATCACGGAAAGTTATGAGTCATTTTTTGGACTGTGCACCACCACAGGTACTGGAGCAGCAACAGCAGCCACAATTTATGACAAGATTTCAGAGGTACTAGTGAAAAACAGCATTCCCTGGATTAATTGTGTTGCTTTTGGTGTTGACAATACGAATGTAAATATAGGTGTTAGGAACTCCATCATGTCACGAGTCCTTCTTCAGAATAAGGATACTTACTTCATGGGGTGCCCCTGTCACCTAATACATAATATTGCAAGGAGAGCTGCAGACAAATTTCTTGAGAGAAGTGGGTTTGATCTAGAAGATATGTGTGTTGATCTCTACTATTATTTTGATAAGAGCACTAAGCGCAAATCAAATTTTAAAACATTTTGCTTAGTTTGTGATGTTGAATAAAGTAGTGATAAAGTAGTCAAACATGTAAACACTAGATGGTTGAGTCTTGAGAGAGCAGTGGAGAGAATCCTTTCCTTGTTTGATAGACTGAAGAGTTACTTTTTGTCCAATTCTGAGAGTGAGCCACGTTTTAAAAGACTTAAAACGATGTTCAATAATCTTATTCTGGAAGTGTATCTGCTCTTTTACAATGCAGTTCTGCCAATGTTCACTATTATTAACAAGTATCTTCAGAGGGAGGATCCATGTATCTTTGCTGTTTATCAATGTTTGCATGAATTTGTGAAAAAAGTTCTAGGTAAAATTCTCCCCCTGAGAAAGTTGAAGAGGTTGAAGGTTCTGGATTCAAAGATCTCAAAGTTGATATAAGAGAAGATCAACTGGATGATGAGGAAATATTTATTAGGATTGCAACTCGACAAAAACTGACTACTCTGTTTCATGAAGGTAGCATTAGCCTTAAAGACTGTGCTGAATTTTTAACTGCAGTTAGGCAGTTTTACCAGGAAGTAATTTCTGAGGCAACCAAGAAGTTACCATTGAATGACAACTTGCTGAAACATGCCAGATTTGTTGACTTTTTTGAGAAAAGTTCAGTTCAGTTTAGTGACGTAGAATTTTTTCTTTTGAGGTACCATAAATTCTTTCTCATATCCATCCACCCAGTGACTGAGATGGAACAACTATACGATGAATTTGTGGATTACAAAATTTTAAAACAAGACAGCATCCCTGAAGATGTATGGGAAAGTGCTAACGTCCAAGATGAGGAGCAAGTAAGTCGATACATTCACCGAATGGATGTAATTTGGGCATATTTATCTCAGATGAAACTAGCAAATGGAGAATTAAGGTATAAGAGGCTATCTGATGTCGCAAAATTGGTTTTGATAATTCCACATTCTAATGCTGGCGAAGAACGTGTTTTTTCTATGATACGGAAAAATAAAACAGCTTTTAGACCTTCAATGAACGTGGATGGCACATTATCATCTGTTTTGACCATGAAAATGGCCATCCCTGAGCCATGCCACACATTCGAACCACCAAAAGAAGTGGTGGCTAATGCTAAGAAAGCAACATATCAGTATAATAAAACACATAGCAATGAAGAGTGAGATTTGTATTGTTTGCAATTAAGTGCAACATTTGGTATATATTAACTTGTGTTGTTGTTTTCCACAAAACTGATAAATATTACATAAAAATAATTTGCATTATAATAAAAAGTGGTTTGATAATGATTAATTATGAAATAAATGGATATATAAAATAAATTTGTTGTCTCACTCATTTTCCTTGAATCTCACTCTTCCTGACCAGTGATCTCACTCAGTTACTCTGGGGACCCTTGGCAGCTCTGACACTACTACACCACTGCTCCAATTTAGAGATGAACTGATGTGTCCAGCGTTGTCACTTGGTTGTCAGGGTGATATATGATATCTATGCCTATCTTGGGACGTCAGAATAACATTACTTTCAAAGGCAAAAACTAGTGTAACTGAACCCTAAATATCATTGCATGTGCATAAATATAAATTTTACTTTATTATCTTTCTTTAGTTTTTTAAGAAAACTTACTAAATTATGTTGATTTGTTTGCATGTGTAGTTGTTTCTATAACATAGACGTTCTGAAAGTTTTTGAAACTAATAACACCTTAGGTGTTAACGTAACATCTATTAAAAATAAAATACATTTTTTTATGCCAGGTACTATATAGGTATGTTATGCAGCTGTAATTATAAACTAGAGCAAAGTCTATCCCTTTGTTAACTGGAGTAACGAAACTCTAGTTAATCCAAAAATCAGTTACAGTTTAACATTTTTAGATGAAATGTGAAATAAGAATATGAAAATTAGATGATACAAATAAGTGATGTATATTTTAATTTTTGCATAAGGTGATTAAATCAGGAGCTGCAGAAAAATGGTTAAATGAAGAACGTTTTGAACTGACAGAGTTTTCACCTGCTGTTAAGGTAAATATGTTATAAAAACATCATCATTTGCACGTTTGTGTGTTAAGAGATCGCAGAAGTAGATTAAGAGATTGCAAGACAATACCTTTAAACATTGAGAAACGTTTAAGGTATAAGATTAAAAAAATTGTTAGTGTTAACTGATATTTGTAATAGAACACAGTTCACTTTTCTGTGAAAGGGAATTATTCTATTAAAAATTCTTGTATTTCTAGACTAGTTCTATTAAAGTGCAGACGGTAGTGTAATTTAATTAGTTAATGTAACTACAAAGAGAGAATATTTGTGCATTCATAAAAAAATTCTCCCAACCCAAGTGAACAGACAAAAAACACAGTCCCATTATATACTATAATCTTAAACAGTTTTGATTTCCAACTTATTTAATTTTTTATTAATGAGTAGCATGGCGTATTTAGAAAATATTGAGCAGAAATTTGTAAATTAGCTGTAACCCAATTGATGCTCACACATGTTACTTCTTCCTGTCTCATTGTATCTTGCCATATTTATAATATAGATCATCATACACATATCAGAATCAAGATTTTTTAAATCATTACAGCACAGATTTCTTAAATTTAATTTCATACCATTTGTGGCATGCATTAAACATTGGTTATTGTTATTTGAAAAGTACACGTAAAATTCATAAAATTGAATTAAAACTAAATCTGAATCAATTTCAAGCCAAATCCAAGATTCGGATGATTCTTGCTATTTCCTGTATTCCTTATTCTTTACAAAAATGTTAGGCTATTTGTAAATGTTTTGTTTCATAACTGTAGTTCATTTATGTGCATATATGTGTTGTTGTATCTGGCTAGCAGTGGACTAAGCCACTGATTCATGTATGCCTTGGCTGTATCTCTGTTGTAATATTTGTATCACAGACCATACTAACACATCATATAATATATTAACACTGTTAATTAGAAGAACTACTATTGGTACTTATGTAGCAAAATCTGTGACCAATATAAATTTTGGGCTATGTAAGTTACTTGTAACAATATTTGAATATTAATTAAATATGTAAGTATGTGTTCGATATTTCGGATCGAACCGGTCAATAATTTTCATTTTTTCGAAGTTGGCACTATGGCGTTTGTAGGGTCCATGCATGCACTGGACCTGAAGCTTTTGTCGTACGCCAACCTTCGTAGTGTTAACATCCACGAGCCGGACTCTTCGGCAGGTAGAAATCCTTTGCATGTAACCCGTCCTCTTCCCAACCAGTCTATCCTGCCTGAGTGTCAGGATCAACCCATTCGTGAGATTACGGTAAGTCATTTTACTATTAATTATTTCTCGTTAGCAACTCTGCATGCTACGCTGCTATAGAGCTCACCAGAGGCTATCAAATTATACTGTAAGAAAGTCGTCTTACCTTCAGACTGTCAAAATAATATCGTACATCTAATTACTACCAGAGGATTCATGAGGTTGCTAGTTTTTTCAATTAAATTGCTTGCTGTCACGAATGGGAGCATGTGTTCGTAATTTTTTGCATATTGCTGCGTGCGGTTTGGTAAATGGGTTATAAGCCAGTTTTGGCTGCGCGATTTTTATTTTTATTACCAACGTGCCATGCCGTTTCGTTTTTTCGTGCTTGCTTGTGGTTGTTTTGCATGCGGTTAATTTCTAAATTACATAAATGTTCGTCATTTGCATGCTATGGCATGGAAGCACGTTGGTATGATATGCATGTGAACCATTTTTTGTGCGTTTAATGCTGTTGGTTGTGTTCAGCAGTTTTGTCGCGTGTGCATGGCCAGGTGGGCAAATATTGTTTCAAAATTTTGCACCTTGTTTTTTGGGTAATCGTTTGATTACTGGGTCAATTCTTGTGAAGTTTGTTCCCGTCCTGTTAAGGTCTGTTTTACACGTGAAATTGCGTGTTACGTGTTTGCGACTGTGTCAGGCGTGTGGGGAACGGTTTGGTTGTAGGTTATCCGGGTTTTTCGGTATAGCCTGCCTTTATATTTCATTTTTTTGGCATTGACCATTACCTTTTGGTGCGGTTTATATTTTGCATATGTGATATCCTGTCCATACATGCCGCGTTGACCATCAATTTTTGCATTTAATGTGTCCAAGTTATTGTGTTTGGCTCGGTAACTGGTGAATTGTTGTATATTGTACTTTGCTGTGTATTTATTCTATTTGGTATTATACATGTTTTTTGGGTGCACCGTATGTGCTGTAATCTTGTGCAACTTGTGTTTTTTTTTGTCGTGCTTTTGCACTGTGTAAATCAATTTGTTGCTTGTTTTTTGAGTATGTAATTTATTGTGTTTGGTACTATTACCATGTTGGATTGTGTAAATTGTATTTTGCCTTGCACTAATTTACTTTTGTATTTATCTTGCTCGGTATTGTTTATGAAAACTAGTTGTGCCAGAGGCCTATTTATCTGGATCACTGTTAGGCTAGGTCTGGTCATGATTATTGTTCAATTTCTAATTCTCTCATTCAGGGTGGTTGTCGGTTGCGCGATATTTTTTAATTCAGTATGCCTGCTAAATTGTCGCTGGCAGCTTTTGACCGGACCACTTCGGTGGGAATACTTGCGTTGCAACACTTAATAAATCGGTTGGAAGGGTTGCCGCAATTGAGAGTCGTGGATCAACATGAAGCCGGTATCTTGGCCTCCAGGTTGTCCGAAAAATATCAGGATCTTCTAGGTAAGGTGGATCCTTACCTATCGGCAGAGTCATTGCCCGAGGGATTGGACGAGGACCACATTTTTTTGGTGGTAGCGCAAATTGAGGATATTTATGTCCGGGGAAGCGTTTTAGCGTCAAAACTGCGTTGCAACACTTAATAAATCGGTTGGAAGGGTTGCCGCAATTGAGAGTCGTGGATCAACATGAAGCCGGTATCTTGGCCTCCAGGTTGTCCGAAAAATATCAGGATCTTCTAGGTAAGGTGGATCCTTACCTATCGGCAGAGTCATTGCCCGAGGGATTGGACGAGGACCACATTTTTTTGGTGGTAGCGCAAATTGAGGATATTTATGTCCGGGGAAGCGTTTTAGTGTCAAAACTAACTAAACCAGTTGGTTCCGGTCAGTCTTCATCGGCAAGTGGCGGGCACTCAGGTGTTCTCGTTCATGAGTTGCCGAAGCTTTCTTTACCTTGTTTTGATGGCCAGGCCAAATGTTGGTCCAAGTTTTGGTCAAAGTTTACCACATTAGTGGACGAAAGTCCTGCCCTCACTCCAAAGCAGAAATTGTTATATTTATTGACTCATCTTAAGGGTGAGGCTTATGAGAAGGTTGCCGCGCTTCCCATAGTTGACGATAGTTATTCGCTTGCACTGTCAACTCTTAAAAGCCGTTATCACAATCCTCGTTTAGCCGCCCGGGTCTATTGTACCAATCTGCTTCAGTTACCAGCCGCTTCTATGCGATCAGCTGCGTCTGTTAGAAAATTGGTGGACAGCTTCAATGTTAACATTTCAGCGTTGTCAGCTCTAAACATTGCTGATATATATCAAGCAATATATGCAGGGCCGGAACTAGGGGGGGGGGGCAGACGGGGCATGTGCCCCGGGCGCCGGCTTGGATGGGGGCGCCGAAGACGCCAGCCCAGACACAGGGCACCGAAAAAGTGAAGAAATAGTAAAATTATTTTCTATATCGTCTATATGTTACAATTTTTCAAATAATAAAGCATTATTTGTGCGATTTAGTTTTTAACGTCTTCAATTTTATTTTTATTTAATTTGATGTAATTTAAAAAGCAGTAATCATATCACATAGAGGTTAAGAATTCATGATTAATTGAGAATTATCCCCGCCCGGTTTCAATCGGCCATATACAATTTACAACCGATCTTCGTAAGTGCTTGAGCGTTTTCGGCTACTTCCGGCTCGTTGCGGTTTAATGCAGATAAATTTTTGGAGGGAAAAGAAAAGATTGTGCCAAAGTTGCCAAGGAAACCACTGTTCAGTAGTTCAGTTTATCATTTACGTGCAAGGTGCAAGTAGTGAAATCGTTCCATTGCTGATATTTTTGTAATGAATACGAATAATTAGATTAATTTTCTTTATATTTCTCGGTACCATTAGCCGAATTAGTCACTCAACACAACAAAAATGTCAAGGAAACCTTCTGGAGCACATTACAGGAAAAAATCCAAGGAGCGGCATCACAATGAAAACAGATTATCATCATTTATGTCGTCGTGGTTGACAGAAAAAGGTAAGCCCAGTATTTTTTGAATTTTTAAAAATTAGTTTAATTTATAACATTAATTGTTGATGCTAGGCTTTGAAATGTTAAAAATGTTTGCCTTTTATCATGACAAAACTGTTTACGGGAAAATTAACAGACAACTCCAATTCCTTATTGTTCATATATCGCTCCACCCAGGGGCGTATCAACTAATTTTGAGATAGTTTACTGGCCGGGGGGGGATAGGAAAAGTTTCAAAAATTGGATAGAAATTGGAAGTTTTCGAGGTTTTCTGCAGCGAAATTCAGCTCGTAATTTAACTCATTCTTAGAATAGATTTAAAAATCGTATACAGTTGGGGAGTTTAGGGGATCTTTAAAGAAGAATTCAGCTCGTTATATAATTTTGTTTTGCCAGGGCATTTTTTGGGCTTTCTGGATCAACCGTGCAGCCAGGAATTTCTCCTGGGGGGGGGGGATTTGAGATTCTCTTTGTGGAAACACTGAAACTCATCCAATCCCCCAAACCACACCACTATTGCGCGCCTCACGGCCGAAGTCAGCCGATCGCTTACAAACATTCCCAATAATTTGCGTATTTTCCTACATTCTACACATAGCGGCGGCAAACACTCATCGAGTGAACTTGCAAAGTCGCAATTTACGGTCATGGAATTGACATTAGTCCACTGTGAGCATGTTTTGATATGAGAACTTCTTAAACTTTTTTAAATTCTTTATTATGTAGCCCATTCAACATAAAAAAATATATTTTTTAATTTCTCTGGGGGGGGGTTGACCCCCCTCGCTGCGCCGCTGTTCTGGATTAGAATTTAACTTGTTCTAATTTAGCCCAACCAAGAAAATTAGACGCAAATTGGGGAGCATTAAAGCTTTCTGGAGCACTTCTTGTAATTTAACCTTTTACTAGAATAATTTTGAAAATTGTATGCAAATTGGGCATTTTTGGGGCTTTCTAGAGCGGAATTCAACTAGTTCCAATTTATCCCTCCCCCAGAAAACTAGACGCGAATCGGAGGATTTAAGGCTTTTTAGAGCACTCCTGATTTATTCCTTTTCTAAGGTATTTCAACTCGATCTAACTTGGCCTCTTTACCGAAATTTTTTTATACTCTTAGAGGAGAAGGAGGTGGGGCTCGAGCACCCAAACCTCCCCCTTGGGTGCGCCCATGGCTCCAATATTTAGTTAAGCTTAGCTTCTCTTCTTTCTCCCACCTTACAACCCATAAAGACCTTGCCAAGATTTGTCCTCTTCGTAAATCTAGATTCATAGTTAAGTTGATGATAGTTATAACGGTAGGCTTACAACCCATGTTGTCGAGGGCGATGTTGTGAGATGTTTTCAGTAAAAACAAGAAGATTTTTTCTCACAATTTTTATTTTTTTATTTTCGTATCTTTTAGATCCAATAAAACAATTTAAAAAAAAAATTTTTTTTTTGTCTAAGTTTGAAGATGAGGAAACATTGAGGATGTATCTATTATGAATTCAAAAGCTACCTCCATTAAAAAAAATGTTCTTGCTTTTATTTTCTAATAGTAACCTATTACCTAATAGTGACCAATAAACGGTTGTAACTTTTAGGTGAGGTAAGTTGCCAACAACGAGACGAAGAAAGTTCACAAGGAGAAGAACATCCAGTTGAGGCCGACCAGTCAAACTATGTACACATGGAAGCCACGAACACTGACACTGTAAGTACTGCTAAAGATATAGAAATCGCTGAACAGCTAGCTCTCAGTAAAACGGACGATTCTGCAGTTTCGAGCATGATAGATAATAGCTCAAAAATTTATAGAAACAAAGAGCTTCAGGACTCACAGTTAGATTTTGATAATAACGACCCAGGGTCATGGCCAAGTACAATATCTGATCATCAGAGATGTTACATAACGAAAATGAGGTTAGATAAAGATAATGAACAAGAGCTAGATCTAAGTAAAAGTATGAGGGAGGGCCGTAGCTTCACAAAAGACTGGTTTTTCAAACTGTTGCCTAATGGAGACCAAGTAAAAAGATCCTGGCTAGGTTATAGCAAGATTAAAAATGCACTATTTTGCATCCCCTGTAGGCTATTTTCACAAACTTTTAAAGAATCTACAACTAGCTTGTCATTTTTAGCTAAAGAAGAGGGTTTCACCCAATGGAAAAAGGTGAGTGAAAGAATTCCAGATCATGAAAATTTGCAAAATCACAAGCGTTGTTTTTGTTCTTGGAAATCACTTGAAACGTCAATGAAAAAGAGAGGAATAGATAAAGAACTACAGGAACATATAGCAAGAGAAGAAACTCACTGGCGACAAGTGCTTCGCTGTATCATTGACGCAATAGTTTTTTTTAGCAAAACAAGGAGGGCCATTAAGAGGATCATCTGAGCTAGATAATTTTGGTGATCCAAGAAGTGGGAGGTTTTTAAACACAATCGATTTGATTTCCCATTACAATGCTGATTTACGTGATCATATCAATCGCCATAGAAAAGGTCAGATTGGGTATTTTTCCCACAAGATTCAAAATGAATTTCTCACGTTAATTAGCAGCAAAGTAAGAGAAGATATTCTCAAAGATGTGAAAGATGCCAAATATTTTTCAATTATATTTGATGCTACTCCCGATATAAGCCACAAAGAACAGATGACCCAAATTGTTCGGTATGTGAAAATGACTGAAACTGGGCCTGAAATAACAGAGAGTTTTATAGATTTTTTCATTATCCGTGACAAAACGGGGTTAGGAATATCGGAAGAAATTTTAAAAAAATTAGAAAATGACGGATTGGACATCAAAATTGCAGAGGCCAGTCTTACGACAATGGAGCTAACATGGCCGGCATCTATAAGGGAGTTCAAACTAGAATTCTAACAGATAATAGGCTGGCATGTTTTGTACCATGCTCGGCTCATTCATTAAATTTAGTTGGTGTGCATGCTGCTGAGCTCTCTCCACAAGCCCAATCTTTTTTTGGCATAGTAAATCGTCTGTTTGTTTTTTCTCATCTTCTACTTCAAGATGGGAAGTTTTAAAGAAGCATGTGCCGATTTCCTTAAAATCCCTGAGTAAGACCACATGGTCAGCAAGGAAGGAGTCGGTGGATGTTTTTCATTAGCAATTAAACGATTTGAATTATGCTTTAGAGGAATTGGTCGAAAGTTCGCTCTGTAACGCTGAAACAAAAGCGGAAGCTAGGTGTTTGGCACAAAACATTTGCAAATTTGAATTTATTGTCCTAACCTGCTTCTGGAGCAAAATGCTGCAAAAAATTGATCGCGTAAATAAATACCTACAAAGGGATAATGTCACCGTAGACACAGCTGTGAGACACATCAAGGGCTTAATAACAGATTTAGAATCAATAAGGAGCAATGCACCAGAAGATGCTATTTCGGAAGCCAGAAGAATAGCTGAAAGCCTTGATGTCCCTCAATAATTTGAGGAAAAACGGAAAAGGAAAAAAAAGGAAATGTTTGACGAGAGGTGTGAAGATGAGATCAGCGGATTATCGCAAGAAGACGTTTTTAAAGTGGGATTGAGGGTAATATTTGACAGCATTTTAAACGACATGAATGTCCGATTTAAAGCTCTGGAAGAAGTAAACTTAAAATTTAGTTTCCTGAATGGAAAAATAATGAATAAAATGAGTGCTGCAGAGCTAAGGTTAGAAGCTGAAAAAGTCGCGGATGCCTACAAAACGGATTTGAACAAAGAAGAACTTTTTCAAGAAATAGAAAGCTTCAAGCACCATGCGATGGAAATTGACGACGGATTAAAAACGGCACATGCAAAGGCAATGCTCCAGATTATTTATAAACATGGGCTTCAAGATGCTTATCCAAACTTGACTACGGCATTGAAGATTTTTCTAACTTTACCAGTTACAGTTGCTTCAGCCGAAAGAAGCTTCAGTAAATTGAAAATAGTCAAAAACTACTTGAGGAGCACAGTGTAACAAGACAGACTCTCTAACTTGAGCATCATTTCTATCGAGCACCAGAGAACATCATCTATTTCTTTTGATGACATTATTAACACCTTTGCTGCCAAAAAAGCTCGAAAAATGACAATTTGATTTATTTAGATTCAAGAATGAATAAGGACTGTTAGTAAATTTAGTACCCAAAACTCATGTAAAAATCTAATTTGTTTTCAATGTGTTCCAAATTGAAATAGTAAAGTACTACATGAATACTGTACCAATTTATAACCAAAATACCAAATAAACTTAAGAATGATTTGAATTTTAACTGAATGTCTCATTTCTTAATGTGTTACCCACTTCTGTAATTTCAGATTAACAAATGAAGAAAAAACCTTTTACTTTTTAGATTCCGTTAAAAATTATTACACAAAATACAATAGAGGAGTGCTGTAATTTCACAACTGAATTTCACTTGATCTGTTTGCACTATAGTGTAGTGTGTTGATGAGTAAAGCTACGAAGCTGTAATTAATAGCATTGACTTAAGTACAGGAAAGTATATGCTTTTGTTTTTTGTTAAATAGTTTTAAATGGAGTGAGTATGGCGTGGAGGGGTTAGAGGGGGCGCCGAAATATACCCTTGCCCCGGGTGAAAGGAGGGCTAGTTCCGGCCCTGAATATATGCGTCTTTTGTATTGTCAAGGCTGGATCTATCATTGCGTGAACGCTTTGAGGCGTCTGTTACGGACAAAGAGAATCTCCCTGCCCTAACAGAAATTATGACATTTTTAACCGCCATGGCGGAACAGAAAGAACAGGCATCTTTGGAATTGGCTTTACCTGCTCTTCCTAGCACTAGCCACCAGAAAACCCAGAAGGTTTCCTTTTCTAAGGCTACTCCTCTTGCTGTGTCTACGTTATCTGCGGAGGTTACACAACGGGATTCATCTAGTTCACGTTGCCTTCATTGTGATTCCCGGACCCATGTGCTTCTCAAGTGTCCGGCGTGGCTGAGTAAGGACCCTAGGGCTCGATTTCAAAGTCTTAAGAATAAAAAATGTTGTCTTTCGTGCCTCCAACATAAACATTCGGGATGGTGCAAAACGTGTGGCTCTAAGTACCACCACACTTTACTTCATTTCAAAAATGCCCGTCCGTCTCCGTCTCGTTCACAGATTTCTGAAACAGTTGAACTCAAGGCTTCGGGGTCATCGCTTGCTGACCAAGTTGATCTGTCTAGCACTACTCTGACCGTGTCTCTGCCCCATCCTGCAGGGGTTCTGTTAGCCACATGTCTAGCAGTCTTGTCGTCTCCCAATGGTGGTTATATCGTAGTTAGGGCCATCCTGGATAGCGCGTCCCATGCTTCTTTCATCACTGAAGCTTGTGCATCTCGCTTAATGTGCGCTTGTTTTGACGCTTCAATAAGTGTCAATGGGGTAGGTGATATTGCCACCAAAGCAAAAAAGATGTGCCATCTTTCCTTGGAAACTTTAAAACGCGAGGTTGTGGTGTCTAACCATGCTTTCATAATTCTAAGATCTCATCGGACTCACCTAGGTTCCAGGTGTTGCATGCAGTTAAGCAGGCTACAAAAGACCTTTTGTTAGCTGACCCTACCTTCTATGTAGCAGCCCCAATTGATGCGTTGTTTGGAGCAGCTATTCTTTTGGGAGAGACTATTCCCTTGGGTGCAGGTTTGCCTGTTGCAGTTAGGACACGTTTTGGGTTTGTGATTATGGGTAGAGCCCCAATTTCACTTAATTGTGCATTGACTTGTGCTAGCGGTCTCACTGGCCTTCCTTTGGATCTGGTGTCTGCACATCAGCTTCACTGTCATTTCCATTACTTTTATCCTTCCGTCACAACATTATCAATGGATACAACAAACCTACTTGAGCAAGTTCATCGGTTTTGGGAGGTCGAAGAGCCTCCAGCTGTGCCCCACCAATTATCTGAAGAGGATCACTTTGCTGAAAGGTTTTATATGGAGTCAACAAGTCGGTTGCCGTCGGGTCGTTACCAGGTGCGCTTGCCGTTCTTTAAAAACTCTTCTCACGCTTTGGGAAATTCCCTTAAGGGAGCCAT
The DNA here is from genome assembly GCA_034769895.1 of Magicicada septendecula. NCBI lineage: Eukaryota > Metazoa > Arthropoda > Insecta > Hemiptera > Cicadidae > Magicicada > Magicicada septendecula. Next base: position 1,140,468,810 of record CM068367.1, read on the forward strand.
GTCTCGGTTTTTCGCGTTAGAAAGGAAATTTGCGCCTAACAGTCAGTTTAAGAGCCAGTATGTGCAATTTATAACTGATTATGTCGCTCAGGGGCGTATGTCGTTGATGTCTGACCCCATTTTTCCAAAATATTTCATCCCTCATCATGGTATCTTTAAAGTTAGAGGCGATACTTCAAAAATAAGGGTTGTATTTGACGCCAGCATGAAGACGTCCTCCGGGATTTCCTTAAATGACGTGTTATGCGTCGGGCCTAAGTTGCAGACCTTACTCTCCGGCGTTTTGACTTTGTTTCGGCGGTTTAGCCATGTTTTCACGTGCGACATCGAACAGATGTATCGCCAAATTGCCATGCATCCCGATGACTCGGCGTACCTGTGTATTTTATGGCGTGAGGAGGTTACCGCCCCACTAAGGGTTTTCGCTTTGCGTACCATTACTTACGGGCTGGCTTGCGCCCCTTTTCAGGCATTGCGAACCTTGCAGCGGCTGGCTGAGGATGAGGCAGTTAATTTTCCTGCGGGAGCGGCGGTACTTAGTCGTAATATTTTTGTTGATGATATTGCTGCGGGTGCTGATTCAAAATCAGAGCTTTGCAAATTACAACAGGAACTAATTCTGTTGTTATTGTCAGGAGGTTTCAATTTGAAAAAATGGTGTACTAATCAACCTGACTGCCTACCTGAATCAGCCGCTCAGAGTGATTCCGTCGTGTCTAAGGATATTCTGGGTTTAAGTTGGGACCATTCAACCGATTGCTTCTCATTTCCTCCATTGGCCTGTTGCAGTAATGCTCAGGTTCAATTTACCAAACGTGTCATGTTATCCCAGATGGCCCAATTATTTGACCCATGTGGTTGGCTTTCGCCAGTGATTTTCAGGGCCAAGGCTTTTTTCCAAAAACTCTGGGTTGAGGGCTTGGAATGGGATGCTCCTCTCAGTAATGACTTAAATGATTATTGGAGTCAATTCCTGTCTTCTCTGAATCATCTTTCGGTAATCACTATTTCTCGGCCATTCCTCTCTAACGGTGGGCATATTGAAAGGGTTATATTACATGGTTTCTGTGATGCTTCCCAGTTGGGTTATGCGGCCGTCATTTACCTGTCCATTTATACTGACTCTGGTCCTCCGGTGGTTTCGTTAGTGTCTTCTAAAACTAAAGTGGCACCTCTTAAAACTTTATCAATCCCACGTTTGGAGTTGTTGGGAGCTTATCTTTTAGCCAAACGTGTTCGTCATTTTGTTGGCTTATTCTCTTCATGCATTCAAATGAGTCAAGTTTTCTTGTGGACGGACTCGACAATTGTTTTGGATTGGCTGAATATGCCTACTTTTAAATTGAAGACGTTTATTGCTAATCGGGTGGCTGCCATTACCGAGTGGACCGATACTAAGTCTTGGCATCATGTTCATGGTGTTTCTAACCCCGCTGATTTAGCCTCTAGAGCTGGTTGGAGACCAAGGTCTCTTCGTTTCTCACTCAGGAGCCCCGGGTGGAATTGTTTGAGCACTTGTCCTCGTGCCCCTTAGTGGTGGGGGTTACCTCAGCTATCTTAAGGTGGACTATGCCTTCGCGGATTGAAGCTTCCACAGCCGTGGGTTGGAAGAGGTTGGCTGTCAAGTATATTTTACGCTACATTCAGCGCAGCGTGTTTGGACAGGAGCTCACGGCTCTTCGTTTAGGTAAGCGGCTCCCGGTCCGCATTCAGCGCCTGGTCCCGTTTATAGATGATTTTGGCCTCATTCGAGTACCCGGTCGCTTGAGCAACTCTACGGTAACTAGAAATCGTTTTCCGGTTTTACTGCCCAAGCATCACCACCTAGTAGGGTTGCTAATTCATCACACCCATGTGTGGTTAGGTCATGCTGGGCCCTTGCAAGTTCAATTTCAGCTTGCTCAAAATTATTGGATTTTGTCCGCATGTCAGGTCATAAGAACCATAATTTGGAAATGTCTTCCTTGTTTCAGGGCGCGTCCTCGCCCCACCAACCCATTAATGGGGGATCTGCCAATTCCTAGGTTTAATCCAGCACCTCCATTTTATTCTTCTGGCATGGATTATGCTGTCCCGTTTTTGGTACGGGCTTACGCCGTTTGGAAGGCACCTATAGTCAAAGGTTATCTATGCATTTTCATCTGCTTAGCCACTAAAGCAGTTCACTTTGAAGTAGCTATGGATCTTTCAACGCCACAGTTTATTGATGTGTTGAGGCGGTTTATTAGTCGTCGTGGTGCTCCTAAAACACTGTATTCGGATTGTGGCAAGAATTTTGTGGGGTCGCGCTCCGAACTTAAACGGGAGCTCAAAAATGTTCTTTCCAATCCTGACATGTCAGCTCAGATAACAGCTTTTGCTGTTGATAACAACATTGAGTTTAAATTTATTCCTCCGTCTGCCCCTCATCAGGGTGGCTTGTGGGAACGGGCTGTCCAGTCTGCCAAGTTTCATATGAAACGCATGATTGGGACCAGGTCGTTGACTGTAGCAGAATTTTCGTCTTTATGCATTTGTATTGAGGCAATCTTAAATTCCCGTCCTTTAACTGCCCTATCTTCAGATCCAAGTGATTACCAGGCTCTAACGCCTGGTCATTTTCTGGTTGGCCGCCCCATTACCGCGCCCCCGGAAGCTTAAGTCTCGTTAAATGAAAGGACCGTCCATCATTACAAACAAATTGCCGCTTTGCTCCAAGCATTATGGAAAAGGTGGTGTTTGGAATACTTGACGGCACTTCATGCCAGTTCGAAGTGGTCGTCTGAGGCCAGAAACTTAATGGTTGGGGACCTGGTGGTTATGGAGGAACAGAATTCTCCTCCCCTGATGTGGCCTCTTGGCCGAGTTTCAGCTGTGTTTCCGGGGAGCGACGGGGTTGTTCGTCGCGCTTCAGTTAAAACTTCCACAGGTTTTTTTGAACGACCTGCTATCAAATTATACAGGTTGCCTATATCTTCTTGATTGGGTTTGTCTTGTTTTCGGGTGAGCAGAATTAGTTTCAATGATTGTGTTGGGGACTTACTTGACACTTTTCTGGGATTTCCCAGGTGATTCCTTCCAGCTGTTGTCCGCAGTGAAGTTTACATTGTGGAATGTTTCTGGCATGGCGTTGTGCCAGTTTATTGGGAGTTATGGATGCTCAACAAATCAACAACAACAAAATAAGCAAAAAAAAAATGATAAAAAATAAAAAATCAAAAAAGGAGAAAAAAAGGTTAAAAAAAAACCTAGGAAATATTAACTAAGTTGATTTGCTGAGTTTTGCGTTGTGTTTGGCTGGGCCATTGTTTATTGCATGGTGTTGGGTTTTGTCTGCTCTACCCGAACCTTTCGGATTGCTCGCCTGGTCGATACGCCCGCGACGGAGTTATTCGGCATTCTTTTCTCTAATTAATTGCATGTTTTGCATGTTTTTCTGTATGTTTGAATTTTCTTGTGTTTGCGTGTGACCCCCTCCTATGTTGGAGGGTAATTTTCAGAGAGTGTTCCTGTTCACTAAAAACCAAATTTTTTGTAATGTATTTTGGCCATTTCTTTTGGTGTAGTTGGTTGTTGACCCATTGCGGTCAATGGGGGCCGGTGTTCGATATTTCGGATCGAACCGGTCAATAATTTTCATTTTTTCAAAGTTGGCACTATGGCGTTTGTAGGGTCCATGCATGCACTGGACCTGAAGCTTTTGTCGTACGCCAACCTTCGTAGTGTTAACATCCACAAGCCGGACTCTTCGGCAGGTAGAAATCCTTTGCATGTAACCCGTCCTCTTCCCAACCATTCTATCCTGCCTGAGTGTCAGGATCAACCCATTCGTGAGATTACGGTAAGTCATTTTACTATTAATTATTTCTCGTTAGCAACTCTGCATGCTACGCTGCTATAGAGCTCACCAGAGGCTATCAGATTTTACTGTAAGAAAGTCGTCTTACCTTCAGACTGTCAAAATAATATCGTACAGTATGTTATAATTATTTCATAAATATTGTATTGTGTGTTTATGCCGGTACATCATGCATAAGGAACTTGGACACTTCTCATGTTTTATATAAGCAGCAGGATGACACAGTGTATTACATACTGTGTTACAAATTCTCAGTAATGGCCCAATTATTCTTCAGCCATATGATCATTGTTTGGACTCTCTCTCAAATATTATTGTGCCAATGTAACATTTATTGCAATATTGGCATTCAATTTTGACAATCATAGGACAAACAAAAAAAACAACTGAAAAAATGTTATTTTGAACACCTAAAGGCATACAAAAAAACCAGAAATATATAAATCTAATTTGGCCACACATGCAATAAACACTGGGCATGAATTCCCAGACATAACGAACGTGACACTAATAAAACACATACCACACAAGGGCACCATAATGAACATTTGGGAAAATTTACAAATATACAAACACAAAACAAACTAATACCTGAACAAATAGAAATCAATAACAAACATGATACAATTTTCAAAGCACTCAACATCAAAAATACACAAAATACTAATATATACACCACAATCACACACAATAATAACAATTTAAAAAACCAAAAACCAATGGGAAGCCATAACAGCAGCCAACCAGCACACAGGTACTCCACAAGATTCAAAATTAGAAAGGCTGATGATGGGATCACTAAGGATCCCGAAACATGTTCCAAATAAGGGAAAAATAACACCTTGAAGTATGTTCAGTAATTAATTATTAAATGAATGTTGATTTTATTTGTAAGGTTGATCCAGGATGTCGTTTAGTGTACTTCGGCAGAGAACAATGGGCAAATACAAATAACAAAATGCGTATATCAAGAAAAATATAACATTATGGGCGTAAAACTGATGAACAATAACTATTACCTCAACATAGATTACGTATAATAAAAATTACGCAAACTCAACACTTCTTATTTTCATATTTTTCATTCACCCAATCACGCACACTTTCACACTTCTACATTTGTTTTTATTGATCTCAATTTAAAAAATGCCAGTATTTAATTATTACTTCCCTTGATTATGATGCGTAGAAGTCCGCCACATGGGACGTCTCCTCGGGCGTGCACTGTTTCGTTGTTTTCACTTTTTACATCTTACGGCTGAACTGTCAATTTATTCCCAATCTTTTTACTGATCACTGATTATTTACATGATTTATATTTTTTACGTTCCAATATTAGTTAAACTTTCACATTTTATGATTTGCGGTTTATGCGGGCGCCCGTGATTGCTGCTGCACAGCGCAAAGGATGATTGTCGACTGGCGTTCAGTGTTAAAATTTCCGTTCGGTGGCGTCTCGGTAACCAGTTCATCCCACTCCCCGCCATACGTCTCGTCCTCAGTATTGGAAAGTTCCGTTTGCTTAGTATCACCTTTTCAACTTGACATGAACTGATTTTCGTCAACAGCATACTAGCGGTGTTAGTCACTTGCTATAAATAAACTTTCGTTATGCTTCATAACCATATATGGTCATGAAACTCTCACTGGCAACTGCCTCACCTTATGGGTGCCCCATCTTCACTTGTTAAGTTATTTATAAAATTCAAAAATAATATCTATGCAAATTTTGCCCCCCCCCCCAATGAGAGGTTTTATGCCGAAGCATAAAAGCTCTCATTGACACTCTCATACTTCCTAAAGGGATCAGCCAAGATATGTCGCCACAACCCCCTTACGTTTTATTAAAAATCCTGGTTAACTTACCCCCTGGTCCAGTGACTGTGACCGCACCTGAATGACCTTACTGGACTTCTCTCTCGAGATCCCAACACTGCAAGGCCAGACAGACACTTGACGCTCCTGCTCTGGCGCGCAGGCCAGCACAGACCGCCGCCACACAGCATCACCAGACACTGAAACATGAAATCAAAATATCAAATAGTGGCCTGTTATAATAACATATCCCTAACTGATCTGGTTCCCCTTAGCTGTGTTGGTTTGCATTAAGAAGTACTGAGTTTTCCTTTTTTTTTCCCCCATACATTTGGATGAATACTTAGTCTAACATAATACATTATAAGAATTCCATACCAACATTCTGTATAACCTTCTCTCGTTAACTCTTATCCCAAAATTCAAAATTATTGCTCTGATTCCCATCAAAATTTAAATAAACATTTCCCATTACAACGTATAAATACCTTCCATTATATAATTCACATTTCAAAATTAATAAACTCCTTATATAGAGTAAACACATTAAATCAACACCAGAACAAATTACTTACTTAACAATCGTTAAGCATCTTCATATTACTCCTTAATACATCAAAATAAAATACTCCTCGTCAATACAACATCATTCATTTACATCAGAAAATCAATTACATACTCTACATTATTGATGTAACTCATTTTAATATTTAATATTATTAGTACACTTGTTACTAACAACCTAGTAACCACCTTCTCCATCATCACATAATTTATTAAATTATGAATTTATTTTAAATTCCTCCTTCCACACACACTATTACCCCCCCCCCCCCAGACTGTAGCGCCCAGTTTCCTCCACAAGAACTGAAGCGGAAGGGGTGAACACTTTTCTTTTCTTTCTCCCCCATCCTTGCTTTGGCTTTATACAAAATTCGGCATTACTGATATCCTGGATACCAGTAATCTTACTAAATTAATATTCACACTCCCTTAATCGGTCTATCACCCATCCATACTTAGGTATATAGCCATGTTCCAAAGTTATATCATCTTAGATTCCCCTGATCTAAACCCCCCCTCCCAGTTGTATTTCTAAGTTCACCAATTTAGAATATTAAGCCAAATCCACGGTCAGGGTTCGGTGAAGCCGTGACCGCCCGAAAATGGGGAATTGCATTTACCATATATCTTATATGGTTTATATCTACACATTGATAACTTAAACCTAATTAATTATAATGACCAACTACAGACAAGGCCACAAAAATTAATTTTTTTTAATTATTTTTTGTTGTTAAACTCAATTGGTGCCAAACAATGCACCCGTTACCTTAATGTTTAATCTAAAAGTTATACTTTCATGTACCCCCCAATTCATTATAAAATAATCTGTATTTATTCGTCCATGATTTTAATGAATTAAAAGAATAATTAACATTACTCATGTAAATAATACCTTTTTAACTGTGTTACATTATAAGTTCCCTTTATTTCTCGGGTTTGTAGGTATATTAATACATAAGCATTTTCCATTCTTTTTTTCACTAACCTTATAGGGACTGTCGTATAACAAGAAGAATTTTTTAATCTCTTTATCCAAAGCTGATGATTGATCATGGTTTTTTATTAATACCAGTTGCCTTACCTCATATTTGATGGGTGTTAAATTCCTATCATGTCTTCTTTTCCGTTGTTCGGCCTTACTCAATAGCCACTCCTTGGCAAGCACCAGTTTTCTCACATGTGGTACCTCAGTTCGCGTTGGAAATTTTATTAGTTCCTCTATTATGCGTGATGGCCTCCTCTGAAACATTAACTCATGAGGACTATAGCTAGTGGACTCGTGTAAGCTACAGTTAATGTATCCTTCTATTTTATTCACAAATGTGGCCCACAATGAATGTTTTTGGTGGCAGAAGGTTCTAAACATACGCCCTAATTCCCGCATAACACGCTCACTAGGATTTGATTGGGGATGATACACCGATGTATGTTTAACTAAAATATTTTCCCAACCTAACGTTTCCCTCCAAGTGTTGCTGGTAAACTGAGAACCATGATCCGACAATATTATTTTAGGTCTACCGACTTCAGCAATGTATTCACTGACTATCTTTCTAGCTAGTACCAAAGATGTAGCTTTTTTAATAGGGTACAACTTTACAAATTTGGTAAAAACATCTAGGACGACAAATAAATAAATCACTCCTCCTCGACTTTTGGGTAGAGGACCATATAAATCAACGGCAACTATTGCTAAAGGACTGACTGGTATTACATGTTGCATTAAACCCTCCTGTTTACGATTATTTACCTTGGCTTTCTGACAAATTTCACACGTTTTTAACATTTTACGTATGGTTTTTTCCATATTATTAAATTTACAACTCTTTTAATATGTCACTGCATTTCTTGGGACCTATATGACCATACCTCAAATGTCAATCTTTCACTGCTTTGGATATTAAAACTTTAGGAATGCATAATTTCCAATCATCACCTTGTTCATTTGTCCGGTGAAATAAATGTTTATTATACAAACTAAAATGTTTTTCCCATTTGTTAGATATATTGGGTATCTGATTTAATGCTATTATTATTTTACCAAGTTCTGTATCTTTTCCTTGTTCTGTTGCGAGGTTATGTATTAATTTTTTCATATCTACTCCCTCCACTTCTTTGATTATAAATATTTTATATGTATTTGCCATATCTACCTCAGTATTATTATCAAAATCAGTTCTAGATAGGACATCAGCTACTGTTTTCTTTACCTCTACAATACTCTGGTTAAATCATACTCTTGTAGTATTAACATCCAACGTACTAACCTAACATGTGTTAGTTTACAGTTTTTTTAAAATGTTAAGGCTTGATGGTCTGATCTTATTATTATTTTGTTTCCTAACAAATATGTCCTGAATTTTTTACAGGCGAAAACTATTGATAGTGCTTCCTTTTCCGTTATTGTGTAGTTCTTTTCACTAGCTACCAAGGATCTACTTGCAAAAGCTATCACATTATGGTTACCATCCCCATCTAACTGAGATAGTTCTACACCCAAAGCTATGTCCAATGCGTCGGTGTGTATGTAAAATGGTTCTATAAAATTAGGATGGGCTAATATGACAGTGTTTAAAAACTTATTTTTTATTTGTTCAAATGCAGTTTGCTCTTGTAAACCCCATTGCCATCGATTACCCTTACTTAATAAATGCCCCAGTTGTGCAGTTAAATAGGAATATTTTTCTCTACGAATTGCCTATAATAGTTACACAGGCCTAAAAAACTATGCAGTTGTTTCACATTCTTAGGTACTGGAAAATCTTGTATTATCTCTACCTTTTTAGGATCTGTACTGATACCCTTGGCTGAAATTATGTGGCCTAAAAAATTGACCTGTTCTTTTAAAAACTCTGATTTCTTAAACTTGACAGTTATGCCATACTCGTGCAATTTATTTAATACTCTATCTAGCCTTTCACAATGTGTATTAATATCTGGTGAAGTTATTACTATGTCGTCTACATAAACAGTTGTAAACTCTAAAATCTCTCTCCCTAACACGTAGTCCAAACATTTAATAAATATCGGTATGGAGAACCATACATGACTTCCATATTCTAAGGTTTATATTTAAAATCATTTTCAGCCAAACAGCCAGGCTGTGTCTTACCTGCCTTTTTATTGCTGTATTAAATGAAAAATATTATATTACATTAAAATGAAAAAATTATAATTTTATTGCCTGGCAACAAAATTATTTTATTTTTAACAATTACCATTGTTTCAAAAAGTTTAAATAAATTTTCAAGTACTTTACTCTTGTTAAAACGTAAAAGGTTGCAGGTAAACTACCCCTTCCCCTTAACCGATCTTCACCAAAATCGAAAGTCATTGAGAGCTCTACAATTCAGGGAAGTATGCAAAAAAATTATTTGATTCTGTTTGAATTTGCGGCTGTTATCGTTTGCCATAGAAAATACGCTTGATAAAAAAACGTTGCAGGTAAACTACCCCTTCCCCTTAACCGATCTTCACCAAAAACAATAGGTCTTGAGTACTCTACAAATCAGGGCTGTATGCAAAACATTATTTGATTCTGTTTGAATTTGCGGCTGTTATCGTTTGCCATAGAAAATACCCTTGTTAAAAAAACGTTGCAGGTAAACTACCCCTTTCCCTCAACCGATCTTCACCAAAAACAATAGGTCTTGAGAACTCTACAATTCAGGGCTGTATGCGAAACATTATTTGATTCTGTTTGAATTTGTGGCTGTTATCGTTTGCCAAAAAAAAAAAATTTCCCTTGATAAAAAAAACCGTTGCAGGTAAACTACCCCTTCCCCTCAACCGATCTTCACCAAAAACAATAGGTCGCGAGTACTCTACAAATCAGGGCTGTATGCAAAAAATTATTTGATTCTGTTTGAATTTGCGGCAGTTGTCGTTTGCCATAGAAAATACGCTTGATAAAAAACGTTGCAGGTAAACTACCCCTTCCCCTCAACCGATCTTCACCAAAAACAATAGGTCTTGAATACTCTACAAATCAGGGCTGTATGCAGAAAATTATTTGATTCTGTTTGAATTTGCGGCTGTTATCGTTTGCCATAGAAAATACCCTTGTTAAAAAAACGTTGTAGGTAAACTACCCCTTTCCCTTAACCGATCTTCACCAAAAACAACAGGTCTTGAGAACTCTACAATTTAGGGCTGTATGCAAATAATCTTTTGATTCTGTTTGAATTTGCGGCTGTTATCGTTTGCCATAGGAAATACCCTTGTTAAAACATAAAATGTTACAGGTAAACTACCCCTTTCCCTTAACCGATCTTCACCAAAAACAATAGGTCTTGAGAACTCTACAATTCAGGGCTGTATGCGAAACATTATTTGATTCTGTTTGAATTTGCGGCTGTTATCGTTTGCCAAAAAAAAAAAATTTCCCTTGATAAAAAAAAACCGTTGCAGGTAAACTACCCCTTTCCCTCAACCGATCTTCACCAAAAACAATAGGTCGCGAGTCCTCTACAAATCAGGGCTGTATGCAAAAATTTATTTGATTCTGTTTGAATTTGCGGCAGTTATCGTTTGCCATAGAAAAAAAATCTATAGACAGACAGACACACAGACAGACAGACACACAGACACTTTTCGGAAAACGACTTTTTTTCATGTTTTGAGTGTAGTACAATCAGAATCTGCAATAATCTCGAACACGATTTTTTTTGCCATCACCATACTTCCATTCCTTAAGGAATATGGAAGTAAAATATCGGTATGGAGAACCATACATGACTTCCATATTCTAAGATTTATATTTAAAATCATTTTCAGCCAAACAGCCAGGCTGTCTTACCTGCCTTTTTATTGCTGTATTAAATGAAAAATATTATATTACATTAAAATGAAAAAATTATAATTTTATTGCCTGGCAACAAAATTATTTTATTTTTAACAATTACCATTGTTTCAAAAAGTTTAAATAAATTTTCAAGTACTTTACTCTTGTTAAAACGTAAAAGGTTGCAAGTAAACTACCCCTTCCCCTTAACCGATCTTCACCAAAATCGAAAGTCATTGAGACCTCTACAATTCAGGGACGTATGCAAAAAATTATTTGATTCTGTTTGAATTTGCGGCTGTTATCGTTTGCCATAGAAAATACCCTTGTTAAAAAAACGTTGCAGGTAAACTACCCCTTTCCCTCAACTGAACTTCACCAAAAACAATAGGTCTTGAGAACTCTACAATTTAGGGCTGTATGCAAATAATCTTTTGATTCTGTTTGAATTTGCGGCTGTTATCGTTTGCCATAGGAAATACCCTTGTTAAAACATAAAACGTTACTGGTAAACTACCCCTTTCCCTTAACCGATCTTCACCAAAATTAACAGATCTTGAGAACTCTACAATTCAGGGCTGTATGCGAAACATTATTTGATTCTGTTTGAATTTGCGGCTGTTATCGTTTGCCAAACAAACAAAATTACCCTTGCTAAAAAAAAACCGTTGCAGGTAAACTACCCCTTTCCCTCAACCGATCTTCACCAAAAACAATAGGTCGCGAGTACTCTGCAAATCAGGCCTGCATGCAAAACATTATTTGATTCTGTTTGAATTTGCGGCTGTTATCGTTTGCCATAGAAAATACCCTTGTTAAAAAAACGTTGCGGGTAAACTACCCCTTTCCCTCAACCGATCTTCACCAAAAACTACAGGTCTTGAGAACTCTACAATTTAGGGCCGTATGCAAATAATCTTTTGATTCTGTTTGAATTTGCGGCTGTTATCGTTTGCCATAGGAAATACCCTTGTTAAAACATAAAACGTTACAGGTAAACTACCCCTTTCCCTTAACCGATCTTCACCAAAAACAATAGGTCTTGAGTACTCTACAAATCAGGGCTGTATGCAAAACATTATTTGATTCTGTTTGAATTTGCGGCTGTTATCGTTTGCCATAGAAAATACCCTTGTTAAAAAAACGTTGCAGGTAAACTACCCCTTTCCCTCAACCGAACTTCACCAAAAACAATAGGTCTTGAGAACTCTACAATTTAGGGCTGTATGCAAATAATCTTTTGATTCTGTTTGAATTTGCGGCTGTTATCGTTTGCCATAGGAAATACCCTTGTTAAAACATAAAACGTTACTGGTAAACTACCCCTTTCCCTTAACAGATCTTCACCAAAATTAACAGATCTTGAGAACTCTACAATTTAGGGCTGTATGCGAAACATTATTTGATTCTGTTTGAATTTGCGGCTGTTATCGTTTGCCAAACAAACAAAATTACCCTTGCTAAAAAAAAACCGTTGCAGGTAAACTACCCCTTTCCCTCAACCGATCTTCACCAAAAACAATAGGTCGCGAGTACTCTGCAAATCAGGGCTGCATGCAAAAAATTATTTGATTCTGTTTGAATTTGCGGCAGTTATCGTTTGCCATAGAAAAAAATCTACAGACAGACAGACACACAGACACTTTTCGGAAAACGACTTTTTTTCATGTTTTGAGTGTAGTAGAATCAGAATCTGCAATAATCTCGAACACGATTTTTTTTGCCATCACCATACTTCCATTCCTTAAGGAATATGGAAGTAAAATTGAGACACTTACGTTCAATCCAAAAGGCAATCTACAAAATTGATAATTTCTTCCATTATAGAGAAATGCTACATACTTGCGAGATCCCTCCTCTAATTCTATTTGCCAATATCCAGCCGTTAAGTCCAGTGTTGTAATGTATTTTGTCGCATTAAAACGTTGTAGAATCTCGCCCACCGGTTCCGGTGACTCTCTATCTGTAATAATTATTTTATTTACTTGTCTAGCGTCTAAACATAATCTTATCGATAAGTCTTTCTTAGTAACCACTACTACTAAAGGGTTGGAATAGGGTGAGGTGGATTTTTCTATTATCCCTTCTGCTAACATCTTGTTTATTTCCTCTTGTACTAACCCCCTTTTAGAGTATGGTACCGGATATACTTTAGGCGCAAAAGGTGTTTTTTCTTTAACAATTAATCTACCCTTAAAATCCTTTACTAGACCTGGGTTATCTGAAAAAACTAATTTATTTTATCTATTACCTGTACTACTCTCTCCCTATCTTGATAACTAAACTCCCCAGTTTGATATAGAATTTTATTCATTTTTTCAACCCATCTTCAATTCCCATTAACTCATGCCTATTTACCTTTGAATTACAATAATTTATCATCAAGGGTCTGCATTCATTAATTTCATTATCGGATACTAATATTCCTTTACTAATTATTTTTAATGCTTTCATTTCTACATCTCTTGTTCGTATAAATGGTACTTCAATTATATTGTTTTCATTGTTTAATTTCATAGTTTGTGTATAATAATTTAACTCAACTTTAAAATTGTTTAAAAAATCATTTCCCATTATTGCCCCTATATTCAAACCTGAAATTACTAAAAAAGGTACATTTATTTGGTGTTTGTTTATTTTTAGCTGTAACATTATTTGTTTAGTTACTCTTTTACTCCGAACACCTGTTACACCTATAACACTAATTCCCAATACTGGTAGTTGTGGAATTGTCTCAGTGATTAGATTTTTTATTTTTTCAAAAATTTTATCTATAGCGGTAATTTCACTCCCTGAATCTACTAGAAAGGTGTATTTGGAATTGAACACTTCGGCTTTGAATTCAGCCATGCTAAAACTACTACTCTCACCTACTTCTTCATCGGATAATTCATTATGTATATTGGTAATAAGTGACCCTATTGTCATGTTATTTCTAGATGGCTGGGGACTTTCCTTTTCAACCGTCCTTATTAGTTTAACTGTGCTGGAGGTGGTGGTTCGTTGTAAGCCCCCCCACCCTATGATCCCCTCTACTATTGTGATTATTAGAAGGTGCTTCAATACCCCTAGTCTCATTTATATTGCCAACATATCCCCCTCTCCCTCTGTGGTTCAAACCTCCCGGCATTCCCCTATTACTGGTAAAACCTCTCCCTCTATTATTACCTCTAAACTCATTACTATAATTTTCCTTTCTATTGTACTCGCTATTATCAAACCCTCTATTATAATTAGCTTCTCTCCCTTGGGCACCACCCCTAGGATCCTGACACCTATGACACTGATTTTGAGAACTATTATAGTTGCTAGCTCTACAATTAGGGTGTGGACATAACCACGCACCCCCCTCTGATCTACTCATATTATTATCATGTATAATAAAACGGTCTGGTTGTCTTAATTCGGTATTTATTGGCCTCAACTCTCTATCTCTAAATTGATACTTATTGTCTTCTTCTTCTTTCATACTCTGGTAAGCTTCTAATATTTTCTCTAACTTGGCTATATCAGTAAACTCCCGGGTTCTAATTGTGGATCGTATGTCTTTAGGTAAATGTTTACTAACATACCTTATAAAAGATGGAAGAGGCATTGGTGGTTCTAAATATTTAACCTGGCTATGTAGTCGTGTCACATATGCAGTAATGCTTATATGTTTAATATTAAAACTACCCCATCCCATTATTGTGCTACGTAAACCCTCTTGCTTTTCCTTTGACCAATATTTATTTTTAAACGCTCGTTCAAATTCATCAAAATCTGCCCAATTATCATTATGAGCGTCCGCCCAAATTTTAGCATCCCCTTTAAAATATTTCAAAATTCGTACTAATTTTATTTCCCAACTTTCTTTGTTATACTTATTAAAACTTTTTATGGAATTTAAAAATTGTATGGGGTTCACTCCCTTACCCTCATTACTGAAATAACCTAATTCAACATCAACATTCACTCTCTCACACATATTGGTTAGTCTTTGATTAATTGCTAGGCTTAGATCTTCTCTGACTTTAATTATTTCTAGTTCATGTTCTGTGTGTTTACTTTTCAAATTAGTTACACTAGTTTTAATTGTATCAAGTTGTTCAATATTACATTTGAGTTCATTATTCACACTCTCTTGTAGCTTATTTGATTTTTTAATCCGTTCACATTCACCAATCACACCTTGAACATTACTTTCAATTTTATCATTTTGTTTTTTAAATTTATCGTTAAATTTATTAGTTAACACATCAAATTTTTTGTCCGTCTCTAGCAGTTTCTCATCCTGCTTTTCGCTAATTATTTTTATATCATTTTTTACCTCGGTTTGTATTTTATTTATCTTTATAGTCATTTCACCTTTCACTCTCGCAATAATCTCACTCTGTTTCTCTAGTTTATTATTTATTTCAACGAACTTCTCACTCACTCCATTAAAACTCTCACTTATACTTTTAAATTGGTTATTCATACTTAATTTACTCATTTCTATTTCGCTTCTTATATTCACGAATTCGTTATTCATGTCTCCTAATTTCTCGTCTTGTTTGTCAAGTTTATTATTTATTTCATTTAACTCTGACTTGATATTTCATTATTCTTATTTTGTTGGTCAAACTTATTATTCATCTCTGACTTGATTTCAGTTTTCATTCCTGACACATTTCCATAATCATTGTTAATTGCTTAAATATATCTACCTCGTTATTTCTACAACACTCAGCTTCAACCGTTTCATTTACATTTGCTATTTCGCCTACATTCTTGACATTTTCGTTTGTGGTTACTATATTATCTTGCGTAACATCCAACACTGACCCCACATCTGCACTTTCATCTAAATTTGTATTTGCGTCTTTCTCTGCCATTTTTCGACTAAATTGTAAATCAACTTTAATGTAAATAATATAAAATTCAACTTTAATTTACAATGTCACTGTTAACTCGGGTGCCAACTGAAGTATTAACAGTTGGGTAATTACGATTAAAATAAGATAAGGTCCCTGTTCGGGCGCCAACTGAAGTATGTTCAGTAATTAATTATTAAATGAATGTTGATTTTATTTGTAAGGTTGATCCAGGATGTCGTTTAGTGTACTTCGGCAGAGAACAATGGGCAAATACAAATAACAAAATGCGTATTTCAAGAAAAATATATCATTATTTATTTTCTTTTGATAACATGAAACAGGTCATGAAAACATTTATTCCGCCTTAAGGCGTAAAACTGATCAACAATAACTATTACCTCAACATAGATTATGTATATTAAAAATTATGCAAACTCAACACTTCTTATTTTCATATTTTTCATTCACCCAATCATGCACACTTTCACACATCTACATTTCTTTTTATTGAGCTCAATTTAAAAAATGCCAGTATTTAATTATTACTTCCCTTGATTATGATGCATAGAAGTCCGCCACATGGGACGTCTCCTCGGGCGTGCACTGTTTCGTTGTTTTCACTTTTTACATCTTACGGCTGAACTGTCAGTTTATTCCCAATCTTTTTACTGATCACTGATTATTTACATGATTTATATTTTTTACGTTCCAATATTAGTTAAACTTTCACATTTTATGATTTGCGGTTTATGCGGGCGCCCGCGATTGCTGCTGCACAGCGCAAAGGATGATTGTCGACTGGCGTTCAGTGTTAAAATTTCCGTTCGGTGGCGTCTCTGTAACCAGTTCATCCCACTCCCCGCCATACATCTCGTCCTCAGTATTACGTTCCAATATTAGTTATCGAAAAAACTAACACATACACCACAATCACACACAATAAAACCAGTTTGAAGTACCAGAAGCCAACAAGAAGCCACAATAATAATAGTCAACCAACACATATGTACTTCACCAGACACAAAAACCGGAAGGCTGAGGATGGGTACAAGATGGTACCCGAAACATGTTCCTAATAAGGAAAAAAATATCTTGAGGTAAATTCATTATAAATATTAAATGTAATATATATATATATATATATATTGTAACGAAAAGTTTCCGTCGTGTCTGTAAATTAGACGAGTATATCGTGTATGTTGTGGTGTGCGTTCGTCTCACACTGGAGTCGTTACATCAATCCTTGCGCTAACGAAGTCCGTAGCGAAGCTATAATTACCAGTACAACACAGTAGTAACCTTACCTGTTCTTAAATAGGGGTTTGTGAATCCCGGGTGGCACCAAATTGTTTATTAAAACAATTAAACTTATCAAATAATATTTTAAAAGGGTGTTCTCAGCGATGACGGCCGGGGCATTCAAATAATTCCTGCTCGTTCAGCCTCCTGAATCGAGTAGGTAGTTGTTCGAATTGCAACGTGAGCGCTGGTCGTCAAATCTAGCTTTCGTTAACAAACACAAGTAATACAATACACTCCCTATGAAATAAAAACAATGGTTACTCTTTGTACTAGTTATTTTAATGGTTGATTTGTAATATTTCAGTTTGACAATTAAAATTATTCTTGTTGATTAATAAATTTGTTATAAGTTCATATTATATCAAAAGGTTATATTCTAATTTAACAATTTTCAGTGTTTTGTTTTTTCTTATTTAATCTTTGAAAGAGAATATTCAGTTGACAGTGAGAGTTTAAATTACTTTTTAGAAATATTTAAGGTGAGTTTATTTTTGGAATTTGGGTAATTCAATTATACTTATCAAATCAGGCGACTTGGTATAAACGGTTGTCAGTCAAAAATGTATTTGGGTTGCATTAGGCATCAATTTTCAGTAATCTTGGGGTTTAGGTATGTCTTGCGTCCTTTTCATATTGGATGTAGTCATATTTTCATTTAATTTCCTGGTAAAAAGATCCTTGGCATCAGTTAAATGTTCTGGTCTTTCGTCTGCTTCTTAATGGTTCATCGTTTTGGATTTTGTTTACTTTTTTGACATATAGTAATATAACTTTTTGTAATAGTGTTTTTGAATTTTATAATTTTTGTTCACCCGTTCTATTACTCTGCTCGTGAATGAATGTGTGCGTGACGAGCATTTTTTAATTCGCTCGTGGCGTTTGTGGTATAGTATAGGTGTATAATTGAGGGTATTGATCAGTTCAGTTACTTCTGTGAATGTTATTCGTATGTAGTGAGTCGAGTTGTACTTTTTCTTACTACTTACGGGCAAACTGCATCTCTCGCCGTTCGGTTTGAATATTGCCGCCTCGCCACCTGATTGGTGCACGCCGTCTTGCAGTGTCGACTTCGCTAACTGTGGTGTTTTGTTGTTTTCACTTTAATAATTCTCTATATATTATCTTATTTTGTACGAATCAAACGTACAGCGTTGCAGAACAATAATATTTATTAAACCCTTTAATAATTTTCAGTTATTTAATAGTACATTGTTTTATATTGATTCCGGCTTTTACAATTGCTCAGTTGGCAGGCTCAGTCGTTTGTATCATGGGGCGCCGCTTGGCGAATAATGTTTGTTTACAATAAAATTTTTCACAGGGCGTGTTAAGAAGTCCTTTTGACTACACAAGTTTTGGATTAACGGCTAAAATGCACTAATTTATAATAATTCTTAAAACTAGGTACACAATATTTAATATATTAATACATTCAAGTAAGTAATCATCAATGAAAGTTAGAATAGTTTTTGGTTAGGATTTTGACAAGTTATGTTTATTAATAATTTATTATAGATCAGTTCAAATGGTTATTAATTGATTAAGTTTCAATAATAGTGATATTATAAATACCTTCAGTTCTTGTTCAAAATAGTGATCAGTGAAGTGAAAATTGTGATTTGTTATTATGGATAAAAAATGGGAATTCGTTTTTAGTGAGATTATTGTTTTATACTCGTCAGTTCTCGTTGGGGCTTCCTCGATGTACATCTACTTCTTCCGGATGGATCTGGTCGTCTTCTACTCTTCGGATGTTCATCAATCTCGTTCAGATGGTTTTTCCATAAAGTTCGGCTTCCCTCTCGTTCCACAGTCGTTCGTCTTCTTCGGTTGTAGTAGATCGCTCCTTTTCTTCCTTCGGGATGAGTCATCAGCTATGTTTCTTGAAGTCTTCTTAATTTCCACTGATAATTTTATTTTGTGAGTATTTTAATAATAATTAGTTTATCAGGTGTTCCATAGGTGGCTATTACTATCTTTCTTCCTTCTGATTTCGGTCAACATTTACATATTTATGGTAAAATTTGGGTTGAGAGCTGCATACATCCGCCCTCCGCGTCGGTCAATAATGGATTAATAAAAATTCCAACGGTTTTTTGGCAATAAATTTTGGTTGCTATGGTTACCTATTAAATTATGCTAATTCACATTGGTTGTTAATTTATGTCATTGTTATATTCTGACGTTTTATTTTAGTTTAAATCTATAAAATATCTTCAAATTAAGATTTCTTTCTTATATTAATAACTATGTTTATTACATGAATACCATTGTTCATAATTTTTGATAAGGATCATTTTGATACCCCTCATGGTTACTTTTGGGTAGCTAATCACATTTTTGTTATTTTTCTTATTTATATTTCATATATATTTTATCTAAAACTGGGTGTTATTTATACATTTTGGTATTAGGTACACCTACTTAACTTGTTTAAACCTTTGGTATATTCTGATTTGATACTGGACTATTATTTGTTCTCAAATTTACAAAATTCTTCATTAACTATTAGGCCTAGAGCCTAGATTTTCCTATACTACTATCTAACATTTCTTGTAACTCCTTACCTTTATATATGGTACCTTAAAACAATTTTTTCTAGAAACAAATAATAAACATTGGTGATTCTAACTACACCTCTTATTATAACAATAAACATTTTCTTGCCAGGTTCAAGCCTGAAATTAAACTTCTAGCTATCTTTCTGTTTCTTATTACTATCTGTTTGAACTTATAATTTATTACATTATATTGGTTTTTTAAACAACAACAAAACTCTTATTATACTACTATTAAACTGTACTTTACACAATATGCTCTGCTCCCTCATTCCTTCACTAGAAAACAGTGTCTATCTTTCTTGTTTACCTTTCATTCTAATGACTTAATTTCTATCTTACTTCATAATTCTTACTACCTATTGCTTAAATTAAACACAGTATAATTAGTTCATCTTACTTGCTAGCATAAAGTTTATCACAGGTCCTTCAGTTATTCTAATACAGTCTACTAACTAAAATACCTTTTTATGTTCACCCACTACACTTTTTCCTTCATAGAAGGTTTTTTTATTTATTCACTTTCACTTCTTTATGTAACATGCTATAACTGCATGTCACCACTTTTGTATTAATACACTCTTTATTCCACTCACTTGATATTATTCACTATGTTGTTTATTTATGTTAACATCATCATGGGGTTACTGGTTATAAGTATTTATTTTATTTTCCCTTCACTAATGATCACTTTTGATTATTAACTGTGGCCTTTATTTGCCTCAGGGTATGGTTTACTGGTTTTGATTATTTTTATCACTATTCATTTGGGTGTGTTTATTATTAACTCCCTATCTTATATTTATAAATACATTTATTCATTAATAAAATATACATAACATTACTATCTTTCTTATTTGTCATTATTACCCTAGGTACATCTCATCTATGTTCTAACTACATTAGTGCATTTGTTTACATACATTTTATAGTCATTATTAGGGATTACAATGTTCGTTATCAATTTCTTGATTACATTTGGTTCTTGGTTCCTTCTTCCTTGTTCCATTGTTCTTTCTTGTGTTTATCCAATCTATTGAGTCAAGTCATCGTCAGTTTATTAGTCATTTGTCATTTTGTCATTTGGTTATTAATCTCTGAGTGTATAAGTTCTTGACCTTTCTTCTTGTCTTCAGCTTCTTTGTTTTATAATTAATTATCAATGTATTTTTCACTACCTTATGTCATGTTACAATATTAAATTAAAAATTTGGCCGTTCACAATCTTGCTTCTGTTCGGCAAGAGCGTCACTTTACGAGTAAAAAAATCTAACCGAAATATTGTAACTAACGGTGGTTGCTATAGTTACTCATTAAATCTGATTGGCTTAGATTGACAAAAAACCATTGTTATCATATTTGAATTCTTTTCAAAATCCTTGCATATCTTCTGATTGCTTTTATTCCTTTATCTTCCTCCCTAAGTATTAATTATTATCACTGTTATTTGTATTTTCTTTCAAAGATTAATTTGATACCCCATAATATTGGGTTATTTTATGTTTTACAATTTTACAATTATTTTAATATTTGCTATTTACATTTCTCTTTTAATTTAAATCCTTATTCTAATATTTTGCTTTTAATATAATTTACAAATTATCCTTGGTTAGTTATTCGCCTTGGATTTGCTATTTTCTTTGTTAATTTGTTACAATCTGTAGTTGTTTGTTTTTGGCAGTTAGGCATCTCATAGGTTTAAGTAGCCATTATTGGTATTTACTTATTTCGTACAAATTACATTTCCTTTATCTTCATGAGCTTAGTTTTGTTATTATAATTGGTCGTGTTATTTGTTAATGTGTTTTGGATCTGTTTTGGCGTTATTAGTATGTTACTATTATTTTATACATCATGGGTTGCTAATTATTTACTAACTGGTTTTCTCGTTTTCTAAGTCATACATTGCTTACTTATTTAATTTGCCAATAATAACAATGTGGCTATTATTTACTATTTTTGATCACATAAAATACAACATCTAGGCTATGGTCTGTATTATTCCTCCAGCCATATCCTATTCATAATTTTGCTTAAACAATTATTTAACAATTATTTGATAACATTTGTTTACAGTTCATTTCATTTTATATTATTTTTTGGGTGATAAACAACATCACACTTTTTGAACTTACTTACTTAATTCTCCCTTATAACATGGGTTGTTTATTGATTTGTCTTAACTTCTTATTTTTTAACTAATCTTTACCGTCACTCCATGGTAACACTATCTGTTTCCTCTTTCATGGGATTCTCCCTTTTAACTACAATTGTATTCAATTAAACCTAACAATAATATTCTTTTTTAATTACTACGGTTATCATCACTCTTCACTGTTCATTACATCTTGATTAATCGTTTACACTTAATACTATTCTTAACAAATTTCTTAATTACTAATATTTTTCACTGTTAATCATTTAATGTTTCTTTTTGATTTATTAAGTGTTTATTTTTTTATCCTTCACTATTTTTCACAATACTGACATTCTTTATAATACATTTTTCTTATTTAATCATCACCTTCACTTTTAAATTATTTATTGTTTATTATAATTTATTTAGTGTTTTTTCATTATCACTTTACTTTGGGGTTTTTACACTTCCACTTTTGCACTTCTTAAATGTTTTTGTTTTAAGTGTTTCTAAATGGGTAATCCCTATAATTACTTTCTCACTACCGTACTATCTCTTTCATTACAAATCTTATTACTAATATTAACAAGTTTAAGTCTCTATTGATTTCATCATTACATGAAAAGTCTAATTTGTGGGTTAGTTTGCTTTTATATTTAATATTCTTTAATTGAGTTTAATTAAATATCATTTACCTTTATCAGTTAACTGATAATAATATTTATTTATTACTTAGGTTATTTATTGGTTTCTTTTTCAACATTACATTGAGTGTACCATTTCTCCTGCTTTTATTCTTTATTACTTGTTTGTGTCTTATCATTTGATTTCTTTTTATTTATTTCCCTTTACCTTAGGTTTGTTTCTTTTTCATTTTCCTCCTTCTTCGCTTTCAGTGTATTTGATTTATATCTTGGTTCTCCACCTTCTCCTTTGGTTTTATTTTATTTAGTTGCATTGAGTCATTCAATTTCTTGTTTTGTTTTCTTTTGTTGGGTCAATCACTTTCTTCTTTGGTTTTATTCTTGTTTGTTTTTCGTTGTTCCCTTCTTCTTTTGGTTCTTTTTGTTTTGTCAATCACTTGGGTTAGGTCATGTCGTCTTTTGTCGTGTCATTGTCTTTTTATTTTCTTTATATTAAACCTTTTATTTTATGAACTACTTATTTACATTCAGATTTATCTTTTTTCATCCCTGGTATTGGGGTGGCTTATTTGTGTTGTAACATAATGCCTCTCCTTCAAAATTGATCATTTTGATAAAACACTAGCATAATTTTTTATGAAATTATCAGTTATATATTATTTTTTCCTTTTCTTCCTTGTTTGTGTCTTCCTTCTTATTTCTCTTCTCACTTGACTCATTCCATTTTATTTGGATCTGTTTTTATGTATTTCCATTAGTGTGTTCTCCCTTTTATATAATTTTTTCCCTAACTTTTTAGTAGCTGGTTTCTTCCATTACTACTCATTTTTTCTGAGACCAGAGGAACGTCATCTCTGCTCAGTTAATTTGATTGCTGGCCTTATTCTCAGTCAATCTTAAATACCTTTTTTGTCAACTTGTGACTTAAATTAATAATAATAATATATTTTGGGATCGTCCACTTTGTGGCTTGTTTTTAGGTCACTTTGGCCTTTTACTCATTCTTCCTTCCGCTGTACTTTTGCTATATACTGTCATCTACTCATACGGTTGGTTGTTTTTTATTTATTTAGTTGTTAATGTCATCATTTCTACCTTTTCATTAGTTTGTTTTTCTTTTCTTCTTGTGATCATTTTAATTATCTTAAACATCTCTTTTCTTTTTCTTGGTTGCTCACCATTATTTTGCTTTAGCCATTTTCTGTGTATCTGCCTTATACATGATTTCTTTTTATTCCTCGTACCAGTTGAGTTTTTTCCCCCCTCTGAATCTATTGAATTCATTATAATTTCAGGTATTTATCTTAGCAGTTCGTGCTTGATTTTATTTTTGTTTAATTCATTTTGTTTGAAATGTTATTCTAAATAATTTTTGTAAGTTTGTTTTTCTTACTTTATAGGAATTTTTGTAACTTATTCCTTTCTTGGCATTTTTTGTTTAAATATTATTGTAAGTTTGTGGTTCTTACTTTTTTATAGGAATTTTTGTAACTTATTCCTTTCTTGGCATTTTTTGTTTAAATATTATTGTAAGTTTGTGGTTATTACTTTTTTATGGGAATTTTTGTAACTTATTCCTTTATTATAATTTTTTATATTATACTTCATATGTCAACTTTATTTGATTGTAAGTTGATCTTACTTCGTAGGAATTTTTGTAACTTATTCCTTCTTTTAATATTTTATATTAGGCCTCAAGTCATCAAAATATTGTTGTAAGTTGTGCTCACATAATTTTTGAATTTTGGTATTTCATACCTTCTCTTTTCTTCTCCTTTGGTTTGCGTGGTCGGTAATTCGAAAGTCAGTCCCTTTTCTTGGTGTGTGGTTCTTCACTTAGTTTACCCATGGTCCATCATTTCCTCTGCACTTGTGGTTTGGATAATCTTGGCGTGTATAGCTATTTCTGTCCGTGTGAAATAGGTATCTTCTATCTCGTACCATAATTCTTCTAATATCATGTGTTCCTTTGTCTCAGTGACTGTTTCCATCATTTTATGATGTGGTTCATTAATCAGAGAAGTTAATCGTACCTCCCTCATTAATGTCATCTTTTGATTTTTTATCCTGCATTTCCCATTCTGGTGTCCTCAAGTGTTTTATAGACCTTCTTGATTTGTGACACCCTATTTTGTTGAGAGTCCTTTCCATTTAGGGTATTCTCCATTTTCTTATTGATTTGCTGAAGTTTTCCTCCGCTGGTTTGTTGCGAATTCCCTCTATTTTGGGTATCTTCCATTCAAGTATTGCTTTTCTCCAGTTTCTTCTCGCTGGTTGGTAGTTCACCCCTTCTAGAATTTCTTTTTAGAGTTCTCCTACACTCTTTATGTTTCATGATTTCTATCCGGCCAGTAATTGGTAAGTTAAACACCTCAATCAGTCCATGCTTCATCATCTCCACTTCTTCTTTGGTATTGATTAGTTTTCTTTGATGCAGTTTCTTAGTCTTCTTAATTGTCTGTGGTCCTTCATTCCCTTATCTTCTCTTTCCTGGTTCGAATGTTCAATGTTTTTACCTTTTGGTATCTCTTCTGTTGTCTTGTTCCTATTGTCTATTTTCTGACATAATTCTTCCGTGTTATCACGAAAAATTTCTCTTATCTCTTTCCTGTGTTGTTCAAACGCTCCTATCATAATCCTTATCATTTTATCCCATTTCGTCTCTTCTTGGGTGAGTTCTGGCATTTTCTTCTGTTGCTTCACTTTCGCGTCCTTGACTACTTCTTTTTTTATTTGGGTTTTTGGTTTTTCGTTGAATTCTTCTATGTGATTATGTACCTTCCTCCAATTACAAATATTTTCTCCGGATAGTTCAAACATAACCCTTATCCATTCCCTTAATTCTTCGTTTTCCGTTTGTATTGGCTTTTCCGGTTGTCTTATTGATTGTCTCCATTGTTCGTACTCCTCCTGTGTATATTCCTCAGTCACCTGTGCGTATACTCCCGTTCTTTCGTTTTTCATTTGTGTTTCATTTTCATTCCATCTATCCCAATCTTCTTCAGTCATTCTTTCCACATTGTTATCTCCTTTTTCATGGGTTGTTCCGATAGTCTCTTCTTTATTGCACTTGGTGTCCAGCTTCCACATTTCATCATAAATTTCTCTCAATGTCATTTTGTCGTTTGGTGTTCCCACTGCATTCGCACGACTCATCTGTGCTCGTTCGTGATCCGTGGTGTTCTTCTTGATGTACTCCATCTCCTTGCTGAACTTTTTAAATAACCCTGTCATCCGTTCTGCGTAGCTCCATTGTTTCTGTTGTTTGGGCATTTTCGTTAGTTGTTGTGTCATATCTTTCTGTTTCATATTTTTCTTTTTCTCGTAACCATAGAGTATCTCATTATCGCCGCTAGTCTTCTTTTCTAGCCTCACCAGTTGGTCGCCAATCTGTAACGACGTAAACTCGGGTCGTCTCTTTATAAAAGACGTGTATGTATAGTGTATAGTGTTTTCGCCTCACACTGGAGTCGTTTCATCAATCCTTGCGCTAACGAAGTCCGTAGCGAAGCTATAATTACCAGTACAACACAGTAGTAACCTTACCTGTTCTTAAATAGGGGTTTGTGAATCCCGGGTGGCGCCAAATTGTTTATTAAAACAATTAAACTTATCAAATAATATTTTAAAAGGGTGTTCTCAGTGATGACGGCCGGGGCATTCAAATAATTCCCGCTCGTTCAGCCTCCTGAATCGAGTAGGTAGTTGTTCGAATTTCAACGTGAGCGCTGGTCGTCAAATCTAGCTTTCGTTAACAAACACAAGTAATACAATACACTCCCTATGAAATAAAAACAATGGTTACTCTTTGTACTAGTTATTTTAATGGTTGATTTGTAATATTTCAGTTTGACAATTAAAATTATTCTTGTTGATTAATAAATTTGCACCGACATTAATTTTGATACGTCTTTCTCTGGGTTGATGAAATCGATTTTGTAACGAGTTGTTCATTCCAGCATGGCTGCCGTTTAGTTGGTTAACAAATGTACTCGTTCAAATTTGGAGTTCTTTTGATTATAAGAAAACGATTCCTTATGGTTACAATAAAAAGTACATGACCTTATATCATTTTGTACTTAAATAATAATGTGTTTGGTTATAATTGGTTCTGTAGTGTAGTTAAGTGTGTTTATAAAGTTCGTATTATATCAACAGGTTATATTCTAATTTAACAATTTTCAGTGTTTTGTTTTTTCTTATTTAATCTTTGAAAGAGAATATTCAGTTGACAGTGAGAGTTTAAATTACTTTTTAGAAATATTTAAGGTGAGTTTATTTTTGGAATTTGGGTAATTCAATTATACTTACCAAATCAGGCGACTTGGTATAAACGGTTGTCAGTCAAAAATGTATTTGGGTTGCATTAGGCATCAATTTTCAGTAATCTTGGAGCTTAGGTATGTCTTGCGTCCTTTTCATATTGGATGTAGTCATATTTTCATTTAATTTCCTGGTAAAAAGATCCTTGGCATCAGTTAAATGTTCTGGTCGTTCGTCTGCTTCTTAATGGTTCATCATTTTGGATTTTGTTTACTTTTTTGACATATTAAATTAAAAATTTGGCCGTTCACAATCTTGCTTCTGTTCGGCAAGAGCGTCACTTTACGAGTAAAAAAATCTAACCAAAATTTTGTAACTAACGGTGGTTGCTATAGTTACTCATTAAATCTGATTGGCTTAGATTGACAAAAAACCATTGTTATCATATTTGAATTCTTTTCAAAATCCTTGCATATCTTCTGATTGCTTTTATTCCTTTATCTTCCTCCCTAAGTATTAATTATTATCACTGTTATTTGTATTTCCTTTCAAAGATTAATTTGATACCCCATAATATTGGGTTATTTTATGTTTTACAATTTTACAATTATTTTAATATTTGCTATTTACATTTCTCTTTTAATTTAAATCCTTATTCTAATATTTTGCTTTTAATATAATTTACAAATTATCCTTGGTTAGTTATTCGCCTTGGATTTGCTATTTTCTTTGTTAATTTGTTACAATCTGTAGTTGTTTGTTTTTGGCAGTTAGGCATCTCATAGGTTTAAGTAGCCATTATTGGTATTTACTTATTTCGTACAAATTACATTTCCTTTATCTTCATGAGCTTAGTTTTGTTATTATAATTGGTCGTGTTATTTGTTAATGTGTTTTGGATCTGTTTTGGCGTTATTAGTATGTTACTATTATTTTATACATCATGGGTTGCTAATTATTTACTAACTGGTTTTCTCGTTTTCTAAGTCATACATTGCTTACTTATTTAATTTGCCAATAATAACAATGTGGCTATTATTTACTAATTTTGATCACATAAAATACAACATCTAGGCCTATGGTCTGTATTATTCCTCCAGCCATATCCTATTCATAATTTTGCTTAAACAATTATTTAACAATTATTTGATAACATTTGTTTACAGTTCATTTCATTTTATATTATTTTTTGAGTGATAAACAACATCACACTTTTTGAACTTACTTACTTAATTCTCCCTTATAACATGGGTTGTTTATTGATTTGTCTTAACTTCTTATTTTTTAACTAATCTTTACCGTCACTCCATGGTAACACTATCTGTTTCCTCTTTCATGGGATTCTCCCTTTTAACTACAATTGTATTCAATTAACCTTAACAATAATATTCTTTTTTAATTACTACGGTTATCATCACTCTTCAGTGTTCATTACATCTTGATTAATCGTTTACACTTAATACTATTCTTAACAACTTTCTTAATTACTAATATTTTTCACTGTTAATCATTTAATGTTTCTTTTTGATTTATTAAGTGTTTATTTTTTTATCCTTCACTATTTTTCACAATACTGACATTCTTACTTACTTACTTCTTACTTCTTCCTACAGGCGTCCAGCTTCAACTGTAGCCGATAGCCCGATGTCCATGGTAGATCATAGAAGCGATAGCCCAGTACTTCTTATTGGTCATGATTTCTTGCCATCCCGACACTTGCATTTTGCCATCCCGACACTGACATTCTTTATAATACATTATTCTTATTTAATCATCACCTTCACTTTTAAATTATTTATTGTTTATTATAATTTATTTAGTGTTTTTTCATTATCACTTTACTTTGGGGTTTTTACACTTCCACTTTTGCACTTCTTAAATGTTTTTGTTTTTAGTGTTTCTAAATGGGTAATCCCTATAATTACTTTCTCACTACCGTACTAGCTCTTTCATTACAAATCTTATTACTAATATTAACAAGTTTAAGTCTCTATTGATTTCATCATTACATCAAAAGTCTAATTTGTGGGTTAGTTTGCTTTTATATTTAATATTCTTTAATTGAGTTTCATTAAATATCATTTACCTTTATCAGTTAACTGATAATAATATTTATTTATTACTTAGGTTATTTATTGGTATGTTTTTCAACATTACATTGAGTGTACCATTTCTCCTGCTTTTATTCTTTATTACTTGTTTGTGTCTTATCATTTGATTTCTTTTTATTTATTTCCCTTTATCTTAGGTTTGTTTCTTTTTCATTTTCCTCCTTCTTCGCTTTCAGGTTTGTTTCTTTTTCATTTTCCTCCTTCTTCGCTTTCAGTGTATTTGATTTATATCTTGGTTCTCCACCTTCTCCTTTGGTTTTATTTTATTTAGTTGCATTGAGTCATTAAATTTCTTGTTTTGTTTTCTTTTGTTGGGTCAATCACTTTCTTCTTTGGTTTTATTCTTGTTTGTTTTTCGTTGTTCCCTTCTTCTTTCGGTTCTTTTTGTTTTGTCAATCACTTGTGTTAGGTCATGTCGTCTTTTGTCGTGTCATTGTCTTTTTATTTTCTTTATATTAAACCTTTTATTTTATGAACTACTTATTTACATTCAGATTCATCTTTTTTCATCCCTGGTATTGGGGTGGCTTATTTGTGTTGTAACAATATATATAATATATTATATTATATATTATAATTATATTATAGTTTGTGATGTTTCCAATTTGTTTCTTTTGCAAGTAGTATAAACTTCGTATATTCTTTTTAACACCTGACGCACGTTTCACTGAAAAATATCAGTATCATCAGAGGTTTCTAAGTAAATTAATAACAATTGAAATAATATATATATATTGCAACAGTATGTATGTGTATGGTACTGTGCATTGCACAATTAGTTAAGATAATTTATGTAAATTAAAATAAGTAATCAATATTGTCAGTAGTATAATAATTCAAATAGAAAGCTGTAAAGTGGAATAACGAATTTGCCTGCTTGAACAGGAAAGTCACGCCACACACAGCTGCGTCTGTATACATGTGTGTGACTGTGGCCAGTTAATTCCTGCAAAACGTCACCCATAAATAAAAGTGAATCAATAAATAAATTATTTAAATTGTGATAAGTGTGTAAAATATCACAAAACAAAATACTCCACAGTGTGAATAATATAAAGACGCACGCGTATACAAAAGATTGTGCGAAAACAATAAAAAGTGTAAATACATTGCAAATAAATGTAAACAAAACCTATAATAATTAAGATAGAGGAAAGCGGTTAACACACAGTTATACATATAAAAATTACCGACCAGATGAATATCAAGTAATTTGCAAAAGACTTTGCATGTTGCGAAGACCAATGAAATAAGTGTGTAAATAATCGTGTTTATAAAGGGACACTACGACAGATTGATTCATGCAGAGAATTGTCGAGACATGATTTTTGCGCCCAAGAATATAAATACGCGAGACACACCAGCCTTTCTCTCTTTCTCGTTCAACCACAGCGGCAGCCGGAGGCTATGCCCGACAACTTCATCACTTTCTTGAGATCACCGCTGCAGCCAGAGGCTATTACTGGAGACGAGGGAGCATCCATGTACATTGTATAGATTCCAGCCGTACGGTATGGGTCATCGGACTACCGAGAGGATCCGGAGGATGGGGAGCGGACTCCAGGACTACACCGACTACGGAGGATCAACCAGGATTAAGGACTCAGGACCAGAAGAGGATACGCTGAGAAATTACCACCACGATTAAGGTGAAATAAATCCATGTGCTCATCAAAAACAAAAGACTCAATTAAAGACAATACAACAATGTAAAAAAAAGACAATATAATTTCAAACAGTGAAATTAATAATTTTTAAATGTAACTGTTTATTGTATAGTAATTTATAGTAATATTTGAATTTATGAACGTATATTTTTGAAATGATAATTGAACGAAGATATTTAAATTAATTTTGTAAGTAAATAGTATTTTTTTTTAAGTAATTAATATGTCATAAATAAGAGATGCATATGCAATAATAATAATTTAAAAAGAAAAATTAGAGAATTTAATAAGAATTAAAGAAATTGAGTAAGTCGAGAGCAATATTATATCATAATGTTATTTATAGTTATAAGTTTGTATTTTATGTTTCTATGCTTAATATGAGATATTACTTGTATTTTATTAACAGGTATGTGTACTACAAATACACACATGAAAATACTAATGAAGTTTTTAACTCGCAATATTTTTGCAATTTTTAATTAATAAATGTTTGCAAGATTCTAAACAATTCACGTTGTTATTATTACGATTACACCTGTTGTAAATTTATAACGTAAGTATCGTTGAAAATAAATTGTGCTACAAAAAATGTGGCTCGTTAACGGTATAGACAAATCGTTATAATATATATATATATATATATATATATATATATATATATAATTTAATATTTAACATTTATAATAACTTTACCTCAAGATGTTTTTTCATTATTTGGAACATGTTTCAGGAAACCTATTGTTCCTATCCTCAGCCTTCTTAATTTTGAATCTTATGGAATAATTAAAAGGCTGATGATGGGAACAATAAGTTTCCCAAAACATGTTCCAAATAAGGAAAAAACATAGTGAGGTAAAGTTATCATAAATATTAAATATATTATATGCATCAAGAAAAAGACTGTAGCAAAAAGTGTTTGAATATATATATATATATATATATATATTTTTTTTTTTTGCAACAGATCAAATTTTATTATACTAATAAGGATATAGTGAGTGTGTAAGAATCACAAACAAGTCTATTATGGAGGAGATGAAAAATTATTTATTATACACACAAATATTGTTTTTAAAGATTTATATTGCATTATAAATTGTCATATATTGATAATAGAAATAATTGTTTGTATTGTTCGATAATATAAATCGATTTTACTTGGTTGCTGCAACATCCTCCTCTCCTCTCGTCGCTCCCGTCCTGGCGTCCTCTTCTTCAGCGTCACTCCTTCCTGGTGTCCTATTCGTCTCGTCATCCTCTTGTACAGCGTCACTCCTTCCTGGTGTCCTCTTCGTCCTGGCATCCTCTTCGTCTTGCCGTCCTCTTCTACGGCAGGTAGCTCCAGCGGCGATATTTCAATGAGTCTCGTTGTTATGTTTGACTGCTAACATTAATTAGTTTCTTCATAAATTGTTCACTCACAATGATTATAAATTTCACTCGTACAGTTTATTTTTAATTTATACTTTATATTTTCTTAATCTCAGGATTAATATGGGTATTAATTAATGTGGTGCGTTTAATGTACACCTTCCACGATATCTTGAAGTGTCTTTAAATTCCCTAAGCGGATATCTTAACTTACACAAAAACAGCACTGTATTATATTTTAAATTTTATCTAAATATTTTACCCACTTGGTTCTTAACGCAAAACTTCGTTAAGAATTACCAAGGTTTATTTTATATATGATATATCTACGTTCATAAGAGAACAACTCTCTTCACCGGGCACAACTTTCCCTTGCAACTTCTACAGACAGACTGTGTCCATCCTAACTCTACAACGAATGAATCTCACTGAATTTAGTGTATTCTGATAGGCTAAGCCCAAGTCACATGATTGATGGAACAAACAGATATACGAATTTCCTGAAAAACTTTGTATAATTTAGCAAAGTCCTGCATGGAAATTATCTACAAATTTTATTACCCTATCATTCATAAGAGTTACAATTTACTTTTTCTTCACTAAAAAAAACATATTTCTAAAATAGTTATGAACCTCAGAGTATACACAAATTGAAGCTATTTACCTAAATAATTCCTTGTCAAAGTTTCACGTCAATCGGTTTACTACCACTGAAGCTATAGCGATCACAGATTATCACACCCGCACACGCACACAAATTCTCCCAAAAAATACATGACCATATAGAACACCTTTTTATGAAGAGTTTGGTATACCCTACATGCTTATTCATTTCTAAATACAAAACTTACGACTAAAAGACAAAATATTACATAAAACAAATTTAAACAAGAAAATGCTCGTCATAATGTGCTCTGATATAAACAACATAGCTTATCATCCTGTGTTCTGTTGCAGGATTAACCCCTCCACGTCTACAAAAAAATTTTTTTATATGGAATACAAACATTTTTTTGTTTCCTAACCTAAATTGTCATAACTTCCTCCCAATAATCGTAATCATCCAAGTAATAACATAATAAGTTCAAAAATCAAAATAACTGAATCTGCTATCAAACACATTCCTCAACTGTCACTTTGACAGCCCTATTGTAACAACCAAACGCACATGGCTAGATATCACAACCTTCCTGCACACAGATAAGCGTATCACACTTCTGACGTCATTCGGCCATATCTGCAGTTCATCCATACATTTTTCCAACATGATTACAATTATTCTTACTTTACACATATTTTTATACAATTTCCTACCAGTCATTCCACCTATATCCTAGCATTCTAATTTTAATTATCTTTAGCATAATATTTTCTTAAGGATGATGCGTGGAACTTCCCTATCACTCTGTTAGTATTCGGGTTAATGACAATGTATGTATTTTTACCCACTTGTTCCGATAAAATATATGGACCGTTGTATAATCTAAAGAATTTTGCTGCCGTATTATCTTCCCTATGGCCAACATTTAAAACACACAAGAGTACCTTCTCGCCAGTTTTGAACGTTACCAGTTTGTGAACCGCATTAAATTTCTCTGTCCGTTCTTCAGCACACTTTTTAATGCGTCTCCTTGCCTCTATCTTTTAAACCAAATTTGGAATAAGCAAATTCTGCGTTGCAATCCTCCTGATGCACCCGTCCGAGATACGCTTTGGCATTTCCCCAGTTTGTAGTTCGTTAGGTGTAAATCCTGTCGTGTCATTGTTATTCCCATTGATGGACGCCTCGAAAAACTCGAGATAATCCGGCCACCTACTCTGGTTGGTATTACAATAAGTGCGAAACAGACGCCCTAACTCCCTGTTGACCCTTTTGGCGAGGTTATCTTGCGGTCTCCGGATTGCTGTCAACACTGCCTGTATATTGTGCTTCTCTAATTCGGACTGCCATTTCTTGTTTGGTGAATTGTTTACCCTGGTCAGATAGAATTTTCTTCACCGGACCATATTTCGGAATGTATTTATTTAATACAACATTTAATACTGCCATCGTGGTAGGTCGCCCAATTGCATATAAACTTACGTTCTTAGAAAATGCATGTGTGCAAACAACCAGGTTCTTCATACCCCTTGCAGCACGTGGTAGCGGACCTAAAATATCAATACACAGTAGATCATTTTTATTCTTGGTAACTATGTTACCCATCTCCACATAGGTGTGTTGATTTGGGTATTTAGCTGTCTGGCATATGTGACATGTTTGCAAAATAGACTTAACTTTCCTTGCCATGTTCAACCATACGAAGTCTTCTCTCATCGCCAAATAACATTTATGAGCTCCAGCATGAGCAAGACTTTCATGACAAGTCCAAGTTAAATCTTCTACTAGATCATCAGGAACCATAATTTTCCATTGTCCGTCGATTATTTTATACAGTACATCCCTGTCGATTCTGTATTTCGGGTTGTCTTGCCTTTGTATTTCTTCACTAATTTTTCTTAATTTTGCGTCCTTTTGTTGTTCAAGATTTACCAATTTCAACCTATTCTTTAAGTCATCTGGTAAAGTATACTTGACTGCCAGAATGTTTAAAATCGATTTATGTTTACGTAAATTATTAATTAATTGTTTCTCTTGACAAGCGGTCTGTTTATCACTAGTGCACAACCCGTTGCTCATTATCTTATCTATGCGATAAACAGCTGGTTTCTGTAGCATAGCATTCCGCCCACCTTGCCTTACAGTATTGTGTGTACGACCCAGGTTAATTGTATGTTGTGTATTTTTAATTATGCATTCTAGTGTTTTATTAGTAAAATCAATTGTAGCGTGTATTTTCCTTAAAGTGTCAGTGCCTCCTATAACGTCGTACACTAGATTTTTTACTATAAAAACGGGTATTTTCATTTCCATCCCTTGTGAATTTATTGTGATAAGTGCTTGCTTATTAATAGTTTGTGAATCACCTGTGGCTGTCGTGACAATTGCATCGTTGACAGGTAATATCGGTGTTTTTTTAAATTGGTGTCTGTGTTCGTCGATAAATTCCTTACTGATTAGAGAAATTTGAGCCCCAGTATCAAATAATATATTACCGACACATCCATTAATTTTTGCGCCCACAACCATATCATTGTCATTCTTATTTCTAGTCATGTTAACATGAGATTTTTTATACTGCTGTTTGATATGGTATGTTTTATTACTTGCCGATACATTACTTTGATTGAACTTTTGGAAATTTGGTTTATTTTTAAATTGTTGTGGTTGTTCTTGTTGTTGTTGTTGTTGTTGTTTTTGTGGTTGTTGTGACTGAAATTGTTTACGAGCCGGTTCACTATTATTATTACTATTATTTTGACTGTCAACCTTATCCCATTTGGTTTACAATAGGAGTAGTTCCTCCAATGACTTAATACCTTGTGTAATTATGGCGATTTGAAAACCACGTCCGAAATGATGAGCTAATTTATTAACTATCTCTGACTCTGTCAATTCTGGTTCAAGATACTTGGCACGAGATATGAGTTGGATTAAATAATTTTCTTTAGACCCTTTTAAACTGGAATACCTACCAAACTCCAGCTGTACGTGTATTTTTCGCTGTATTTCGCTGTTCCAGTATCTCGCCCTAAAGTGTTGTACCAGATCTTGATATGTAACTATTTTATCTTGTACTACGGTTATCATCACTCTTCAGTGTTCATTACATCTTGATTAATCGTTTACACTTAATACTATTCTTAACAAATTTCTTAATTACTAATATTTTTCACTGTTAATCATTTAATGTTTCTTTTTGATTTATTAAGTGTTTATTTTTTTATCTTTCACTTTTTTTCACAATACTGACATTCTTTATAATACATTATTTTTAATGCACTTTGACTCTAATTAACCTTGGTATGCCTCACGGTCATTGGGAGCCATTTACATTTAAGGTTATAAATGGGAGTGCAACTAATTAAGTAAATTAGGGTTGCCGTACCATTTATGTTGAGCGTAATTATGCTAATATTGGACTATCCAAATGTGAATTAGTAAACTGTATCTCATTAACTTCGTATATTAATTAAAAGAGTTATGATGGACGTTAATTTTAATACATATATAAAAGTAGTTCATACTCGTCAGATTAGACTCAACACAGTTGTTAAATAAATATGATTTATGAGTCTGTTAATCGGACGTCTCAATGGTCGAGTTTGTTGTGTCCATTGATACTTAGCATAACTTTCGAGACTCTTTGTGAGATGATTAGAATGAAATAAATTATTAATCGAGGTTAAATTTCAATAATGAACGCAAGATTTAATATAAAATAATTACTTATTTATTACACTCGTTAATTAAGTAAGTGACTATATCCTGCAATTACATACATTTTAAAACACATGATATAAAATACAATTTGTACGTTGTTTCCTGAAAACACAAACATATGGTACATTCAAATGCAGTAAATAATATACATATACAAAACATATACGAACAATAAACAATCAACAAATATATTTATCCCTACCTAAATGCTTTCATTATTCTCAGATGATGAATTACGTTAATGTTGTTTTATAAATTTTATGATTCATATGCTTTATATATATATAATCTCTTGGGGTTTGTTCTTTGAAAAGAGAAGACAGAGCAGTAGTATATATTACTAAGATTTAATAGACATAAAAGCTTATCTTGTGAGAGTGTGTATCCAATATTCTGCCGTTGTGAGAAGACATCTTCTGGAGGATTGGTCGAGCATCTTAATCACTGTTATGAAGAGCACTAATCACTTCACTTCACTAAATCTTCACTCCCGTTATGTGTACGGTGTTGTGGTACCCCGCTGGTATCGAGTGTCTGGAGTTCAAATATTGAGATGTTGATATTGTCATTAAGCTGAATTATTCTGAGAGTTTGCCGTGTTCGTGTACATGATTAACTGTTCCGTCTATCTGGATGTAGTGTGTACTGTGTGCTTAATTGTTCGATATAGTTCATTCAGTTAATTGTTCAACGTAGTGACTCATTGTAATGTGAGAGTGTTTGAAATGTCACTCACTGTTATACTTTGGATGTTAATTACTTGTGTTATTATGTTCGCATCGGTTGTAGTTTCAAGTCCCGTGCGCACTATAGTTTACCAGAACATATACGATTGTCGAACAGACTTGTGTGTGTAGTGAGACTAAATCGTATGTCTAAGTTCACTTATGAGTTCACCGAATTGGAAGTTCGGTAGGTAGCGCAAACTGTTTCAATCACTGAATGTATTACCGTTCCGGCTATAACCAACCGTCTGACTGTCGTACGTACTAACTTATTAACTTATGACCGATTCACTTGTAGACTGTAGACTGTCGACTATAGACTATATACTATCGACTGCCGCTCCGCGTCTTCGCAAACAGTTTTATTAAAACATCTTACCCATAAGTCTAAATTCTGGATTCCCACGCCCTCTCGGATTCGTGATTGGTTGTACAAATTCCTACTCTTCTGCAGATCTCATCCTCTGTTTCCCGATTCGTCGTCCGAACCCTTCGTACTCTCTCCACGAGCTCTTTTAGAAGATGCTTGACGCTGGTTGGTCGTCGTCATCCCCGGAGTGTTCCATGTGACGAACGTGGTACGGATTTTAAGAAACTAGAGCGATTTTCCGGCTGTCCGTCAACCTTTGTTTAGACTTTGTCAAGGTTCTGACCGATCTTTTGTTAACAGACTGCAGAGCCCTGGTTAATTGTTCAAGTTATTCGTTGTTCGTTCCGCCGATTATCAACCCTTCGCTGGAGTCGTTTCTCGTAGATCTCTACACTTTCCAGTCGTAAATCTCAGTAAACTGTCAAAGGTTTGTTTTCACGCTGTGCAGGGTGTACTGGCAGTATTCACTGAGTTACGTCTATTGTTTATTTGTTCGTTAAAATTGCTCTTTACTCCTTTGTAGCAGAGTGAAGCCTTTCATATTTGTGCTCGTTACACTTCACCTCCACAGCAGGCGTTCCATCTCGTTTCCGCGTAACTCGGCAGCTGGACGAGTCTTTGTTTTCGATTGCTGTGTGCTGTAAATTGTAACAAACTGCGAGCAGTCAGCGACGCCCTCAAATTCTTATTGTGTGCTGTACTCAGACGTTTTTCATTATCACTTTACTTTGGGGTTTTTACACTTCCACTTTTGCACTTCTTAAATGTTTTTGTTTTAAGTGTTTCTAAATGGGTAATCCCTATAATTACTTTCTCACTACCGTACTATCTCTTTCATTACAAATCTTATTACTAATATTAACAAGTTTAAGTCTCTATTGATTTCATCATTACATCAAAAGTCTAATTTGTGGGTTAGTTTGCTTTTATATTTAATATTCTTTAATTGAGTTTCATTAAATATCATTTACCTTTATCAGTTAACTGATAATAATATTGATTTATTACTTAGGTTATTTATTGTTTTCCTTTTCAACATTACATTGAGTGTACCATTTCTCCTGCTTTTATTCTTTATTACTTGTTTGTGTCTTATCATTTGATTTCTTTTTATTTATTTCCCTTTATCTTAGGTTTGTTTCTTTTTCATTTTCCTCCTTCTTCGCTTTCAGGTTTGTTTCTTTTTCATTTTCCTCCTTCTTCGCTTTCAGTGTATTTGATTTATATCTTGGTTCTCCACCTTCTCCTTTGGTTTTATTTTATTTAGTTGCATTGAGTCATTCAATTTCTTGTTTTGTTTTCTTTTGTTGGGTCAATCACTTTCTTCTTTGGTTTTATTCTTGTTTGTTTTTCGTTGTTCCCTTCTTCTTTTGGTTCTTTTTGTTTTGTCAATCACTTGGGTTAGGTCATGTCGTCTTTTGTCGTGTCATTGTCTTTTTATTTTCTTTATATTAAACCTTTTATTTTATGAACTACTTATTTACATTCAGATTTATCTTTTTTCATCCCTGGTATTGGGGTGGCTTATTTGTGTTGTAACATAATGCCTCTCCTTCAAAATTGATCATTTTGATAAAACACTAGCATAATTTTTTATGAAATTATCAGTTATATATTATTTTTTCCTTTTCTTTCTTGTTTGTTTCTTCCTTCTTATTTCTCTTCTTACTTGATTCATTCCATTTTATTTGGATCTGTTTTTATGTATTTCCATTAGTGTGTTCTCCCTTTTATATAATTTTTTCCCTAACTTTTTAGTAGCTGGTTTCTTCCATTACTACTCATTTTTTCTGAGACCAGAGG
Organism: Magicicada septendecula; assembly: GCA_034769895.1. Lineage (NCBI taxonomy): Eukaryota > Metazoa > Arthropoda > Insecta > Hemiptera > Cicadidae > Magicicada > Magicicada septendecula. The sequence goes on from CM068367.1 coordinate 1,140,507,929, forward strand.
AACATCATCTCTGCTCAGTTAATTTGATTGCTGGCCTTAATCTCAGTCAATCTTAAATACCTTTTTTGTCAACTTGTGACTTAAATTAATAATAATAATATATTTTGGGATCGTCCACTTTGTGGCTTGTTTTTAGGTCACTTTGACCTTTTACTCATTCTTCCTTCCGCTGTACTTTTGCTATATACTGTCATATACTCATACGGTTGGTTGTTTTTTATTTATTTAGTTGTTAATGTCATCATTTCTACCTTTTCATTAGTTTGTTTTTCTTTTCTTCTTGTGATCATTTTAATTATCTTAGACATCTCTTTTCTTTTTCTTGGTTGCTCACCATTATTTTGCTTTAGCCATTTTCTGTGTATCTGCCTTATACATGATTTCTTTTTCTTCCTCGTACCAGTTGAGTTTTTTCCCCCCTCTGAATCTATTCAATTCAATATAATTTCAGGTACAAAGGTTTTGTAAAATATATAAAAACCTTTGTATTAATATGTTTCACCAAGTGCCCAACGAGTCATCAATTAATAATTTCAGGTATTTATCTGAGCAGTTCGTGCTTGATTTTATTTTTGTTTAATTCATTTTGTTTGAAATGTTATTCTAAATAATTTTTGTAAGTTTGTTTTTCTTACTTTATAGGAATTTTTGTAACTTATTCCTTTCTTGGCTTTTTTTGTTTAAATATTATTGTAAGTTTGTGGTTCTTACTTTTTTATAGGAATTTTTGTAACTTATTCCTTTATTATAATTTTTTATATTATACTTCATATGTCAACTTTATTTGATTGTAAGTTGATCTTACTTCGTAGGAATTTTTGTAACTTATTCCTTCTTTTAATATTAGGCCTCAAGTCATCGAAATATTGTTGTAAGTTGTGCTCACATAATTTTTGAATTTTGGTATTTCATACCTTCTCTTTTCTTCTCCTTTGGTTTGCGTGGTCAGTAAGTCGAAAGTCAGTCCCTTTTCTTGGTGTGTGGTTCTTCACTTAGTTTACCCATGGTCCATCATTTCCTCTGCACTTGTAGTTCGGATAATCTTGGCGTGTATAACTATTTCTGTCCGTGTGAAATAGGTATCTTCTATCTCGTACCATAATTCTTCTAATATCATGTGTTCCTTTGTCTCATTGACTGTTTCCATCATTTTATGATGTGGTTCATTAATCAGAGAAGTTAATCGTACCTCCCTCATTAATGTCATCTTTTGATTTTTTATCCTGCATTTCCCATTCTGGTGTCCTCAAGTGTTTTATAGACCTTCTTGATTTGTGACACCCTATTTTGTTGAGAGTCCTTTCCATTTAGGGTATTCTCCATTTTCTTATTGATTTGCTGAAGTTTTCCTCCGCTGGTTTGTTGCGAATTCCCTCTATTTTGGGTATCTTCCATTCAAGTATTGCTTTTCTCCAGTTTCTTCTCGCTGGTTGGTAGTTCACCCCTTCTAGAATTTCTTTTTAGAGTTCTCCTACACTCTTTATATTTCATGATTTCTATCCGGCCAGTAATTGGTAAGTTAAACACCTCAATCAGTCCATGCTTCATCATCTCCACTTCTTCTTTGGTATTGATTAGTTTTCTTTGATGCAGTTTCTTAGTCTTCTTAATTGTCTGTGGTCCTTCATTCCCTTATCTTCTCTTTCCTGGTTCGAATGTTCAATGTTTTTACCTTTTGGTATCTCTTCTGTTGTCTTGTTCCTATTGTCTATTTTCTGACATAATTCTTCCGTGTTATCACGAAAAATTTCTCTCATCTCTTTCCTGTGTTGTTCAAACGCTCCTATCATAATCCTTATCATTTTATCCCATTTCGTCTCTTCTTGGGTGAGTTCTGGCATTTTCTTCTGTTGCTTCACTTTCGCGTCCTTGACTACTTCTTTTTTTATTTGGGTGTTTGGTTGTTCCTTGAATTCTTCTACTTGATTATGTACCTTCCTCCAATTACAAATATCTTCTCTGGATAGTTCAAACCTTATCCTTATCCATTCCCTTAATTCTTCGTTTTCCGTTTGTATTGGTTTTTCCGGTTGTCTTATTGATTGTCTCCATTGTTCGTACTCCTCCTGTGTATATTCCTCAGTCACCTGTGCGTATACTCCCGTTCTTTCGTTTTTCATTTGTGTTTCATTTTCATTCCATCTATCCCAATCTTCTTCATTCATTCTTTCCACATTGTTATCTCCTTTTTCATGGGTTGTTCCAATAGTCTCTTCTTTATTGCACTTGGTGTCCAGCTTCCACATTTCATCATAAATTTCTCTCAATGTCATTTTGTCGTTTGGTGTTCCCACTGCATTCGCACGACTCATCTGTGCTCGTTCGTGATCCGTGGTGTTCTTCTTGATGTACTCCATCTCCTTGCTGAACTTTTTAAATAACCCTGTCATCCGTTCTGCGTAGCTCCATTGTTTCTGTTGTTTGGGCATTTTCGTTAGTTGTTGTGTCATATCTTTCTGTTTCATATTTTTCTTTTTCTCGTAACCATAGAGTATCTCATTATCGCCGCTAGTCTTCTTTTCTAGCCTCACCAGTTGGTCGCCAATCTGTAACGACGTAAACTCGGGTCGTCTCTTTATAAAAGACGTGTATGTATAGTGTATAGTGTTTTCGCCTCACACTGGAGTCGTTTCATCAATCCTTGCGCTAACGAAGTCCGTAGCGAAGCTATAATTACCAGTACAACACAGTAGTAACCTTACCTGTTCTTAAATAGGGGTTTGTGAATCCCGGGTGGCGCCAAATTGTTTATTAAAACAATTAAACTTATCAAATAATATTTTAAAAGGGTGTTCTCAGTGATGACGGCCGGGGCATTCAAATAATTCCCGCTCGTTCAGCCTCCTGAATCGAGTAGGTAGTTGTTCGAATTGCAACGTGAGCGCTGGTCGTCAAATCTAGCTTTCGTTAACAAACACAAGTAATACAATACACTCCCTATGAAATAAAAACAATGGTTACTCTTTGTACTAGTTATTTTAATGGTTGATTTGTAATATTTCAGTTTGACAATTAAAATTATTCTTGTTGATTAATAAATTTGCACCGACATTAATTTTGATACGTCTTTCTCTGGGTTGATGAAATCGATTTTGTAACAAGTTGTTCATTCCAGCATGGCTGCCGTTTAGTTGGTTAACAAATGTACTCGTTCAAATTTGGAGTTCTTTTGATTATAAGAAAACGATTCCTTATGGTTACAATAAAAAGTACATGACCTTATATCATTTTGTACTTAAATAATAATGTGTTTGGTTATAATTGGTTCTGTAGTGTAGTTAAGTGTGTTTATAAAGTTCGTATTATATCAACAGGTTATATTCTAATTTAACAATTTTCAGTGTTTTGTTTTTTCTTATTTAATCTTTGAAAGAGAATATTCAGTTGACAGTGAGAGTTTAAATTACTTTTTAGAAATATTTAAGGTGAGTTTATTTTTGGAATTTGGGTAATTCAATTATACTTATCAAATCAGGCGACTTGGTATAAACGGTTGTCAGTCAAAAATGTATTTGGGTTGCATTAGGCATCAATTTTCAGTAATCTTGGGCTTAGGTATGTCTTGCGTCCTTTTCATATTGGATGTAGTCATATTTTCATTTAATTTCCTGGTAAAAAGATCCTTGGCATCAGTTAAATGTTCTGGTCGTTCGTCTGCTTCTTAATGGTTCATCGTTTTGGATTTTGTTTACTTTTTTGACATATTAAATTAAAAATTTGGCCGTTCACAATCTTGCTTCTGTTCGGCAAGAGCGTCACTTTACGAGTAAAAAATCTAACCAAAATTTTGTAACTAACGGTGGTTGCTATAGTTACTCATTAAATCTGATTGGCTTAGATTGACAAAAAACCATTGTTATCATATTTGAATTCTTTTCAAAATCCTTGCATATCTTCTGATTGCTTTTATTCCTTTATCTTCCTCCCTAAGTATTAATTATTATCACTGTTATTTGTATTTCCTTTCAAAGATTAATTTGATACCCCATAATATTGGGTTATTTTATGTTTTACAATTTTACAATTATTTTAATATTTGCTATTTACATTTCTCTTTTAATTTAAATCCTTATTCTAATATTTTGCTTTTAATATAATTTACAAATTATCCTTGGTTAGTTATTCGCCTTGGATTTGCTATTTTCTTTGTTAATTTGTTACAATCTGTAGTTGTTTGTTTTTGGCAGTTAGGCATCTCATAGGTTTAAGTAGCCATTATTGGTATTTACTTATTTCGTACAAATTACATTTCTTTTATCTTCATGAGCTTAGTTTTGTTATTATAATTGGTCGTGTTATTTGTTAATGTGTTTTGGATCTGTTTTGGCGTTATTAGTATGTTACTATTATTTTATACATCATGGGTTGCTAATTATTTACTAACTGGTTTTCTCGTTTTCTAAGTCATACATTGCTTACTTATTTTTTTGCCAATAATAACAATGTGGCTATTATTTACTAATTTTGATCACATAAAATACAACATCTAGGCCTATGGTCTGTATTATTCCTCCAGCCATATCCTATTCATAATTTTGCTTAAACAATTATTTAACAATTATTTGATAACATTTGTTTACAGTTCATTTCATTTTATATTATTTTTTGAGTGATAAACAACATCACACTTTTTGAACTTACTTACTTAATTCTCCCTTATAACATGGGTTGTTTATTGATTTGTCTTAACTTCTTATTTTTTAACTAATCTTTACCGTCACTCCATGGTAACACTATCTGTTTCCTCTTTCATGGGATTCTCCCTTTTAACTACAATTGTATTCAATTAACCTTAACAATAATATTCTTTTTTAATTACTACGGTTATCATCACTCTTCAGTGTTCATTACATCTTGATTAATCGTTTACACTTAATACTATTCTTAACAACTTTCTTAATTACTAATATTTTTCACTGTTAATCATTTAATGTTTCTTTTTGATTTATTAAGTGTTTATTTTTTTATCCTTCACTATTTTTCACAATACTGACATTCTTACTTACTTACTTCTTACTTCTTCCTACAGGCGTCCAGCTTCAACTGTAGCCGATAGCCCGATGTCCATGGTAGATCATAGAAGCGATAGCCCAGTACTTCTTATTGGTCATGATTTCTTGCCATCCCGACACTTGCATTTTGCCATCCCGACACTGACATTCTTTATAATACATTATTCTTATTTAATCATCACCTTCACTTTTAAATTATTTATTGTTTATTATAATTTATTTAGTGTTTTTTCATTATCACTTTACTTTGGGGTTTTTACACTTCCACTTTTGCACTTCTTAAATGTTTTTGTTTTTAGTGTTTCTAAATGGGTAATCCCTATAATTACTTTCTCACTACCGTACTAGCTCTTTCATTACAAATCTTATTACTAATATTAACAAGTTTAAGTCTCTATTGATTTCATCATTACATCAAAAGTCTAATTTGTGGGTTAGTTTGCTTTTATATTTAATATTCTTTAATTGAGTTTCATTAAATATCATTTACCTTTATCAGTTAACTGATAATAATATTTATTTATTACTTAGGTTATTTATTGGTTTCTTTTTCAACATTACATTGAGTGTACCATTTCTCCTGCTTTTATTCTTTATTACTTGTTTGTGTCTTATCATTTGATTTCTTTTTATTTATTTCCCTTTATCTTAGGTTTGTTTCTTTTTCATTTTCCTCCTTCTTCGCTTTCAGGTTTGTTTCTTTTTCATTTTCCTCCTTCTTCGCTTTCAGTGTATTTGATTTATATCTTGGTTCTCCACCTTCTCCTTTGGTTTTATTTTATTTAGTTGCATTGAGTCATTCAATTTCTTGTTTTGTTTTCTTTTGTTGGGTCAATCACTTTCTTCTTTGGTTTTATTCTTGTTTGTTTTTCGTTGTTCCCTTCTTCTTTTGGTTCTTTTTGTTTTGTCAATCACTTGGGTTAGGTCATGTTGTCTTTTGTCGTGTCATTGTCTTTTTATTTTCTTTATATTAAACCTTTTATTTTATGAACTACTTATTTACATTCAGATTTATCTTTTTTCATCCCTGGTATTGGGGTGGCTTATTTGTGTTGTAACATAATGCCTCTCCTTCAAAATTGATCATTTTGATAAAACACTAGCATAATTTTTTATGAAATTATCAGTTATATATTATTTTTTCCTTTTCTTTCTTGTTTGTTTCTTCCTTCTTATTTCTCTTCTCACTTGATTCATTCCATTTTATTTGGATCTGTTTTTATGTATTTCCATTAGTGTGTTCTCCCTTTTATATAATTTTTTCCCTAACTTTTTAGTAGCTGGTTTCTTCCATTACTACTCATTTTTTCTGAGACCAGAGGAACATCATCTCTGCTCAGTTAATTTGATTGCTGGCCTTATTCTCAGTCAATCTTAAATACCTTTTTTGTCAACTTGTGACTTAAATTAATAATAATAATATATTTTGGGATCGTCCACTATGTGGCTTGTTTTTAGCTCACTTTGGCCTTTTACTCATTCTTCCTTCCGCAGTACTTTTGCTATATACTGTCATCTACTCATACAGTTGGTTGTTTTTTATTTATTTAGTTGTTAATGTCATCATTTCTACCTTTTCATTAGTTTGTTTTTCTTTTCTTCTTGTGATCATTTTAATTATCTTAGACATCTCTTTTCTTTTTCTTGGTTGCTCACCATTATTTTGCTTTAGCCATTTTCTGTGTATCTGCCTTATACATGATTTCTTTTTCTTCCTCGTACCAGTTGAGTTTTTTCCCCCCTCTGAATCTATTGAATTCATTATAATTTCAGGTATTTATCTTAGCAGTTCGTGCTTGATTTTATTTTTGTTTAATTCATTTTGTTTGAAATGTTATTCTAAATAATTTTTGTAAGTTTGTTTTTCTTACTTTATAGGAATTTTTGTAACTTATTCCTTTCTTGGCATTTTTTGTTTAAATATTATTGTAAGTTTGTGGTTCTTACTTTTTTATAGGAATTTTTGTAACTTATTCCTTTTTTATAATTTTTTATATTATACTTCATATGTCAACTTTATTTGATTGTAAGTTGATCTTACTTCGTAGGAATTTTTGTAACTTATTCCTTCTTTTAATATTTTATATTAGGCCTCAAGTCATCGAAATATTGTTGTAAGTTGTGCTCACATAATTTTTGAATTTTGGTATTTCATACCTTCTCTTTTCTTCTCCTTTGGTTTGCGTGATCGGTAATTCGAAAGTCAGTCCCTTTTCTTGGTGTGTGGTTCTTCACTTAGTTTACCCATGGTCCATCATTTCCTCTGCACTTGTAGTTCGGATAATCTTGGCATGTATAACTATTTCTGTCCGTGTGAAATAGTTATCTTCTATCTCGTACCATAATTCTTCTAATATCATGTGTTCCTTTGTCTCAGTGACTGTTTCCATCATTTTATGATGTGGTTCATTAATCAAAGAAGTTAATCGTACCTCCCTCATTAATGTCATCTTTTGATTTTTTATCCTGCATTTCCCATTCTAGTGTCCTCAAGTGTTTTATACCCCTTCTTGATTTGTGACACCCTATTTTGTTGAGAGTCCTTTCCATTTAGGGTATTCTCCATTTTCTTATTGATTTGCTGAAGTTTTCCTCCGCTGGTTTGTTGCGAATTCCCTCTATTTTGGGTATCTTCCATTCAAGTATTGCTTTTCTCCAGTTTCTTCTCGCTGGTTGGTAGTTCACCCCTTCTAGAATTTCTTTTTAGAGTTCTCCTACACTCTTTATATTTCATGATTTCTATCCGGCCAGTAATTGGTAAGTTAAACACCTCAATCAGTCCATGCTTCATCATCTCCACTTCTTCTTTGGTATTGATTAGTTTTCTTTGATGCAGTTTCTTAGTCTTCTTAATTGTCTGGTCCTTCATTCCCTTATCATCTCTTTCCTGGTTCGAATGTTCAATGTTTTTACCTTTTGCTATCTCTTCTGTTGTCTTGTTCCTATTGTCTATTTTCTGACATAATTCTTCCGTGTTATCACGAAAAATTTCTCTTATCTCTTTCATGTGTTGTTCAAACGCTCCTATCATAATCCTTATCATTTTATCCCATTTCTTCTCTTCTTGGGTGAGTTCTGCATTTTCTTCTGTTGCTTCACTTTCGCGTCCTTGACTACTTCTTTTTTTATTTGGTTTTTTGGTTTTTCCTTGAAATCTTCTACGTGATTATGTACCTTCCTCCAATTACAAATATCTTCTCTGGATAGTTCAAACATAACCCTTATCCATTCCCTTAATTCTTCGTTTTCCGTTTGTATTGGCTTTTCCGGTTGTCTTATTGATTGTCTCCATTGTTCGTACTCCTCCTGTGTATATTCCTCAGTCACCTGTGCGTATACTCCCGTTCTTTCGTTTTTCATTTGTGTTTCATTTTCATTCCATCTATCCCAATCTTCTTCATTCATTCTTTCCACATTGTTATCTCCTTTTTCATGGGTTGTTCCAATAGTCTCTTCTTTATTGCACTTGGTGTCCAGCTTCCACATTTCATCATAAATTTCTCTCAATGTCATTTTGTCGTTTGGTGTTCCCACTGCATTCGCACGACTCATCTGTGCTCGTTCGTGATCCGTGGTGTTCTTCTTGATGTACTCCATCTCCTTGCTGAACTTTTTAAATAACCCTGTCATCCGTTCTGCGTAGCTCCATTGTTTCTGTTGTTTGGGCATTTTCGTTAGTTGTTGTGTCATATCTTTCTGTTTCATATTTTTCTTTTTCTCGTAACCATAGAGTATCTCATTATCGCCGCTAGTCTTCTTTTCTAGCCTCACCAGTTGGTCGCCAATCTGTAACGACGTAAACTCGGGTCGTCTCTTTATAAAAGACGTGTATGTATAGTGTATAGTGTTTTCGCCTCACACTGGAGTCGTTTCATCAATCCTTGCGCTAACGAAGTCCGTAGCGAAGCTATAATTACCAGTACAACACAGTAGTAACCTTACCTGTTCTTAAATAGGGGTTTGTGAATCCCGGGTGGCGCCAAATTGTTTATTAAAACAATTAAACTTATCAAATAATATTTTAAAAGGGTGTTCTCAGTGATGACGGCCGGGGCATTCAAATAATTCCCGCTCGTTCAGCCTCCTGAATCGAGTAGGTAGTTGTTCGAATTGCAACGTGAGCGCTGGTCGTCAAATCTAGCTTTCGTTAACAAACACAAGTAATACAATACACTCCCTATGAAATAAAAACAATGGTTACTCTTTGTACTAGTTATTTTAATGGTTGATTTGTAATATTTCAGTTTGACAATTAAAATTATTCTTGTTGATTAATAAATTTGCACCGACATTAATTTTGATACGTCTTTCTCTGGGTTGATGAAATCGATTTTGTAACAAGTTGTTCATTCCAGCATGGCTGCCGTTTAGTTGGTTAACAAATGTACTCGTTCAAATTTGGAGTTCTTTTGATTATAAGAAAACGATTCCTTATGGTTACAATAAAAAGTACATGACCTTATATCATTTTGTACTTAAATAATAATGTGTTTGGTTATAATTGGTTCTGTAGTGTAGTTAAGTGTGTTTATAAAGTTCGTATTATATCAACAGGTTATATTCTAATTTAACAATTTTCAGTGTTTTGTTTTTTCTTATTTAATCTTTGAAAGAGAATATTCAGTTGACAGTGAGAGTTTAAATTACTTTTTAGAAATATTTAAGGTGAGTTTATTTTTGGAATTTGGGTAATTCAATTATACTTATCAAATCAGGCGACTTGGTATAAACGGTTGTCAGTCAAAAATGTATTTGGGTTGCATTAGGCATCAATTTTCAGTAATCTTGGGCTTAGGTATGTCTTGCGTCCTTTTCATATTGGATGTAGTCATATTTTCATTTAATTTCCTGGTAAAAAGATCCTTGGCATCAGTTAAATGTTCTGGTCGTTCGTCTGCTTCTTAATGGTTCATCGTTTTGGATTTTGTTTACTTTTTTGACATATTAAATTAAAAATTTGGCCGTTCACAATCTTGCTTCTGTTCGGCAAGAGCGTCACTTTACGAGTAAAAAATCTAACCAAAATTTTGTAACTAACGGTGGTTGCTATAGTTACTCATTAAATCTGATTGGCTTAGATTGACAAAAAACCATTGTTATCATATTTGAATTCTTTTCAAAATCCTTGCATATCTTCTGATTGCTTTTATTCCTTTATCTTCCTCCCTAAGTATTAATTATTATCACTGTTATTTGTATTTCCTTTCAAAGATTAATTTGATACCCCATAATATTGGGTTATTTTATGTTTTACAATTTTACAATTATTTTAATATTTGCTATTTACATTTCTCTTTTAATTTAAATCCTTATTCTAATATTTTGCTTTTAATATAATTTACAAATTATCCTTGGTTAGTTATTCGCCTTGGATTTGCTATTTTCTTTGTTAATTTGTTACAATCTGTAGTTGTTTGTTTTTGGCAGTTAGGCATCTCATAGGTTTAAGTAGCCATTATTGGTATTTACTTATTTCGTACAAATTACATTTCTTTTATCTTCATGAGCTTAGTTTTGTTATTATAATTGGTCGTGTTATTTGTTAATGTGTTTTGGATCTGTTTTGGCGTTATTAGTATGTTACTATTATTTTATACATCATGGGTTGCTAATTATTTACTAACTGGTTTTCTCGTTTTCTAAGTCATACATTGCTTACTTATTTTTTTGCCAATAATAACAATGTGGCTATTATTTACTAATTTTGATCACATAAAATACAACATCTAGGCCTATGGTCTGTATTATTCCTCCAGCCATATCCTATTCATAATTTTGCTTAAACAATTATTTAACAATTATTTGATAACATTTGTTTACAGTTCATTTCATTTTATATTATTTTTTGAGTGATAAACAACATCACACTTTTTGAACTTACTTACTTAATTCTCCCTTATAACATGGGTTGTTTATTGATTTGTCTTAACTTCTTATTTTTTAACTAATCTTTACCGTCACTCCATGGTAACACTATCTGTTTCCTCTTTCATGGGATTCTCCCTTTTAACTACAATTGTATTCAATTAACCTTAACAATAATATTCTTTTTTAATTACTACGGTTATCATCACTCTTCAGTGTTCATTACATCTTGATTAATCGTTTACACTTAATACTATTCTTAACAACTTTCTTAATTACTAATATTTTTCACTGTTAATCATTTAATGTTTCTTTTTGATTTATTAAGTGTTTATTTTTTTATCCTTCACTATTTTTCACAATACTGACATTCTTACTTACTTACTTCTTACTTCTTCCTACAGGCGTCCAGCTTCAACTGTAGCCGATAGCCCGATGTCCATGGTAGATCATAGAAGCGATAGCCCAGTACTTCTTATTGGTCATGATTTCTTGCCATCCCGACACTTGCATTTTGCCATCCCGACACTGACATTCTTTATAATACATTATTCTTATTTAATCATCACCTTCACTTTTAAATTATTTATTGTTTATTATAATTTATTTAGTGTTTTTTCATTATCACTTTACTTTGGGGTTTTTACACTTCCACTTTTGCACTTCTTAAATGTTTTTGTTTTTAGTGTTTCTAAATGGGTAATCCCTATAATTACTTTCTCACTACCGTACTAGCTCTTTCATTACAAATCTTATTACTAATATTAACAAGTTTAAGTCTCTATTGATTTCATCATTACATCAAAAGTCTAATTTGTGGGTTAGTTTGCTTTTATATTTAATATTCTTTAATTGAGTTTCATTAAATATCATTTACCTTTATCAGTTAACTGATAATAATATTTATTTATTACTTAGGTTATTTATTGGTTTCTTTTTCAACATTACATTGAGTGTACCATTTCTCCTGCTTTTATTCTTTATTACTTGTTTGTGTCTTATCATTTGATTTCTTTTTATTTATTTCCCTTTATCTTAGGTTTGTTTCTTTTTCATTTTCCTCCTTCTTCGCTTTCAGGTTTGTTTCTTTTTCATTTTCCTCCTTCTTCGCTTTCAGTGTATTTGATTTATATCTTGGTTCTCCACCTTCTCCTTTGGTTTTATTTTATTTAGTTGCATTGAGTCATTAAATTTCTTGTTTTGTTTTCTTTTGTTGGGTCAATCACTTTCTTCTTTGGTTTTATTCTTGTTTGTTTTTCGTTGTTCCCTTCTTCTTTTGGTTCTTTTTGTTTTGTCAATCACTTGGGTTAGGTCATGTTGTCTTTTGTCGTGTCATTGTCTTTTTATTTTCTTTATATTAAACCTTTTATTTTATGAACTACTTATTTACATTCAGATTTATCTTTTTTCATCCCTGGTATTGGGGTGGCTTATTTGTGTTGTAACATAATGCCTCTCCTTCAAAATTGATCATTTTGATAAAACACTAGCATAATTTTTTATGAAATTATCAGTTATATATTATTTTTTCCTTTTCTTTCTTGTTTGTTTCTTCCTTCTTATTTTTCTTCTCACTTGATTCATTCCATTTTATTTGGATCTGTTTTTATGTATGTCCATTAGTGTGTTCTCCCTTTTATATAATTTTTTCCCTAACTTTTTAGTAGCTGGTTTCTTCCATTACTACTCATTTTTTCTGAGACCAGAGGAACATCATCTCTGCTCAGTTAATTTGATTGCTGGCCTTATTCTCAGTCAATCTTAAATACCTTTTTTGTCAACTTGTGACTTAAATTAATAATAATAATATATTTTGGGATCGTCCACTATGTGGCTTGTTTTTAGCTCACTTTGGCCTTTTACTCATTCTTCCTTCCGCAGTACTTTTGCTATATACTGTCATCTACTCATACAGTTGGTTGTTTTTTATTTATTTAGTTGTTAATGTCATCATTTCTACCTTTTCATTAGTTTGTTTTTCTTTTCTTCTTGTGATCATTTTAATTATCTTAGACATCTCTTTTCTTTTTCTTGGTTGCTCACCATTATTTTGCTTTAGCCATTTTCTGTGTATCTGCCTTATACATGATTTCTTTTTCTTCCTCGTACCAGTTGAGTTTTTTCCCCCCTCTGAATCTATTGAATTCATTATAATTTCAGGTATTTATCTTAGCAGTTCGTGCTTGATTTTATTTTTGTTTAATTCATTTTGTTTGAAATGTTATTCTAAATAATTTTTGTAAGTTTGTTTTTCTTACTTTATAGGAATTTTTGTAACTTATTCCTTTCTTGGCATTTTTTGTTTAAATATTATTGTAAGTTTGTGGTTCTTACTTTTTTATAGGAATTTTTGTAACTTATTCCTTTTTTATAATTTTTTATATTATACTTCATATGTCAACTTTATTTGATTGTAAGTTGATCTTACTTCGTAGGAATTTTTGTAACTTATTCCTTCTTTTAATATTTTATATTAGGCCTCAAGTCATCGAAATATTGTTGTAAGTTGTGCTCACATAATTTTTGAATTTTGGTATTTCATACCTTCTCTTTTCTTCTCCTTTGGTTTGCGTGATCGGTAATTCGAAAGTCAGTCCCTTTTCTTGGTGTGTGGTTCTTCACTTAGTTTACCCATGGTCCATCATTTCCTCTGCACTTGTAGTTCGGATAATCTTGGCATGTATAACTATTTCTGTCCGTGTGAAATAGTTATCTTCTATCTCGTACCATAATTCTTCTAATATCATGTGTTCCTTTGTCTCAGTGACTGTTTCCATCATTTTATGATGTGGTTCATTAATCAAAGAAGTTAATCGTACCTCCCTCATTAATGTCATCTTTTGATTTTTTATCCTGCATTTCCCATTCTAGTGTCCTCAAGTGTTTTATACCCCTTCTTGATTTGTGACACCCTATTTTGTTGAGAGTCCTTTCCATTTAGGGTATTCTCCATTTTCTTATTGATTTGCTGAAGTTTTCCTCCGCTGGTTTGTTGCGAATTCCCTCTATTTTGGGTATCTTCCATTCAAGTATTGCTTTTCTCCAGTTTCTTCTCGCTGGTTGGTAGTTCACCCCTTCTAGAATTTCTTTTTAGAGTTCTCCTACACTCTTTATATTTCATGATTTCTATCCGGCCAGTAATTGGTAAGTTAAACACCTCAATCAGTCCATGCTTCATCATCTCCACTTCTTCTTTGGTATTGATTAGTTTTCTTTGATGCAGTTTCTTAGTCTTCTTAATTGTCTGGTCCTTCATTCCCTTATCATCTCTTTCCTGGTTCGAATGTTCAATGTTTTTACCTTTTGCTATCTCTTCTGTTGTCTTGTTCCTATTGTCTATTTTCTGACATAATTCTTCCGTGTTATCACGAAAAATTTCTCTTATCTCTTTCATGTGTTGTTCAAACGCTCCTATCATAATCCTTATCATTTTATCCCATTTCTTCTCTTCTTGGGTGAGTTCTGCATTTTCTTCTGTTGCTTCACTTTCGCGTCCTTGACTACTTCTTTTTTTATTTGGTTTTTTGGTTTTTCCTTGAAATCTTCTACGTGATTATGTACCTTCCTCCAATTACAAATATCTTCTCTGGATAGTTCAAACATAGCCCTTATCCATTCCCTTAATTCTTCGTTTTCCGTTTGTATTGGCTTTTCCGGTTGTCTTATTGATTGTCTCCATTGTTCGTACTCCTCCTGTGTATATTCCTCAGTCACCTGTGCGTATACTCCCGTTCTTTCGTTTTTCATTTGTGTTTTATTTTCATTCCATCTATCCCAATATTCTTCAGTCATTCTTTCCACATTGTTATCTCCTTTTTCATGGGTTGTTCCGATAGTCTCTTCTTTATTGCACTTGGTGTCCAGCTTCCACATTTCATCATAAATTTCTCTCAATGTCATTTTGTCGTTTGGTGTTCCCACTGCATTCGCACGACTCATCTGTGCTCTTTCGTGATCCGTGGTGTTCTTCTTGATGTACTCCATCTCCTTGCTGAACTTTTTAAATAACCCTGTCATCCGTTCTGCGTAGCTCCATTGTTTCTGTTGTTTGGGCATTTTCGTTAGTTGTTGTGTCATATCTTTCTGTTTCATATTTTTCTTATTCTCGTAACCATAGAGTGTCTCATTATCGCTGCTAGTCTTCTTTTCTAGCCTCACCTGTTGGTCGCCAATCTGTAACGACGTAAACTCGGGTCGTCTCTTTATAAAAGACGTGTATGTATAGTGTATAGTGTTTTCGCCTCACACTGGAGTCGTTTCATCAATCCTTGCGCTAACGAAGTCCGTAGCGAAGCTATAATTACCAGTACAACACAGTAGTAACCTTACCTGTTCTTAAATAGGGGTTTATGAATCCCGGGTGGCGCCAAATTGTTTATTAAAACAATTAAACTTATTAAATAATATTTTAAAAGGGTGTTCTCAGTGATGATGGCCGGTGCATTCAAATAATTCCCGCTCGTTCAGGCTCCTGAATCGAGTAGGTAGTTGTTCGAATTGCAACGTAAGCGCTGGTCGTCAAATCTAGCTTTCGTTAACAAACACAAGTAATACAATACACTCCCTATGAAATAAAAACAATGGTTACTCTTTGTACTAGTTATTTTAGTGGTTGATTTGTAATATTTCAGTTTGTCAATTAAAATTATTCTTGTTGATTAATAAATTTGCACCGACATTAATTTTGATACGTCTTTCTCTGGGTTGATGAAATCGATTTTGTAACGAGTTGTTCATTCCAGCATGGCTGCCTTTAGTTCGTTAACAAATGTACTCGTTCAAATTTGGAGTTCTTTTGATTATAAGAAAACGATTCCTTATGGTTACAATAAAAAGTACATGACCTTATATCATTTTGTACTTAAATAATAATGTGTTTGGTTATAATTGGTTCTGTAGTGTAGTTAAGTGTGTTTATAAAGTTTGTATTATATCAACAGGTTATATTCTAATTTACCAATTTTCAGTGTTTTATTTTTTCTTATTTAATCTTTGAAAGAGAATATTCAGTTGACAGTGAGAGTTTAAATTACTTTTTAGAAATATTTAAGGTGAGTTTATTTTTGGAATTTGGGTAATTCAATTATACTTATCAAATCAGGCGACTTGATATAAACGGTTGTCAGTCAAAAATGTATTTGGGTTGCATTAGGCATCAATTTTCAGTAATCTTGGGGCTTAGGTATGTCTTGCGTCCTTTTCATATTGGATGTAGTCATATTTTCATTTAATTTCCTGGTAAAAAGATCCTTGGCATCAGTTAAATGTCCTGGTCGTTCGTCTGCTTCTTAATGGTTCATCGTTTTGGATTTTGTTTACTTTTTTGACATATTAAATTAAAAATTCGGCCGTTCACAATCTTGCTTCTGTTCGGCAGGGGCGTCACTTTACGAGTAAAAAAATCTAACCGAAATTTTGTAACTAACGGTGGTTGCTATAGTTACTCATTAAATCTGATTGGCTTAGATTGACAAGAAACCATTGTTATCATATTTGAATTCTTTTCAAAATCCTTGCATATCTTCTGATTGCTTTTATTCCTTTATCTTCCTCCCTAAGTATTAATTATTATCACTGTTATTTGTATTTCCTTTCAAAGATTAATTTGATACCCCATAATATTGGGTTATTTTATGTTTCACAATTTTACAATTATTTTAATATTTGCTATTTACATTTCTCTTTTAATTTAAATCCTTATTCTAATATTTTGCTTTTAATATAATTTACAAATTATCCTTGGTTAGTTATTCGCCTTGGATTTGCTATTTTCTTTGTTAATTTGTTACAATGTGTAGTTGTTTGTTTTTGGCAGTTAGGCATCTCATAGGTTTAAGTAGCCTTTATTGGTATTTACTTATTTCGTACAAATTACATTTCCTTTATCTTCATGAGCTTAGTTTTGTTATTATAATTGGTCGTGTTATTTGTTAATGTGTTTTGGATCTGTTTTGGCGTTATTAGTATGTTACTATTATTTTATACATCATGGGTTGCTAATTATTTACTAACTGGTTTTCTCGTTTTCTAAGTCATACATTGCTTACTTATTTAATTTGCCAATAATAACAATGTGGCTATTATTTACTATTTTTGATCACATAAAATACAACATCTAGGCTATGGTCTGTATTATTCCTCCAGCCATATCCTATTCATAATTTTGCTTAAACAATTATTTAACAATTATTTGATAACATTTGTTTACAGTTCATTTCATTTTATATTATTTTTTGGGTGATAAACAACATCACACTTTTTGAACTTACTTACTTAATTCTCCCTTATAACATGGGTTGTTTATTGATTTGTCTTAACTTCTTATTTTTTAACTAATCTTTACCGTCACTCCATGGTAACACTATCTGTTTCCTCTTTCATGGGATTCTCCCTTTTAACTACAATTGTATTCAATTAAACCTAACAATAATATTCTTTTTTAATTACTACGGTTATCATCACTCTTCAGTGTTCATTACATCTTGATTAATCGTTTACACTTAATACTATTCTTAACAAATTTCTTAATTACTAATATTTTTCACTGTTAATCATTTAATGTTTCTTTTTAATTTATTAAGTGTGTATTTTTTTATCCTTCACTATTTTTCACAATACTGACATTCTTTATAACACATTATTCTTATTTAATCATCACCTTCACTTTTAAATTATTTATTGTTTATTATAATTTATTTAGTGTTTTTTCATTATCACTTTACTTTGGGGTTTTTACACTTCCACTTTTGCACTTCTTAAATGTTTTTGTTTTAAATGTTTCTAAATGGGTAATCCCTATAATTACTTTCTCACTACCGTACTATCTCTTTCATTACAAATCTTATTACTAATATTAACAAGTTTAAGTCTCTATTGATTTCATCATTACATCAAAAGTCTAATTTGTGGGTTAGTTTGCTTTTATATTTAATATTCTTTAATTGAGTTTCATTAAATATCATTTACCTTTATCAGTTAACTGATAATAATATTGATTTATTACTTAGGTTATTTATTGTTTTCCTTTTCAACATTACATTGAGTGTACCATTTCTCCTGCTTTTATTCTTTATTACTTGTTTGTGTATTATCATTTGATTTCTTTTTATTTATTTCCCTTTATCTTAGGTTTGTTTCTTTTTAATTTTCCTCCTTCTTCGCTTTCAGGTTTGTTTCTTTTTCATTTTCCTCCTTCTTCGCTTTCAGTGTATTTGATTTATATCTTGGTTCTCCACCTTCTCCTTTGGTTTTATTTTATTTAGTTGCATTGAGTCATTCAATTTCTTGTTTTGTTTTCTTTTGTTGGGTCAATCACTTTCTTCTTTGGTTTTATTCTTGTTTGTTTTTCGTTGTTCCCTTCTTCTTTTGGTTCTTTTTGTTTTGTCAATCACTTGGGTTAGGTCATGTTGTCTTTTGTCGTGTCATTGTCTTTTTATTTTCTTTATATTAAACCTTTTATTTTATGAACTACTTATTTACATTCAGATTTATCTTTTTTCATCCCTGGTATTGGGGTGGCTTATTTGTGTTGTAACATAATGCCTCTCCTTCAAAATTGATCATTTTGATAAAACACTAGCATAATTTTTTATGAAATTATCAGTTATATATTATTTTTTCCTTTTCTTTCTTGTTTGTTTCTTCCTCCTTATTTCTCTTCTTACTTGATTCATTCCATTTTATTTGGATCTGTTTTTATGTATTTCCATTAGTGTGTTCTCCCTTTTATATAATTTTTTCCCTAACTTTTTAGTAGCTGGTTTCTTCCATTACTACTCATTTTTTCTGAGACCAGAGGAACATCATCTCTGCTCAGTTAATTTGATTGCTGGCCTTATTCTCAGTCAATCTTAAATACCTTTTTTGTCAACTTGTGACTTAAATTAATAATAATAATATATTTTGGGAACGTCCACTATGTGGCTTGTTTTTAGCTCACTTTGGCCTTTTACTCATTCTTCCTTCCGCTGTACTTTTGCTATATACTGTCATCTACTCATACGGTTGGTTGTTTTTTATTTATTTAGTTGTTAGTGTCATCATTTCTACCTTTTCATTAGTTTGTTTTTCTTTTCTTCTTGTGATCATTTTAATTATCTTAGACATCTCTTTTCTTTTTCTTGGTTGCTCACCATTATTTTGCTTTAGCCATTTTCTGTGTATCTGCCTTATACATGATTTCTTTTTCTTCCTCGTACCAGTTGAGTTTTTCCCCCCCTCTGAATCTATTGAATTCATTATAATTTCAGGTATTTATCTTAGCAGTTCGTGCTTGATTTTATTTTTGTTTAATTCATTTTGTTTGAAATGTTATTCTAAATAATTTTTGTAAGTTTGTTTTTCTTACTTTATAGGAATTTTTGTAACTTATTCCTTTCTTGGCATTTTTTGTTTAAATATTATTGTAAGTTTGTGGTTCTTACTTTTTTATAGGAATTTTTGCAACTTATTCCTTTATTATAATTTTTTATATTATACTTCATATGTCAACTTTATTTGATTGTAAGTTGATCTTACTTCGTAGGAATTTTTGTAACTTATTCCTTCTTTTAATATTTTATATTAGGCCTCAAGTCATCGAAATATTGTTGTAAGTTGTGCTCACATAATTTTTGAATTTTGGTATTTCATACCTTCTCTTTTCTTCTCCTTTGGTTTGCGTGATCGGTAATTCGAAAGTCAGTCCCTTTTCTTGGTGTGTGGTTCTTCACTTAGTTTACCCATGGTCCATCATTTCCTCTGCACTTGTAGTTCGGATAATCTTGGCATGTATAACTATTTCTGTCCGTGTGAAATAGTTATCTTCTATCTCGTACCATAATTCTTCTAATATCATGTGTTCCTTTGTCTCAGTGACTGTTTCCATCATTTTATGATGTGGTTCATTAATCAAAGAAGTTAATCGTACCTCCCTCATTAATGTCATCTTTTGATTTTTTATCCTACATTTCCCATTCTAGTGTCCTCAAGTGTTTTATACCCCTTCTTGATTTGTGACACCCTATTTTGTTGAGAGTCCTTTCCATTTAGGGTATTCTCCATTTTCTTATTGATTTGCTGAAGTTTTCCTCCACTGGTTTGTTGCGAATTCCCTCTATTTTGGGTATCTTCCATTCAAGTATTGCTTTTCTCCAGTTTCTTCTCGCTGGTTGGTAGTTCACCCCTTCTAGAATTTCTTTTTAGAGTTCTCCTACACTCTTTATATTTCATGATTTCTATCCGGCCAGTAATTGGTAAGTTAAACACCTCAATCAGTCCATGCTTCATCATCTCCACTTCTTCTTTGGTATTGATTAGTTTTCTTTGATGCAGTTTCTTAGTCTTCTTAATTGTCTGGTCCTTCATTCCCTTATCATCTCTTTCCTGGTTCGAATGTTCAATGTTTTTACCTTTTGCTATCTCTTCTGTTGTCTTGTTCCTATTGTCTATTTTCTGACATAATTCTTCCGTGTTATCACGAAAAATTTCTCTTATCTCTTTCATGTGTTGTTCAAACGCTCCTATCATAATCCTTATCATTTTATCCCATTTCTTCTCTTCTTGGGTGAGTTCTGCATTTTCTTCTGTTGCTTCACTTTCGCGTCCTTGACTACTTCTTTTTTTATTTGGTTTTTTGGTTTTTCCTTGAAATCTTCTACGTGATTATGTACCTTCCTCCAATTACAAATATCTTCTCTGGATAGTTCAAACATAACCCTTATCCATTCCCTTAATTCTTCGTTTTCCGTTTGTATTGGCTTTTCCGGTTGTCTTATTGATTGTCTCCATTGTTCGTACTCCTCCTGTGTATATTCCTCAGTCACCTGTGCGTATACTCCCGTTCTTTCGTTTTTCATTTGTGTTTTATTTTCATTCCATCTATCCCAATATTCTTCAGTCATTCTTTCCACATTGTTATCTCCTTTTTCATGGGTTGTTCCGATAGTCTCTTCTTTATTGCACTTGGTGTCCAGCTTCCACATTTCATCATAAATTTCTCTCAATGTCATTTTGTCGTTTGGTGTTCCCACTGCATTCGCACGACTCATCTGTGCTCTTTCGTGATCCGTGGTGTTCTTCTTGATGTACTCCATCTCCTTGCTGAACTTTTTAAATAACCCTGTCATCCGTTCTGCGTAGCTCCATTGTTTCTGTTGTTTGGGCATTTTCGTTAGTTGTTGTGTCATATCTTTCTGTTTCATATTTTTCTTATTCTCGTAACCATAGAGTGTCTCATTATCGCCGCTAGTCTTCTTTTCTAGCCTCACCTGTTGGTCGCCAATCTGTAACGACGTAAACTCGGGTCGTCTCTTTATAAAAGACGTGTATGTATAGTGTATAGTGTTTTCGCCTCACACTGGAGTCGTTTCATCAATCCTTGCGCTAACGAAGTCCGTAGCGAAGCTATAATTACCAGTACAACACAGTAGTAACCTTACCTGTTCTTAAATAGGGGTTTGTGAATCCCGGGTGGCGCCAAATTGTTTATTAAAACAATTAAACTTATCAAATAATATTTTAAAAGGGTGTTCTCAGTGATGACGGCCGGGGCATTCAAATAATTCCCGCTCGTTCAGCCTCCTGAATCGAGTAGGTAGTTGTTCGAATTGCAACGTGAGCGCTGGTCGTCAAATCTAGCTTTCGTTAACAAACACAAGTAATACAATACACTCCCTATGAAATAAAAACAATGGTTACTCTTTGTACTAGTTATTTTAATGGTTGATTTGTAATATTTCAGTTTGTCAATTAAAATTATTCTTGTTGATTAATAAATTTGCACCGACATTAATTTTGATACGTCTTTCTCTGGGTTGATGAAATCGATTTTGTAACGAGTTGTTCATTCCAGCATGGCTGCCGTTTAGTTGGTTAACAAATGTACTCGTTCAAATTTGGAGTTCTTTTGATTATAAGAAAATGATTCCTTATGGTTACAATAAAAAGTACATGACCTTATATCATTTTGTACTTAAATAATAATGTGTTTGGTTATAATTGGTTCTGTAGTGTAGTTAAGTGTGTTTATAAAGTTCATATTATATCAACAGGTTATATTCTAATTTACCAATTTTCAGTGTTTTGTTTTTTCTTATTTAATCTTTGAAAGAGAATATTCAGTTGACAGTGAGAGTTTAAATTACTTTTTAGAAATATTTAAGGTGAGTTTATTTTTGAAATTTGGGTAATTCAATTATACTTATCAAATCAGGCGACTTGGTATAAACGGTTGTCAGTCAAAAATGTATTTGGGTTGCATTAGGCATCAATTTTCAGTAATCTTGGGGCTTAGGTATGTCTTGCGTCCTTTTCATATTGGATGTAGTCATATTTTCATTTAATTTCCTGGTAAAAAGATCCTTGGCATCAGTTAAATGTTCTGGTCGTTCGTCTGCTTCTTAATGGTTCATCGTTTTGGATTTTGTTTACTTTTTTGACATATTAAATTAAAAATTTGGCCGTTCACAATCTTGCTTCTGTTCGGCAGGAGCGTCACTTTACGAGTAAAAAAATCTAACCGAAATTTTGTAACTAACGGTGGTTGCTATAGTTACTCATTAAATCTGATTGGCTTAGATTGACAAGAAACCATTGTTATCATATTTGAATTCTTTTCAAAATCCTTGCATATCTTCTGATTGCTTTTATTCCTTTATCTTCCTCCCTAAGTATTAATTATTATCACTGTTATTTGTATTTCCTTTCAAAGATTAATTTGATACCCCATAATATTGGGTTATTTTATGTTTTACAATTTTACAATTATTTTAATATTTGCTATTTACATTTCTCTTTTAATTTAAATCCTTATTCTAATATTTTGCTTTTAATATAATTTACAAATTATCCTTGGTTAGTTATTCGCCTTGGATTTGCTATTTTCTTTGTTAATTTGTTACAATGTGTAGTTGTTTGTTTTTGGCAGTTAGGCATCTCATAGGTTTAAGTAGCCTTTATTGGTATTTACTTATTTCGTACAAATTACATTTCCTTTATCTTCATGAGCTTAGTTTTGTTATTATAATTGGTCGTGTTATTTGTTAATGTGTTTTGGATCTGTTTTGGCGTTATTAGTATGTTACTATTATTTTATACATCATGGGTTGCTAATTATTTACTAACTGGTTTTCTCGTTTTCTAAGTCATACATTGCTTACTTATTTAATTTGCCAATAATAACAATGTGGCTATTATTTACTATTTTTGATCACATAAAATACAACATCTAGGCTATGGTCTGTATTATTCCTCCAGCCATATCCTATTCATAATTTTGCTTAAACAATTATTTAACAATTATTTGATAACATTTGTTTACAGTTCATTTCATTTTATATTATTTTTTGGGTGATAAACAACATCACACTTTTTGAACTTACTTACTTAATTCTCCCTTATAACATGGGTTGTTTATTGATTTGTCTTAACTTCTTATTTTTTAACTAATCTTTACCGTCACTCCATGGTAACACTATCTGTTTCCTCTTTCATGGGATTCTCCCTTTTAACTACAATTGTATTCAATTAAACCTAACAATAATATTCTTTTTTAATTACTACGGTTATCATCACTCTTCAGTGTTCATTACATCTTGATTAATCGTTTACACTTAATACTATTCTTAACAAATTTCTTAATTACTAATATTTTTCACTGTTAATCATTTAATGTTTCTTTTTAATTTATTAAGTGTGTATTTTTTTATCCTTCACTATTTTTCACAATACTGACATTCTTTATAACACATTATTCTTATTTAATCATCACCTTCACTTTTAAATTATTTATTGTTTATTATAATTTATTTAGTGTTTTTTCATTATCACTTTACTTTGGGGTTTTTACACTTCCACTTTTGCACTTCTTAAATGTTTTTGTTTTAAATGTTTCTAAATGGGTAATCCCTATAATTACTTTCTCACTACCGTACTATCTCTTTCATTACAAATCTTATTACTAATATTAACAAGTTTAAGTCTCTATTGATTTCATCATTACATCAAAAGTCTAATTTGTGGGTTAGTTTGCTTTTATATTTAATATTCTTTAATTGAGTTTCATTAAATATCATTTACCTTTATCAGTTAACTGATAATAATATTGATTTATTACTTAGGTTATTTATTGTTTTCCTTTTCAACATTACATTGAGTGTACCATTTCTCCTGCTTTTATTCTTTATTACTTGTTTGTGTATTATCATTTGATTTCTTTTTATTTATTTCCCTTTATCTTAGGTTTGTTTCTTTTTAATTTTCCTCCTTCTTCGCTTTCAGGTTTGTTTCTTTTTCATTTTCCTCCTTCTTCGCTTTCAGTGTATTTGATTTATATCTTGGTTCTCCACCTTCTCCTTTGGTTTTATTTTATTTAGTTGCATTGAGTCATTCAATTTCTTGTTTTGTTTTCTTTTGTTGGGTCAATCACTTTCTTCTTTGGTTTTATTCTTGTTTGTTTTTCGTTGTTCCCTTCTTCTTTTGGTTCTTTTTGTTTTGTCAATCACTTGGGTTAGGTCATGTTGTCTTTTGTCGTGTCATTGTCTTTTTATTTTCTTTATATTAAACCTTTTATTTTATGAACTACTTATTTACATTCAGATTTATCTTTTTTCATCCCTGGTATTGGGGTGGCTTATTTGTGTTGTAACATAATGCCTCTCCTTCAAAATTGATCATTTTGATAAAACACTAGCATAATTTTTTATGAAATTATCAGTTATATATTATTTTTTCCTTTTCTTTCTTGTTTGTTTCTTCCTCCTTATTTCTCTTCTTACTTGATTCATTCCATTTTATTTGGATCTGTTTTTATGTATTTCCATTAGTGTGTTCTCCCTTTTATATAATTTTTTCCCTAACTTTTTAGTAGCTGGTTTCTTCCATTACTACTCATTTTTTCTGAGACCAGAGGAACATCATCTCTGCTCAGTTAATTTGATTGCTGGCCTTATTCTCAGTCAATCTTAAATACCTTTTTTGTCAACTTGTGACTTAAATTAATAATAATAATATATTTTGGGAACGTCCACTATGTGGCTTGTTTTTAGCTCACTTTGGCCTTTTACTCATTCTTCCTTCCGCTGTACTTTTGCTATATACTGTCATCTACTCATACGGTTGGTTGTTTTTTATTTATTTAGTTGTTAGTGTCATCATTTCTACCTTTTCATTAGTTTGTTTTTCTTTTCTTCTTGTGATCATTTTAATTATCTTAGACATCTCTTTTCTTTTTCTTGGTTGCTCACCATTATTTTGCTTTAGCCATTTTCTGTGTATCTGCCTTATACATGATTTCTTTTTCTTCCTCGTACCAGTTGAGTTTTTCCCCCCCTCTGAATCTATTGAATTCATTATAATTTCAGGTATTTATCTTAGCAGTTCGTGCTTGATTTTATTTTTGTTTAATTCATTTTGTTTGAAATGTTATTCTAAATAATTTTTGTAAGTTTGTTTTTCTTACTTTATAGGAATTTTTGTAACTTATTCCTTTCTTGGCATTTTTTGTTTAAATATTATTGTAAGTTTGTGGTTCTTACTTTTTTATAGGAATTTTTGCAACTTATTCCTTTATTATAATTTTTTATATTATACTTCATATGTCAACTTTATTTGATTGTAAGTTGATCTTACTTCGTAGGAATTTTTGTAACTTATTCCTTCTTTTAATATTTTATATTAGGCCTCAAGTCATCGAAATATTGTTGTAAGTTGTGCTCACATAATTTTTGAATTTTGGTATTTCATACCTTCTCTTTTCTTCTCCTTTGGTTTGCGTGATCGGTAATTCGAAAGTCAGTCCCTTTTCTTGGTGTGTGGTTCTTCACTTAGTTTACCCATGGTCCATCATTTCCTCTGCACTTGTAGTTCGGATAATCTTGGCATGTATAACTATTTCTGTCCGTGTGAAATAGTTATCTTCTATCTCGTACCATAATTCTTCTAATATCATGTGTTCCTTTGTCTCAGTGACTGTTTCCATCATTTTATGATGTGGTTCATTAATCAAAGAAGTTAATCGTACCTCCCTCATTAATGTCATCTTTTGATTTTTTATCCTACATTTCCCATTCTAGTGTCCTCAAGTGTTTTATACCCCTTCTTGATTTGTGACACCCTATTTTGTTGAGAGTCCTTTCCATTTAGGGTATTCTCCATTTTCTTATTGATTTGCTGAAGTTTTCCTCCGCTGGTTTGTTGCGAATTCCCTCTATTTTGGGTATCTTCCATTCAAGTATTGCTTTTCTCCAGTTTCTTCTCGCTGGTTGGTAGTTCACCCCTTCTAGAATTTCTTTTTAGAGTTCTCCTACACTCTTTATATTTCATGATTTCTATCCGGCCAGTAATTGGTAAGTTAAACACCTCAATCAGTCCATGCTTCATCATCTCCACTTCTTCTTTGGTATTGATTAGTTTTCTTTGATGCAGTTTCTTAGTCTTCTTAATTGTCTGGTCCTTCATTCCCTTATCATCTCTTTCCTGGTTCGAATGTTCAATGTTTTTACCTTTTGCTATCTCTTCTGTTGTCTTGTTCCTATTGTCTATTTTCTGACATAATTCTTCCGTGTTATCACGAAAAATTTCTCTTATCTCTTTCATGTGTTGTTCAAACGCTCCTATCATAATCCTTATCATTTTATCCCATTTCTTCTCTTCTTGGGTGAGTTCTGCATTTTCTTCTGTTGCTTCACTTTCGCGTCCTTGACTACTTCTTTTTTTATTTGGTTTTTTGGTTTTTCCTTGAAATCTTCTACGTGATTATGTACCTTCCTCCAATTACAAATATCTTCTCTGGATAGTTCAAACATAACCCTTATCCATTCCCTTAATTCTTCGTTTTCCGTTTGTATTGGCTTTTCCGGTTGTCTTATTGATTGTCTCCATTGTTCGTACTCCTCCTGTGTATATTCCTCAGTCACCTGTGCGTATACTCCCGTTCTTTCGTTTTTCATTTGTGTTTTATTTTCATTCCATCTATCCCAATATTCTTCAGTCATTCTTTCCACATTGTTATCTCCTTTTTCATGGGTTGTTCCGATAGTCTCTTCTTTATTGCACTTGGTGTCCAGCTTCCACATTTCATCATAAATTTCTCTCAATGTCATTTTGTCGTTTGGTGTTCCCACTGCATTCGCACGACTCATCTGTGCTCTTTCGTGATCCGTGGTGTTCTTCTTGATGTACTCCATCTCCTTGCTGAACTTTTTAAATAACCCTGTCATCCGTTCTGCGTAGCTCCATTGTTTCTGTTGTTTGGGCATTTTCGTTAGTTGTTGTGTCATATCTTTCTGTTTCATATTTTTCTTATTCTCGTAACCATAGAGTGTCTCATTATCGCCGCTAGTCTTCTTTTCTAGCCTCACCTGTTGGTCGCCAATCTGTAACGACGTAAACTCGGGTCGTCTCTTTATAAAAGACGTGTATGTATAGTGTATAGTGTTTTCGCCTCACACTGGAGTCGTTTCATCAATCCTTGCGCTAACGAAGTCCGTAGCGAAGCTATAATTACCAGTACAACACAGTAGTAACCTTACCTGTTCTTAAATAGGGGTTTGTGAATCCCGGGTGGCGCCAAATTGTTTATTAAAACAATTAAACTTATCAAATAATATTTTAAAAGGGTGTTCTCAGTGATGACGGCCGGGGCATTCAAATAATTCCCGCTCGTTCAGCCTCCTGAATCGAGTAGGTAGTTGTTCGAATTGCAACGTGAGCGCTGGTCGTCAAATCTAGCTTTCGTTAACAAACACAAGTAATACAATACACTCCCTATGAAATAAAAACAATGGTTACTCTTTGTACTAGTTATTTTAATGGTTGATTTGTAATATTTCAGTTTGTCAATTAAAATTATTCTTGTTGATTAATAAATTTGCACCGACATTAATTTTGATACGTCTTTCTCTGGGTTGATGAAATCGATTTTGTAACGAGTTGTTCATTCCAGCATGGCTGCCGTTTAGTTGGTTAACAAATGTACTCGTTCAAATTTGGAGTTCTTTTGATTATAAGAAAATGATTCCTTATGGTTACAATAAAAAGTACATGACCTTATATCATTTTGTACTTAAATAATAATGTGTTTGGTTATAATTGGTTCTGTAGTGTAGTTAAGTGTGTTTATAAAGTTCATATTATATCAACAGGTTATATTCTAATTTACCAATTTTCAGTGTTTTGTTTTTTCTTATTTAATCTTTGAAAGAGAATATTCAGTTGACAGTGAGAGTTTAAATTACTTTTTAGAAATATTTAAGGTGAGTTTATTTTTGAAATTTGGGTAATTCAATTATACTTATCAAATCAGGCGACTTGGTATAAACGGTTGTCAGTCAAAAATGTATTTGGGTTGCATTAGGCATCAATTTTCAGTAATCTTGGGGCTTAGGTATGTCTTGCGTCCTTTTCATATTGGATGTAGTCATATTTTCATTTAATTTCCTGGTAAAAAGATCCTTGGCATCAGTTAAATGTTCTGGTCGTTCGTCTGCTTCTTAATGGTTCATCGTTTTGGATTTTGTTTACTTTTTTGACATATTAAATTAAAAATTTGGCCGTTCACAATCTTGCTTCTGTTCGGCAGGAGCGTCACTTTACGAGTAAAAAAATCTAACCGAAATTTTGTAACTAACGGTGGTTGCTATAGTTACTCATTAAATCTGATTGGCTTAGATTGACAAGAAACCATTGTTATCATATTTGAATTCTTTTCAAAATCCTTGCATATCTTCTGATTGCTTTTATTCCTTTATCTTCCTCCCTAAGTATTAATTATTATCACTGTTATTTGTATTTCCTTTCAAAGATTAATTTGATACCCCATAATATTGGGTTATTTTATGTTTTACAATTTTACAATTATTTTAATATTTGCTATTTACATTTCTCTTTTAATTTAAATCCATATTCTAATATTTTGCTTTTAATATAATTTACAAATTATCCTTGGTTAGTTATTCGCCTTGGATTTGCTATTTTCTTTGTTAATTTGTTACAATGTGTAGTTGTTTGTTTTTGGCAGTTAGGCATCTCATAGGTTTAAGTAGCCTTTATTGGTATTTACTTATTTCGTACAAATTACATTTCCTTTATCTTCATGAGCTTAGTTTTGTTATTATAATTGGTCGTGTTATTTGTTAATGTGTTTTGGATCTGTTTTGGCGTTATTAGTATGTTACTATTATTTTATACATCATGGGTTGCTAATTATTTACTAACTGGTTTTCTCGTTTTCTAAGTCATACATTGCTTACTTATTTAATTTGCCAATAATAACAATGTGGCTATTATTTACTATTTTTGATCACATAAAATACAACATCTAGGCTATGGTCTGTATTATTCCTCCAGCCATATCCTATTCATAATTTTGCTTAAACAATTATTTAACAATTATTTGATAACATTTGTTTACAGTTCATTTCATTTTATATTATTTTTTGGGTGATAAACAACATCACACTTTTTGAACTTACTTACTTAATTCTCCCTTATAACATGGGTTGTTTATTGATTTGTCTTAACTTCTTATTTTTTAACTAATCTTTACCGTCACTCCATGGTAACACTATCTGTTTCCTCTTTCATGGGATTCTCCCTTTTAACTACAATTGTATTCAATTAAACCTAACAATAATATTCTTTTTTAATTACTACGGTTATCATCACTCTTCAGTGTTCATTACATCTTGATTAATCGTTTACACTTAATACTATTCTTAACAAATTTCTTAATTACTAATATTTTTCACTGTTAATCATTTAATGTTTCTTTTTAATTTATTAAGTGTGTATTTTTTTATCCTTCACTATTTTTCACAATACTGACATTCTTTATAACACATTATTCTTATTTAATCATCACCTTCACTTTTAAATTATTTATTGTTTATTATAATTTATTTAGTGTTTTTTCATTATCACTTTACTTTGGGGTTTTTACACTTCCACTTTTGCACTTCTTAAATGTTTTTGTTTTAAATGTTTCTAAATGGGTAATCCCTATAATTACTTTCTCACTACCGTACTATCTCTTTCATTACAAATCTTATTACTAATATTAACAAGTTTAAGTCTCTATTGATTTCATCATTACATCAAAAGTCTAATTTGTGGGTTAGTTTGCTTTTATATTTAATATTCTTTAATTGAGTTTCATTAAATATCATTTACCTTTATCAGTTAACTGATAATAATATTTATTTATTACTTAGGTTATTTATTGGTTTCTTTTTCAACATTACATTGAGTGTACCATTCTCCTGCTTTTATTCTTTATTACTTGTTTGTGTATTATCATTTGATTTCTTTTTATTTATTTCCCTTTATCTTAGGTTTGTTTCTTTTTAATTTTCCTCCTTCTTCGCTTTCAGGTTTGTTTCTTTTTAATTTTCCTCCTTCTTCGCTTTCAGTGTATTTGATTTATATCTTGGTTCTCCACCTTCTCCTTTGGTTTTATTTTATTTAGTTGCATTGAGTCATTCAATTTCTTGTTTTGTTTTCTTTTGTTGGGTCAATCACTTTCTTCTTTGGTTTTATTCTTGTTTGTTTTTCGTTGTTCCCTTCTTCTTTTGGTTCTTTTTGTTTTGTCAATCACTTGGTTTAGGTCATGTTGTCTTTTGTCGTGTCATTGTCTTTTTATTTTCTTTATATTAAACCTTTTATTTTATGAACTACTTATTTACATTCAGATTTATCTTTTTTCATCCCTGGTATTGGGGTGGCTTATTTGTGTTGTAACATAATGCCTCTCCTTCAAAATTGATCATTTTGATAAAACACTAGCATAATTTTTTATGAAATTATCAGTTATATATTATTTTTTCCTTTTCTTTCTTGTTTGTTTCTTCCTTCTTATTTCTCTTCTTACTTGAGTCATTCCATTTTATTTGGATCTGTTTTTATGTATTTTCATTAGTGTGTTCTCCCTTTTATATAATTTTTTCCCTAACTTTTTAGTAGCTGGTTTCTTCCGTTACTACTCATTTTTTCTGAGACCAGAGGAACATCATCTCTGCTCAGTTAATTTGATTGCTGGCCTTATTCTCAGTCAATCTTAAATACCTTTTTTGTCAACTTGTGACTTAAATTAATAATAATAATATATTTTGGGATCGTCCACTTTGTGGCTTGTTTTTAGGTCACTTTGGCCTTTTACTCATTCTTCCTTCCGCTGTACTTTTGCTATATACTGTCATCTACTCATACGGTTGGTTGTTTTTTATTTAGTTAGTTGCTAATGTCATAATTTCTACCTTTTCATTAGTTTGTTTTTCTTTTCTTCTTGTGATCATTTTAATTATCTTAGACATCTCTTTTCTTTTTCTTGGTTGCTTGTAACAATAAAAAAGAGATCGAAATATATTAAATATATAAAATACCCTGCCAGAACTTACCTGTACGCAATCCCAACACTCACCTGTTATTTGAATTTTACCAGAAGACCAATGTCGTCACGATTATTTTTTCTATAGGATAAAATATCGAAAACCTTTACACTCCACCTTAAATAAAAAAGGACAATTTTGCAATCTGACCCCACCCAATTAATAACTCAGAAAGATTCCGGTCCGTTAGACGAATTTTTGCAACACAGAAATGAGAAAGTGGTAATGACGAAATAACTTAGTCTAACACATTTTTTCTGGAAATTAAATAATTTTAATTACTTGAAAATTAGTTTAAATATTTTGACAAGAACCCTATGACCAAATGTGAATTATACATTTAGGTATTATGTTTACATTGAAATATTAATGCATTAAGTATTGTATTTAAATATTCATTATAAAGCAGCCCATTCTGCCATCCACTCATTCACACAGTATAATATATATTCCCCTTATTTTTTGCTCGAGTCTTAAATTTGTGATTGAAAATGAATAATAGTTCGTGAATAATAATAATTAAAATTGAATAACCATGGTGGGTTACGTAACGCTTGGAGTTCCGTTCGCCACGTGCTGATGGATAGATGCATCTGAATATTTGTCCGTCACGAACACTTTTAATTTTCCTATGTCACTTCACTTATTATCATTCATAATGTCACTCCACTTATTCACGCCGATTGATCTTTTTCCGCTAAAACTTAAAGTTTTTTAGTAACCGCGAGCCTTGGCTAGCGTCCGGCCGCCGCCGCGGCCATATGTAGACTGTTAACGTGGACCGCGAGCGGGAGGAAGCGGTGGTTCACTGCCGCCTGATGTTCGTCGTCGTTCATGCTGAATTTGTTGTGGCGTATTCATTCTATGCATGGAACATAGTCGTTATATGTGTGGTAACCGAGGACGATATTTGCCTCTGCTATACTGGTGTCACTAGCAGCGGGCGTGGCTTAAATACATTTCCTGTAGCTGGCTGGTTGGTTTTACAAATTGTTCATTCCAGCGCCATTTTTTGCATCGACGTTGGAGTTTCACGGCGTCACTTCAGCGCCCCGTCCTGAGATGTTAAGTGCAGGCGTCGTCACACATATACAGAGTTCTGAGAATTTAGGGTGGTACGAATTCCTGGCCGCGTTACCCAATAGAGATTGCGCCTCGCCTTTGTCTCAAACTGTTCTACTTGGCATGTGTTCTGTTGTAATGGAAATAACGATCGCCGGGAAATAAAACTTTCACAATAAATTTATAAAATCCCACACAAAATGAAATAAATAAATTTGCAAATACCCCATACTGTAATAAATAAAATAACCCAATTTTGGACACGTTACAATACCCCCTCAATGAGAATTCTGCTGTCCAGAACAGAAGAAATCTCATTGATAAAACCCTTAAGAGGACCAGTGAGGAACTGGTGCCAACAACCCCCTCTTGTTCTTACTCTTCATGGGTACACAACCCCCCAGGCTTGGCGACTATGGGCGCATCTGAACGAAATCACTAGACTTCTCCGTAAGAGATCCCAACACCGAGAAATCGACCAGACAAGTACCACAGCGCACCTCACCTTCTAACATGCTACCCCCAAAAAATCCTCAATCCCTGGCTTAAATTACTCCAGATCCTCCACCGATATGTTTCCCCTTTTATGCAAGCTGGGCTGCCTTTAGCAGATACTGGGCTCACACACACTCACGTTACATATTATACATTGAAAAATTCTTTACAATCCACTATTTTATCTAAGAAAAAAAAGTTCAAAATTCAAAATAAAATACTTTATCAAAAAAAATTCTCTTCCTTGTTTTCTGTTTTTACTTAAAATAATTGAATTTAAACATTTCTTATAGTTAAACATCTCCTTAACCTAACATGTGAATACTTAGAGTCTAACAATACAATGCAATACAAAATAAATCAATAAAATTAAACCTGGTTAATACACAAACAATAAAATAATCAATACTCAAAAATATTCATTAACTGGCAGGCGAAAAATCAAGATTTTTTTTTTCCAAAAATATTTTTCAAAAAATGTTGAAATTCAAAAAAAATTAAATTTATTAAAATGTTTCCTTTACCTATAGAAATTGTTTAAAATTTGTTTGAATTGAGCAAAACCCAAAAGTTGAATTAACTTCCTTACTATGAAATTATATGACCTTACCATCAGCTGACCAAAACTAGGTCAAGTCCAAAACCCTTGACCTACATATGTTATGTATACTTTCTATCTGAAAATACATTTAACATCTGGAATAAGCTAACTTGAAACACAAAACATAATAAAATAAAACATTTAAAACAACAAAACATTATTATAAATAATAAGCAAATTGACATTTAAATTATTCAAAATAAACAATTCTTAATTTTACATTATTTTCAAATTCTATCAAATTTTTGTCACTGGGTTTAAAATAAAAATTTTATATCTTTATTACAAATCTCTCTCTTTGCTTAACAATCTGATTCTACATTACTGTGGGTGATTCAAATTATTTATTCTCATTTAATTTACTACTTGATCTGTATACACATATAATCTTTATCTCTCCTTGACTCTAACCACTAACAACTGTAACTCACATGACACCCATCTCTATCAAAATCTCTACTAATCAAGACACTCTCTAACCCCGACTTATCATTAAACTCAATTCGCCACCTTCTCTCTATATATAAAAAAAATACTCTCTAACCCTTTGTACATAGGATACGTGTCCCCCCCCCAAAACTCAATTCCCTTATCTGGCCCCTGGATTCTACCTAAGGCGGCCCCTTCTCACTAAAATCGGTACCAATCCCGTCCCAACTTATCATTATGTTGCGGACTCCCACATTACACTACCCCTACTACAAAATTACCATCCCCAAAATCTCAATCTCATTACCTTACTACAACTACAACAAAATAACATCATTAAACATCGATATATCACTCAAAACTCCACATAAATTCTCCACAACTACTGTGTCAACATCAGTACTTCTCAAAACTCAATAATATACATTACTTCAAAACAACATCACATTATCTTCATTTCTAGTATTTCAACTTGGACAGATCTACATGTCCCATAAAATATTCATCACCCAAAAACTATCTCTTGTTAACTTGCATAAATTATTACTTTACTTCTCACTTTATCAAATTATTTTTATCATTACTTTACAACAATATCTATAATACACTGAAACATGACATTAAACCTTAATTACCTGGAATAATTACAACCAATATACCAGTGACATGTTATTGCTGATCAGCTGATCTTACTAACACTGTGAAAACACATCTCATACTTGAACAAATTACATGAAAAATATATATTTATCAGTACTCACTTCTATTACGTTAACTGCCCGCCAGTCAGTTTAATTATCTGCTTAGTTTAAAAAACACACATACTGAAGACACATATTATTATCAATACCTATATCTAACGTACAACAATAAAATAATACATTTAAAATTATGGAATGAACACCTTATATTGAATGTCTAAGCAGCTAGTTATTTAAACAGAGCACAAGCATTTTTATTGGATCAAAATTTGAATTAGCAAAAAAAATTTTTATGTGATAAAATTTAAATTCGTGACTCATCTGAGACACCTCCCGGCCACACACTCTATTGCAAGTTATGGAGGACTGTATCGCCCTTTTCGCTTTCACAAAGACGGCATATTTTGGAGTAGTTTTACCTCTCCGTGTCTTTGCTTCCGCTGTTACATTTTAAAAGGTTCAGATATCAACATACCTTTGTTATAAATACACGCCCTTAAACGGGCTTTGCTGTTCCTCCGCGAACAGAGTGGTAGCCGCTGTTCCATAGTGTCTGGATTTCCCCTAATTGTCACCCCCCATTTAATTTCTACTATATACCAATTTCAAGTCAGCTATGGTCAAGGGACTTGGTATGACCATAGCTAACCGCTAGCCAAATCCACGATTAGTGCTGGTAAGGCAGTAATCGCCCGAAAAATCGGGGAAATCTAACTTCATTTCAGTGCCTGTTCTACATCGTTCTAGTTATGTACAACACGATCGTCTATCAGTGTGTAAATTGAGCTTACACGAAAAAGGTGAGTCGCACATTTTCGCCTCCGATGGAGGTAACACTCTCTGTTACCCCCAACCCATTTCGCTATCTACGAGAGCACAGGCCACCCCCGCAGTAGCAACTTAATAACTAACTAATTAAAAATTTTATATACATTATAATATAATATTTTCATCAAGAATCATTTAACTTATTCCTACCTTTCTACCATTGGACTTTCTTAAAATTTTCAAAATTTATTCTTAACAATTAGTATATATCATTTTTCATTTATTATTAAATTTTTTAATTATCATTTTTATTGAACACAGTTATTTCAAATCTTAATTATACCTGTAAACATTTTTATTATACATGATTCATACTGTAAAAGTTCTATACTTACAATCCATTTAACCTCATATACCCAAAACATAACCACCATACACCCCCATACTTTCACCTCACCTCTGAAACATTTCACAAAAATTATTAGTTTACATCAAACAATTTATCCTTTAATCCCCAAATTTCCAAATCTCGTAAAATAATTTATATTCATCAAAAAAATTTAATTACACAACATTTAAATAATCCATCAAAATATTTAACATGTATCAAATCGTTTTAATTAATTTAATTATTAACAACACAAATCTCATTACCATCATAACAACTATTATTAGTCAATTACTGTTTTCAAAATTTATTCTGTTTATTTATTTAAATTGCCAAATATTAATCTTATTATTACAACAATTATCTACCTACATACACTGTTCCCTTAACCCTTTACAACACATACAATTGAATTCACTACATATTTATTTACAAATCTACTTCATTATTTATTCAGTTATCATATTTCAATGTTCAAATCAGCTAAGTCAAAACCCTTAAAACAAAATATTTAACTGTCTTTTACTGTTTTATGGTTTAGCCTCCATCGTCAAAAAGATATCTCACATATTTATAGACTAAATGATTTTTATTTATCTTGAATTTATGATTATTATCTTCATGAACCATTATTTCTAAATCCATCATACCATTCATTATTTCATACAACCTGTCACGATCAATTAATTTTATCCAGTCTCCGTCAGTAGTTTTTCTAAATACCAAATCAATTATTTTATCATTATTTATAACAGTGTTATTCAGATATTCCTCTCTCTCTGTTTCATCATCTCTCTTAATATCTAACACCTGCACCAACACGTCATAACCTGTATTAATCTCAAAAATTTTTATTTCTCTCTCTCTCTTTCATTACAACACCTCTCATAACCATACGGAACTCTCCCATTCCATGCAGAGGGCAATACCATAAAATTATCTAAATACCATCTGGCCCTACCAGATAAACACAAAAAACTTATTTTACCTTCTGAAGAACTCTCGTCTTCTACAAAAATTATCGAGGAACTCTTGTCCTCCATCACCACTTGTGAAGTCTCTGCTTCACATTTAACCCCATAAAAATTTGCCCCCTGTTCAACTTCTACACAACTACTACTATACTCCCTTTCTAACTCATAAACACTAACTAACAATCCATAATCACCCTCAACTCTCATTCTACTCTCTTTTTCACTATTGTCTACTGTATCACTTTTTGATACCCCATTTCCAGCTACACAATCATTATTATTATTATTTACCATTGTTTCATCATTAGAACTAATTATATCAACATCACCACTTACCTCTGAAGTGTAATCACCATCATTATCTTCACTAGTTAACCCTACTTCTCCCCTTATTTGGTCGCTGTTATTTACGCATTCGTTATTTGAATTACCACTCACCTGGTTAATTATTTCTTCACTATCATGAACAACATTATGTTCACTTACCTGTTTTGATTCAACTTTTAATTGACATCTCTCTCTTCTCCACTCCTCGTTTTGTTTTTCCAATTCATTGTTGTGTTCCTTGGTATCACTAATCATGTCATCTAACATTGTGTTTTGTTTATCCAAACGTTCATTAAACTTGTTGCACATCATAATCATCATATTCATCATCTGTGTCTTATAATCAGATTCACTCATCTCATTGTTACTTACCTCATTGTCTGTCACCTGATCGACTTTATTTTTGTTAACTTGGTCTATCTCTCTACCTTTATTTACCACCCCCACGCTCTCATCATTATCACTAGGCCTATTCTCTGTCTTATTCTCTACCACTATTACTTCAGCTATCTTACCTTTATTGTTGGTCGTCTCACTATGTTTATTAATTTCTGCAAATATTCCTTCCTCTTGTTCTTCCATTCGGGTTAACCTATCGTCTAAATTACCCCATTCCTCGTCTGTCATCTCACCCACAACACCTCGCAATTCATTCTCCCACTCATCCCACGCAAAATCACTATCGTTACTTTGTATTATAGACATGTTTAAAGTTTATGTATACCACACTTTATATCTAAAAAAAAAAACACTTTTTTCCTATAATCAAACGCCTAATACTACTGTGAATCACAACACGAACATAACCTACGTAAATATGTGCAATACAATTTTTATACATTCGTCATTACCACATCCTATTTTCTGTGCATTAAAATAGGTCTATCTCGTATAAATTAAATTAAAACGAAAATCCTGGCAGCGCGTCGACATTTGTAACAATAAAAAATAGGCCAAAATATATTCAATACATAAAATACCCTGCCAGAACTTACCTGTACGCAATCACAACACTAACCTGTTATTTGAATTTTACCAGAAGACCAAGGTCGCCACGATTATTTTTTCTATAGGATAAAATATCGAAAACCTTTACACTCCACCTTAAATAAAAAAGGACAATTTTGCAATCTGACCCCACCCAATTAATAACTCAGAAAGATTCCGGTCCGTTAGACGAATTTTTGCAACACAGAAATGAGAAAGTGGTAATGACGAAATAACTTAGTCTAACACATTTTTTCTGGAAATTAAATAATTTTAATTACTTGAAAATTAGTTTAAATATTTTGACAAGAACCCTACGACCAAATGTGAATTATACATTTAGGTATTATGTTTACATTGAAATATTAATGCATTAAGTATTGTATTTAAATATTCATTATAAAGCAGCCCATTCTGCCATCCACTCATTCACACAGTATAATATATATTCCCCTTATTTTTTGCTCGAGTCTTAAATTTGTGATTGAAAATGAATAATAGTTCGCGAATAATAATAATTAAAATTGAATAACCATGGTGGGTTACGTAACGCTTGGAGTTCCGTTCGCCACGTGCTGATGGATAGATGCATCTGAATATTTGTCCGTCACGAACACTTTTAATTTTCCTATGTCACTTCACTTATTATCATTCATAATGTCACTCCACTTATTCACGCCGATTGATCTTTTTCCGCTAAAACTTAAAGTTTTTTAGTAACCGCGAGCCTTGGCTAGCGTCCGGCCGCCGCCGCGGCCATATGTAGACTGTTAACGTGGACCGCGAGCGGGAGGAAGCGGCGGTTCACTGCCGCCTGATGTTCGTCGTCGTTCATGCTGAATTTGTTGTGGCGTATTCATTCTATGCATGGAACATAGTCGTTATATGTGTGGTAACCGAGGACGATATTTGCCTCTGCTATACTGGTGTCACTAGCAGCGGGCGTGGCTTAAATACATTTCCTGTAGCTGGCTGGTTGGTTTTACAAATTGTTCATTCCAGCGCCATTTTTTGCATCGACGTTGGAGTTTCACGGCGTCACTTCAGCGCCCCGTCCTGAGATGTTAAGTGCAGGCGTCGTCACACATATACAGAGTTCTGAGAATTTAGGGTGGTACGAATTCCTGGCCGCGTTACCCAATAGAGATTGCGCCTCGCCTTTGTCTCAAACTGTTCTACTTGCCATGTGTTCTGTTGTAATGGAAATAACGATCGCCGGGAAATAAAACTTTCACAATAAATTTATAAAATCCCACACAAAATGAAATAAATAAATTTGCAAATACCCCATACTGTAATAAATAAAATAATCCAATTTTGGACACGTTACAATACCCCCTCAATGAGAATTCTGCTGTCCAGAACAGAAGAAATCTCATTGATAAAACCCTTAAGAGGACCAGTGAGGAACTGGTGCCAACAACCCCCTCTTGTTCTTACTCTTCATGGGTACACAACCCCCCTGGCTTGGCGACTATGGGCGCATCTGAACGAAATCACTGGACTTCTCCGTAAGAGATCCCAACACCGAGAAATCGACCAGACAAGTACCACAGCGCACCTCACCTTCTAACATGCTACCCCCAAAAAATCCTCAATCCCTGGCTTAAATTACTCCAGATCCTCCACCGATATGTTTCCCCTTTTATGCAAGCTGGGCTGCCTTTAGCAGATACTGGGCTCACACACACTCACGTTACATATTATACATTGAAAAATTCTTTACAATCCACTATTTCATCTAAGAAAAAAAAGTTCAAAATTCAAAATAAAATACTTTATCAAAAAAAATTCTCTTCCTTGTTTTCTGTTTTTACTTAAAATAATTGAATTTAAACATTTCTTATAGTTAAACATCTCCTTAACCTAACATGTGAATACTTAGAGTCTAACAATACAATGCAATACAAAATAAATCAATAAAATTAAACCTGGTTAATACACAAACAATAAAATAATCAATACTCAAAAATATTCATTAACTGGCAGGCGAAAAATCAAGATTTTTTTTTTCCAAAAATATTTTTCAAAAAATGTTGAAATTCAAAAAAAATTAAATTTATTAAAATGTTTCCTTTACCTATAGAAATTGTTTAAAATTTGTTTGAATTGAGCAAAACCCAAAAGTTGAATTAACTTCCTTACTATGAAATTATATGACCTTACCATCAGCTGACCAAAACTAGGTCAAGTCCAAAACCCTTGACCTACATATGTTATGTATACTTTCTATCTGAAAATACATTTAACATCTGGAATAAGCTAACTTGAAACACAAAACATAATAAAATAAAACATTTAAAACAACAAAACATTATTATAAATAATAAGCAAATTGACATTTAAATTATTCAAAATAAACAATTCTTAATTTTACATTATTTTCAAATTCTATCAAATTTTTGTCACTGGGTTTAAAATAAAAATTTTATATCTTTATTACAAATCTCTCTCTTTGCTTAACAATCTGATTCTACATTACTGTGGGTGATTCAAATTATTTATTCTCATTTAATTTACTACTTGATCTGTATACACATATAATCTTTATCTCTCCTTGACTCTAACCACTAACAACTGTAACTCACATGACACCCATCTCTATCAAAATCTCTACTAATCAAGACACTCTCTAACCCCGACTTATCATTAAACTCAATTCGCCACCTTCTCTCTATATATAAAAAAAATACTCTCTAACCCTTTGTACATAGGATACGTGTCCCCCCCCCAAAACTCAATTCCCTTATCTGGCCCCTGGATTCTACCTAAGGCGGCCCCTTCTCACTAAAATCGGTACCAATCCCGTCCCAACTTATCATTATGTTGCGGACTCCCACATTACACTACCCCTACTACAAAATTACCATCCCCAAAATCTCAATCTCATTACCTTACTACAACTACAACAAAATAACATCATTAAACATCGATATATCACTCAAAACTCCACATAAATTCTCCACAACTACTGTGTCAACATCAGTACTTCTCAAAACTCAATAATATACATTACTTCAAAACCACATCACATTATCTTCATTTCTACTATTTCAACTTTGACTTCAACTTGGACAGATCTACATGTCCCATAAAATATTCATCACCCAAAAACTATCTCTTGTTAACTTGCATAAATTATTACTTTACTTCTCATTTTATCAAATTATTTTTATCATTACTTTACAACAATATCTATAATACACTGAAACATGACATTAAACCTTAATTACCTGGAATAATTACAACCAATATACCAGTGACATGTTATTGCTGATCAGCTGATCTTACTAACACTGTGAAAACACATCTCATACTTGAACAAATTACATGAAAAATATATATTTATCAGTACTCACTTCTATTACGTTAACTGCCCGCCAGTCAGTTTAATTATCTGCTTAGTTTAAAAAACACACATACTGAAGACACATATTATTATCAATACCTATATCTAACGTACAACAATAAAATAATACATTTAAAATTATGGAATGAACACCTTATATTGAATGTCTAAGCAGCTAGTTATTTAAACAGAGCACAAACATTTTTATTGGATCAAAATTTGAATTAGCAAAAAAATTTTTTATGTGATAAAATTTAAATTCGTGACTCATCTGAGACACCTCCCGGCCACACACTCTATTGCAAGTTATGGAGGACTGTATCGCCCTTTTCGCTTTCACAA
Source organism: Magicicada septendecula (assembly GCA_034769895.1). NCBI lineage: Eukaryota > Metazoa > Arthropoda > Insecta > Hemiptera > Cicadidae > Magicicada > Magicicada septendecula. Next base: position 1,140,549,589 of record CM068367.1, read on the forward strand.
AGACGGCATATTTTGGAGTAGTTTTACCTCTCCGTGTCTTTGCTTCCGCTGTTACATTTTAAAAGGTTCAGATATCAACATACCTTTGTTATAAATACACGCCCTTAAACGGGCTTTGCTGTTCCTCCGCGAACAGAGTGGTAGCCGCTGTTCCATAGTGTCTGGATTTCCCCTAATTGTCACCCCCCATTTAATTTCTACTATATACCAATTTCAAGTCAGCTATGGTCAAGGGACTTGGTATGACCATAGCTAACCGCTAGCCAAATCCACGATTAGTGCTGGTAAGGCAGTAATCGCCCGAAAAATCGGGGAAATCTAACTTCATTTCAGTGCCTGTTCTACATCGTTCTAGTTATGTACAACACGATCGTCTATCAGTGTGTAAATTGAGCTTACACGAAAAAGGTGAGTCGCACATTTTCGCCTCCGATGGAGGTAACACTCTCTGTTACCCCCAACCCATTTCGCTATCTACGAGAGCACAGGCCACCCCCGCAGTAGCAACTTAATAACTAACTAATTAAAAATTTTATATACATTATAATATAATATTTTCATCAAGAATCATTTAACTTATTCCTACCTTTCTACCATTGGACTTTCTTAAAATTTTCAAAATTTATTCTTAACAATTAGTATATATCATTTTTCATTTATTATTAAATTTTTTAATTATCATTTTTATTGAACACAGTTATTTCAAATCTTAATTATACCTGTAAACATTTTTATTATACATGATTCATACTGTAAAAGTTCTATACTTACAATCCATTTAACCTCATATACCCAAAACATAACCACCATACACCCCCATACTTTCACCTCACCTCTGAAACATTTCACAAAAATTATTAGTTTACATCAAACAATTTATCCTTTAATCCCCAAATTTCCAAATCTCGTAAAATAATTTATATTCATCAAAAAAATTTAATTACACAACATTTAAATAATCCATCAAAATATTTAACATGTATCAAATCGTTTTAATTAATTTAATTATTAACAACACAAATCTCATTACCATCATAACAACTATTATTAGTCAATTACTGTTTTCAAAATTTATTCTGTTTATTTATTTAAATTGCCAAATATTAATCTTATTATTACAACAATTATCTACCTACATACACTGTTCCCTTAACCCTTTACAACACATACAATTGAATTCACTACATATTTATTTACAAATCTACTTCATTATTTATTCAGTTATCATATTTCAATGTTCAAATCAGCTAAGTCAAAACCCTTAAAACAAAATATTTAACTGTCTTTTACTGTTTTATGGTTTAGCCTCCATCGTCAAAAAGATATCTCACATATTTATAGACTAAATGATTTTTATTTATCTTGAATTTATGATTATTATCTTCATGAACCATTATTTCTAAATCCATCATACCATTCATTATTTCATACAACCTGTCACGATCAATTAATTTTATCCAGTCTCCGTCAGTAGTTTTTCTAAATACCAAATCAATTATTTTATCATTATTTATAACAGTGTTATTCAGATATTCCTCTCTCTCTGTTTCATCATCTCTCTTAATATCTAACACCTGCACCAACACGTCATAACCTGTATTAATCTCAAAAATTTTTATTTCTCTCTCTCTCTTTCATTACAACACCTCTCATAACCATACGGAACTCTCCCATTCCATGCAGAGGGCAATACCATAAAATTATCTAAATACCATCTGGCCCTACCAGATAAACACAAAAAACTTATTTTACCTTCTGAAGAACTCTCGTCTTCTACAAAAATTATCGAGGAACTCTTGTCCTCCATCACCACTTGTGAAGTCTCTGCTTCACATTTAACCCCATAAAAATTTGCCCCCTGTTCAACTTCTACACAACTACTACTATACTCCCTTTCTAACTCATAAACACTAACTAACAATCCATAATCACCCTCAACTCTCATTCTACTCTCTTTTTCACTATTGTCTACTGTATCACTTTTTGATACCCCATTTCCAGCTACACAATCATTATTATTATTATTTACCATTGTTTCATCATTAGAACTAATTATATCAACATCACCACTTACCTCTGAAGTGTAATCACCATCATTATCTTCACTAGTTAACCCTACTTCTCCCCTTATTTGGTCGCTGTTATTTACGCATTCGTTATTTGAATTACCACTCACCTGGTTAATTATTTCTTCACTATCATGAACAACATTATGTTCACTTACCTGTTTTGATTCAACTTTTAATTGACATCTCTCTCTTCTCCACTCCTCGTTTTGTTTTTCCAATTCATTGTTGTGTTCCTTGGTATCACTAATCATGTCATCTAACATTGTGTTTTGTTTATCCAAACGTTCATTAAACTTGTTGCACATCATAATCATCATATTCATCATCTGTGTCTTATAATCAGATTCACTCATCTCATTGTTACTTACCTCATTGTCTGTCACCTGATCGACTTTATTTTTGTTAACTTGGTCTATCTCTCTACCTTTATTTACCACCCCCACGCTCTCATCATTATCACTAGGCCTATTCTCTGTCTTATTCTCTACCACTATTACTTCAGCTATCTTACCTTTATTGTTGGTCGTCTCACTATGTTTATTAATTTCTGCAAATATTCCTTCCTCTTGTTCTTCCATTCGGGTTAACCTATCGTCTAAATTACCCCATTCCTCGTCTGTCATCTCACCCACAACACCTCGCAATTCATTCTCCCACTCATCCCACGCAAAATCACTATCGTTACTTTGTATTATAGACATGTTTAAAGTTTATGTATACCACACTTTATATCTAAAAAAAAAAACACTTTTTTCCTATAATCAAACGCCTAATACTACTGTGAATCACAACACGAACATAACCTACGTAAATATGTGCAATACAATTTTTATACATTCGTCATTACCACATCCTATTTTCTGTGCATTAAAATAGGTCTATCTCGTATAAATTAAATTAAAACGAAAATCCTGGCAGCGCGTCGACATTTGTAACAATAAAAAATAGGCCGAAATATATTCAATACATAAAATACCCTGCCAGAACTTACCTGTACGCAATCACAACACTAACCTGTTATTTGAATTTTACCAGAAGACCAAGGTCGCCACGATTATTTTTTCTATAGGATAAAATATCGAAAACCTTTACACTCCACCTTAAATAAAAAAGGACAATTTTGCAATCTGACCCCACCCAATTAATAACTCAGAAAGATTCCGGTCCGTTAGACGAATTTTTGCAACACAGAAATGAGAAAGTGGTAATGACGAAATAACTTAGTCTAACACATTTTTTCTGGAAATTAAATAATTTTAATTACTTGAAAATTAGTTTAAATATTTTGACAAGAACCCTACGACCAAATGTGAATTATACATTTAGGTATTATGTTTACATTGAAATATTAATGCATTAAGTATTGTATTTAAATATTCATTATAAAGCAGCCCATTCTGCCATCCACTCATTCACACAGTATAATATATATTCCCCTTATTGTTTGCTCGAGTCTTAAATTTGTGATTGAAAATGAATAATAGTTCGTGAATAATAATAATTAAAATTGAATAACCATGGTGGGTTACATAACGCTTGGAGTTCCGTTCGCCAAGTGCTGATGGATAGATGCATCTGAATATTTGTCCGCCACGAACACTTTTAATTTTCCTATGTCACTTCACTTATTATCATTCATAATGTCACTCCACTTATTCACGCCGATTGATCTTTTTCCGCTAAAACTTAAAGTTTTTTAGTAACCGCGAGTCTTGGCTAGCGTCCGGCCGCCGCCGCGGCCATATGTAGACTGTTAACGTGGACCGCGAGCGGGAGGAAGCGGCGGTTCACTGCCGCCTGATGTTCGTCGTCGTTCATGCTGAATTTGTTGTGGCGTATTCATTCTATGCATGGAACATAGTCGTTATATGTGTGGTAACCGAGGACGATATTTGCCTCTGCTATACTGGTGTCACTAGCAGCGGGCGTGGCTTAAATACATTTCCTGTAGCTGGCTGGTTGGTTTTACAAATTGTTCATTCCAGCGCCATTTTTTGCATCGACGTTGGAGTTTCACGGCGTCACTTCAGCGCCCCGTCCTGAGATGTTAAGTGCGGGCGTCGTCACACATATACAGAGTTCTGAGAATTTAGGGTGGTACGAATTCCTGGCCGCGTTACCCAATAGAGATTGCGCCTCGCCTTTGTCTCAAACTGTTCTACTTGCCATGTGTTCTGTTGTAATGGAAATAACGATCGCCGGGAAATAAAACTTTCACAATAAATTTATAAAATCCCACACAAAATGAAATAAATAAATTTGCAAATACCCCATACTGTAATAAATAAAATAACCCAATTTTGGACACGTTACATGCTCACCATTATTTTGCTTTAGCCATTTTCTGTGTATCTGCCTTATACATGATTTCTTTTTCTTCCTCGTACCAGTTGAGTTTTTCCCCCCTCTGAATCTATTGAATTCATTATAATTTCAGGTATTTATCTTAGCAGTTCGTGCTTGATTTTATTTTTGTTTAATTCATTTTGTTTGAAATGTTATTCTAAATAATTTTTGTAAGTTTGTTTTTCTTACTTTATAGGAATTTTTGTAACTTATTCCTTTCTTGGCATTTTTTGTTTAAATATTATTGTAAGTTTGTGGTTCTTACTTTTTTATAGGAATTTTTGTAACTTATTCCTTTCTTGGCATTTTTTGTTTAAATATTATTGTAAGTTTGTGGTTCTTACTTTTTTATGGGAATTTTTGTAACTTATTCCTTTATTATAATTTTTTATATTATACTTCATATGTCAACTTTATTTGATTGTAAGTTGATCTTACTTCGTAGGAATTTTTGTAACTTATTCCTTCTTTTAATATTTTATATTAGGCCTCAAGTCATCGAAATATTGTTGTAAGTTGTGCTCACATAATTTTTGAATTTTGGTATTTCATACCTTCTCTTTTCTTCTCCTTTGGTTTGCGTGGTCGGTAATTCGAAAGTCAGTCCCTTTTCTTGGTGTGTGGTTCTTCACTTAGTTTACCCATGGTCCATCATTTCCTCTGCATTTGTAGTTCGGATAATCTTGGCGTGTATAACTATTTCTGTCCGTGTGAAATAGGTATCTTCTATCTCGTACCATAATTCTTCTAATATCATGTGTTCCTTTGTCTCAGTGACTGTTTCCATCATTTGATGATGTGGTTCATTAATCAAAGAAGTTAATCGTACCTCCCTCATTAATGTCATCTTTTGATTTTTTATCCTGCATTTCCCATTCTGGTGTCCTCAAGTGTTTTATAGACCTTCTTGATTTGTGACACCCTATTTTGTTGAGAGTCCTTTCCATTTAGGGTATTCTCCATTTTCTTATTGATTTGCTGAAGTTTTCCTCCGCTGGTTTGTTGCGAATTCCCTCTATTTTGGGTATCTTCCATTCAAGTATTGCTTTTCTCCAGTTGCTTCTCGCTGGTTGGTAGTTCACCCCTTCTAGAATTTCTTTTTAGAGTTCTCCTACACTCTTTATATTTCATGATTTCTATCCGGCCAGTAATTGGTAAGTTAAACACCTCAATCAGTCCATGCTTCATCATCTCCACTTCTTCTTTGGTATTGATTAGTTTTCTTTGATGCAGTTTTTTAGTCTTCTTAATTGTCTGGTCCTTCATTCCCTTATCATCTCTTTCCTGGTTCGAATGTTCAAGGTTTTTACCTTTTGGTATCTCTTCTGTTGTATTGTTCCTATTGTCTATTTTCTGACATAATTCTTCCGTGTTATCACGAAAAATTTCTCTTATCTCTTTCCTGTGTTGTTCAAACGCTCCTATCATAATCCTTATCATTTTATCCCATTTCGTCTCTTCTTGGGTGAGTTCTGGCATTTTCTTCTGTTGCTTCACTTTCGCGTCCTTGACTACTTCTTTTTTTATATGGGTTTTTGGTTGTTCCTTGAATTCTTCTACTTGATTATGTACCTTCCTCCAATTACAAATATCTTCTCTGGATAGTTCAAACATAACCCTTATCCATTCCCTTAATTCTTCGTTTTCCGTTTGTATTGGCTTTTCCGGTTGTCTTATTGATTGTCTCCATTGTTCGTACTCCTCCTGTGTATATTCCTCAGTCACCTGTGCGTATACTCCCGTTCTTTCGTTTTTCATTTGTGTTTCATTTTCATTCCATCTATCCCAATCTTCTTCAGTCATTCTTTCCACATTGTTATCTCCTTTTTCATGGGTTGTTCCGATAGTCTCTTCTTTATTGCACTTGGTGTCCAGCTTCCACATTTCATCATAAATTTCTCTCAATGTCATTTTGTCGTTTGGTGTTCCCACTGCATTCGCACGACTCATCTGTGCTCGTTCGTGATCCGTGGTTTTCTTCTTGATGTACTCCATCTCCTTGCTGAACTTTTTAAATAACCCTGTCATCCATTCTGCGTAGCTCCATTGTTTCTGTTGTTTGGGCATTTTCATTAGTTGTTGTGTCATATCTTTCTGTTTCATATTTTTCTTTTTCTCGTAACCATAGAGTGTCTCATTATCGCCGCTAGTCTTCTTTTCTAGCCTCACCTGTTGGTCGCCAATCTGTAACGACGTAAACTCGGGTCGTCTCTTTATAAAAGACGTGTATGTATAGTGTATAGTGTTTTCGCCTCACACTGGAGTCGTTTCATCAATCCTTGCGCTAACGAAGTCCGTAGCGAAGCTATAATTACCAGTACAACACAGTAGTAACCTTACCTGTTCTTAAATAGGGGTTTGTGAATCCCGGGTGGCGCCAAATTGTTTATTAAAACAATTAAACTTATCAAATAATATTTTAAAAGGGTGTTCTCAGTGATGACGGCCGGGGCATTCAAATAATTCCTGCTCGTTCAGCCTCCTGAATCGAGTAGGTAGTTGTTCGAATTGCAACATGAGCGCTGGTCATCAAATCTAGCTTTCGTTAACAAACACAAGTAATACAATACACTCCCTATGAAATAAAAACAATGGTTACTCTTTGTACTAGTTATTTTAATGGTTGATTTGTAATATTTCAGTTTGTCAATTAAAATTATTCTTGTTGATTAATAAATTTGCACCGACATTAATTTTGATACGTCTTTCTCTGGGTTGGTGAAATCGATTTTGTAACGAGTTGTTCATTCCAGCATGGCTGCCGTTTAGTTGGTTAACAAATGTACTCGTTCAAATTTGGAGTTCTTTTGATTATAAGAAAACGATTCCTTATGGTTACAATAAAAAGTACATGACCTTATATCATTTTGTACTTAAATAATAATGTGTTTGGTTATAATTGGTTCTGTAGTGTAGTTAAGTGTGTCTATAAAGTTCGTATTATATCAACAGGTTATATTCTAATTTAACAATTTTCAGTGTTTTGTTTTTTCTTATTTAATCTTTGGAACAGAATATTCAGTTGACAGTGAGAGTTTAAATTACTTTTTAGAAATATTTAAGGTGAGTTTATTTTTGGAATTTGGGTAATTCAATTATACTTATCAAATCAGGCGACTTGGTATAAACGGTTGTCGGTCAAAAATGTATTTGGGTTGCATTAGGCATCAATTTTCAGTAATCTTGGGGCTTAGGTATGTCTTGCGTCCTTTTCATATTGGATGTAGTCATATTTTCATTTAATTTCCTGGTAAAAAGATCCTTGGCATCAGTTAAATGTTCTGGTCGTTCGTCTGCTTCTTAATGGTTCATCGTTTTTAATTTTGTTTACTTTTTTGACATATTAAATTAAAAATTTGGCCGTTCACAATCTTGCTTCTGTTCGGCAAGAGCGTCACTTTACGAGTAAAAAAATCTAACCGTAATTGTGTAACTAACGGTGGTTGCTATAGTTACTCATTATATCTGATTGGCTTAGATTGACAAAAAACCATTGTTATCATATTTGAATTCTTTTCAAAATCCTTGCATATCTTCTGATTGCTTTTATTCCTTTATCTTCCTTCCTAAGTATTAATTATTATCACTGTTATTTGTATTTCCTTTCAAAGATTAATTTGATACCCCATAATATTGGGTTATTTTATGTTTTACAATTTTACAATTATTTTAATATTTGCTATTTACATTTCTCTTTTAATTTAAATCCTTATTCTAATATTTTGCTTTTAATATAATTTACAAATTATCCTTGGTTAGTTATTCGCCTTGGATTTGCTATTTTCTTTGTTAATTTGTTACAATCTGTAGTTGTTTGTTTTTGGCAGTTAGGCATCTCATAGGTTTAAGTAGCCTTTATTGGTATTTACTTATTTCGTACAAATTACATTTCCTTTATCTTCATGAGCTTAGTTTTGTTATTGTAATTGGTCGTGTTATTTGTTAATGTGTTTTGGATCTGTTTTGGCGTTATTAGTATGTTACTATTATTTTATACATCATAGGTTGCTAATTATTTACTAACTGGTTTTCTCGTTTTCTAAGTCATACATTGCTTACTTATTTAATTTGCCAATAATAACAATGTGGCTATTATTTACTATTTTTGATCACATAAAATACAACATCTAGGCTATGGTCTGTATTATTCCTCCAGCCATATCCTATTCATAATTTTGCTTAAACAATTATTTAACAATTATTTGATAACATTTGTTTACAGTTCATTTCATTTTATATTATTTTTTGGGTGATAAACAACATCACACTTTTTGAACTTACTTACTTAATTCTCCCTTATAACATGGGTTGTTTATTGATTTGTCTTAACTTCTTATTTTTTAACTAATCTTTACCGTCACTCCATGGTAACACTATGTGTTTCCTCTTTCATGGGATTCTCCCTTTTAACTACAATTGTATTCAATTAAACCTAACAATAATATTCTTTTTTAATTACTACGGTTATCATCACTCTTCAGTGTTCATTACATCTTGATTAATCGTTTACACTTAATACTATTCTTAACAAATTTCTTAATTACTAATATTTTTCACTGTTAATCATTTAATGTTTCTTTTTGATTTATTAAGTGTTTATTTTTTTATTTCACTATTTTTCACAATACTGACATTCTTTATAATACATTATTCTTATTTAATCATCACCTTCACTTTAAATTATTTATTGTTTATTATAATTTATTTAGTGTTTTTTCATTATCACTTTACTTTGGGGTTTTTACACTTCCACTTTTGCTCTTCTTAAATGCTTTTGTTTTAAGTGTTTCTAAATGGGTAATCCCTATAATTACTTTCTCACTACCGTACTATCTCTTTCATTACAAATCTTATTACTAATATTGTAACATAACCAGATGTTACATAACCTAGACATATACTATCAGATTTAATAACTACATAACGATAATGTAAATAGATAACGTAGTGATAAGAGTAACCAGGAAGAGAGGAACCATGGGAGAAGAAAGAAGCAGAAGTGCCACAAGAAGCAGTAAACCCAAGTACTGCTTGACACTACAACTAGACTATAACTGACACAAACTAATGGACAAATTAAATTTACTTTAAGCTGTCAAACGAGTCAGTGAATAACCTAAATGGAAAATGATGTGTCAATAAAAAATAATTCAATAAGAATCTGAATAATGTGAGATCAGAATCAGCATTTGGCTGAGAATTAATCAGCAATGACTAGTAATTATTAATGCCAAAAAACTAAGATTAGCTATGGCCACCATATGAGAATGAAACTATATTTCAGTCTCAAATATACGTATGACAAGAAAAAAAACGTTTGTAAGAGGGAACCTTATACCAACAAGCTACCTCAGCAAAATACCGAATTGTGAACTAATAAATGTTTTTGAGGAAGATATCCGGTACAAACGGTATGTCTCAATAATGCCTAAACCAAACAGTCATCAGTAAAGTGATTAGTTGGAGGTAATATAAGTGTAGATCACACACACAGAACAATTTTTAGACCCAAACATGGCTATTAGCATTATTAATATGATAGAATTAATAGTTCAATTGTTAGTTAATAGAACGGAGCAAAATAATGTAAAACGAAATGTCATAGTGAATAAGTATTGTTAATAGCGATGTTTAAGTTAAGGTTTATTCATAATATTCAGTAATTAAAGATCAGTACAGATTTAATAGTGTTCTAACATAAACGTTCAAGTGAAAGAACGCGGTGTGGAACGCAAACAATATTAGTCAGAGTGTGTAATTGCCGACTTCGATTAGTAGACGACGGTGTAAAGTCATGTACCCGAACATTGTTTATCAAGCAATGTCAGTAAAAGTGTAGATAAAGCAGTGTCAAATTATATCAAATTAAAGAGGACAAAATATTCTTTAATTTGATAGCGATGCCACCCAGATCGCAACTATAATAAGTGCGTGAAAGGCGTTAGCATCATTTACAAAAAATGTATAAGAAAGCTGGTTATCAACACCAATAACAACAACAAATGTCAATCATCTCGGCGACTGGCGGTTAGAAAACCGTTTTTGACGGTTGGAAAGACAATACGTCACATTCATCACACCTGGCTAAGCCAATAAAAAAATTGCTTAGTAATTAACACTATCACCTAAGGCCGATCAGACGACCGAGTATATAAGAGGCTGCAGCAGATTAACGCCAGACACTTTTTGATTTCATTCAGCGTGGAAGGTACGCTGGTCTCGTCCAAAATTTTTAATAACTGATAGCGTCATCACAATAGTACTTCGATGGAAACAGTTAGACAACAACCAACAACAACTTCAAGATATTCTACAAAGAAACAGTGCATTTAAGTGTAGTTTTATTTCATTTAGTGCGGGAAAGATAACGAACAGCAGAAATAATTAAATAATATTATTTATGATCCTTTAAGTCAGAAGTGGATCGAAATTCTCTGTTCTTGTGCGTGTGTAGTGAATAACAATGATCATTATAATCCGATCATTGAAGTGTTAATTGAAATTTTAATCGAAAGATTAAAACACAAGGTAACAGTGTAACAATTTATTCATTTTCTCCGAACCGATCAATTTATTCATTTTGATAAACAGATCTGTACTGACGCATAACACTGAACCATTTTTCTGTGCTACACCATGTCTAAATTTATTTAATGGATTTGTCGATACTATCTAAGCTGAATGTTAGTTATAAGTGTTCTCAAAATATAACTTTGTAAATCATGAACCAAGCGTGACGAACGCATAACCTATAAAATAGGTTATTTTTATTGTTATTTTGTAATAGTAACATCAAAGGCATTACTAGTCTACATTATAACCGAAAATCATTAGCTATTGTGTAGGCATGAGCATTCTTTTTTGTGTCTCAAAGAACTCACACCTGAAATTTAAATAATATTAATGTTCAAAGTTAAGAGTATCTGGACTTAACCAGATTTATTGCTTATGCTCTGAGTCAGCTTTATAGGGTATGTAACAACATATTTGCAATTGTACATCATTGTAATCTTTTAATTATATTTGTTTGAATTCTCTATCAAGGGTATGAATAAAACCCCATTATTAACAGCATAACTTGACTTAATTTATTTCTAAAAATAGTTAAATATTTCATTCAGAAAAACTCAAAACAACCTTCAGTTGCGATTAAATATTTTGAAGTGCATTGCTATAAGGGCAATAAACAATTATTTTAACTTTTTTAAAAGAATTATTATTTGAGTTTATCAATGGGTTTTCCACGGGATTTTCCCAAAATAAATCCGTGTGGCGCCCACTATTAAACAAGGTAACCTCACCTTGTGGATAAAGTGAGTTGGTTTTGTAAACCGTCTTGGCAGCTTATTGAACTTCCAGAAAACACGAACAGGTACGTGAAAGTGTATTATATTTATTCTATTGTCCAGACATTACTAGACATAACGTACTTAGACGGTTATCAACCTGGAGGAGGAGTTTCACAGCTAGTATCAACCAGACGGTCACCACCATCAAGCGACCAACTAGTATACTTTACTTTTAACTTAAGCAACACTAGTATTTAAATAATATTAACATAATTATTTTTATATTTAATCTAAGGGAATTCTTTTCAGACAAGTATAATGCTACAATTGTAAACACACTTTTAGTAATTTCGAATGTTCGTCTTAAATTGCTTTATAAAATTAGTAACTTTCGATTTTCAACAACTAAGACCTTTAAGTATTTTAATATTTCAAATAAATATTTTAAATATAAACACTAAACATTTGTAATCCGTTACAAATTGGCACACCAACTAGTGTGGCTGGAAAAAATATTAAATAAAAATATTTTTTATATTGATAAACAGCCCGGTAGACACAAAAGAACAAACATGCCGCACACACATCAATACGACACAAGATATAAAGACAGTCGGGTAGGAGAAATACAACCAAATACAGAGACGTATGAAGCACAACCAATACACGAAATGGAAGTCATTACCATTAATAATATAGAAACCCGACATGAAGAAACACCCCAGGTAGAACCGGAAGTAGAAGTGAGGGTCGACAACCGACCCAGACAACCTGAAGGACTCCCACAACCAGGCGATATGAGCGTGTTCGAGATGATAAGAAAAATGATGGAAGATAACCAAAGGAAGATGGAAGAAACCGCGAATAAAAATCACGAGTCATTAAAAGAAGACGGTCGGAAATCCCGGGTGGAGAATCAGAAGAATGTCGAATTATTAAATAAAAATATGGAGTCTATTAGTAAAAGTATGGAGTCACTGAAAGAAGACTTGAATAAAAAGATAGACAATACCCACAGAGCCATGGACGCGTTAAACGATAAAATAGAAGACAGCGGCAAAGCCTTAAGAGAAGAGTTGAACACCACATTAAACGAAATTAGCCGGAGGATGGAGGAAGGAAATGAGAAAATTAACACCAGGGTAGACGTGGAGATAGCGGTCATGAGGGAAGAAATTATAGAAGTAAACAAAAGATGTGAACAGCACGACCAGGATTTGAAGCGAACAAGAGAAGAGGTCGACGGGAGGATCGACAACATGGAGGAGGTGACCGAAGCCCGAATAGAACCCTTGAAAAATAATGAGTCAAGATGAAATTAAACGGGTGAGGACTGACGTAGGTGAGCGCTGTGAGGAGATAAGTGCATCAGTAGACACGGTAAGGGCTCTGGCAGTCGCAAATAGGGAGGAGTACTGAAGGAGCTTCATGGGAATAAACGAAGAGAAGAAATGTACTACCACGAGGAAGACTATGACCAGCAGAATACTTAAAGCAGATATTTCTAAAAGGAAAAGAAGATATTCCAAGAAAAGAAAAGGGTACCAGGAACAACTGGACCGAATCATTGAAGGGTATGCCCAAAGAATCAAGGAATTGTGGAAGGAGAGGGACCAATCAATGGAAAAATCCAACCAGGAAACTAATGACGATCAACCAGAGTTAGAAGAGATACTGGACGTCAATAATAACAAAGACCAGGAGTACACTGGACACATGGATACCAAAGATAATGAGAAGAAGAAGGCGAGAAAACGGGAAGCCAATGACTATCTGGTAGCCGCAAAGTGGAAGATGAAAAAGAATACCCATAATAACGTAATTGTCCCCAGCAAAAAACCCAATAGAGTGGAAAAGCACCTTGTAACCCCACACATGTAGACCATGAAAGTGATTATTGTTAAGAGCAGATTAGTTATAGTGGTAGACGACATTTACCACCGGAATATTTAGTGTATAAAAAATGTTTTAAAAATAACTACTATAAATGGATTCATTTAGTGATTAGAAGGATCACGTTTCATACACAAGGTATTGAAAGTGACTAATTACCTATAGCAAACCTATTTGCCATATTGTGTTACAAAAAGTGTGTAGGATTAAGATATAGGTCAAAATATTTGTTACCTATTGAATAAGAACCAGATCTATCATACTAGATGGTAGAAAAATGTGTATTGTAAACCAGATAATCTAATGAGAAGAAAGATATCTATCATGTCATAGAGAGCCAAAAGTGGCATATAACAAAATATCGGTATGGAGAACCATACATGACTTCCATATTCTAAGATTTATATTTAAAATCATTTTCAGCCAAACAGCCAGGCTGTGTCTTACCTGCCTTTTTATTGCTGTATTAAATGAAAAATATTATATTACATTAAAATGAAAAAATTATAATTTTATTGCCTGGCAACAAAATTATTTTATTTTTAACAATTACCATTGTTTCAAAAAGTTTAAATAAATTTTCAAGTACTTTACTCTTGTTAAAACGTAAAAGGTTGCAGGTAAACTACCCCTTCCCCTTAACCGATCTTCACCAAAATCGAAAGTCATTGAGACCTCTACAATTCAGGGACGTATGCAAAAAATTATTTGATTCTGTTTGAATTTGCGGCTGTTATCGTTTGCCATAGAAAATACGCTTGATAAAAAAACGTTGCAGGTAAACTACCCCTTCCCCTTAACCGATCTTCACCAAAAACAATAGGTCTTGAGTACTCTACAAATCAGGGCTGTATGCAAAACATTATTTGATTCTGTTTGAATTTGCGGCTGTTATCGTTTGCCATAGAAAATAAAACGTAAAAGGTTGCAGGTAAACTACCCCTTCCCCTTAACCGATCTTCACCAAAAACAATAGGTCTTGAGTACTCTACAAATCAGGACTGTATGCAAAACATTATTTGATTCTGTTTGAATTTGCGGCTGTTATCGTTTGCCATATAAAATACCCTTGTTAAAAAAACGTTGCAGGTAAACTACCCCTTTCCCTCAACCGATCTTCACCAAAAACAATAGTTCTTGAGAAATCTACAATTCAGGGCTGTATGCGAAACATTATTTGATTCTGTTTGAATTTGCGGCTGTTATCGTTTGCCAAAAAAAAAAAAAATTTCCCTTGATAAAAAAAACCGTTGCAGGTAAACTACCCCTTCCCCTCAACCGATCTTCACCAAAAACAATAGGTCGCGAGTACTCTACAAATCAGGGCTGTATGCAAAAAATTATTTGATTCTGTTTGAATTTGCGGCAGTTGTCGTTTGCCATAGAAAATACGCATGATAAAAAACGTTGCTGGTAAACTACCCCTTCCCCTCAACCGATCTTCACCAAAAACAATAGGTCTTGAGTACTCTACAAATCAGGGCTGTATGCAGAAAATTATTTGATTCTGTTTGAATTTGCGGCTGTTATCGTTTGCCATAGAAAATACCCTTGTTAAAAAAACGTTGTAGGTAAACTACCCCTTTCCCTTAACCGATCTTCACCAAAAACAAAAGGTATTGAGAACTCTACAATTTAGGGCTGTATGCAAATAATCTTTTCATTCTGTTTGAATTTGCGGCTGTTATCGTTTGCCATAGGAAATACCCTTGTTAAAACATAAAACGTTACAGGTAAACTACCCCTTTCCCTTAACCGATCTTCACCAAAAACAATAGGTCTTGAGAACTCTACAATTCAGGGCTGTATGCGAAACATTATTTGATTCTGTTTGAATTTGCGGCTGTTATCGTTTGCCAAACAAACAAAATTTCCCTTGCTAAAAAAAAACCGTTGCAGGTAAACTACCCCTTTCCCTCAACCGATCTTCACCAAAAACAATAGGTCGCGAGAACTCTGCAAAACCGGGCTGTATGCAAAAAATTATTTGATTCTGTTTGAATTTGCGGCAGTTATCGTTTGCCATAGAAAAAAAATCTACAGACAGACAGACACACAGACACTTTTCGGAAAACGACTTTTTTTCATGTTTTGAGTGTAGTAGAATCAGAATCTGCAATAATCTCGAACACGATTTTTTTTGCCATCACCATACTTCCATTCCTTAAGGAATATGGAAGTAAAATCTACCTAGGATAGTGACATAAAATTACTCTAATATTTCTGTTAGATTAATTTAAAGAAAAAATACCACTATCTTACAACTAAAATTACTATGCTATGTTAAAAAAAAAAAAAAAAAAGTTTACCAAATGAGTATTGTATATAATAAAATGTTTATCAAATGATTATTGTGTGCCTCTAATAAAACTAAAATATTATATAAAACAGTCCAGAATAAGTGAAAACCACCATCACTTGAAGGAGTAGAGAGGCAGAATAACAAAGAGAGTTAATTATAAAGATGGCTATTATTATTGTGGAATGAAGAAGAAAGAAAAAAAAGAGGTGTTAATTAATTACCAAATATTGTATGTAACAAGATATGTCAGAGAACATCTAACAAAGAACATTTAGTATATGAATACAATAAACCCTGTTAATTCAGGATAAGTGTAAATTATTAATGAGAGAAAAACTTGTAAAATATTGTGAGAATAAAATATTGTAGACTCTATATGTAAGAAACAACTGCATAATTATATGATGATCAATGTAAGTGTGTAATATTAAGAATACTTGAGTAAACCAAAACAAATTGTCAACTAGTATAAAAAGTAACAATACGGCTAATAAAAAGCACAGCCGAGAATGTCAAGTCTGAAAAGAAATAATTACCTGTGAAAAGAAAGTATGTTAAGAAGTATAAAAGAAGGAAATGTGATACAAATGAAAACCTCTAATACCTTGAATATTATAGTGAAGATGTTATATTATTGAAAATGAATGATATGTGATATTTTATGTGTTGTGATAGTGCAACTATTGTCAGGTGCAATTTTTATTTTTTTCTCAGACAGAGATGAGTATGCCTCTGAATCTGAGTACGTGTATTGAGGAACGGCAGAGAATGTAAGCCACAGTGAGCCACTCTGATTCCGAACCCACTACAAAAGTTAGGGAGTTATATTGTAATGTATCAAGGACTATTATGAAAAAATCTGTGAGGTAACAATTGTAAGAACCATTGAGATTATCACAAAGATAGAAATATGTAATAAGAAAGAAAAATGTATATAAGACAGGAAATTGTTAATTTAAGAAGTGAAATCTATTGTAATTAAATGACTTAAAATTCGAGGAACTTGAAAAATACTAGTAAGCTAAGAATTATATCACTAGAAAAGAAATCAAGCTAGTGTAACACACTAAGAGTATGTTAAAGATCAATATAAAGAGTACAAAACAAAAAACAGTAGTAGTATACTAAAAAACTGGAATGAAATGATAATTTTATCGAAAAAATCAAATTTTCTCTCAAATTATCAATTTTGATGGGGGATTATATGTAACATAACCAGATGTTACATAACCTAGACATATACTATCAGATTTAATAACTACATAACGATAATGTAAATAGATAAAGTAGTGATAAGAGTAACCAGGAAGAGAGGAACCATGGGAGAAGAAAGAAGCAGAAGTGCCACAAGAAGCAGTAAACCCAAGTACTGCTTGACACTACAACTAGACTATAACTGACACAAACTAATGGACAAATTAAATTCACTTTAAGCTGTCAAGCGAGTCAGTGAATAACCTAAATGGAAAATGATATGTCAATAAAAAATAATTCAATAAGAATCTGAATAATGTGAGATCAGAATCAGCATTTGGCTGAGAATTAATCAGCAATGACTAGTAATTATTAATGCCAAAAAACTAAGATTAGCTATGGCCACCATATGAGAATGAAACTATATTTCAGTCTCAAATATACGTATGACAAGAAAAAAACGTTTGTAAGAGGGAACCTTATACCAACAAGCTACCTCAGCAAAATACCGAATTGTGAACTAATAAATGTTTTTGAGGAAGATATCCGGTACAAACGGTATGTCTCAATAATGCCTAAACCAAACAATCATCAGTAAAGTGATTAGTTGGAGGTAATATAAGTGTAGATCACATACACAGAACAATTTTTAGACCCAAACATGGCTATAAGCATTATTAATATGATAGAATTAATAGTTCAATTGTTAGTTAATAGAACGGAGCAAAATAATGTAAAACGAAATGTCATAGTGAATAAGTATTGTTAATAGCGATGTTTAAGTTAAGGTTTATTCATAATATTCAGTAATTAAAGATCAGTACAGATTTAATAGTGTTCTAACATAAACGTTCAAGTGAAAAAACGCGGTGTGGAACGCAAACAATATTAGTCAGAGTGTGTAATTGCCGACTTCGATTAGTAGACGACGGTGTAAAGTCATGCATCATTTAACGGTGTAAGGCGTTAGCATCATTTACAAAAAATGTATAAGAAAGCTGGTTATCAACACCAATAACAACAACAAATGTCAATCATCTCGGCGACTGGCGGTTAGAAAACCGTTTTTGACGGTTGGAAAGACAATACGTCACATTCATCACACCTGGCTAAGCCAATAAAAAAATTGCTTAGTAATTAACACTATCACCTAAGGCCGATCAGACGACCGAGTATATAAGAGGCTGCAGCAGATTAATGCCACACACTTTTTGATTTCATTCAGCGTGGAAGGTACGCTGGTCTCTTCCAAAATTTTTAATAACTGATAGCGTCATCACAATAGTACTTCGATGGAAACAGTTAGACAACAACCAACAACAACTTCAAGATATTCTACAAAGAAACAGTGCGTTTAAGTGTAGTTTTATTTCATTTAGTGCGGGAAAGATAACGAACAGCAGAAATAATTAAATAATATTATTTATGATCCTTTAAGTCAGAAGTGGATCAAAATTCTCTGTTCTTGTGCGTGTGTAGTGAATAACAATGATCATTATAATCCGATCATTGAAGTGTTAATTGAAATTTTAATCGAAAGATTAAAACACAAGGTAACAGTGTAACAATTTATTCATTTTCTCCGAACCGATCAATTTATTCATTTTGATAAACAGATCTGTACTGACGCATAACACTGAACCATTTTTCTGTACTACACCATGTCTAAATTTATTTAATGGATTTGTCGATACTATCTAAGCTGAATGTTAGTTATAAGTGTTCTCAAAATATAACTTTGTAAATCATGAACCAAGCGTGACGAACGCATAACCTATAAAATAGGTTATTTTTATTGTTATTTTGTAATAGTAACATCAAAGGCATTACTAGTCTACATTATATCAGAAAATCATTAGCTATTGTGTAGGCATGAGCATTCTTTTTTGTGTCTCAAAGAACTCACACCTGAAATTTAAATAATATTAATGTTCAAAGTTAAGAGTATCTGGACTTAACCAGATTTATTGCTTATGCTCTGAGTCAGCTTTATAGGGTATGTAACAACATATTTGCAATTGTACATCATTGTAATCTTTTAATTATATTTGTTTGAATTCTCTATCAAGGGTATGAATAAAACCCCATTATTAACAGCATAACTTGACTTAATTTATTTCTAAAAATAGTTAAATATTTCATTCAGAAAAACTCAAAACAACCTTCAGTTGCGATTAAATATTTTGAAGTGCATTGCTATAAGGGCAATAAACAATTATTTTAACTTTTTTAAAAGAATTATTATTTGAGTTTATCAATGGGTTTTCCACGGGATTTTCCCAAAATAAATCCGTGTGGCGCCCACTATTAAACAAGGTAACCTCACCTTGTGGATAAAGTGAGTTGGTTTTGTAAACCGTCTTGGCAGCTTATTGAACTTCCAGAAAACACGAACAGGTACGTGAAAGTGTATTATATTTATTCTATTGTCCAGACATTACTAGACATAACGTACTTAGACGGTTATCAACCTGGAGGAGGAGTTTCACAGCTAGTATCAACCAGACGGTCACCACCATCAAGCGACCAACTAGTATACTTTACTTTTAACTTAAGCAACACTAGTATTTAAATAATATTAACATAATTATTTTTATATTTAATCTAAGGGAATTCTTTTCAGACAAGTATAATGCTACAATTGTAAACACACTTTTAGCAATTTCGAATGTTACGTCTTAAATTGCTTTATAAAATTAGTAACTTTCGATTTTCAACAACTAAGACCTTTAAGTATTTTAATATTTCAAATAAATATTTTAAATATAAACACTAAACATTTGTAATCCGTTACAATATTAACAAGTTTAAGTCTCTATTGATTTCATCATTACATAAAAAGTCTAATTTGTGGGTTAGTTTGCTTTTATATTTAATATTCTTTAATTGAGTTTCATTAAATATCATTTACCTTTATCAGTTAACTGATAATAATATTTATTTATTACTTAGGTTATTTATTGGTTTCTTTTTCAACATTACATTGAGTGTACCATTTCTCCTGCTTTTATTCTTTATTACTTGTTTGTGTCTTATCATTTGATTTCTTTTTATTTATTTCCCTTTATCTTAGGTTTGTTTCTTTTTCATTTTCCTCCTTCGCTTTCAGTGTATTTGATTTATATCTTGGTTCTCCACCTTCTCCTTTGGTTTTATTTTATTTAGTTGCATTGAGTCATTCAATTTCTTGTTTTGTTTTCTTTTGTTGGGTCAATCACTTTCTTCTTTGGTTTTATTCTTGTTTGTTTTTCATTGTTCCCTTCTTCTTTGGTTCTTTTTGTTTTGTCAATCACTTGGGTTAGGTCATGTCGTCTTTTGTCATGTCATTGTCTTTTTATTTTCTTTATATTAAACCTTTTATTTTATGAACTACTTATTTACATTCAGATTTATCTTTTTTCATCCCTGGTATTGGGGTGGCTTATTTGTGTTGTAACATAATGCCTCTCCTTCAAAATTGATCATTTTGATAAAACACTAGCATAATTTTTTATGAAATTATCAGTTATATATTATTTTTTCCTTTTCTTTCTTGTTTGTTTCTTCCTTCTTATTTCTCTTCTTACTTGATTCATTCCATTTTATTTGGATGTGTTTTTATGTATTTCCATTAGTGTGTTCTCCCTTTTATATAATTTTTTCCCTAACTTTTTAGTAGCTGGTTTCTTCCATTACTACTCATTTTTTCTGAGACCAGAGGAACATCATCTCTGCTCAGTTAATTTGATTGCTGGCCTTATTCTCAGTCAATCTTAAATACCTTTTTTGTCAACTTGTGACTTAAATTAATAAGAATAATATATTTTGGGATCGTCCATTTTGTGGCTTGTTTTTAGGTCACTTTGGCCTTTTACTCATTCTTCCTTCCGCTGTACTTTTGCTATATACTGTCATCTACTCATACGGTTGGTTGTTTTTTATTTATTTAGTTGTTAATGTCATCATTTCTACCTTTTCATTAGTTTGTTTTTCTTTTCTTCTTGTGATCATTTTAATTATCTTAGACATCTCTTTTCTTTTTCTTGGTTGCTCACCATTATTTTGCTTTAGCCATTTTCTGTGTATCTGCCTTATACATGATTTCTTTTTCTTCCTCGTACCAGTTGAGTTTTTTCCCCCCTCTGAATCTATTGAATTCATTATAATTTCAGGTATTTATCTTAGCAGTTCGTGCTTGATTTTATTTTTGTTTAATTCATTTTGTTTGAAATGTTATTCTAAATAATTTTTGTAAGTTTGTTTTTCTTACTTTATAGGAATTTTTGTAACTTATTCCTTTCTTGGCATTTTTTGTTTAAATATTATTGTAAGTTTGTGGTTCTTACTTTTTTATAGGAATTTTTGTAACTTATTCCTTTCTTGGCATTTTTTGTTTAAATATTATTGTAAGTTTGTGGTTCTTACTTTTTTATAGGAATTTTTGTAACTTATTCCTTTATTATAATTTTTTATATTATACTTCATATGTCAACTTTATTTGATTGTAAGTTGATCTTACTTCGTAGGAATTTTTGTAACTTATTCCTTCTTTTAATATTTTATATTAGGCCTCAAGTCATCGAAATATTGTTGTAAGTTGTGCTCCCATAATTTTTGAATTTTGGTATTTCATACCTTCTCTTTTCTTCTCCTTTGGTTTGCGTGGTCGGTAATTCGAAAGTCAGTCCCTTTTCTTGGTGTATGGTTCTTCACTTAGTTTACCCATGGTCCATCATTTCCTCTGCACTTGTGGTTCGGATAATCTTGGCGTGTATAACTATTTCTGTCCGTGTGAAATAGGTATCTTCTATCTCGTACCATAATTCTTCTAATATCATGTGTTCCTTTGTCTCAGTGACTGTTTCCATCATTTTATGATGTGGTTCATTAATCAAAGAAGATAATCGTACCTCCCTCATTAATGTCATCTTTTGATTTTTTATCCTGCATTTCCCATTCTGGTGTCCTCAAGTGTTTTATAGACCTTCTTGATTTGTGACACCCTATTTTGTTGAGAGTCCTTTCCATTTAGGGTATTCTCCATTTTCTTATTGATTTGCTGAAGTTTTCCTCCGCTGGTTTGTTGCAAATTCCCTCTATTTTGGGTATCTTCCATTCAAGTATTGCTTTTCTCCAGTTTCTTCTCGCTGGTTGGTAGTTCACCCCTTCTAGAATTTCTTTTTAGAGTTCTCCTACACTCTTTATATTTCATGATTTCTATCCGGCCAGTAATTGGTAAGTTAAACACCTCAATCAGTCCATGCTTCATCATCTCCACTTCTTCTTTGGTATTGATTAGTTTTCTTTGATGCAGTTTCTTAGTCTTCTTAATTGTCTGGTCCTTCATTCCCTTATCATCTCTTTCCTGGTTCGAATGTTCAATGTTTTTACCTTTTGCTATCTCTTCTGTTGTCTTGTTCCTATTGTCTATTTTCTGACATAATTCTTCCGTGTTATCACGAAAAATTTCTCTTATCTCTTTCCTGTGTTGTTCAAACGCTCCTATCATAATCCTTATCATTTTATCCCATTTCGTCTCTTCTTGGGTGAGTTCTCCATTTTCTTCTGTTGCTTCACTTTCGCGTCCTTGACTACTTCTTTTTTTATTTGGGTTTTTGGTTTTTCCTTGAATTCTTCTACTTGATTATGTACCTTCCTCCAATTACAAATATCTTCTCTGGATAGTTCAAACATAACCCTTATCCATTCCCTTAATTCTTCGTTTTCCGTTTGTATTGGCTTTTCCGGTTGTCTTATTGATTGTCTCCATTGTTCGTACTCCTCCTGTGTATATTCCTCAGTCACCTGTGCGTATGCTCCCGTTCTTTCGTTTTTCATTTGTGTTTCATTTTCATTCCATCTATCCCAATCTTCTTCATTCATTCTTTCCACATTGTTATCTCCTTTTTCATGGGTTGTTCCGATAGTCTCTTCTTTATTGCACTTGGTGTCCAGCTTCCACATTTCATCATAAATATCTCTCAATGTCATTTTGTCGTTTGGTGTTCCCACTGCACTCGCACGACTCATCTGTGCTCGTTCGTGATCCGTGGTGTTCTTCTTGATGTACTCCATCTCCTTGCTGAACTTTTTAAATAACCCTGTCATCCGTTCTGCGTAGCTCCATTGTTTCTGTTGTTTGGGCATTTTCGTTAGTTGTTGTGTCATATCTTTCTGTTTCATATTTTTCTTATTCTCGTAACCATAGAGTGTCTCATTATCGCCGCTAGTCTTCTTTTCTAGCCTCACCAGTTGGTCGCCAATCTGTAACGACGTAAACTCGGGTCGTCTCTTTATAAAAGACGTGTATGTATAGTGTATAGTGTTTTCGCCTCACACTGGAGTCGTTTCATCAATCCTTGCGCTAACGAAGTCCGTAGCGAAGCTATAATTACCAGTACAACACAGTAGTAACCTTACCTGTTCTTAAATAGGGGTTTGTGAATCCCGGGTGGCGCCAAATTGTTTATTAAAACAATTAAACTTATCAAATAATATTTTAAAAGGGTGTTCTCAGTGATGACGGCCGGGGCATTCAAATAATTCCCGCTCGTTCAGCCTCCTGAATCGAGTAGGTAGTTGTTCGAATTGCAACGTGAGCGCTGGTCGTCAAATCTAGCTTTCGTTAACAAACACAAGTAATACAATACACTCCCTATGAAATAAAAACAATGGTTACTCTTTGTACTAGTTATTTTAATGGTTGATTTGTAATATTTCAGTTTGACAATTAAAATTATTCTTGTTGATTAATAAATTTGCACCGACATTAATTTTGATACGTCTTTCTCTGGGTTGATGAAATCGATTTTGTAACGAGTTGTTCATTCCAGCATGGCTGCCGTTTAGTTGGTTAACAAATGTACTCGTTCAAATTTGGAGTTCTTTTGATTATAAGAAAACGATTCCTTATGGTTACAATAAAAAGTACATGACCTTATATCATTTTGTACTTAAATAATAATGTGTTTGGTTATAATTGGTTCTGTAGTGTAGTTAAGTGTGTTTATAAAGTTCGTATTATATCAACAGGTTATATTCTAATTTAACAATTTTCAGTGTTTTGTTTTTTCTTATTTAATCTTTGAAAGAGAATATTCAGTTGACAGTGAGAGTTTAAATTACTTTTTAGAAATATTTAAGGTGAGTTTATTTTTGGAATTTGGGTAATTCAATTATACTTATCAAATCAGGCGACTTGGTATAAACGGTTGTCAGTCAAAAATGTATTTGGGTTGCATTAGGCATCAATTTTCAGTAATCTTGGGGCTTAGGTATGTCTTGCGTCCTTTTCATATTGGATGTAGTCATATTTTCATTTAATTTCCTGGTAAAAAGATCCTTGGCATCAGTTAAATGTTCTGGTCGTTCGTCTGCTTCTTAATGGTTCATCGTTTTGGATTTTGTTTACTTTTTTGACATATTAAATTAAAAATTTGGCCGTTCACAATCTTGCTTCTGTTCGGCAAGAGCGTCACTTTACGAGTAAAAAAATCTAACCAAAATTTTGTAACTAACGGTGGTTGCTATAGTTACTCATTAAATCTGATTGGCTTAGATTGACAAAAAACCATTGTTATCATATTTGAATTCTTTTCAAAATCCTTGCATATCTTCTGATTGCTTTTATTCCTTTATCTTCCTCCCTAAGTATTAATTATTATCACTGTTATTTGTATTTCCTTTCAAAGATTAATTTGATACCCCACAATATTGGGTTATTTTATGTTTTACAATTTTACAATTATTTTAATATTTGCTATTTACATTTCTCTTTTAATTTAAATCCTTATTCTAATATTTTGCTTTTAATATAATTTACAAATTATCCTTGGTTAGTTATTCGCCTTGGATTTGCTATTTTCTTTGTTAATTTGTTACAATCTGTAGTTGTTTGTTTTTGGCAGTTAGGCATCTCATAGGTTTAAGTAGCCATTATTGGTATTTACTTATTTCGTACAAATTACATTTCCTTTATCTTCATGAGCTTAGTTTTGTTATTATAATTGGTCGTGTTATTTGTTAATGTGTTTTGGATCTGTTTTGGCTTTATTAGTATGTTACTATTATTTTATACATCATGAGTTGCTAATTATTTACTAACTGGTTTTCTCGTTTTCTAAGTCATACATTGCTTACTTATTTAATTTGCCAATAATAACAATGTGGCTATTATTTACTATTTTTGATCACATAAAATACAACATCTAGGCCTATGGTCTGTATTATTCCTCCAGCCATATCCTATTCATAATTTTGCTTAAACAATTATTTGATAACATTTGTTTACAGTTCATTTCATTTTATATTATTTTTTGGGTGATAAACAACATCACACTTTTTGAACTTACTTACTTAATTCTCCCTTATAACATGGGTTGTTTATTGATTTGTCTTAACTTCTTATTTTTTAACTGATCTTTACCGTCACTCCATGGTAACACTATCTGTTTCCTCTTTCATGGGATTCTCCCTTTTAACTACAATTGTATTCAATTAAACCTAACAATAATATTCTTTTTTAATTACTACGGTTATCATCACTCTTCAGTGTTCATTACATCTTGATTAATCGTTTACACTTAATACTATTCTTAACAAATTTCTTAATTACTAATATTTTTCACTGTTAATCATTTAATGTTTCTTTTTGATTTATTAAGTGTTTATTTTTTTATCCTTCACTATTTTTCACAATACTGACATTCTTTATAATACATTATTCTTATTTAATCATCACCTTCACTTTTAAATTATTTATTGTTTATTATAATTTATTTAGTGTTTTTTCATTATCACTTTACTTTGGGGTTTTTACACTTCCACTTTTGCACTTCTTAAATGTTTTTGTTTTAAGTGTTTCTAAATGGGTAATCCCTATAATTACTTTCTCACTACCGTACTATCTCTTTCATTACAAATCTTATTACTAATATTAACAAGTTTAAGTCTCTATTGATTTCATCATTACATGAAAAGTCTAATTTGTGGGTTAGTTTGCTTTTATATTTAATATTCTTTAATTGAGTTTCATTAAATATCATTTACCTTTATCAGTTAACTGATAATAATATTTATTTATTACTTAGGTTATTTATTGGTTTCTTTTTCAACATTACATTGAGTGTACCATTTCTCCTGCTTTTATTCTTTATTACTTGTTTGTGTCTTATCATTTGATTTCTTTTTATTTATTTCCCTTTATCTTAGGTTTGTTTCTTTTTCATTTTCCTCCTTCTTCGCTTTCAGTGTATTTGATTTATATCTTGGTTCTCCACCTTCTCCTTTGGTTTTATTTTATTTAGTTGCATTGAGTCATTCAATTTCTTGTTTTGTTTTCTTTTGTTGGGTCAATCACTTTCTTCTTTGGTTTTATTCTTGTTTGTTTTTCGTTGTTCCCTTCCTCTTTTGGTTCTTTTTGTTTTGTCAGTCACTTGGGTTAGGTCATGTCGTCTTTTGTCGTGTCATTGTCTTTTTATTTTCTTTATATTAAACCTTTTATTTTATGAACTACTTATTTACATTTAGATTTATCTTTTTTATCCCTGGTATTGGGGTGGCTTATTTGTGTTGTAACATAATGCCTCTCCTTCAAAATTGATCATTTTGATAAAACACTAGCATAATTTTTTATGAAATTATCAGTTATATATTATTTTTTCTTTTCTTTCTTCTTTGTTTCTTCCTTCTTATTTCTCTTCTTACTTGAGTCATTCCATTTTATTTGGATCTGTTTTTATGTATTTCCATTAGTGTGTTCTCCCTTTTATATAATTTTTTCCCTAACTTTTTAGTAGCTGGTTTCTTCCATTACTACTCATTTTTTCTGAGACCAGAGGAACATCATCTCTGCTCAGTTAATTTGATTGCTGGCCTTATTCTCAGTCAATCTTAAATACCTTTTTTGTCAACTTGTAACTTAAATTAATAATAATGATATATATTGGGATCGTCCACTTTGTGGCTTGTTTTTAGGTCACTTTGGCCTTTTACTCATTCTTCCTTCCGCTGTAGTTTTGCTATATACTGTCATCTACTCATACGGTTGGTTGTTTTTTATTTATTTAGTTGTTAATGTCATCATTTCTACCTTTTCATTAGTTTGTTTTTCTTTTCTTCTTGTGATCATTTTAATTATCTTAGACATCTCTTTTCTTTTTCTTGGTTGCTCACCATTAGTTTGCTTTAGCCATTTTCTGTGTATCTGCCTTATACATGATTTCTTTTTCTTCCTCGTACCAGTTGAGTTTTTTCCCCCTCTGAATCTATTGAATTCATTATAATTTCAGGTATTTATCTTAGCAGTTCGTGCTTGATTTTATTTTTGTTTAATTCATTTTGTTTGAAATGTTATTCTAAATAATTTTTGTAAGTTTGTTTTTCTTACTTTATAGGAATTTTTGTAACTTATTCCTTTCTTGGCATTTTTTGTTTAAATATTATTGTAAGTTTGTGGTTCTTACTTTTTTATAGGAATTTTTGTAACTTATTCCTTTATTATAATTTTTTATATTATACTTCATATGTCAACTTTATTTGATTGTAAGTTGATCTTACTTCGTAGGAATTTTTGTAACTTATTCCTTCTTTTAATATTTTATATTAGGCCTCAAGTCATCGAAATATTGTTGTAAGTTGTGCTCCCATAATTTTTGAATTTTGGTATTTCATACCTTCTCTTTTCTTCTCCTTTGGTTTGCGTGGTCGGTAATTCGAAAGTCAGTCCCTTTTCTTGGTGTGTGGTTCTTCACTTAGTTTACCCATGGTCCATCATTTCCTCTGCACTTGTGGTTCGGATAATCTTGGCGTGTATAACTATTTCTGTCCGTGTGAAATAGGTATCTTCTATCTCGTACCATAATTCTTCTAATATCATGTGTTCCTTTGTCTCAGTGACTGTTTCCATCATTTTATGATGTGGTTCATTAATCAAAGAAGTTAATCATACCTCCCTCATTAATGTCATCTTTTGATTTTTTATCCTGCATTTCCCATTCTGGTGTCCTCAAGTGTTTTATAGACCTTCTTGATTTGTGACACCCTATTTTGTTGAGAGTCCTTTCCATTTAGGGTATTCTCCATTTTCTTATTGATTTGCTGAAGTTTTCCTCCGCTGGTTTGTTACGAATTCCCTCTATTTTGGGTATCTTCCATTCAAGTATTGCTTTTCTCCAGTTTCTTCTCGCTGGTTGGTAGTTCACCCCTTCTAGAATTTCTTTTTAGAGTTCTCCTACACTCTTTATATTTCATGATTTCTATCCGGCCAGTAATTGGTAAGTTAAACACCTCAATCAGTCCATGCTTCATCATCTCCACTTCTTCTTTGGTATTGATTAGTTTTCTTTGATGCAGTTTCTTAGTCTTCTTAATTGTCTGTGGTCCTTCATTCCCTTATCTTCTCTTTCCTGGTTCGAATGTTCAATGTTTTTACCTTTTGGTATCTCTTCTGTTGTCTTGTTCCTATTGTCTATTTTCTGACATAATTCTTCCGTGTTATCACGAAAAATTTCTCTCATCTCTTTCCTGTGTTGTTCAAACGCTCCTATCATAATCCTTATCATTTTATCCCATTTCGTCTCTTCTTGGGTGAGTTCTGGCATTTTCTTCTGTTGCTTCACTTTCGCGTCCTTGACTACTTCTTTTTTTATTTGGGTTTTTGGTTGTTCCTTGAATTCTTCTACTTGATTATGTACCTTCCTCCAATTACAAATATCTTCTCTGGATAGTTCAAACCTTATCCTTATCCATTCCCTTAATTCTTCGTTTTCCGTTTGTATTGGTTTTTCCGGTTGTCTTATTGATTGTCTCCATTGTTCGTACTCCTCCTGTGTATATTCCTCAGTCACCTGTGCGTATACTCCCGTTCTTTCGTTTTTCATTTGTGTTTCATTTTCATTCCATCTATCCCAATCTTCTTCATTCATTCTTTCCACATTGTTATCTCCTTTTTCATGGGTTGTTCCAATAGTCTCTTCTTTATTGCACTTGGTGTCCAGCTTCCACATTTCATCATAAATTTCTCTCAATGTCATTTTGTCGTTTGGTGTTCCCACTGTATTCGCACGACTCATCTGTGCTCGATCGTGATCCGTGGTGTTCTTCTTGATGTACTCTTCATCTCCTTGCTGAACTTTTTAAATAACCCTGTCATCCGTTCTGCGTAGCTCCATTGTTTCTGTTGTTTGGGCATTTTCGTTAGTTGTTGTGTCATATCTTTCTGTTTCATATTTTTCTTTTTCTCGTAACCATAGAGTATCTCATTATCGCCGCTAGTCTTCTTTTCTAGCCTCACCAGTTGGTCGCCAATCTGTAACGACGTAAACTCGGGTCGTCTCTTTATAAAAGACGTGTATGTATAGTGTATAGTGTTTTCGCCTCACACTGGAGTCATTTCATCAATCCTTGCGCTAACGAAGTCCGTAGCGAAGCTATAATTACCAGTACAACACAGTAGCAACCTTACCTGTTCTTAAATAGGGGTTTGTGAATCCCGGGTGGTGCCAAATTGTTTATTAAAACAATTAAACTTATCAAATAATATTTTAAAAGGGTGTTCTCAGTGATGACGGCCGGGGCATTCAAATAATTCCCGCTCGTTCAGCCTCCTGAATCGAGTAGGTAGTTGTTCGAATTGCAACGTGAGCGCTGGTCGTCAAATCTAGCTTTCGTTAACAAACACAAGTAATACAATACACTCCCTATGAAATAAAAACAATGGTTACTCTTTGTACTAGTTATTTTAATGGTTGATTTGTAATATTTCAGTTTGACAATTAAAATTATTCTTGTTGATTAATAAATTTGCACCGACATTAATTTTGATACGTCTTTCTCTGGGTTGATGAAATCGATTTTGTAACGAGTTGTTCATTCCAGCATGGCTGCCGTTTAGTTGGTTAACAAATGTACTCGTTCAAATTTGGAGTTCTTTTGATTATAAGAAAACGATTCCTTATGGTTACAATAAAAAGTACATGACCTTATATCATTTTGTACTTAAATAATAATGTGTTTGGTTATAATTGGTTCTGTAGTGTAGTTAAGTGTGTTTATAAAGTTCGTATTATATCAACAGGTTATATTCTAATTTAACAATTTTCAGTGTTTTGTTTTTTCTTATTTAATCTTTGAAAGAGAATATTCAGTTGACAGTGAGAGTTTAAATTACTTTTTAGAAATATTTAAGGTGAGTTTATTTTTGGAATTTGGGTAATTCAATTATACTTATCAAATCAGGCGACTTGGTATAAACGGTTGTCAGTCAAAAATGTATTTGGGTTGCATTAGGCATCAATTTTCAGTAATCTTGGGGCTTAGGTATGTCTTGCGTCCTTTTCATATTGGATGTAGTCATATTTTCATTTAATTTCCTGGTAAAAAGATCCTTGGCATCAGTTAAATGTTCTGGTCGTTCGTCTGCTTCTTAATGGTTCATCGTTTTGGATTTTGTTTACTTTTTTGACATATTAAATTAAAAATTTGGCCGTTCACAATCTTGCTTCTGTTCGGCAAGAGCGTCACTTTACGAGTAAAAAAATCTAACCAAAATTTTGTAACTAACGGTGGTTGCTATAGTTACTCATTAAATCTGATTGGCTTAGATTGACAAAAAACCATTGTTATCATATTTGAATTCTTTTCAAAATCCTTGCATATCTTCTGATTGCTTTTATTCCTTTATCTTCCTCCCTAAGTATTAATTATTATCACTGTTATTTGTATTTCCTTTCAAAGATTAATTTGATACCCCACAATATTGGGTTATTTTATGTTTTACAATTTTACAATTATTTTAATATTTGCTATTTACATTTCTCTTTTAATTTAAATCCTTATTCTAATATTTTGCTTTTAATATAATTTACAAATTATCCTTGGTTAGTTATTCGCCTTGGATTTGCTATTTTCTTTGTTAATTTGTTACAATCTGTAGTTGTTTGTTTTTGGCAGTTAGGCATCTCATAGGTTTAAGTAGCCATTATTGGTATTTACTTATTTCGTACAAATTACATTTCCTTTATCTTCATGAGCTTAGTTTTGTTATTATAATTGGTCGTGTTATTTGTTAATGTGTTTTGGATCTGTTTTGGCTTTATTAGTATGTTACTATTATTTTATACATCATGAGTTGCTAATTATTTACTAACTGGTTTTCTCGTTTTCTAAGTCATACATTGCTTACTTATTTAATTTGCCAATAATAACAATGTGGCTATTATTTACTATTTTTGATCACATAAAATACAACATCTAGGCCTATGGTCTGTATTATTCCTCCAGCCATATCCTATTCATAATTTTGCTTAAACAATTATTTGATAACATTTGTTTACAGTTCATTTCATTTTATATTATTTTTTGGGTGATAAACAACATCACACTTTTTGAACTTACTTACTTAATTCTCCCTTATAACATGGGTTGTTTATTGATTTGTCTTAACTTCTTATTTTTTAACTGATCTTTACCGTCACTCCATGGTAACACTATCTGTTTCCTCTTTCATGGGATTCTCCCTTTTAACTACAATTGTATTCAATTAAACCTAACAATAATATTCTTTTTTAATTACTACGGTTATCATCACTCTTCAGTGTTCATTACATCTTGATTAATCGTTTACACTTAATACTATTCTTAACAAATTTCTTAATTACTAATATTTTTCACTGTTAATCATTTAATGTTTCTTTTTGATTTATTAAGTGTTTATTTTTTTATCCTTCACTATTTTTCACAATACTGACATTCTTTATAATACATTATTCTTATTTAATCATCACCTTCACTTTTAAATTATTTATTGTTTATTATAATTTATTTAGTGTTTTTTCATTATCACTTTACTTTGGGGTTTTTACACTTCCACTTTTGCACTTCTTAAATGTTTTTGTTTTAAGTGTTTCTAAATGGGTAATCCCTATAATTACTTTCTCACTACCGTACTATCTCTTTCATTACAAATCTTATTACTAATATTAACAAGTTTAAGTCTCTATTGATTTCATCATTACATGAAAAGTCTAATTTGTGGGTTAGTTTGCTTTTATATTTAATATTCTTTAATTGAGTTTCATTAAATATCATTTACCTTTATCAGTTAACTGATAATAATATTTATTTATTACTTAGGTTATTTATTGGTTTCTTTTTCAACATTACATTGAGTGTACCATTTCTCCTGCTTTTATTCTTTATTACTTGTTTGTGTCTTATCATTTGATTTCTTTTTATTTATTTCCCTTTATCTTAGGTTTGTTTCTTTTTCATTTTCCTCCTTCTTCGCTTTCAGTGTATTTGATTTATATCTTGGTTCTCCACCTTCTCCTTTGGTTTTATTTTATTTAGTTGCATTGAGTCATTCAATTTCTTGTTTTGTTTTCTTTTGTTGGGTCAATCACTTTCTTCTTTGGTTTTATTCTTGTTTGTTTTTCGTTGTTCCCTTCCTCTTTTGGTTCTTTTTGTTTTGTCAGTCACTTGGGTTAGGTCATGTCGTCTTTTGTCGTGTCATTGTCTTTTTATTTTCTTTATATTAAACCTTTTATTTTATGAACTACTTATTTACATTTAGATTTATCTTTTTTATCCCTGGTATTGGGGTGGCTTATTTGTGTTGTAACATAATGCCTCTCCTTCAAAATTGATCATTTTGATAAAACACTAGCATAATTTTTTATGAAATTATCAGTTATATATTATTTTTTCTTTTCTTTCTTCTTTGTTTCTTCCTTCTTATTTCTCTTCTTACTTGAGTCATTCCATTTTATTTGGATCTGTTTTTATGTATTTCCATTAGTGTGTTCTCCCTTTTATATAATTTTTTCCCTAACTTTTTAGTAGCTGGTTTCTTCCATTACTACTCATTTTTTCTGAGACCAGAGGAACATCATCTCTGCTCAGTTAATTTGATTGCTGGCCTTATTCTCAGTCAATCTTAAATACCTTTTTTGTCAACTTGTAACTTAAATTAATAATAATGATATATATTGGGATCGTCCACTTTGTGGCTTGTTTTTAGGTCACTTTGGCCTTTTACTCATTCTTCCTTCCGCTGTAGTTTTGCTATATACTGTCATCTACTCATACGGTTGGTTGTTTTTTATTTATTTAGTTGTTAATGTCATCATTTCTACCTTTTCATTAGTTTGTTTTTCTTTTCTTCTTGTGATCATTTTAATTATCTTAGACATCTCTTTTCTTTTTCTTGGTTGCTCACCATTAGTTTGCTTTAGCCATTTTCTGTGTATCTGCCTTATACATGATTTCTTTTTCTTCCTCGTACCAGTTGAGTTTTTTCCCCCTCTGAATCTATTGAATTCATTATAATTTCAGGTATTTATCTTAGCAGTTCGTGCTTGATTTTATTTTTGTTTAATTCATTTTGTTTGAAATGTTATTCTAAATAATTTTTGTAAGTTTGTTTTTCTTACTTTATAGGAATTTTTGTAACTTATTCCTTTCTTGGCATTTTTTGTTTAAATATTATTGTAAGTTTGTGGTTCTTACTTTTTTATAGGAATTTTTGTAACTTATTCCTTTATTATAATTTTTTATATTATACTTCATATGTCAACTTTATTTGATTGTAAGTTGATCTTACTTCGTAGGAATTTTTGTAACTTATTCCTTCTTTTAATATTTTATATTAGGCCTCAAGTCATCGAAATATTGTTGTAAGTTGTGCTCCCATAATTTTTGAATTTTGGTATTTCATACCTTCTCTTTTCTTCTCCTTTGGTTTGCGTGGTCGGTAATTCGAAAGTCAGTCCCTTTTCTTGGTGTGTGGTTCTTCACTTAGTTTACCCATGGTCCATCATTTCCTCTGCACTTGTGGTTCGGATAATCTTGGCGTGTATAACTATTTCTGTCCGTGTGAAATAGGTATCTTCTATCTCGTACCATAATTCTTCTAATATCATGTGTTCCTTTGTCTCAGTGACTGTTTCCATCATTTTATGATGTGGTTCATTAATCAAAGAAGTTAATCATACCTCCCTCATTAATGTCATCTTTTGATTTTTTATCCTGCATTTCCCATTCTGGTGTCCTCAAGTGTTTTATAGACCTTCTTGATTTGTGACACCCTATTTTGTTGAGAGTCCTTTCCATTTAGGGTATTCTCCATTTTCTTATTGATTTGCTGAAGTTTTCCTCCGCTGGTTTGTTACGAATTCCCTCTATTTTGGGTATCTTCCATTCAAGTATTGCTTTTCTCCAGTTTCTTCTCGCTGGTTGGTAGTTCACCCCTTCTAGAATTTCTTTTTAGAGTTCTCCTACACTCTTTATATTTCATGATTTCTATCCGGCCAGTAATTGGTAAGTTAAACACCTCAATCAGTCCATGCTTCATCATCTCCACTTCTTCTTTGGTATTGATTAGTTTTCTTTGATGCAGTTTCTTAGTCTTCTTAATTGTCTGTGGTCCTTCATTCCCTTATCTTCTCTTTCCTGGTTCGAATGTTCAATGTTTTTACCTTTTGGTATCTCTTCTGTTGTCTTGTTCCTATTGTCTATTTTCTGACATAATTCTTCCGTGTTATCACGAAAAATTTCTCTCATCTCTTTCCTGTGTTGTTCAAACGCTCCTATCATAATCCTTATCATTTTATCCCATTTCGTCTCTTCTTGGGTGAGTTCTGGCATTTTCTTCTGTTGCTTCACTTTCGCGTCCTTGACTACTTCTTTTTTTATTTGGGTTTTTGGTTGTTCCTTGAATTCTTCTACTTGATTATGTACCTTCCTCCAATTACAAATATCTTCTCTGGATAGTTCAAACCTTATCCTTATCCATTCCCTTAATTCTTCGTTTTCCGTTTGTATTGGTTTTTCCGGTTGTCTTATTGATTGTCTCCATTGTTCGTACTCCTCCTGTGTATATTCCTCAGTCACCTGTGCGTATACTCCCGTTCTTTCGTTTTTCATTTGTGTTTCATTTTCATTCCATCTATCCCAATCTTCTTCATTCATTCTTTCCACATTGTTATCTCCTTTTTCATGGGTTGTTCCAATAGTCTCTTCTTTATTGCACTTGGTGTCCAGCTTCCACATTTCATCATAAATTTCTCTCAATGTCATTTTGTCGTTTGGTGTTCCCACTGCATTCGCACGACTCATCTGTGCTCGATCGTGATCCGTGGTGTTCTTCTTGATGTACTCTTCATCTCCTTGCTGAACTTTTTAAATAACCCTGTCATCCGTTCTGCGTAGCTCCATTGTTTCTGTTGTTTGGGCATTTTCGTTAGTTGTTGTGTCATATCTTTCTGTTTCATATTTTTCTTTTTCTCGTAACCATAGAGTATCTCATTATCGCCGCTAGTCTTCTTTTCTAGCCTCACCAGTTGGTCGCCAATCTGTAACGACGTAAACTCGGGTCGTCTCTTTATAAAAGACGTGTATGTATAGTGTATAGTGTTTTCGCCTCACACTGGAGTCATTTCATCAATCCTTGCGCTAACGAAGTCCGTAGCGAAGCTATAATTACCAGTACAACACAGTAGCAACCTTACCTGTTCTTAAATAGGGGTTTGTGAATCCCGGGTGGTGCCAAATTGTTTATTAAAACAATTAAACTTATCAAATAATATTTTAAAAGGGTGTTCTCAGTGATGACGGCCGGGGCATTCAAATAATTCCCGCTCGTTCAGCCTCCTGAATCGAGTAGGTAGTTGTTCGAATTGCAACGTGAGCGCTGGTCGTCAAATCTAGCTTTCGTTAACAAACACAAGTAATACAATACACTCCCTATGAAATAAAAACAATGGTTACTCTTTGTACTAGTTATTTTAATGGTTGATTTGTAATATTTCAGTTTGACAATTAAAATTATTCTTGTTGATTAATAAATTTGCACCGACATTAATTTTGATACGTCTTTCTCTGGGTTGATGAAATCGATTTTGTAACGAGTTGTTCATTCCAGCATGGCTGCCGTTTAGTTGGTTAACAAATGTACTCGTTCAAATTTGGAGTTCTTTTGATTATAAGAAAACGATTCCTTATGGTTACAATAAAAAGTACATGACCTTATATCATTTTGTACTTAAATAATAATGTGTTTGGTTATAATTGGTTCTGTAGTGTAGTTAAGTGTGTTTATAAAGTTCGTATTATATCAACAGGTTATATTCTAATTTAACAATTTTCAGTGTTTTGTTTTTTCTTATTTAATCTTTGAAAGAGAATATTCAGTTGACAGTGAGAGTTTAAATTACTTTTTAGAAATATTTAAGGTGAGTTTATTTTTGGAATTTGGGTAATTCAATTATACTTATCAAATCAGGCGACTTGGTATAAACGGTTGTCAGTCAAAAATGTATTTGGGTTGCATTAGGCATCAATTTTCAGTAATCTTGGGGCTTAGGTATGTCTTGCGTCCTTTTCATATTGGATGTAGTCATATTTTCATTTAATTTCCTGGTAAAAAGATCCTTGGCATCAGTTAAATGTTCTGGTCGTTCGTCTGCTTCTTAATGGTTCATCGTTTTGGATTTTGTTTACTTTTTTGACATATTAAATTAAAAATTTGGCCGTTCACAATCTTGCTTCTGTTCGGCAAGAGCGTCACTTTACGAGTAAAAAAATCTAACCAAAATTTTGTAACTAACGGTGGTTGCTATAGTTACTCATTAAATCTGATTGGCTTAGATTGACAAAAAACCATTGTTATCATATTTGAATTCTTTTCAAAATCCTTGCATATCTTCTGATTGCTTTTATTCCTTTATCTTCCTCCCTAAGTATTAATTATTATCACTGTTATTTGTATTTCCTTTCAAAGATTAATTTGATACCCCACAATATTGGGTTATTTTATGTTTTACAATTTTACAATTATTTTAATATTTGCTATTTACATTTCTCTTTTAATTTAAATCCTTATTCTAATATTTTGCTTTTAATATAATTTACAAATTATCCTTGGTTAGTTATTCGCCTTGGATTTGCTATTTTCTTTGTTAATTTGTTACAATCTGTAGTTGTTTGTTTTTGGCAGTTAGGCATCTCATAGGTTTAAGTAGCCATTATTGGTATTTACTTATTTCGTACAAATTACATTTCCTTTATCTTCATGAGCTTAGTTTTGTTATTATAATTGGTCGTGTTATTTGTTAATGTGTTTTGGATCTGTTTTGGCTTTATTAGTATGTTACTATTATTTTATACATCATGAGTTGCTAATTATTTACTAACTGGTTTTCTCGTTTTCTAAGTCATACATTGCTTACTTATTTAATTTGCCAATAATAACAATGTGGCTATTATTTACTATTTTTGATCACATAAAATACAACATCTAGGCCTATGGTCTGTATTATTCCTCCAGCCACATCCTATTCATAATTTTGCTTAAACAATTATTTGATAACATTTGTTTACAGTTCATTTCATTTTATATTATTTTTTGGGTGATAAACAACATCACACTTTTTGAACTTACTTACTTAATTCTCCCTTATAACATGGGTTGTTTATTGATTTGTCTTAACTTCTTATTTTTTAACTGATCTTTACCGTCACTCCATGGTAACACTATCTGTTTCCTCTTTCATGGGATTCTCCCTTTTAACTACAATTGTATTCAATTAAACCTAACAATAATATTCTTTTTTAATTACTACGGTTATCATCACTCTTCAGTGTTCATTACATCTTGATTAATCGTTTACACTTAATACTATTCTTAACAAATTTCTTAATTACTAATATTTTTCACTGTTAATCATTTAATGTTTCTTTTTGATTTATTAAGTGTTTATTTTTTTATCCTTCACTATTTTTCACAATACTGACATTCTTTATAATACATTATTCTTATTTAATCATCACCTTCACTTTTAAATTATTTATTGTTTATTATAATTTATTTAGTGTTTTTTCATTATCACTTTACTTTGGGGTTTTTACACTTCCACTTTTGCACTTCTTAAATGTTTTTGTTTTAAGTGTTTCTAAATGGGTAATCCCTATAATTACTTTCTCACTACCGTACTATCTCTTTCATTACAAATCTTATTACTAATATTAACAAGTTTAAGTCTCTATTGATTTCATCATTACATGAAAAGTCTAATTTGTGGGTTAGTTTGCTTTTATATTTAATATTCTTTAATTGAGTTTCATTAAATATCATTTACCTTTATCAGTTAACTGATAATAATATTTATTTATTACTTAGGTTATTTATTGGTTTCTTTTTCAACATTACATTGAGTGTACCATTTCTCCTGCTTTTATTCTTTATTACTTGTTTGTGTCTTATCATTTGATTTCTTTTTATTTATTTCCCTTTATCTTAGGTTTGTTTCTTTTTCATTTTCCTCCTTCTTCGCTTTCAGTGTATTTGATTTATATCTTGGTTCTCCACCTTCTCCTTTGGTTTTATTTTATTTAGTTGCATTGAGTCATTCAATTTCTTGTTTTGTTTTCTTTTGTTGGGTCAATCACTTTCTTCTTTGGTTTTATTCTTGTTTGTTTTTCGTTGTTCCCTTCCTCTTTTGGTTCTTTTTGTTTTGTCAGTCACTTGGGTTAGGTCATGTCGTCTTTTGTCGTGTCATTGTCTTTTTATTTTCTTTATATTAAACCTTTTATTTTATGAACTACTTATTTACATTTAGATTTATCTTTTTTATCCCTGGTATTGGGGTGGCTTATTTGTGTTGTAACATAATGCCTCTCCTTCAAAATTGATCATTTTGATAAAACACTAGCATAATTTTTTATGAAATTATCAGTTATATATTATTTTTTCTTTTCTTTCTTCTTTGTTTCTTCCTTCTTATTTCTCTTCTTACTTGAGTCATTCCATTTTATTTGGATCTGTTTTTATGTATTTCCATTAGTGTGTTCTCCCTTTTATATAATTTTTTCCCTAACTTTTTAGTAGCTGGTTTCTTCCATTACTACTCATTTTTTCTGAGACCAGAGGAACATCATCTCTGCTCAGTTAATTTGATTGCTGGCCTTATTCTCAGTCAATCTTAAATACCTTTTTTGTCAACTTGTAACTTAAATTAATAATAATGATATATATTGGGATCGTCCACTTTGTGGCTTGTTTTTAGGTCACTTTGGCCTTTTACTCATTCTTCCTTCCGCTGTAGTTTTGCTATATACTGTCATCTACTCATACGGTTGGTTGTTTTTTATTTATTTAGTTGTTAATGTCATCATTTCTACCTTTTCATTAGTTTGTTTTTCTTTTCTTCTTGTGATCATTTTAATTATCTTAGACATCTCTTTTCTTTTTCTTGGTTGCTCACCATTAGTTTGCTTTAGCCATTTTCTGTGTATCTGCCTTATACATGATTTCTTTTTCTTCCTCGTACCAGTTGAGTTTTTTCCCCCTCTGAATCTATTGAATTCATTATAATTTCAGGTATTTATCTTAGCAGTTCGTGCTTGATTTTATTTTTGTTTAATTCATTTTGTTTGAAATGTTATTCTAAATAATTTTTGTAAGTTTGTTTTTCTTACTTTATAGGAATTTTTGTAACTTATTCCTTTCTTGGCATTTTTTGTTTAAATATTATTGTAAGTTTGTGGTTCTTACTTTTTTATAGGAATTTTTGTAACTTATTCCTTTATTATAATTTTTTATATTATACTTCATATGTCAACTTTATTTGATTGTAAGTTGATCTTACTTCGTAGGAATTTTTGTAACTTATTCCTTCTTTTAATATTTTATATTAGGCCTCAAGTCATCGAAATATTGTTGTAAGTTGTGCTCCCATAATTTTTGAATTTTGGTATTTCATACCTTCTCTTTTCTTCTCCTTTGGTTTGCGTGGTCGGTAATTCGAAAGTCAGTCCCTTTTCTTGGTGTGTGGTTCTTCACTTAGTTTACCCATGGTCCATCATTTCCTCTGCACTTGTGGTTCGGATAATCTTGGCGTGTATAACTATTTCTGTCCGTGTGAAATAGGTATCTTCTATCTCGTACCATAATTCTTCTAATATCATGTGTTCCTTTGTCTCAGTGACTGTTTCCATCATTTTATGATGTGGTTCATTAATCAAAGAAGTTAATCGTACCTCCCTCATTAATGTCATCTTTTGATTTTTTATCCTGCATTTCCCATTCTGGTGTCCTCAAGTGTTTTATAGACCTTCTTGATTTGTGACACCCTATTTTGTTG
Organism: Magicicada septendecula; assembly: GCA_034769895.1. Taxonomy (NCBI): domain Eukaryota; kingdom Metazoa; phylum Arthropoda; class Insecta; order Hemiptera; family Cicadidae; genus Magicicada; species Magicicada septendecula. The sequence goes on from CM068367.1 coordinate 1,140,589,799, forward strand.
AGAGTCCTTTCCATTTAGGGTATTCTCCATTTTCTTATTGATTTGCTGAAGTTTTCCTCCGCTGGTTTGTTGCGAATTCCCTCTATTTTGGGTATCTTCCATTCAAGTATTGCTTTTCTCCAGTTTCTTCTCGCTGGTTGGTAGTTCACCCCTTCTAGAATTTCTTTTTAGAGTTCTCCTACACTCTTTATATTTCATGATTTCTATCCGGCCAGTAATTGGTAAGTTAAACACCTCAATCAGTCCATGCTTCATCATCTCCACTTCTTCTTTGGTATTGATTAGTTTTCTTTGATGCAGTTTCTTAGTCTTCTTAATTGTCTGTGGTCCTTCATTCCCTTATCTTCTCTTTCCTGGTTCGAATGTTCAATGTTTTTACCTTTTGGTATCTCTTCTGTTGTCTTGTTCCTATTGTCTATTTTCTGACATAATTCTTCCGTGTTATCACGAAAAATTTCTCTCATCTCTTTCCTGTGTTGTTCAAACGCTCCTATCATAATCCTTATCATTTTATCCCATTTCGTCTCTTCTTGGGTGAGTTCTGGCATTTTCTTCTGTTGCTTCACTTTCGCGTCCTTGACTACTTCTTTTTTTATTTGGGTTTTTGGTTGTTCCTTGAATTCTTCTACTTGATTATGTACCTTCCTCCAATTACAAATATCTTCTCTGGATAGTTCAAACCTTATCCTTACCCATTCCCTTAATTCTTCGTTTTCCGTTTGTATTGGTTTTTCCGGTTGTCTTATTGATTGTCTCCATTGTTCGTACTCCTCCTGTGTATATTCCTCAGTCACCTGTGCTTATACTCCCGTTCTTTCGTTTTTCATTTGTGTTTCATTTTCATTCCATCTATCCCAATCTTCTTCATTCATTCTTTCCACATTGTTATCTCCTTTTTCATGGGTTGTTCCAATAGTCTCTTCTTTATTGCACTTGGTGTCCAGCTTTCACATTTCATCATAAATTTCTCTCAATGTCATTTTGTCGTTTGGTGTTCCCACTGCATTCGCACGACTCATCTGTGCTCGTTCGTGATCCGTGGTGTTCTTCTTGATGTACTCCATCTCCTTGCTGAACTTTTTAAATAACCCTGTCATCCGTTCTGCGTAGCTCCATTGTTTCTGTTGTTTGGGCATTTTCGTTAGTTGTTGTGTCATATCTTTCTGTTTCATATTTTTCTTTTTCTCGTAACCATAGAGTATCTCATTATCGCCGCTAGTCTTCTTTTCTAGCCTCACCAGTTGGTCGCCAATCTGTAACGACGTAAACTCGGGTCGTCTCTTTATAAAAGACGTGTATGTGTAGTGTATAGTGTTTTCGCCTCACACTGGAGTCGTTTCATCAATCCTTGCGCTAACGAAGTCCGTAGCGAAGCTATAATTACCAGTACAACACAGTAGTAACCTTACCTGTTCTTAAATAGGGGTTTGTGAATCCCGGGTGGCGCCAAATTGTTTATTAAAACAATTAAACTTATCAAATAATATTTTAAAAGGGTGTTCTCAGTGATGACGGCCGGGGCATTCAAATAATTCCCGCTCGTTCAGCCTCCTGAATCGAGTAGGTAGTTGTTCGAATTGCAACGTGAGCGCTGGTCGTCAAATCTAGCTTTCGTTAACAAACACAAGTAATACAATACACTCCCTATGAAATAAAAACAATGGTTACTCTTTGTACTAGTTATTTTAATGGTTGATTTGTAATATTTCAGTTTGACAATTAAAATTATTCTTGTTGATTAATAAATTTGCACCGACATTAATTTTGATACGTCTTTCTCTGGGTTGATGAAATCGATTTTGTAACGAGTTGTTCATTCCAGCATGGCTGCCGTTTAGTTGGTTAACAAATGTACTCGTTCAAATTTGGAGTTCTTTTGATTATAAGAAAACGATTCCTTATGGTTACAATAAAAAGTACATGACCTTATATCATTTTGTACTTAAATAATAATGTGTTTGGTTATAATTGGTTCTGTAGTGTAGTTAAGTGTGTTTATAAAGTTCGTATTATATCAACAGGTTATATTCTAATTTAACAATTTTCAGTGTTTTGTTTTTTCTTATTTAATCTTTGAAAGAGAATATTCAGTTGACAGTGAGAGTTTAAATTACTTTTTAGAAATATTTAAGGTGAGTTTATTTTTGGAATTTGGGTAATTCAATTATACTTATCAAATCAGGCGACTTGGTATAAACGGTTGTCAGTCAAAAATGTATTTGGGTTGCATTAGGCATCAATTTTCAGTAATCTTGGGGCTTAGGTATGTCTTGCGTCCTTTTCATATTGGATGTAGTCATATTTTCATTTAATTTCCTGGTAAAAAGATCCTTGGCATCAGTTAAATGTTCTGGTCGTTCGTCTGCTTCTTAATGGTTCATCGTTTTGGATTTTGTTTACTTTTTTGACATATTAAATTAAAAATTTGGCCGTTCACAATCTTGCTTCTGTTCGGCAAGAGCGTCACTTTACGAGTAAAAAAATCTAACCAAAATTTTGTAACTAACAGTGGTTGCTATAGTTACTCATTAAATCTGATTGGCTTAGATTGACAAAAAACCATTGTTATCATATTTGAATTCTTTTCAAAATCCTTGCATATCTTCTGATTGCTTTTATTCCTTTATCTTCCTCCCTAAGTATTAATTATTATCACTGTTATTTGTATTTCCTTTCAAAGATTAATTTGATACCCCACAATATTGGGTTATTTTATGTTTTACAATTTTACAATTATTTTAATATTTGCTATTTACATTTCTCTTTTAATTTAAATCCTTATTCTAATATTTTGCTTTTAATATAATTTACAAATTATCCTTGGTTAGTTATTCGCCTTGGATTTGCTATTTTCTTTGTTAATTTGTTACAATCTGTAGTTGTTTGTTTTTGGCAGTTAGGCATCTCATAGGTTTAAGTAGCCATTATTGGTATTTACTTATTTCGTACAAATTACATTTCCTTTATCTTCATGAGCTTAGTTTTGTTATTATAATTGGTCGTGTTATTTGTTAATGTGTTTTGGATCTGTTTTGGCGTTATTAGTATGTTACTATTATTTTATACATCATGAGTTGCTAATTATTTACTAACTGGTTTTCTCGTTTTCTAAGTCATACATTGCTTACTTATTTAATTTGCCAATAATAACAATGTGGCTATTATTTACTATTTTTGATCACATAAAATACAACATCTAGGCCTATGGTCTGTATTATTCCTCCAGCCATATCCTATTCATAATTTTGCTTAAACAATTATTTGATAACATTTGTTTACAGTTCATTTCATTTTATATTATTTTTTGGGTGATAAACAACATCACACTTTTTGAACTTACTTACTTAATTCTCCCTTATAACATGGGTTGTTTATTGATTTGTCTTAACTTCTTATTTTTTAACTGATCTTTACCGTCACTCCATGGTAACACTATCTGTTTCCTCTTTCATGGGATTCTCCCTTTTAACTACAATTGTATTCAATTAAACCTAACAATAATATTCTTTTTTAATTACTACGGTTATCATCACTCTTCAGTGTTCATTACATCTTGATTAATCGTTTACACTTAATACTATTCTTAACAAATTTCTTAATTACTAATATTTTTCACTGTTAATCATTTAATGTTTCTTTTTGATTTATTAAGTGTTTATTTTTTTATCCTTCACTATTTTTCACAATACTGACATTCTTTATAATACATTATTCTTATTTAATCATCACCTTCACTTTTAAATTATTTATTGTTTATTATAATTTATTTAGTGTTTTTTCATTATCACTTTACTTTGGGGTTTTTACACTTCCACTTTTGCACTTCTTAAATGTTTTTGTTTTAAGTGTTTCTAAATGGGTAATCCCTATAATTACTTTCTCACTACCGTACTATCTCTTTCATTACAAATCTTATTACTAATATTAACAAGTTTAAGTCTCTATTGATTTCATCATTACATGAAAAGTCTAATTTGTGGGTTAGTTTGCTTTTATATTTAATATTCTTTAATTGAGTTTCATTAAATATCATTTACCTTTATCAGTTAACTGATAATAATATTTATTTATTACTTAGGTTATTTATTGGTTTCTTTTTCAACATTACATTGAGTGTACCATTTCTCCTGCTTTTATTCTTTATTACTTGTTTGTGTCTTATCATTTGATTTCTTTTTATTTATTTCCCTTTATCTTAGGTTTGTTTCTTTTTCATTTTCCTCCTTCTTCGCTTTCAGTGTATTTGATTTATATCTTGGTTCTCCACCTTCTCCTTTGGTTTTATTTTATTTAGTTGCATTGAGTCATTCAATTTCTTGTTTTGTTTTCTTTTGTTGGGTCAATCACTTTCTTCTTTGGTTTTATTCTTGTTTGTTTTTCGTTGTTCCCTTCCTCTTTTGGTTCTTTTTGTTTTGTCAGTCACTTGGGTTAGGTCATGTCGTCTTTTGTCGTGTCATTGTCTTTTTATTTTCTTTATATTAAACCTTTTATTTTATGAACTACTTATTTACATTTAGATTTATCTTTTTTATCCCTGGTATTGGGGTGGCTTATTTGTGTTGTAACATAATGCCTCTCCTTCAAAATTGATCATTTTGATAAAACACTAGCATAATTTTTTATGAAATTATCAGTTATATATTATTTTTTCTTTTCTTTCTTCTTTGTTTCTTCCTTCCTATTTCTCTTCTTACTTGAGTCATTCCATTTTATTTGGATCTGTTTTTATGTATTTCCATTAGTGTGTTCTCCCTTTTATATAATTTTTTCCCTAACTTTTTAGTAGCTGGTTTCTTCCATTACTACTCATTTTTTCTGAGACCAGAGGAACATCATCTCTGCTCAGTTAATTTGATTGCTGGCCTTATTCTCAGTCAATCTTAAATACCTTTTTTGTCAACTTGTAACTTAAATTAATAATAATGATATATATTGGGATCGTCCACTTTGTGGCTTGTTTTTAGGTCACTTTGGCCTTTTACTCATTCTTCCTTCCGCTGTAGTTTTGCTATATACTGTCATCTACTCATACGGTTGGTTGTTTTTTATTTATTTAGTTGTTAATGTCATCATTTCTACCTTTTCATTAGTTTGTTTTTCTTTTCTTCTTGTGATCATTTTAATTATCTTAGACATCTCTTTTCTTTTTCTTGGTTGCTCACCATTAGTTTGCTTTAGCCATTTTCTGTGTATCTGCCTTATACATGATTTCTTTTTCTTCCTCGTACCAGTTGAGTTTTTTCCCCCTCTGAATCTATTGAATTCATTATAATTTCAGGTATTTATCTTAGCAGTTCGTGCTTGATTTTATTTTTGTTTAATTCATTTTGTTTGAAATGTTATTCTAAATAATTTTTGTAAGTTTGTTTTTCTTACTTTATAGGAATTTTTGTAACTTATTCCTTTCTTGGCATTTTTTGTTTAAATATTATTGTAAGTTTGTGGTTCTTACTTTTTTATAGGAATTTTTGTAACTTATTCCTTTATTATAATTTTTTATATTATACTTCATATGTCAACTTTATTTGATTGTAAGTTGATCTTACTTCGTAGGAATTTTTGTAACTTATTCCTTCTTTTAATATTTTATATTAGGCCTCAAGTCATCGAAATACTGTTGTAAGTTGTGCTCCCATAATTTTTGAATTTTGGTATTTCATACCTTCTCTTTTCTTCTCCTTTGGTTTGCGTGGTCGGTAATTCGAAAGTCAGTCCCTTTTCTTGGTGTGTGGTTCTTCACTTAGTTTACCCATGGTCCATCATTTCCTCTGCACTTGTGGTTCGGATAATCTTGGCGTGTATAACTATTTCTGTCCGTGTGAAATAGGTATCTTCTATCTCGTACCATAATTCTTCTAATATCATGTGTTCCTTTGTCTCAGTGACTGTTTCCATCATTTTATGATGTGGTTCATTAATCAAAGAAGTTAATCGTACCTCCCTCATTAATGTCATCTTTTGATTTTTTATCCTGCATTTCCCATTCTGGTGTCCTCAAGTGTTTTATAGACCTTCTTGATTTGTGACACCCTATTTTGTTGAGAGTCCTTTCCATTTAGTGTTGATTGTCTCCATTGTTCGTACTCCTCCTGTGTATATTCCTCAGTCACCTGTGCGTATACTCCCGTTCTTTCGTTTTTCATTTGTGTTTCATTTTCATTCCATCTATCCCAATCTTCTTCATTCATTCTTTCCACATTGTTATCTCCTTTTTCATGGGTTGTTCCAATAGTCTCTTCTTTATTGCACTTGGTGTCCAGCTTTCACATTTCATCATAAATGTCTCTCAATGTCATTTTGTCGTTTGGTGTTCCCACTGCATTCGCACGACTCATCTGTGCTCGTTCGTGATCCGTGGTGTTCTTCTTGATGTACTCCATCTCCTTGCTGAACTTTTTAAATAACCCTGTCATCCGTTCTGCGTAGCTCCATTGTTTCTGTTGTTTGGGCATTTTCGTTAGTTATTGTGTCATATCTTTCTGTTTCATATTTTTCTTTTTCTCGTAACCATAGAGTATCTCATTATCGCCGCTAGTCTTCTTTTCTAGCCTCACCAGTTGGTCGCCAATCTGTAACGACGTAAACTCGGGTCGTCTCTTTATAAAAGACGTGTATGTGTAGTGTATAGTGTTTTCGCCTCACACTGGAGTCGTTTCATCAATCCTTGCGCTAACGAAGTCCGTAGCGAAGCTATAATTACCAGTACAACACAGTAGTAACCTTACCTGTTCTTAAATAGGGGTTTGTGAATCCCGGGTGGCGCCAAATTGTTTATTAAAACAATTAAACTTATCAAATAATATTTTAAAAGGGTGTTCTCAGTGATGACGGCCGGGGCATTCAAATAATTCCCGCTCGTTCAGCCTCCTGAATCGAGTAGGTAGTTGTTCGAATTGCAACGTGAGCGCTGGTCGTCAAATCTAGCTTTCGTTAACAAACACAAGTAATACAATACACTCCCTATGAAATAAAAACAATGGTTACTCTTTGTACTAGTTATTTTAATGGTTGATTTGTAATATTTCAGTTTGACAATTAAAATTATTCTTGTTGATTAATAAATTTGCACCGACATTAATTTTGATACGTCTTTCTCTGGGTTGATGAAATCGATTTTGTAACGAGTTGTTCATTCCAGCATGGCTGCCGTTTAGTTGGTTAACAAATGTACTCGTTCAAATTTGGAGTTCTTTTGATTATAAGAAAACGATTCCTTATGGTTACAATAAAAAGTACATGACCTTATATCATTTTGTACTTAAATAATAATGTGTTTGGTTATAATTGGTTCTGTAGTGTAGTTAAGTGTGTTTATAAAGTTCGTATTATATCAACAGGTTATATTCTAATTTAACAATTTTCAGTGTTTTGTTTTTTCTTATTTAATCTTTGAAAGAGAATATTCAGTTGACAGTGAGAGTTTAAATTACTTTTTAGAAATATTTAAGGTGAGTTTATTTTTGGAATTTGGGTAATTCAATTATACTTATCAAATCAGGCGACTTGGTATAAACGGTTGTCAGTCAAAAATGTATTTGGGTTGCATTAGGCATCAATTTTCAGTAATCTTGGGGCTTAGGTATGTCTTGCGTCCTTTTCATATTGGATGTAGTCATATTTTCATTTAATTTCCTGGTAAAAAGATCCTTGGCATCAGTTAAATGTTCTGGTCGTTCGTCTGCTTCTTAATGGTTCATCGTTTTGGATTTTGTTTACTTTTTTGACATATTAAATTAAAAATTTGGCCGTTCACAATCTTGCTTCTGTTCGGCAAGAGCGTCACTTTACGAGTAAAAAAATCTAACCAAAATTTTGTAACTAACGGTGGTTGCTATAGTTACTCATTAAATCTGATTGGCTTAGATTGACAAAAAACCATTGTTATCATATTTGAATTCTTTTCAAAATCCTTGCATATCTTCTGATTGCTTTTATTCCTTTATCTTCCTCCCTAAGTATTAATTATTATCACTGTTATTTGTATTTCCTTTCAAAGATTAATTTGATACCCCATAATATTGGGTTATTTTATGTTTTACAATTTTACAATTATTTTAATATTTGCTATTTACATTTCTCTTTTAATTTAAATCCTTATTCTAATATTTTGCTTTTAATATAATTTACAAATTATCCTTGGTTAGTTATTCGCCTTGGATTTGCTATTTTCTTTGTTAATTTGTTACAATCTGTAGTTGTTTGTTTTTGGCAGTTAGGCATCTCATAGGTTTAAGTAGCCATTATTGGTATTTACTTATTTCGTACAAATTACATTTCCTTTATCTTCATGAGCTTAGTTTTGTTATTATAATTGGTCGTGTTATTTGTTAATGTGTTTTGGATCTGTTTTGGCGTTATTAGTATGTTACTATTATTTTATACATCATGGGTTGCTAATTATTTACTAACTGGTTTTCTCGTTTTCTAAGTCATACATTGCTTACTTATTTAATTTGCCAATAATAACAATGTGGCTATTATTTACTATTTTTGATCACATAAAATACAACATCTAGGTCTATGGTCTGTATTATTCCTCCAGCCATATCCTATTCATAATTTTGCTTAAACAATTATTTAACAATTATTTGATAACATTTGTGTACAGTTCATTTCATTTTATATTATTTTTTGGGTGATAAACAACATCACACTTTTTGAACTTACTTACTTAATTCTCCCTTATAACATGGGTTGTTTATTGATTTGTCTTAACTTCTTATTTTTTAACTAATATTTACCGTCACTCCATGGTAACACTATCTGTTTCCTCTTTCATGGGATTCTCCCTTTTAACTACAATTGTATTCAATTAAACCTAACAATAATATTCTTTTTTAATTACTACGGTTATCATCACTCTTCAGTGTTCATTACATCTTGATTAATCGTTTACACTTAATACTATTCTTAACAAATTTCTTAATTACTAATATTTTTCACTGTTAATCATTTAATGTTTCTTTTTGATTTATTAAGTGTTTATTTTTTTATCCTTCACTATTTTTCACAATACTGACATTCTTTATAATACATTATTCTTATTTAATCATCACCTTCACTTTTAAATTATTTATTGTTTATTATAATTTATTTAGTGTTTTTTCATTATCACTTTACTTTGGGGTTTTTACACTTCCACTTTTGCACTTCTTAAATGTTTTTGTTTTAAGTGTTTCTAAATGGGTAATCCCTATAATTACTTTCTCACTACCGTACTATCTCTTTCACTACAAATCTTATTACTAATATTAACAAGTTTAAGTCTCTATTGATTTCATCATTACATGAAAAGTCTAATTTTTGGGTTAGTTTGCTTTTATATTTAATATTCTTTAATTGAGTTTCATTAAATATCATTTACCTTTATCAGTTAACTGATAATAATATTTATTTATTACTTAGGTTATTTATTGGTTTCTTTTTCAACATTACATTGAGTGTACCATTTCTCCTGCTTTTATTCTTTATTACTTGTTTGTGTCTTATCATTTGATTTCTTTTTATTTATTTCCCTTTATCTTAGGTTTGTTTCTTTTTCATTTTCCTCCTTCTTCGCTTTCAGGTTTGTTTCTTTTTCATTTTCCTCCTTCTTCGCTTTCAGTGTATTTGATTTATATCTTGGTTCTCCACCTTCTCCTTTGGTTTTATTTTATTTAGTTGCATTGAGTCATTCAATTTCTTGTTTTGTTTTCTTTTGTTGGGTCAATCACTTTCTTCTTTAGTTTTATTCTTGTTTGTTTTTCGTTGTTCCCTTCCTCTTTTGGTTCTTTTTGTTTTGTCAATCACTTGGGTTAGGTCATGTCGTCTTTTGTCGTGTCATTGTCTTTTTATTTTCTTTATATTAAACCTTTTATTTTATGAACTACTTATTTACATTTAGATTTATCTTTTTTATCCCTGGTATTGGGGTGGCTTATTTGTGTTGTAACATAATGCCTCTCCTTCAAAATTGATCATTTTGATAAAACACTAGCATAATTTTTTATGAAATTATCAGTTATATATTATTTTTTCCTTTTCTTTCTTGTTTGTTTCTTCCTTCTTATTTCTCTTCTTACTTGAGTCATTCCATTTTATTTGGATCTGTTTTTGTGTATTTCCATTAGTGTGTTCTCCCTTTTATATAATTTTTTCCCTAACTTTTTAGTAGCTGGTTTCTTCCATTACTACTCATTTTTTCTGAGACCAGAGGAACATCATCTCTGCTCAGTTAATTTGATTGCTGGCCTTATTCTCAGTCAATCTTAAATACCTTTTTTGTCAACTTGTGACTTAAATTAATAATAATAATATATTTTGGGATCGTCCACTTTGTGGCTTGTTTTTAGGTCACTTTGGCCTTTTACTCATTCTTCCTTCCGCTGTAGTTTTGCTATATACTGTCATCTACTCATACGGTTGGTTGTTTTTTATTTATTTAGTTGTTAATGTCATCATTTCTACCTTTTCATTAGTTTGTTTTTCTTTTCTTCTTGTGATCATTTTAATTATCTTAGACATCTCTTTTCTTTGTCTTGGTTGCTCACCATTATTTTGCTTTAGCCATTTTCTGTGTATCTGCCTTATACATGATTTCTTTTTCTTCCTCGTATCAGTTGAGTTTTTTCCCCCTCTGAATCTATTGAATTCATTATAATTTCAGGTATTTATCTTAGCAGTTCGTGCTTGATTTTATTTTTGTTTAATTCATTTTGTTTGAAATGTTATTCTAAATAATTTTTGTAAGTTTGTTTTTCTTACTTTATAGGAATTTTTGTAACTTATTCCTTTCTTGGCATTTTTTGTTTAAATATTATTGTAAGTTTGTGGTTCTTACTTTTTTATAGGAATTTTTGTAACTTATTCCTTTATTATAATTTTTTATATTATACTTCATATGTCAACTTTATTTGATTGTAAGTTGATCTTACTTCGTAGGAATTTTTGTAACTTATTCCTTCTTTTAATATTTTATATTAGGCCTCAAGTCATCGAAATATTGTTGTAAGTTGTGCTCACATAATTTTTGAATTTTGGTATTTCATACCTTCTCTTTTCTTCTCCTTTGGTTTGCGTGGTCGGTAATTCGAAAGTCAGTCCCTTTTCTTGGTGTGTGGTTCTTCACTTAGTTTACCCATGGTCCATCATTTCCTCTGCACTTGTGGTTCGGATAATCTTGGCGTGTATAACTATTTCTGTCCGTGTGAAATAGGTATCTTCTATCTCGGACCATAATTCTTCTAATATCATGTGTTCCTTTGTCTCAGTGACTGTTTCCATCATTTTATGATGTGGTTCATTAATCAAAGAAGTTAATCGTACCTCCCTCATTAATGTCATCTTTTGATTTTTTATCCTGCATTTCCATTCTGGTGTCCTCAAGTGTTTTATAGACCTTCTTGATTTGTGACACCCTATTTTGTTGAGAGTCCTTTCCATTTAGGGTATTCTCCATTTTCTTATTGATTTGCTGAAGTTTTCCTCTGCTGGTTTGTTGCGAATTCCCTCTATTTTGGGTATCTTCCATTCAAGTATTGCTTTTCTCCAGTTTCTTCTCGCTGGTTGGTAGTTCACCCCTTCTAGAATTTCTTTTTAGAGTTCTCCTACACTCTTTATATTTCATGATTTATATCCGGCCAGTAATTGGTAAGTTAAACACCTCAATCAGTCCATGCTTCATCATCTCCACTTCTTCTTTGGTATTGATTAGTTTTCTTTGATGCAGTTTCTTAGTCTTCTTAATTGTCTGTGGTCCTTCATTCCCTTATCTTCTCTTTCCTGGTTCGAATGTTCAATGTTTTTACCTTTTGGTATCTCTTCTGTTGTCTTGTTCCTATTGTCTATTTTCTGACATAATTCTTCCGTGTTATCACGAAAAATTTCTCTCATCTCTTTCCTGTGTTGTTTAAACGCTCCTATCATAATCCTTATCATTTTATCCCATTTCGTCTCTTCTTGGGTGAGTTCTGGCATTTTCTTCTGTTGCTTCACTTTCCTTGACTACTTCTTTTTTTATTTGGGTTTTTGGTTGTTCCTTGAATTCTTCTACTTGATTATGTACCTTCCTCCAATTACAAATATCTTCTCTGGATAGTTCAAACACTTATCCTTATCCATTCCCTTAATTCTTCGTTTTCCGTTTGTATTGGTTTTCCGGTTGTCTTATTGATTGTCTCCATTGTTCGTACTCCTCCTGTGTATATTCCTCAGTCACCTGTGCGTATACTCCCGTTCTTTCGTTTTTCATTTGTGTTTCATTTTCATTCCATCTATCCCAATCTTCTTCATTCATTCTTTCCACATTGTTATCTCCTTTTTCATGGGTTGTTCCAATAGTCTCTTCTTTATTGCACTTGGTGTCCAGCTTCCACATTTCATCATAAATTTCTCTCAATGTCATTTTGTCGTTTGGTGTTCCCACTGCATTCGCACGACTCATCTGTGCTCGTTCGTGATCCGTGGTGTTCTTCTTGATGTACTCCATCTCCTTGCTGAACTTTTTAAATAACCCTGTCATCCGTTCTGCTTAGCTCCATTGTTTCTGTTGTTTGGGCATTTTCGTTAGTTGTTGTGTCATATCTTTCTGTTTCATATTTTTCTTTTTCTCGTAACCATAGAGTATCTCATTATCGCCGCTAGTCTTCTTTTCTAGCCTCACCAGTTGGTCGCCAATCTGTAACGACGTAAACTCGGGTCGTCTCTTTATAAAAGACGTGTATGTGTAGTGTATAGTGTTTTCGCCTCACACTGGAGTCGTTTCATCAATCCTTGCGCTAACGAAGTCCGTAGCGAAGATATAATTACCAGTACAACACAGTAGTAACCTTACCTGTTCTTAAATAGAGGTTTGTGAATCCCGGGTGGCGCCAAATTGTTTATTAAAACAATTAAACTTATCAAATAATATTTTAAAAGGGTGTTCTCAGTGATGACGGCCGGGGCATTCAAATAATTCCCGCTCGTTCAGCCTCCTGAATCGAGTAGGTAGTTGTTCGAATTGCAACGTGAGCGCTGGTCGTCAAATTTAGCTTTCGTTAACAAACACAAGTAATACAATACACTCCCTATGAAATAAAAACAATGGTTACTCTTTGTACTAGTTATTGTAATGGTTGATTTGTAATATTTCAGTTTGACAATTAAAATTATTCTTGTTGATTAATAAATTTGCACCGACATTAATTTTGATACGTCTTTCTCTGGGTTGATGAAATCGATTTTGTAACGAGTTGTTCATTCCAGCATGGCTGCCGTTTAGTTGGTTAACAAATGTACTCGTTCAAATTTGGAGTTCTTTTGATTATAAGAAAACGATTCCTTATGATTACAATAAAAAGTACATGACCTTATATCATTTTGTACTTAAATAATAATGTGTTTGGTTATAATTGGTTCTGTAGTGTAGTTAAGTGTGTTTATAAAGTTCGTATTATATCAACAGGTTATATTCTAATTTAACAATTTTCAGTGTTTTGTTTTTTCTTATTTAATCTTTGAAAGAGAATATTCAGTTGACAGTGAGAGTTTAAATTACTTTTTAGAAATATTTAAGGTGAGTTTATTTTTGGAATTTGGGTAATTCAATTATACTTATCAAATCAGGCGACTTGGTATAAACGGTTGTCAGTCAAAAATGTATTTGGGTTGCATTAGGCATCAATTTTCAGTAATCTTGGGGCTTAGGTATGTCTTGCGTCCTTTTCATATTGGATGTAGTCATATTTTCATTTAATTTCCTGGTAAAAAGATCCTTGGCATCAGTTAAATGTTCTGGTCGTTCGTCTGCTTCTTAATGGTTCATCGTTTTGGATTTTGTTTACTTTTTTGACATATTAAATTAAAAATTTGGCCGTTCACAATCTTGCTTCTGTTAGGCAAGAGCGTCACTTTACGAGTAAAAAAATCTAACCAAAATTTTGTAACTAACGGTGGTTGCTATAGTTACTCATTAAATCTGATTGGCTTAGATTGACAAAAAACCATTGTTATCATATTTGAATTCTTTTCAAAATCCTTGCATATCTTCTGATTGCTTTTATTCCTTTATCTTCCTCCCTAAGTATTAATTATTATCACTGTTATTTGTATTTCCTTTCAAAGATTAATTTGATACCCCACAATATTGGGTTATTTTATGTTTTACAATTTTACAATTATTTTAATATTTTCTATTTACATTTCTCTTTTAATTTAAATCCTTATTCTAATATTTTGCTTTTAATATAATTTACAAATTATCCTTGGTTAGTTATTCGCCTTGGATTTGCTATTTTCTTTGTTAATTTGTTACAATCTGTAGTTGTTTGTTTTTGGCAGTTAGGCATCTCATAGGTTTAAGTAGCCATTATTGGTATTTACTTATTTCGTACAAATTACATTTCCTTTATCTTCATGAGCTTAGTTTTGTTATTATAATTGGTCGTGTTATTTGTTAATGTGTTTTGGATCTGTTTTGGCGTTATTAGTATGTTACTATTATTTTATACATCATGGGTTGCTAATTATTTACTAACTGGTTTTCTCGTTTTCTAAGTCATACATTGCTTACTTATTTAATTTGCCAATAATAACAATGTGGCTATTATTTACTATTTTTGATCACATAAAATACAACATCTAGGTCTATGGTCTGTATTATTCCTCCAGCCATATCCTGTTCATAATTTTGCTTAAACAATTATTTAACAATTATTTGATAACATTTGTGTACAGTTCATTTCATTTTATATTATTTTTTGGGTGATAAACAACATCACACTTTTTGAACTTACTTACTTAATTCTCCCTTATAACATGGGTTGTTTATTGATTTGTCTTAACTTCTTATTTTTTAACTAATATTTACCGTCACTCCATGGTAACACTATCTGTTTCCTCTTTCATGGGATTCTCCCTTTTAACTACAATTGTATTCAATTAAACCTAACAATAATATTCTTTTTTAATTACTACGGTTATCATCACTCTTCAGTGTTCATTACATCTTGATTAATCGTTTACACTTAATACTATTCTTAACAAATTTCTTAATTACTAATATTTTTCACTGTTAATCATTTAATGTTTCTTTTTGATTTATTAAGTGTTTATTTTTTATCCTTCACTATTTTTCACAATACTGACATTCTTTATAATACATTATTCTTATTTAATCATCACCTTCACTTTTAAATTATTTATTGTTTATTATAATTTATTTAGTGTTTTTTCATTATCACTTTACTTTGGGGTTTTTACACTTCCACTTTTGCACTTCTTAAATGTTTTTGTTTTAAGTGTTTCTAAATGGGTAATCCCTATAATTACTTTCTCACTACCGTACTATCTCTTTCACTACAAATCTTATTACTAATATTAACAAGTTTAAGTCTCTATTGATTTCATCATTACATGAAAAGTCTAATTTTTGGGTTAGTTTGCTTTTATATTTAATATTCTTTAATTGAGTTTCATTAAATATCATTTACCTTTATCAGTTAACTGATAATAATATTTATTTATTACTTAGGTTATTTATTGGTTTCTTTTTCAACATTACATTGAGTGTACCATTTCTCCTGCTTTTATTCTTTATTACTTGTTTGTGTCTTATCATTTGATTTCTTTTTATTTATTTCCCTTTATCTTAGGTTTGTTTCTTTTTCATTTTCCTCCTTCTTCGCTTTCAGGTTTGTTTCTTTTTCATTTTCCTCCTTCTTCGCTTTCAGTGTATTTGATTTATATCTTGGTTCTCCACCTTCTCCTTTGGTTTTATTTTATTTAGTTGCATTGAGTCATTCAATTTCTTGTTTTGTTTTCTTTTGTTGGGTCAATCACTTTCTTCTTTAGTTTTATTCTTGTTTGTTTTTCGTTGTTCCCTTCCTCTTTTGGTTCTTTTTGTTTTGTCAATCACTTGGGTTAGGTCATGTCGTCTTTTGTCGTGTCATTGTCTTTTTATTTTCTTTATATTAAACCTTTTATTTTATGAACTACTTATTTACATTTAGATTTATCTTTTTTATCCCTGGTATTGGGGTGGCTTATTTGTGTTGTAACATAATGCCTCTCCTTCAAAATTGATCATTTTGATAAAACACTAGCATAATTTTTTATGAAATTATCAGTTATATATTATTTTTTCCTTTTCTTTCTTGTTTGTTTCTTCCTTCTTATTTCTCTTCTTACTTGAGTCATTCCATTTTATTTGGATCTGTTTTTGTGTATTTCCATTAGTGTGTTCTCCCTTTTATATAATTTTTTCCCTAACTTTTTAGTAGCTGGTTTCTTCCATTACTACTCATTTTTTCTGAGACCAGAGGAACATCATCTCTGCTCAGTTAATTTGATTGCTGGCCTTATTCTCAGTCAATCTTAAATACCTTTTTTGTCAACTTGTGACTTAAATTAATAATAATAATATATTTTGGGATCGTCCACTTTGTGGCTTGTTTTTAGGTCACTTTGGCCTTTTACTCATTCTTCCTTCCGCTGTAGTTTTGCTATATACTGTCATCTACTCATACGGTTGGTTGTTTTTTATTTATTTAGTTGTTAATGTCATCATTTCTACCTTTTCATTAGTTTGTTTTTCTTTTCTTCTTGTGATCATTTTAATTATCTTAGACATCTCTTTTCTTTGTCTTGGTTGCTCACCATTATTTTGCTTTAGCCATTTTCTGTGTATCTGCCTTATACATGATTTCTTTTTCTTCCTCGTATCAGTTGAGTTTTTTCCCCCTCTGAATCTATTGAATTCATTATAATTTCAGGTATTTATCTTAGCAGTTCGTGCTTGATTTTATTTTTGTTTAATTCATTTTGTTTGAAATGTTATTCTAAATAATTTTTGTAAGTTTGTTTTTCTTACTTTATAGGAATTTTTGTAACTTATTCCTTTCTTGGCATTTTTTGTTTAAATATTATTGTAAGTTTGTGGTTCTTACTTTTTTATAGGAATTTTTGTAACTTATTCCTTTATTATAATTTTTTATATTATACTTCATATGTCAACTTTATTTGATTGTAAGTTGATCTTACTTCGTAGGAATTTTTGTAACTTATTCCTTCTTTTAATATTTTATATTAGGCCTCAAGTCATCGAAATATTGTTGTAAGTTGTGCTCACATAATTTTTGAATTTTGGTATTTCATACCTTCTCTTTTCTTCTCCTTTGGTTTGCGTGGTCGGTAATTCGAAAGTCAGTCCCTTTTCTTGGTGTGTGGTTCTTCACTTAGTTTACCCATGGTCCATCATTTCCTCTGCACTTGTGGTTCGGATAATCTTGGCGTGTATAACTATTTCTGTCCGTGTGAAATAGGTATCTTCTATCTCGGACCATAATTCTTCTAATATCATGTGTTCCTTTGTCTCAGTGACTGTTTCCATCATTTTATGATGTGGTTCATTAATCAAAGAAGTTAATCGTACCTCCCTCATTAATGTCATCTTTTGATTTTTTATCCTGCATTTCCATTCTGGTGTCCTCAAGTGTTTTATAGACCTTCTTGATTTGTGACACCCTATTTTGTTGAGAGTCCTTTCCATTTAGGGTATTCTCCATTTTCTTATTGATTTGCTGAAGTTTTCCTCTGCTGGTTTGTTGCGAATTCCCTCTATTTTGGGTATCTTCCATTCAAGTATTGCTTTTCTCCAGTTTCTTCTCGCTGGTTGGTAGTTCACCCCTTCTAGAATTTCTTTTTAGAGTTCTCCTACACTCTTTATATTTCATGATTTATATCCGGCCAGTAATTGGTAAGTTAAACACCTCAATCAGTCCATGCTTCATCATCTCCACTTCTTCTTTGGTATTGATTAGTTTTCTTTGATGCAGTTTCTTAGTCTTCTTAATTGTCTGTGGTCCTTCATTCCCTTATCTTCTCTTTCCTGGTTCGAATGTTCAATGTTTTTACCTTTTGGTATCTCTTCTGTTGTCTTGTTCCTATTGTCTATTTTCTGACATAATTCTTCCGTGTTATCACGAAAAATTTCTCTCATCTCTTTCCTGTGTTGTTTAAACGCTCCTATCATAATCCTTATCATTTTATCCCATTTCGTCTCTTCTTGGGTGAGTTCTGGCATTTTCTTCTGTTGCTTCACTTTCCTTGACTACTTCTTTTTTTATTTGGGTTTTTGGTTGTTCCTTGAATTCTTCTACTTGATTATGTACCTTCCTCCAATTACAAATATCTTCTCTGGATAGTTCAAACACTTATCCTTATCCATTCCCTTAATTCTTCGTTTTCCGTTTGTATTGGTTTTCCGGTTGTCTTATTGATTGTCTCCATTGTTCGTACTCCTCCTGTGTATATTCCTCAGTCACCTGTGCGTATACTCCCGTTCTTTCGTTTTTCATTTGTGTTTCATTTTCATTCCATCTATCCCAATCTTCTTCATTCATTCTTTCCACATTGTTATCTCCTTTTTCATGGGTTGTTCCAATAGTCTCTTCTTTATTGCACTTGGTGTCCAGCTTCCACATTTCATCATAAATTTCTCTCAATGTCATTTTGTCGTTTGGTGTTCCCACTGCATTCGCACGACTCATCTGTGCTCGTTCGTGATCCGTGGTGTTCTTCTTGATGTACTCCATCTCCTTGCTGAACTTTTTAAATAACCCTGTCATCCGTTCTGCTTAGCTCCATTGTTTCTGTTGTTTGGGCATTTTCGTTAGTTGTTGTGTCATATCTTTCTGTTTCATATTTTTCTTTTTCTCGTAACCATAGAGTATCTCATTATCGCCGCTAGTCTTCTTTTCTAGCCTCACCAGTTGGTCGCCAATCTGTAACGACGTAAACTCGGGTCGTCTCTTTATAAAAGACGTGTATGTGTAGTGTATAGTGTTTTCGCCTCACACTGGAGTCGTTTCATCAATCCTTGCGCTAACGAAGTCCGTAGCGAAGATATAATTACCAGTACAACACAGTAGTAACCTTACCTGTTCTTAAATAGAGGTTTGTGAATCCCGGGTGGCGCCAAATTGTTTATTAAAACAATTAAACTTATCAAATAATATTTTAAAAGGGTGTTCTCAGTGATGACGGCCGGGGCATTCAAATAATTCCCGCTCGTTCAGCCTCCTGAATCGAGTAGGTAGTTGTTCGAATTGCAACGTGAGCGCTGGTCGTCAAATTTAGCTTTCGTTAACAAACACAAGTAATACAATACACTCCCTATGAAATAAAAACAATGGTTACTCTTTGTACTAGTTATTGTAATGGTTGATTTGTAATATTTCAGTTTGACAATTAAAATTATTCTTGTTGATTAATAAATTTGCACCGACATTAATTTTGATACGTCTTTCTCTGGGTTGATGAAATCGATTTTGTAACGAGTTGTTCATTCCAGCATGGCTGCCGTTTAGTTGGTTAACAAATGTACTCGTTCAAATTTGGAGTTCTTTTGATTATAAGAAAACGATTCCTTATGATTACAATAAAAAGTACATGACCTTATATCATTTTGTACTTAAATAATAATGTGTTTGGTTATAATTGGTTCTGTAGTGTAGTTAAGTGTGTTTATAAAGTTCGTATTATATCAACAGGTTATATTCTAATTTAACAATTTTCAGTGTTTTGTTTTTTCTTATTTAATCTTTGAAAGAGAATATTCAGTTGACAGTGAGAGTTTAAATTACTTTTTAGAAATATTTAAGGTGAGTTTATTTTTGGAATTTGGGTAATTCAATTATACTTATCAAATCAGGCGACTTGGTATAAACGGTTGTCAGTCAAAAATGTATTTGGGTTGCATTAGGCATCAATTTTCAGTAATCTTGGGGCTTAGGTATGTCTTGCGTCCTTTTCATATTGGATGTAGTCATATTTTCATTTAATTTCCTGGTAAAAAGATCCTTGGCATCAGTTAAATGTTCTGGTCGTTCGTCTGCTTCTTAATGGTTCATCGTTTTGGATTTTGTTTACTTTTTTGACATATTAAATTAAAAATTTGGCCGTTCACAATCTTGCTTCTGTTAGGCAAGAGCGTCACTTTACGAGTAAAAAAATCTAACCAAAATTTTGTAACTAACGGTGGTTGCTATAGTTACTCATTAAATCTGATTGGCTTAGATTGACAAAAAACCATTGTTATCATATTTGAATTCTTTTCAAAATCCTTGCATATCTTCTGATTGCTTTTATTCCTTTATCTTCCTCCCTAAGTATTAATTATTATCACTGTTATTTGTATTTCCTTTCAAAGATTAATTTGATACCCCACAATATTGGGTTATTTTATGTTTTACAATTTTACAATTATTTTAATATTTTCTATTTACATTTCTCTTTTAATTTAAATCCTTATTCTAATATTTTGCTTTTAATATAATTTACAAATTATCCTTGGTTAGTTATTCGCCTTGGATTTGCTATTTTCTTTGTTAATTTGTTACAATCTGTAGTTGTTTGTTTTTGGCAGTTAGGCATCTCATAGGTTTAAGTAGCCATTATTGGTATTTACTTATTTCGTACAAATTACATTTCCTTTATCTTCATGAGCTTAGTTTTGTTATTATAATTGGTCGTGTTATTTGTTAATGTGTTTTGGATCTGTTTTGGCGTTATTAGTATGTTACTATTATTTTATACATCATGGGTTGCTAATTATTTACTAACTGGTTTTCTCGTTTTCTAAGTCATACATTGCTTACTTATTTAATTTGCCAATAATAACAATGTGGCTATTATTTACTATTTTTGATCACATAAAATACAACATCTAGGTCTATGGTCTGTATTATTCCTCCAGCCATATCCTGTTCATAATTTTGCTTAAACAATTATTTAACAATTATTTGATAACATTTGTGTACAGTTCATTTCATTTTATATTATTTTTTGGGTGATAAACAACATCACACTTTTTGAACTTACTTACTTAATTCTCCCTTATAACATGGGTTGTTTATTGATTTGTCTTAACTTCTTATTTTTTAACTAATATTTACCGTCACTCCATGGTAACACTATCTGTTTCCTCTTTCATGGGATTCTCCCTTTTAACTACAATTGTATTCAATTAAACCTAACAATAATATTCTTTTTTAATTACTACGGTTATCATCACTCTTCAGTGTTCATTACATCTTGATTAATCGTTTACACTTAATACTATTCTTAACAAATTTCTTAATTACTAATATTTTTCACTGTTAATCATTTAATGTTTCTTTTTGATTTATTAAGTGTTTATTTTTTATCCTTCACTATTTTTCACAATACTGACATTCTTTATAATACATTATTCTTATTTAATCATCACCTTCACTTTTAAATTATTTATTGTTTATTATAATTTATTTAGTGTTTTTTCATTATCACTTTACTTTGGGGTTTTTACACTTCCACTTTTGCACTTCTTAAATGTTTTTGTTTTAAGTGTTTCTAAATGGGTAATCCCTATAATTACTTTCTCACTACCGTACTATCTCTTTCACTACAAATCTTATTACTAATATTAACAAGTTTAAGTCTCTATTGATTTCATCATTACATGAAAAGTCTAATTTTTGGGTTAGTTTGCTTTTATATTTAATATTCTTTAATTGAGTTTCATTAAATATCATTTACCTTTATCAGTTAACTGATAATAATATTTATTTATTACTTAGGTTATTTATTGGTTTCTTTTTCAACATTACATTGAGTGTACCATTTCTCCTGCTTTTATTCTTTATTACTTGTTTGTGTCTTATCATTTGATTTCTTTTTATTTATTTCTCTTTATCTTAGGTTTGTTTCTTTTTCATTTTCCTCCTTCTTCGCTTTCAGGTTTGTTTCTTTTTCATTTTCCTCCTTCTTCGCTTTCAGTGTATTTGATTTATATCTTGGTTCTCCACCTTCTCCTTTGGTTTTATTTTATTTAGTTGCATTGAGTCATTCAATTTCTTGTTTTGTTTTCTTTTGTTGGGTCAATCACTTTCTTCTTTGGTTTTATTCTTGTTTGTTTTTCGTTGTTCCCTTCCTCTTTTGGTTCTTTTTGTTTTGTCAATCACTTGGGTTAGGTCATGTCGTCTTTTGTCGTGTCATTGTCTTTTTATTTTCTTTATATTAAACCTTTTATTTTATGAACTACTTATTTACATTTAGATTTATCTTTTTTATGCCTGGTATTGGGGTGGCTTATTTGTGTTGTAACATAATGCCTCTCCTTCAAAATTGATCATTTTGATAAAACACTAGCATAATTTTTTATGAAATTATCAGTTATATATTATTTTTTCCTTTTCTTTCTTGTTTGTTTCTTCCTTCTTATTTCTCTTCTTACTTGAGTCATTCCATTTTATTTGGATCTGTTTTTGTGTATTTCCATTAGTGTGTTCTCCCTTTTATATAATTTTTTCCCTAACTTTTTAGTAGCTGGTTTCTTCCATTACTACTCATTTTTTCTGAGACCAGAGGAACATCATCTCTGCTCAGTTAACTTGATTGCTGGCCTTATTCTCAGTCAATCTTAAATACCTTTTTTGTCAACTTGTGACTTAAATTAATAATAATAATATATTTTGGGATCGTCCACTTTGTGGCTTGTTTTTAGGTCACTTTGGCCTTTTACTCCTTCTTCCTTCCGCTGTAGTTTTGCTATATACTGTCATCTACTCATACGGTTGGTTGTTTTTTATTTATTTAATTGTTAATGTCATCATTTCTACCTTTTCATTAGTTTGTTTTTCTTTTCTTCTTGTGATCATTTTAATTATCTTAGACATCTCTTTTCTTTTTCTTGGTTGCTCACCATTATTTTGCTTTAGCCATTTTCTGTGTATCTGCCTTATACATGATTTCTTTTTCTTCCTCGTACCAGTTGAGTTTTTCCCCCCTCTGAATCTATTGAATTCATTATAATTTCAGGTATTTATCTTAGCAGTTCGTGCTTGATTTTATTTTTGTTTAATTCATTTTGTTTGAAATGTTATTCTAAATAATTTTTGTAAGTTTGTTTTTCTTACTTTATAGGAATTTTTGTAACTTATTCCTTTCTTGGCATTTTTTGTTTAAATATTATTGTAAGTTTGTGGTTCTTACTTTTTTATAGGAATTTTTGTAACTTATTCCTTTATTATAATTTTTTATATTATACTTCATATGTCAACTTTATTTGATTGTAAGTTGATCTTACTTCGTAGGAATTTTTGTAACTTATTCCTTCTTTTAATATTTTATATTAGGCCTCAAGTCATGGAAATATTGTTGTAAGTTGTGCTCACATAATTTTTGAATTTTGGTATTTCATACCTTCTCTTTTCTTCTCCTTTGGTTTGCGTGGTCGGTAATTCGAAAGTCAGTCCCTTTTCTTGGTGTGTGGTTCTTCACTTAGTTTACCCATGGTCCATCATTTCCTCTGCACTTGTGGTTCGGATAATCTTGGCGTGTATAACTATTTCTGTCCGTGTGAAATAGGTATCTTCTATCTCGTACCATAATTCTTCTAATATCATGTGTTCCTTTGTCTCAGTGACTGTTTCCATCATTTTATGATGTGGTTCATTAATCAAAGAAGTTAATCGTACCTCCCTCATTAATGTCATCTTTTGATTTTTTATCCTGCATTTCCCATTCTGGTGTCCTCAAGTGTTTTATAGACCTTCTTGATTGTGACACCCTATTTTGTTGAGAGTCCTTTCCATTTAGGGTATTCTCCATTTTCTTATTGATTTGCTGAAGTTTTCCTCCGCTGGTTTGTTGCGAATTCCCTCTATTTTGGGTATCTTCCATTCAAGTATTGCTTTTCTCCAGTTTCTTCTCGCTGGTTGGTAGTTCACCCCTTCTATAATTTCTTTTTAGAGTTCTCCTACACTCTTTATATTTCATGATTTCTATCCGGCCAGTAATTGGTAAGTTAAACACCTCAATCAGTCCATGCTTCATCATCTCCACTTCTTCTTTGGTATTGATTAGTTTTCTTTGATGCAGTTTCTTAGTCTTCTTAATTGTCTGTGGTCCTTCATTCCCTTATCTTCTCTTTCCTGGTTCGAATGTTCAATGTTTTTACCTTTTGGTATCTCTTCTGTTGTCTTGTTCCTATTGTCTATTTTCTGACATAATTCTTCCGTGTTATCACGAAAAATTTCTCTCATCTCTTTCCTGTGTTGTTCAAACGCTCCTATCATAATCCTTATCATTTTATCCCATGTCGTCTCTTCTTGGGTGAGTTCTGGCATTTTCTTCTGTTGCTTCACTTTCGCGTCCTTGACTACTTCTTTTTTTATTTGGGTTTTTGGTTGTTCCTTGAATTCTTCTACTTGATTATGTACCTTCCTCCAATTACAGATATCTTCTCTGGATAGTTCAAACCTTATCCTTATCATTTCCCTTAATTCTTCGTTTTCCGTTTGTATTGGTTTTTCCGGTTGTCTTATTGATTGTCTCCATTGTTCGTACTCCTCCTGTGTATATTCCTCAGTCACCTGTGCGTATACTCCCGTTCTTTCGTTTTTCATTTGTGTTTCATTTTCATTCCATCTATCCCAATCTTCTTCATTCATTCTTTCCACATTGTTATCTCCTTTTTCATGGGTTGTTCCAATAGTCTCTTCTTTATTGCACTTGGTGTCCAGCTTCCACATTTCATCATAAATTTCTCTCAATGTCATTTTGTCGTTTGGTGTTCCCACTGCATTCGCACGACTCATCTGTGCTCGTTCGTGATCCGTGGTGTTCTTCTTGATGTACTCCATCTCCTTGCTGAACTTTTTAAATAACCCTGTCATCCGTTCTGCGTAGCTCCATTGTTTCTGTTGTTTGGGCATTTTCGTTAGTTGTTGTGTCATATCTTTCTGTTTCATATTTTTCTTTTTCTCGTAACCATAGAGTATCTCATTATTGCCGCTAGTCTTCTTTTCTAGCCTCACCAGTTGGTCGCCAATCTGTAACGACGTAAACTTGGGTCGTCTCTTTAAAAAAGTCGTGTATGTGTAGTGTATAGTGTTTTCGCCTCACACTGGAGTCGTTTCATCAATCCTTGCGCTAACGAAGTCCGTAGCGAAGCTATAATTACCAGTACAACACAGTAGTAACCTTACCTGTTCTTAAATAGGGGTTTGTGAATCCCGGGTGGCGCCAAATTGTTTATTAAAACAATTAAACTTATCAAATAATATTTTAAAAGGGTGTTCTCAGTGATGACGGCCGGGGCATTCAAATAATTCCCGCTCGTTCAGCCTCCTGAATCGAGTAGGTAGTTGTTCGAATTGCAACGTGAGCGCTGGTCGTCAAATCTAGCTTTCGTTAACAAACACAAGTAATACAATACACTCCCTATGAAATAAAAACAATGGTTACTCTTTGTACTAGTTATTTTAATGGTTGATTTGTAATATTTCAGTTTGACAATTAAAATTATTCTTGTTGATTAATAAATTTGCACCGACATTAATTTTGATACGTCTTTCTCTGGGTTGATGAAATCGATTTTGTAACGAGTTGTTCATTCCAGCATGGCTGCCGTTTAGTTGGTTAACAAATGTACTCGTTCAAATTTGGAGTTCTTTTGATTATAAGAAAACGATTCCTTATGGTTACAATAAAAAGTACATGACCTTATATCATTTTGTACTTAAATAATAATGTGTTTGGTTATAATTGGTTCTGTAGTGTAGTTAAGTGTGTTTATAAAGTTCGTATTATATCAACAGGTTATATTCTAATTTAACAAGTTTCAGTGTTTTGTTTTTTCTTATTTAATCTTTGAAAGAGAATATTCAGTTGACAGTGAGAGTTTAAATTACTTTTTAGAAATATTTAGGGTGAGTTTATTTTTGGAATTTGGGTAATTCAATTATACTTATCAAATCAGGCGACTTGGTATAAACGGTTGTCAGTCAAAAATGTATTTGGGTTGCATTAGGCATCAATTTTCAGTAATCTTGGGGCTTAGGTATGTCTTGCGTCCTTTTCATATTGGATGTAGTCATATTTTCATTTAATTTCCTGGTAAAAAGATCCTTGGCATCAGTTAAATGTTCTGGTCGTTCGTCTGCTTCTTAATGGTTCATCGTTTTGGATTTTGTTTACTTTTTTGACATATTAAATTAAAAATTTGGCCGTTCACAATCTTGCTTCTGTTCGGCAAGAGCGTCACTTTACGAGTAAAAAAATCTAACCAAAATTTTGTAACTAACGGTGGTTGCTATAGTTACTCATTAAATCTGATTGGCTTAGATTGACAAAAAACCATTGTTATCATATTTGAATTCTTTTCAAAATCCTTGCATATCTTCTGATTGCTTTTATTCCTTTATCTTCCTCCCTAAGTATTAATTATTATCACTGTTATTTGTATTTCCTTTCAAAGATTAATTTGATACCCCATAATATTGGGTTATTTTATGTTTTACAATTTTACAATTATTTTAATATTTGCTATTTACATTTCTCTTTTAATTTAAATCCTTATTCTAATATTTTGCTTTTAATATAATTTACAAATTATCCTTGGTTAGTTATTCGCCTTGGATTTGCTATTTTCTTTGTTAATTTGTTACAATCTGTAGTTGTTTGTTTTTGGCAGTTAGGCATCTCATAGGTTTAAGTAGCCATTATTGGTATTTACTTATTTCGTACAAATTACATTTCCTTTATCTTCATGAGCTTAGTTTTGTTATTATAATTGGTCGTGTTATTTGTTAATGTGTTTTGGATCTGTTTTGGCGTTATTAGTATGTTACTATTATTTTATACATCATGGGTTGCTAATTATTTACTAACTGGTTTTCTCGTTTTCTAAGTCATACATTGCTTACTTATTTAATTTGCCAATAATAACAATGTGGCTATTATTTACTATTTTTGATCACATAAAATACAACATCTAGGTCTATGGTCTGTATTATTCCTCCAGCCATATCCTATTCATAATTTTGCTTAAACAATTATTTAACAATTATTTGATAACATTTGTGTACAGTTCATTTCATTTTATATTATTTTTTGGGTGATAAACAACATCACACTTTTTGAACTTACTTACTTAATTCTCCCTTATAACATGGGTTGTTTATTGATTTGTCTTAACTTCTTATTTTTTAACTAATATTTACCGTCACTCCATGGTAACACTATCTGTTTCCTCTTTCATGGGATTCTCCCTTTTAACTACAATTGTATTCAATTAAACCTAACAATAATATTCTTTTTTAATTACTACGGTTATCATCACTCTTCAGTGTTCATTACATCTTGATTAATCGTTTACACTTAATACTATTCTTAACAAATTTCTTAATTACTAATATTTTTCACTGTTAATCATTTAATGTTTCTTTTTGATTTATTAAGTGTTTATTTTTTTATCCTTCACTATTTTTCACAATACTGACATTCTTTATAATACATTATTCTTATTTAATCATCACCTTCACTTTTAAATTATTTATTGTTTATTATAATTTATTTAGTGTTTTTTCATTATCACTTTACTTTGGGGTTTTTACACTTCCACTTTTGCACTTCTTAAATGTTTTTGTTTTAAGTGTTTCTAAATGGGTAATCCCTATAATTACTTTCTCACTACCGTACTATCTCTTTCACTACAAATCTTATTACTAATATTAACAAGTTTAAGTCTCTATTGATTTCATCATTACATGAAAAGTCTAATTTTTGAGTTAGTTTGCTTTTATATTTAATATTCTTTAATTGAGTTTCATTAAATATCATTTACCTTTATCAGTTAACTGATAATAATATTTATTTATTACTTAGGTTATTTATTGGTTTCTTTTTCAACATTACATTGAGTGTACCATTTCTCCTGCTTTTATTCTTTATTACTTGTTTGTGTCTTATCATTTGATTTCTTTTTATTTATTTCCCTTTATCTTAGGTTTGTTTCTTTTTCATTTTCCTCCTTCTTCGCTTTCAGTGTATTTGATTTATATCTTGGTTCTCCACCTTCTCCTTTGGTTTTATTTTATTTAGTTGCATTGAGTCATTCAATTTCTTGTTTTGTTTTCTTTTGTTGGGTCAATCACTTTCTTCTTTAGTTTTATTCTTGTTTGTTTTTCGTTGTTCCCTTCCTCTTTTGGTTCTTTTTGTTTTGTCAATCACTTGGGTTAGGTCATGTCGTCTTTTGTCGTGTCATTGTCTTTTTATTTTCTTTATATTAAACCTTTTATTTTATGAACTACTTATTTACATTTAGATTTATCTTTTTTATCCCTGGTATTGGGGTGGCTTATTTGTGTTGTAACATAATGCCTCTCCTTCAAAATTGATCATTTTGATAAAACACTAGCATAATTTTTTATGAAATTATCAGTTATATATTATTTTTTCCTTTTCTTTCTTGTTTGTTTCTTCCTTCTTATTTCTCTTCTTACTTGAGTCATTCCATTTTATTTGGATCTGTTTTTGTGTATTTCCATTAGTGTGTTCTCCCTTTTATATAATTTTTTCCCTAACTTTTTAGTAGCTGGTTTCTTCCATTACTACTCATTTTTTCTGAGACCAGAGGAACATCATCTCTGCTCAGTTAACTTGATTGCTGGCCTTATTCTCAGTCAATCTTAAATACCTTTTTTGTCAACTTGTGACTTAAATTAATAATAATAATATATTTTGGGATCGTCCACTTTGTGGCTTGTTTTTAGGTCACTTTGGCCTTTTACTCATTCTTCCTTCCGCTGTAGTTTTGCTATATACTGTCATCTACTCATACGGTTGGTTGTTTTTTATTTATTTAATTGTTAATGTCATCTTTTCTACCTTTTCATTAGTTTGTTTTTCTTTTCTTCTTGTGATCATTTTAATTATCTTAGACATCTCTTTTCTTTTTCTTGGTTGCTCACCATTAGTTTGCTTTAGCCATTTTCTGTGTATCTGCCTTATACATGATTTCTTTTTCATCCTCGTACCAGTTGAGTTTTTTCCCCCCTCTGAATCTATTGAATTCATTATAATTTCAGGTATTTATCTTAGCAGTTCGTGCTTGATTTTATTTTTGTTTAATTCATTTTGTTTGAAATGTTATTCTAAATAATTTTTGTAAGTTTGTTTTTCTTACTTTATAGGAATTTTTGTAACTTATTCCTTTCTTGGCATTTTTTGTTTAAATATTATTGTAAGTTTGTGGTTCTTACTTTTTTATAGGAATTTTTGTAACTTATTCCTTTATTATAATTTTTTATATTATACTTCATATGTCAACTTTATTTGATTGTAAGTTGATCTTACTTCGTAGGAATTTTTGTAACTTACTCCTTCTTTTAATATTTTATATTAGGCCTCAAGTCATCGAAATATTGTTGTAAGTTGTGCTCACATAATTTTTGAATTTTGGTATTTCATACCTTCTCTTTTCTTCTCCTTTGGTTTGCGTGGTCGGTAATTCGAAAGTCAGTCCCTTTTCTTGGTGTGTGGTTCTTCACTTAGTTTACCCATGGTCCATCATTTCCTCTGCACTTGTGGTTCAGATAATCTTGGCGTGTATAACTATTTCTGTCCGTGTGAAATAGGTATCTTCTATCTCGTACCATAATTCTTCTAATATCATGTGTTCCTTTGTCTCAGTGACTGTTTCCATCATTTTATGATGTGGTTCATTAATCAAAGAAGTTAATCGTACCTCCCTCATTAATGTCATCTTTTGATTTTTTATCCTGCATTTCCCATTCTGGTGTCCTCAAGTGTTTTATAGACCTTCTTGATTTGTGACACCCTATTTTGTTGAGAGTCCTTTCCATTTAGGGTATTCTCCATTTTCTTATTGATTTGCTGAAGTTTTCCTCCGCTGGTTTGTTGCGAATTCCCTCTATTTTGGGTATCTTCCATTCAAGTATTGCTTTTCTCCAGTTTCTTCTCGCTGGTTGGTAGTTCACCCCTTCTAGAATTTCTTTTTAGAGTTCTCCTACACTCTTTATATTTCATGATTTCTATCCGGCCAGTAATTGGTAAGTTAAACACCTCAATCAGTCCATGCTTCATCATCTCCACTTCTTCTTTGGTATTGATTAGTTTTCTTTGATGCAGTTTCTTAGTCTTCTTAATTGTCTGTGGTCCTTCATTCCCTTATCTTCTCTTTCCTGGTTCGAATGTTCAATGTTTTTACCTTTTGGTATCTCTTCTGTTGTCTTGTTCCTATTGTCTATTTTCTGACATAATTCTTCCGTGTTATCACGAAAAATTTCTCTCATCTCTTTCCTGTGTTGTTCAAACGCTCCTATCATAATCCTTATCATTTTATCCCATTTCGTCTCTTCTTGGGTGAGTTGTGGCATTTTCTTCTGTTGCTTCACTTTCGCGTCCTTGACTACTTCTTTTTTTATTTGGGTTTTTGGTTGTTCCTTGAATTCTTCTACTTGATTATGTACCTTCCTCCAATTACAAATATCTTCTCTGGATAGTTCAAACCTTATCCTTATCCATTCCCTTAATTCTTCGTTTTCCGTTTGTATTGGTTTTTCCGGTTGTCTTATTGATTGTCTCCATTGTTCGTACTCCTCCTGTGTATATTCCTCAGTCACCTGTGCGTATACTCCCGTTCTTTCGTTTTTCATTTGTGTTTCATTTTCATTCCATCTATCCCAATCTTCTTCATTCATTCTTTCCACATTGTTATCTCCTTTTTCATGGGTTGTTCCAATAGTCTCTTCTTTATTGCACTTGGTGTCCAGCTTCCACATTTCATCATAAATTTCTCTCAATGTCATTTTGTCGTTTGGTGTTCCCACTGCATTCGCACGACTCATCTGTGCTCGTTCGTGATCCGTGGTGTTCTTCTTGATGTACTCCATCTCCTTGCTGAACTTTTTAAATAACCCTGTCATCCGTTCTGCGTAGCTCCATTGTTTCTGTTGTTTGGGCATTTTCGTTAGTTGTTGTGTCATATCTTTCTGTTTCATATTTTTCTTTTTCTCGTAACCATAGAGTATCTCATTATCGCCGCTAGTCTTCTTTTCTAGCCTCACCAGTTGGTCGCCAATCTGTAACGACGTAAACTCGGGTCGTCTCTTTATAAAAGACGTGTATGTGTAGTGTATAGTGTTTTCGCCTCACACTGGAGTCGTTTCATCAATCCTTGCGCTAACGAAGTCCGTAGCGAAGCTATAATTACCAGTACAACACAGTAGTAACCTTACCTGTTCTTAAATAGGGGTTTGTGAATCCCGGGTGGCGCCAAATTGTTTATTAAAACAATTAAACTTATCAAATAATATTTTAAAAGGGTGTTCTCAGTGATGACGGCCGGGGCATTCAAATAATTCCCGCTCGTTCAGCCTCCTGAATCGAGTAGGTAGTTGTTCGAATTGCAACGTGAGCGCTGGTCGTCAAATCTAGCTTTCGTTAACAAACACAAGTAATACAATACACTCCCTATGAAATAAAAACAATGGTTACTCTTTGTACTAGTTATTTTAATGGTTGATTTGTAATATTTCAGTTTGACAATTAAAATTATTCTTGTTGATTAATAAATTTGCACCGACATTAATTTTGATACGTCTTTCTCTGGGTTGATGAAATCGATTTTGTAACGAGTTGTTCATTCCAGCATGGCTGCCGTTTAGTTGGTTAACAAATGTACTCGTTCAAATTTGGAGTTCTTTTGATTATAAGAAAACGATTCCTTATGGTTACAATAAAAAGTACATGACCTTATATCGTTTTGTACTTAAATAATAATGTGTTTGGTTATAATTGGTTCTGTAGTGTAGTTAAGTGTGTTTATAAAGTTCGTATTATATCAACAGGTTATATTCTAATTTAACAATTTTCAGTGTTTTGTTTTTTCTTATTTAATCTTTGAAAGAGAATATTCAGTTGACAGTGAGAGTTTAAATTACTTTTTAGAAATATTTAAGGTGAGTTTATTTTTGGAATTTGGGTAATTCAATTATACTTATCAAATCAGGCGACTTGGTATAAACGGTTGTCAGTCAAAAATGTATTTGGGTTGCATTAGGCATCAATTTTCAGTAATCTTGGGGCTTAGGTATGTCTTGCGTCCTTTTCATATTGGATGTAGTCATATTTTCATTTAATTTCCTGGTAAAAAGATCCTTGGCATCA
The DNA here is from genome assembly GCA_034769895.1 of Magicicada septendecula. Taxonomy (NCBI): domain Eukaryota; kingdom Metazoa; phylum Arthropoda; class Insecta; order Hemiptera; family Cicadidae; genus Magicicada; species Magicicada septendecula. Next base: position 1,140,621,770 of record CM068367.1, read on the forward strand.
GTTAAATGTTCTGGTCGTTCGTCTGCTTCTTAATGGTTCATCGTTTTGGATTTTGTTTACTTTTTTGACATATTAAATTAAAAATTTGGCCGTTCACAATCTTGCTTCTGTTCGGCAAGAGCGTCACTTTACGAGTAAAAAAATCTAACCAAAATTTTGTAACTAACGGTGGTTGCTATAGTTACTCATTAAATCTGATTGGCTTAGATTGACAAAAAACCATTGTTATCATATTTGAATTCTTTTCAAAATCCTTGCATATCTTCTGATTGCTTTTATTCCTTTATCTTCCTCCCTAAGTATTAATTATTATCACTGTTATTTGTATTTCCTTTCAAAGATTAATTTGATACCCCATAATATTGGGTTATTTTATGTTTTACAATTTTACAATTATTTTAATATTTGCTATTTACATTTCTCTTTTAATTTAAATCCTTATTCTAATATTTTGCTTTTAATATAATTTACAAATTATCCTTGGTTAGTTATTCGCCTTGGATTTGCTATTTTCTTTGTTAATTTGTTACAATCTGTAGTTGTTTGTTTTTGGCAGTTAGGCATCTCATAGGTTTAAGTAGCCATTATTGGTATTTACTTATTTCGTACAAATTACATTTCCTTTATCTTCATGAGCTTAGTTTTGTTATTATAATTGGTCGTGTTATTTGTTAATGTGTTTTGGATCTGTTTTGGCGTTATTAGTATGTTACTATTATTTTATACATCATGGGTTGCTAATTATTTACTAACTGGTTTTCTCGTTTTCTAAGTCATACATTGCTTACTTATTTAATTTGCCAATAATAACAATGTGGCTATTATTTACTATTTTTGATCACATAAAATACAACATCTAGGTCTATGGTCTGTATTATTCCTCCAGCCATATCCTGTTCATTATTTTGCTTAAACAATTATTTAACAATTATTTGATAACATTTGTGTACAGTTCATTTCATTTTATATTATTTTTTGGGTGATAAACAACATCACACTTTTTGAACTTACTTACTTAATTCTCCCTTATAACATGGGTTGTTTATTGATTTGTCTTAACTTCTTATTTTTTAACTAATATTTACCGTCACTCCATGGTAACACTATCTGTTTCCTCTTTCATGGGATTCTCCCTTTTAACTACAATTGTATTCAATTAAACCTAACAATAATATTCTTTTTTAATTACTACGGTTATCATCACTCTTCAGTGTTCATTACATCTTGATTAATCGTTTACACTTAATACTATTCTTAACAAATTTCTTAATTACTAATATTTTTCACTGTTAATCATTTAATGTTTCTTTTTGATTTATTAAGTGTTTATTTTTTTATCCTTCACTATTTTTCACAATACTGACATTCTTTATAATACATTATTCTTATTTAATCATCACCTTCACTTTTAAATTATTTATTGTTTATTATAATTTATTTAGTGTTTTTTCATTATCACTTTACTTTGGGGTTTTTACACTTCCACTTTTGCACTTCTTAAATGTTTTTGTTGTTTTAAGTGTTTCTAAATGGGTAATCCCTATAATTACTTTCTCACTACCGTACTATCTCTTTCACTACAAATCTTATTACTAATATTAACAAGTTTAAGTCTCTATTGATTTCATCATTACATGAAAAGTCTAATTTTTGGGTTAGTTTGCTTTTATATTTAATATTCTTTAATTGAGTTTCATTAAATATCATTTACCTTTATCAGTTAACTGATAATAATATTTATTTATTACTTAGGTTATTTATTGGTTTCTTTTTCAACATTACATTGAGTGTACCATTTCTCCTGCTTTTATTCTTTATTACTTGTTTGTGTCTTATCATTTGATTTCTTTTTATTTATTTCCCTTTATCTTAGGTTTGTTTCTTTTTCATTTTCCTCCTTCTTCGCTTTCAGTGTATTTGATTTATATCTTGGTTCTCCACCTTCTCCTTTGGTTTTATTTTATTTAGTTGCATTGAGTCATTCAATTTCTTGTTTTGTTTTCTTTTGTTGGGTCAATCACTTTCTTCTTTGGTTTTATTCTTGTTTGTTTTTCGTTGTTCCCTTCCTCTTTTGGTTCTTTTTGTTTTGTCAATCACTTGGGTTAGGTCATGTCGTCTTTTGTCGTGTCATTGTCTTTTTATTTTCTTTATATTAAACCTTTTATTTTATGAACTACTTATTTACATTTAGATTTATCTTTTTTATCCCTGGTATTGGGGTGGCTTATTTGTGTTGTAACATAATGCCTCTCCTTCAAAATTGATCATTTTGATAAAACACTAGCATAATTTTTTATGAAATTATCAGTTATATATTATTTTTTCCTTTTCTTTCTTGTTTGTTTCTTCCTTCTTATTTCTCTTCTTACTTGAGTCATTCCATTTTATTTGGATCTGTTTTTGTGTATTTCCATTAGTGTGTTCTCCCTTTTATATAATTTTTTCCCTAACTTTTTAGTAGCTGGTTTCTTCCATTACTACTCATTTTTTCTGAGACCAGAGGAACATCATCTCTGCTCAGTTAACTTGATTGCTGGCCTTATTCTCAGTCAATCTTAAATACCTTTTTTGTCAACTTGTGACTTAAATTAATAATAATAATATATTTTGGGATCGTCCACTTTGTGGCTTGTTTTTAGGTCACTTTGGCCTTTTACTCATTCTTCCTTCCGCTGTAGTTTTGCTATATACTGTCATCTACTCATACGGTTGGTTGTTTTTTATTTATTTAATTGTTAATGTCATCTTTTCTACCTTTTCATTAGTTTGTTTTTCTTTTCTTCTTGTGATCATTTTAATTATCTTAGACATCTCTTTTCTTTTTCGTGGTTGCTCACCATTAGTTTGCTTTAGCCATTTTCTGTGTATCTGCCTTATACATGATTTCTTTTTCATCCTCGTACCAGTTGAGTTTTTTCCCCCCTCTGAATCTATTGAATTCATTATAATTTCAGGTATTTATCTTAGCAGTTCGTGCTTGATTTTATTTTTGTTTAATTCATTTTGTTTGAAATGTTATTCTAAATAATTTTTGTAAGTTTGTTTTTCTTACTTTATAGGAATTTTTGTAACTTATTCCTTTCTTGGCATTTTTTGTTTAAATATTATTGTAAGTTTGTGGTTCTTACTTTTTTATAGGAATTTTTGTAACTTATTCCTTTATTATAATTTTTTATATTATACTTCATATGTCAACTTTATTTGATTGTAAGTTGATCTTACTTCGTAGGAATTTTTGTAACTTACTCCTTCTTTTAATATTTTATATTAGGCCTCAAGTCATCGAAATATTGTTGTAAGTTGTGCTCACATAATTTTTGAATTTTGGTATTTCATACCTTCTCTTTTCTTCTCCTTTGGTTTGCGTGGTCGGTAATTCGAAAGTCAGTCCCTTTTCTTGGTGTGTGGTTCTTCACTTAGTTTACCCATGGTCCATCATTTCCTCTGCACTTGTGGTTCAGATAATCTTGGCGTGTATAACTATTTCTGTCCGTGTGAAATAGGTATCTTCTATCTCGTACCATAATTCTTCTAATATCATGTGTTCCTTTGTCTCAGTGACTGTTTCCATCATTTTATGATGTGGTTCATTAATCAAAGAAGTTAATCGTACCTCCCTCATTAATGTCATCTTTTGATTTTTTATCCTGCATTTCCCATTCTGGTGTCCTCAAGTGTTTTATAGACCTTCTTGATTTGTGACACCCTATTTTGTTGAGAGTCCTTTCCATTTAGGGTATTCTCCATTTTCTTATTGATTTGCTGAAGTTTTCCTCCGCTGGTTTGTTGCGAATTCCCTCTATTTTGGGTATCTTCCATTCAAGTATTGCTTTTCTCCAGTTTCTTCTCGCTGGTTGGTAGTTCACCCCTTCTATAATTTCTTTTTAGAGTTCTCCTACACTCTTTATATTTCATGATTTCTATCCGGCCAGTAATTGGTAAGTTAAACACCTCAATCAGTCCATGCTTCATCATCTCCACTTCTTCTTTGGTATTGATTAGTTTTCTTTGATGCAGTTTCTTAGTCTTCTTAATTGTCTGTGGTCCTTCATTCCCTTATCTTCTCTTTCCTGGTTCGAATGTTCAATGTTTTTACCTTTTGGTATCTCTTCTGTTGTCTTGTTCCTATTGTCTATTTTCTGACATAATTCTTCCGTGTTATCACGAAAAATTTCTCTCATCTCTTTCCTGTGTTGTTCAAACGCTCCTATCATAATCCTTATCATTTTATCCCATGTCGTCTCTTCTTGGGTGAGTTCTGGCATTTTCTTCTGTTGCTTCACTTTCGCGTCCTTGACTACTTCTTTTTTTATTTGGGTTTTTGGTTGTTCCTTGAATTCTTCTACTTGATTATGTACCTTCCTCCAATTACAGATATCTTCTCTGGATAGTTCAAACCTTATCCTTATCATTTCCCTTAATTCTTCGTTTTCCGTTTGTATTGGTTTTTCCGGTTGTCTTATTGATTGTCTCCATTGTTCGTACTCCTCCTGTGTATATTCCTCAGTCACCTGTGCGTATACTCCCGTTCTTTCGTTTTTCATTTGTGTTTCATTTTCATTCCATCTATCCCAATCTTCTTCATTCATTCTTTCCACATTGTTATCTCCTTTTTCATGGGTTGTTCCAATAGTCTCTTCTTTATTGCACTTGGTGTCCAGCTTCCACATTTCATCATAAATTTCTCTCAATGTCATTTTGTCGTTTGGTGTTCCCACTGCATTCGCACGACTCATCTGTGCTCGTTCGTGATCCGTGGTGTTCTTCTTGATGTACTCCATCTCCTTGCTGAACTTTTTAAATAACCCTGTCATCCGTTCTGCGTAGCTCCATTGTTTCTGTTGTTTGGGCATTTTCGTTAGTTGTTGTGTCATATCTTTCTGTTTCATATTTTTCTTTTTCTCGTAACCATAGAGTATCTCATTATAGCCGCTAGTCTTCTTTTCTAGCCTCACCAGTTGGTCGCCAATCTGTAACGACGTAAACTTGGGTCGTCTCTTTAAAAAAGTCGTGTATGTGTAGTGTATAGTGTTTTCGCCTCACACTGGAGTCGTTTCATCAATCCTTGCGCTAACGAAGTCCGTAGCGAAGCTATAATTACCAGTACAACACAGTAGTAACCTTACCTGTTCTTAAATAGGGGTTTGTGAATCCCGGGTGGCGCCAAATTGTTTATTAAAACAATTAAACTTATCAAATAATATTTTAAAAGGGTGTTCTCAGTGATGACGGCCGGGGCATTCAAATAATTCCCGCTCGTTCAGCCTCCTGAATCGAGTAGGTAGTTGTTCGAATTGCAACGTGAGCGCTGGTCGTCAAATCTAGCTTTCGTTAACAAACACAAGTAATACAATACACTCCCTATGAAATAAAAACAATGGTTACTCTTTGTACTAGTTATTTTAATGGTTGATTTGTAATATTTCAGTTTGACAATTAAAATTATTCTTGTTGATTAATAAATTTGCACCGACATTAATTTTGATACGTCTTTCTCTGGGTTGATGAAATCGATTTTGTAACGAGTTGTTCATTCAGCATGGCTGCCGTTTAGTTGGTTAACAAATGTACTCGTTCAAATTTGGAGTTCTTTTGATTATAAGAAAACGATTCCTTATGGTTACAATAAAAAGTACATGACCTTATATCATTTTGTACTTAAATAATAATGTGTTTGGTTATAATTGGTTCTGTAGTGTAGTTAAGTGTGTTTATAAAGTTCGTATTATATCAACAGGTTATATTCTAATTTAACAAGTTTCAGTGTTTTGTTTTTTCTTATTTAATCTTTGAAAGAGAATATTCAGTTGACAGTGAGAGTTTAAATTACTTTTTAGAAATATTTAGGGTGAGTTTATTTTTGGAATTTGGGTAATTCAATTATACTTATCAAATCAGGCGACTTGGTATAAACGGTTGTCAGTCAAAAATGTATTTGGGTTGCATTAGGCATCAATTTTCAGTAATCTTGGGGCTTAGGTATGTCTTGCGTCCTTTTCATATTGGATGTAGTCATATTTTCATTTAATTTCCTGGTAAAAAGATCCTTGGCATCAGTTAAATGTTCTGGTCGTTCGTCTGCTTCTTAATGGTTCATCGTTTTGGATTTTGTTTACTTTTTTGACATATTAAATTAAAAATTTGGCCGTTCACAATCTTGCTTCTGTTCGGCAAGAGCGTCACTTTACGAGTAAAAAAATCTAACCAAAATTTTGTAACTAACGGTGGTTGCTATAGTTACTCATTAAATCTGATTGGCTTAGATTGACAAAAAACCATTGTTATCATATTTGAATTCTTTTCAAAATCCTTGCATATCTTCTGATTGCTTTTATTCCTTTATCTTCCTCCCTAAGTATTAATTATTATCACTGTTATTTGTATTTCCTTTCAAAGATTAATTTGATACCCCATAATATTGGGTTATTTTATGTTTTACAATTTTACAATTATTTTAATATTTGCTATTTACATTTCTCTTTTAATTTAAATCCTTATTCTAATATTTTGCTTTTAATATAATTTACAAATTATCCTTGGTTAGTTATTCGCCTTGGATTTGCTATTTTCTTTGTTAATTTGTTACAATCTGTAGTTGTTTGTTTTTGGCAGTTAGGCATCTCATAGGTTTAAGTAGCCATTATTGGTATTTACTTATTTCGTACAAATTACATTTCCTTTATCTTCATGAGCTTAGTTTTGTTATTATAATTGGTCGTGTTATTTGTTAATGTGTTTTGGATCTGTTTTGGCGTTATTAGTATGTTACTATTATTTTATACATCATGGGTTGCTAATTATTTACTAACTGGTTTTCTCGTTTTCTAAGTCATACATTGCTTACTTATTTAATTTGCCAATAATAACAATGTGGCTATTATTTACTATTTTTGATCACATAAAATACAACATCTAGGTCTATGGTCTGTATTATTCCTCCAGCCATATCCTATTCATAATTTTGCTTAAACAATTATTTAACAATTATTTGATAACATTTGTGTACAGTTCATTTCATTTTATATTATTTTTTGGGTGATAAACAACATCACACTTTTTGAACTTACTTACTTAATTCTCCCTTATAACATGGGTTGTTTATTGATTTGTCTTAACTTCTTATTTTTTAACTAATATTTACCGTCACTCCATGGTAACACTATCTGTTTCCTCTTTCATGGGATTCTCCCTTTTAACTACAATTGTATTCAATTAAACCTAACAATAATATTCTTTTTTAATTACTACGGTTATCATCACTCTTCAGTGTTCATTACATCTTGACTAATCGTTTACACTTAACACTATTCTTAACAAATTTCTTAATTATTAATATTTTTCACTGTTAATCATTTAATGTTTCTTTTTGATTTATTAAGTGTTTATTTTTTTATCCTTCACTATTTTTCACAATACTGACATTCTTTATAATACATTATTCTTATTTAATCATCACCTTCACTTTTAAATTATTTATTGTTTATTATAATTTATTTAGTGTTTTTTCATTATCACTTTACTTTGGGGTTTTTACACTTCCACTTTTGCACTTCTTAAATGTTTTTGTTTTAAGTGTTTCTAAATGGGTAATCCCTATAATTACTTTCTCACTACCGTACTATCTCTTTCACTACAAATCTTATTACTAATATTAACAAGTTTAAGTCTCTATTGATTTCATCATTACATGAAAAGTCTAATTTTTGGGTTAGTTTGCTTTTATATTTAATATTCTTTAATTGAGTTTCATTAAATATCATTTACCTTTATCAGTTAACTGATAATAATATTTATTTATTACTTAGGTTATTTATTGGTTTCTTTTTCAACATTACATTGAGTGTACCATTTCTCCTGCTTTTATTCTTTATTACTTGTTTGTGTCTTATCATTTGATTTCTTTTTATTTATTTCCCTTTATCTTAGGTTTGTTTCTTTTTCATTTTCCTCCTTCTTCGCTTTCAGTGTATTTGATTTATATCTTGGTTCTCCACCTTCTCCTTTGGTTTTATTTTATTTAGTTGCATTGAGTCATTCAATTTCTTGTTTTGTTTTCTTTTGTTGGGTCAATCACTTTCTTCTTTGGTTTTATTCTTGTTTGTTTTTCGTTGTTCCCTTCCTCTTTTGGTTCTTTTTGTTTTGTCAATCACTTGGGTTAGGTCATGTCGTCTTTTGTCGTGTCATTGTCTTTTTATTTTCTTTATATTACACCTTTTATTTTATGAACTACTTATTTACATTTAGATTTATCTTTTTTATCCCTGGTATTGGGGTGGCTTATTTGTGTTGTAACATAATGCCTCTCCTTCAAAATTGATCATTTTGATAAAACACTAGCATAATTTTTTATGAAATTATCAGTTATATATTATTTTTTCCTTTTCTTTCTTGTTTGTTTCTTCCTTCTTATTTCTCTTCTTACTTGAGTCATTCCATTTTATTTGGATCTGTTTTTGTGTATTTCCATTAGTGTGTTCTCCCTTTTATATAATTTTTTCCCTAACTTTTTAGTAGCTGGTTTCTTCCATTACTACTCATTTTTTCTGAGACCAGAGGAACATCATCTCTGCTCAGTTAATTTGATTGCTGGCCTTATTCTCAGTCAATCTTAAATACCTTTTTTGTCAACTTGTGACTTAAATTAATAATAATAATATATTTTGGGATCGTCCACTTTGTGGCTTGTTTTTAGGTCACTTTGGCCTTTTACTCATTCTTCCTTCCGCTGTAGTTTTGCTATATACTGTCATCTACTCATACGGTTGGTTGTTTTTTATTTATTTAATTGTTAATGTCATCTTTTCTACCTTTTCATTAGTTTGTTTTTCTTTTCTTCTTGTGATCATTTTAATTATCTTAGACATCTCTTTTCTTTTTCTTGGTTGCTCACCATTAGTTTGCTTTAGCCATTTTCTGTGTATCTGCCTTATACATGATTTCTTTTTCATCCTCGTACCAGTTGAGTTTTTTCCCCCCTCTGAATCTATTGAATTCATTATAATTTCAGGTATTTATCTTAGCAGTTCGTGCTTGATTTTATTTTTGTTTAATTCATTTTGTTTGAAATGTTATTCTAAATAATTTTTGTAAGTTTGTTTTTCTTACTTTATAGGAATTTTTGTAACTTATTCCTTTCTTGGCATTTTTTGTTTAAATATTATTGTAAGTTTGTGGTTCTTACTTTTTTATAGGAATTTTTGTAACTTATTCCTTTATTATAATTTTTTATATTATACTTCATATGTCAACTTTATTTGATTGTAAGTTGATCTTACTTCGTAGGAATTTTTGTAACTTACTCCTTCTTTTAATATTTTATATTAGGCGTCAAGTCATCGAAATATTGTTGTAAGTTGTGCTCACATAATTTTTGAATTTTGGTATTTCATACCTTCTCTTTTCTTCTCCTTTGGTTTGCGTGGTCGGTAATTCGAAAGTCAGTCCCTTTTCTTGGTGTGTGGTTCTTCACTTAGTTTACCCATGGTCCATCATTTCCTCTGCACTTGTGGTTCAGATAATCTTGGCGTGTATAACTATTTCTGTCCGTGTGAAATAGGTATCTTCTATCTCGTACCATAATTCTTCTAATATCATGTGTTCCTTTGTCTCAGTGACTGTTTCCATCATTTTATGATGTGGTTCATTAATCAAAGAAGTTAATCGTACCTCCCTCATTAATGTCATCTTTTGATTTTTTATCCTGCATTTCCCATTCTGGTGTCCTCAAGTGTTTTATAGACCTTCTTGATTTGTGACACCCTATTTTGTTGAGAGTCCTTTCCATTTAGGGTATTCTCCATTTTCTTATTGATTTGCTGAAGTTTTCCTCCGCTGGTTTGTTGCGAATTCCCTCTATTTTGGGTATCTTCCATTCAAGTATTGCTTTTCTCCAGTTTCTTCTCGCTGGTTGGTAGTTCACCCCTTCTAGAATTTCTTTTTAGAGTTCTCCTACACTCTTTATATTTCATGATTTCTATCCGGCCAGTAATTGGTAAGTTAAACACCTCAATCAGTCCATGCTTCATCATCTCCACTTCTTCTTTGGTATTGATTAGTTTTCTTTGATGCAGTTTCTTAGTCTTCTTAATTGTCTGTGGTCCTTCATTCCCTTATCTTCTCTTTCCTGGTTCGAATGTTCAATGTTTTTACCTTTTGGTATCTCTTCTGTTGTCTTGTTCCTATTGTCTATTTTCTGACATAATTCTTCCGTGTTATCACGAAAAATTTCTCTCATCTCTTTCCTGTGTTGTTCAAACGCTCCTATCATAATCCTTATCATTTTATCCCATTTCGTCTCTTCTTGGGTGAGTTCTGGCATTTTCTTCTGTTGCTTCACTTTCGCGTCCTTGACTACTTCTTTTTTTATTTGGGTTTTTGGTTGTTCCTTGAATTCTTCTACTTGATTATGTACCTTCCTCCAATTACAAATATCTTCTCTGGATAGTTCAAACCTTATCCTTATCCATTCCCTTAATTCTTCGTTTTCCGTTTGTATTGGTTTTTCTGGTTGTCTTATTGATTGTCTCCATTGTTCGTACTCCTCCTGTGTATATTCCTCAGTCACCTGTGCGTATACTCCCGTTCTTTCGTTTTTCATTTGTGTTTCATTTTCATTCCATCTATCCCAATCTTCTTCATTCATTCTTTCCACATTGTTATCTCCTTTTTCATGGGTTGTTCCAATAGTCTCTTCTTTATTGCACTTGGTGTCCAGCTTCCACATTTCATCATAAATTTCTCTCAATGTCATTTTGTCGTTTGGTGTTCCCACTGCATTCGCACGACTCATCTGTGCTCGTTCGTGATCCGTGGTGTTCTTCTTGATGTACTCCATCTCCTTGCTGAACTTTTTAAATAACCCTGTCATCCGTTCTGCGTAGCTCCATTGTTTCTGTTGTTTGGGCATTTTCGTTAGTTGTTGTGTCATATCTTTCTGTTTCATATTTTTCTTTTTCTCGTAACCATAGAGTATCTCATTATCGCCGCTAGTCTTCTTTTCTAGCCTCACCAGTTGGTCGCCAATCTGTAACGACGTAAACTCGGGTCGTCTCTTTATAAAAGACGTGTATGTATAGTGTATAGTGTTTTCGCCTCACACTGGAGTCGTTTCATCAATCCTTGCGCTAACGAAGTCCGTAGCGAAGCTATAATTACCAGTACAACACAGTAGTAACCTTACCTGTTCGTAAATAGGGGTTTGTGAATCCCGGGTGGCGCCAAATTGTTTATTAAAACAATTAAACTTATCAAATAATATTTTAAAAGGGTGTTCTCAGTGATGACGGCCGGGGCATTCAAATAATTCCCGCTCGTTCAGCCTCCTGAATCGAGTAGGTAGTTGTTCGAATTGCAACGTGAGCGCTGGTCGTCAAATCTAGCTTTCGTTAACAAACACAAGTAATACAATACACTCCCTATGAAATAAAAACAATGGTTACTCTTTGTACTAGTTATTTTAATGGTTGATTTGTAATATTTCAGTTTGACAATTAAAATTATTCTTGTTGATTAATAAATTTGCACCGACATTAATTTTGATACGTCTTTCTCTGGGTTGATGAAATCGATTTTGTAACGAGTTGTTCATTCCAGCATGGCTGCCGTTTAGTTGGTTAACAAATGTACTCGTTCAAATTTGGAGTTCTTTTGATTATAAGAAAACGATTCCTTATGGTTACAATAAAAAGTACATGACCTTATATCATTTTGTACTTAAATAATAATGTGTTTGGTTATAATTGGTTCTGTAGTGTAGTTAAGTGTGTTTATAAAGTTCGTATTATATCAACAGGTTATATTCTAATTTAACAATTTTCAGTGTTTTGTTTTTTCTTATTTAATCTTTGAAAGAGAATATTCAGTTGACAGTGAGAGTTTAAATTACTTTTTAGAAATATTTAAGGTGAGTTTATTTTTGGAATTTGGGTAATTCAATTATACTTACCAAATCAGGCGACTTGGTATAAACGGTTGTCAGTCAAAAATGTATTTGGGTTGCATTAGGCATCAATTTTCAGTAATCTTGGGGCTTAGGTATGTCTTGCGTCCTTTTCATATTGGATGTAGTCATATTTTCATTTAATTTCCTGGTAAAAAGATCCTTGGCATCAGTTAAATGTTCTGGTCGTTCGTCTGCTTCTTAATGGTTCATCATTTTGGATTTTGTTTACTTTTTTGACATATTAAATTAAAAATTTGGCCGTTCACAATCTTGCTTCTGTTCGGCAAGAGCGTCACTTTACGAGTAAAAAAATCTAACCAAAATTTTGTAACTAACGGTGGTTGCTATAGTTACTCATTAAATCTGATTGGCTTAGATTGACAAAAAACCATTGTTATCATATTTGAATTCTTTTCAAAATCCTTGCATATCTTCTGATTGCTTTTATTCCTTTATCTTCCTCCCTAAGTATTAATTATTATCACTGTTATTTGTATTTCCTTTCAAAGATTAATTTGATACCCCATAATATTGGGTTATTTTATGTTTTACAATTTTACAATTATTTTAATATTTGCTATTTACATTTCTCTTTTAATTTAAATCCTTATTCTAATATTTTGCTTTTAATATAATTTACAAATTATCCTTGGTTAGTTATTCGCCTTGGATTTGCTATTTTCTTTGTTAATTTGTTACAATCTGTAGTTGTTTGTTTTTGGCAGTTAGGCATCTCATAGGTTTAAGTAGCCATTATTGGTATTTACTTATTTCGTACAAATTACATTTCCTTTATCTTCATGAGCTTAGTTTTGTTATTATAATTGGTCGTGTTATTTGTTAATGTGTTTTGGATCTGTTTTGGCGTTATTAGTATGTTACTATTATTTTATACATCATGGGTTGCTAATTATTTACTAACTGGTTTTCTCGTTTTCTAAGTCATACATTGCTTACTTATTTAATTTGCCAATAATAACAATGTGGCTATTATTTACTATTTTTGATCACATAAAATACAACATCTAGGCCTATGGTCTGTATTATTCCTCCAGCCATATCCTATTCATAATTTTGCTTAAACAATTATTTAACAATTATTTGATAACATTTGTGTACAGTTCATTTCATTTTATATTATTTTTTGAGTGATAAACAACATCACACTTTTTGAACTTACTTACTTAATTCTCCCTTATAACATGGGTTGTTTATTGATTTGTCTTAACTTCTTATTTTTTAACTAATCTTTACCGTCACTCCATGGTAACACTATCTGTTTCCTCTTTCATGGGATTCTCCCTTTTAACTACAATTGTATTCAATTAACCTTAACAATAATATTCTTTTTTAATTACTACGGTTATCATCACTCTTCAGTGTTCATTCCATCTTGATTAATCGTTTACACTTAATACTATTCTTAACAACTTTCTTAATTACTAATATTTTTCACTGTTAATCATTTAATGTTTCTTTTTGATTTATTAAGTGTTTATTTTTTTATCCTTCACTATTTTTCACAATACTGACATTCTTACTTACTTACTTCTTACTTCTTCCTACAGGCGTCCAGCTTCAACTGTAGCCGATAGCCCGATGTCCATGGTAGATCATAGAAGCGATAGCCCAGTACTTCTTATTGGTCATGATTTCTTGCCATCCCGACACTTGCATTTTGCCATCCCGCCACTGACATTCTTTATAATACATTATTCTTATTTAATCATCACCTTCACTTTTAAATTATTTATTGTTTATTATAATTTATTTAGTGTTTTTTCATTATCACTTTACTTTGGGGTTTTTACACTTCCACTTTTGCACTTCTTAAATGTTTTTGTTTTTAGTGTTTCTAAATGGGTAATCCCTATAATTACTTTCTCACTACCATACTAGCTCTTTCATTACAAATCTTATTACTAATATTAACAAGTTTAAGTCTCTATTGATTTCATCATTACATCAAAAGTCTAATTTGTGGGTTAGTTTGCTTTTATATTTAATATTCTTTAATTGAGTTTCATTAAATATCATTTACCTTTATCAGTTAACTGATAATAATATTTATTTATTACTTAGGTTATTTATTGGTTTCTTTTTCAACATTACATTGAGTGTACCATTTCTCCTGCTTTTATTCTTTATTACTTGTTTGTGTCTTATCATTTGATTTCTTTTTATTTATTTCCCTTTATCTTAGGTTTGTTTCTTTTTCATTTTCCTCCTTCTTCGCTTTCAGGTTTGTTTCTTTTTCATTTTCCTCCTTCTTCGCTTTCAGTGTATTTGATTTATATCTTGGTTCTCCACCTTCTCCTTTGGTTTTATTTTATTTAGTTGCATTGAGTCATTCAATTTCTTGTTTTGTTTTCTTTTGTTGGGTCAATCACTTTCTTCTTTGGTTTTATTCTTGTTTGTTTTTCGTTGTTCCCTTATTCTTTTGGTTCTTTTTGTTTTGTCAATCACTTGGGTTAGGTCATGTCGTCTTTTGTCGTGTCATTGTCTTTTTATTTTCTTTATATTAAACCTTTTATTTTATGAACTACTTATTTACATTCAGATTCATCTTTTTTCATCCCTGGTATTGGGGTGGCTTATTTGTGTTGTAACAATATATATAATATATTATTTTATATATTATAATTATATTATAGTTTGTGATGTTTCCAATTTGTTTCTTTTGCAAGTAGTATAAACTTCGTATATTCTTTTTAACACCTGACGCACGTTTCACTGAAAAATATCAGTATCATCAGAGGTTTCTAAGTAAATTAATAACAATTGAAATAATATATATATATTGCAACAGTATGTATGTGTATGGTACTGTGCATTGCACAATTAGTTAAGATAATTTATGTAAATTAAAATAAGTAATCAATATTGTCAGTAGTATAATAATTCAAATAGAAAGCTGTAAAGTGGAACAACGAATTTGCCTGCTTGAACAGGAAAGTCACGCCACACACAGCTGCGTCTGTATACATGTGTGTGACTGTGGCCAGTTAATTCCTGCAAAACGTCACCCATAAATAAAAGTGAATCAATAAATAAATTATTTAAATTGTGATAAGTGTGTAAAATATCACAAAACAAAATACTCCACAGTGTGAATAATATAAAGACGCACGCGTATACAAAAGATTGTGCGAAAACAATAAAAAGTGTAAATACATTGCAAATAAATGTAAACAAAACCTATAATAATTAAGATAGAGGAAAGCGGTTAACACACAGTTATACATATAAAAATTACCGACCAGATGAATATCAAGTAATTTGCAAAAGACTTTGCATGTTGCGAAGACCAATGAAATAAGTGTGTAAATAATCGTGTTTATAAAGGGACACTACGACAGATTAATTCATGCAGAGAATTGTCGAGACATGATTTTTGCGCCCAAGAATATAAATACGCGAGACACACCAGCCTTTCTCTCTTTCTCGTTCAACCACAGCGGCAGCCGGAGGCTATGCCCGACAACTTCATCACTTTCTTGAGATCACCGCTGCAGCCAGAGGCTATTACTGGAGACGAGGGAGCATCCATGTACATTGTATAGATTCCAGCCGTACGGTATGGGTCATCGGACTACCGAGAGGATCCGGAGGAAGGGGAGCGGACTCCAGGACTACACCGACTACGGAGGATCAACCAGGATTAAGGACTCAGGACCAGAAGAGGATACGCTGAGAAATTACCACCACGATTAAGGTGAAATAAATCCATGTGCTCATCAAAAACAAAAGACTCAATTAAAGACAATACAACAATGTAAAAAAAAGACAATATAATTTCAAACAGTGAAATTAATAATTTTTAAATGTAACTGTTTATTGTATAGTAATTTATAGTAATATTTGAATTTATGAACGTATATTTTTGAAATGATAATTGAACGAAGATATTTAAATTAATTTTGTAAGTAAATAGTATTTTTTTTTAAGTAATTAATATGTCATAAATAAGAGATGCATATGCAATAATAATAATTTAAAAAGAAAAATTAGAGAATTTAATAAGAATTAAAGAAATTGAGTAAGTCGAGAGCAATATTATATCATAATGTTATTTATAGTTATAAGTTTGTATTTTATGTTTCTATGCTTAATATGAGATATTACTTGTATTTTATTAACAGGTATGTGTACTACAAATACACACATGAAAATACTAATGAAGTTTTTAACTCGCAATATTATTGCAATTTTTAATTAATAAATGTTTGCAAGATTCTAAACAATTCACGTTGTTATTATTACGATTACACCTGTTGTAAATTTATAACGTAAGTATCGTTGAAAATAAATTGTGCTACAAAAAATGTGGCTCGTTAACGGTATAGACAAATCGTTATAATATATATATATATATATATATATATATATATATATATATATAATTTAATATTTAACATTTATAATAACTTTACCTCAAGATGTTTTTTCATTATTTGGAACATGTTTCAGGAAACCTATTGTTCCTATCCTCAGCCTTCTTAATTTTGAATCTTATGGAATAATTAAAAGGCTGATGATGGGAACAATAAGTTTCCCAAAACATGTTCCAAATAAGGAAAAAACATAGTGAGGTAAAGTTATCATAAATATTAAATATATTATATGCATCAAGAAAAAGACTGTAGCAAAAAGTGTTTGAATATATATATATATTTTTTTTTTGCAACAGATCAAATTTTATTATACTAATAAGGATATAGTGAGTGTGTAAGAATCACAAACAAGTCTATTATGGAGGAGATGAAAAATTATTTATTATACACACAAATATTGTTTTTAAAGATTTATATTGCATTATAAATTGTCATATATTGATAATAGAAATAATTGTTTGTATTTTTCGATAATATAAATCGATTTTACTTGGTTGCTGCAACATCCTCCTCTCCTCTCGTCGCTCCCGTCCTGGCGTCCTCTTCTTCAGCGTCACTCCTTCCTGGTGTCCTATTCGTCTCGTCATCCTCTTCTACAGCGTCACTCCTTCCTGGTGTCCTCTTTGTCCTGGTGTCCTCTTCGTCCTGGCATCCTCTTCGTCTTGCCGTCCTCTTCTACGGCAGGTAGCTCCAGCGGCGATATTTCAATGAGTCTCGTTGTTATGTTTGACTGCTAACATTAATTAGTTTCTTCATAAATTGTTCACTCACAATGATTATAAATTTCACTCGTACAGTTTATTTTTAATTTATACTTTATATTTTCTTAATCTCAGGATTAATATGGGTATTAATTAATGTGGTGCGTTTAATGTACACCTTCCACGATATCTTGAAGTGTCTTTAAATTCCCTAAGCGGATATCTTAACTTACACAAAAACAGCACTGTATTATATTTTAAATTTTATCTAAATATTTTACCCATTTGGTTCTTAACGCAAAACTTCGTTAAGAATTACCAAGGTTTATTTTATATATGATATATCTACGTTCATAAGAGAACAACTCTCTTCACCGGGCACAACTTTCCCTTGCAACTTCTACAGACAGACTGTGTCCATCCTAACTCTACAACGAATGAATCTCACTGAATTTAGTGTATTCTGATAGGCTAAGCCCAAGTCACATGATTGATGGAACAAACAGATATACGAATTTCCTGAAAAACTTTGTATAATTTAGCAAAGTCCTGCATGGAAATTATCTACAAATTTTATTACCCTATCTTTGATAAGAGTTACAATTGACTTTTTCTTCACTAAAAAAAAAACATTTCTAAAATAGTTATGAACCTCAGAGTATACACAAATTGAAGCTATTTACCTAAATAATTCCTTGTCAAAGTTTCACGTCAATCGGTTTACTACCACTGAAGCTATAGCGATCACAGATTATCACACCCGCACACGCACACAAATTCTCCCAAAAAATACATGACCATATAGAACACCTTTTTATGAAGAGTTTGGTATACCCTACATGCTTATTCATTTCTAAATACAAAACTTACGACTAAAAGACAAAATATTACATAAAACAAATTTAAACAAGAAAATGCTCGTCATAATGTGCTCTGATATAAACAACATAGCTTATCATCCTGTGTTCTGTTGCAGGATTAACCCCTCCACGTCTACAAAAAAATTTTTTTATATGGAATACAAACATTTTTTTGTTTCCTAACCTAAATTGTCATAACTTCCTCCCAATAATCGTAATCATCCAAGTAATAACATAATAAGTTCAAAAATCAAAATAACTGAATCTGCTATCAAACACATTCCTCAACTGTCACTTTGACAGCCCTATTGTAACAACCAAACGCACATGGCTAGATATCACAACCTTCCTGCACACAGATAAGCGTATCACACTTCTGACGTCATTTGGCCATATCTGCAGTTCATCCATACATTTTTCCAACATGATTACAATTATTCTTACTTTACACATATTTTTATACAATTTCCTACCTGTCATTCCACCTATATCCTAGCATTCTAATTTTAATTATCTTTAGCATAATATTTTCTTAAGGATGATGCGTGGAACTTCCCTATCACTCTGTTAGTATTCGGGTTAATGACAATGTATGTATTTTTACCCACTTGTTCCGATAAAATATATGGACCGTTGTATAATCTAAAGAATTTTGCTGCCGTATTATCTTCCCTATGGCCAACATTTAAAACACACAAGAGTACCTTCTCGCCAGTTTTGAACGTTACCAGTTTTGTGAGCCGCATTAAATTTCTCTGTCCGTTCTTCAGCACACTTTTTAATGCGTCTCCTTGCCTCTATCTTTTTAACCAAGTTTGGAATAAGCAAATTCTGCGTTGCAATCCTCCTGATGCACCCGTCCGAGATACGCTTTGGCATTTCCCCAGTTTGTAGTTCGTTAGGTGTAAATCCTGTCATGTCATTGTTATTCCCATTGATGGACGCCTCGAAAAACTCGAGATAATCCGGCCACCTACTCTGGTTGGTATTACAATAAGTGCGAAACAGACGCCCTAACTCCCTGTTGACCCTTTTGGCGAGGTTATCTTGCGGTCTCCGGATTGCTGTCAACACTGCCTGTATATTGTGCTTCTCTAATTCGGACTGCCATTTCTTGTTTGGTGAATTGTTTACCCTGGTCAGATAGAATTTTCTTCACCGGACCATATTTCGGAATGTATTTATTTAATACAACATTTAATACTGCCATCGTGGTAGGTCGCCCAATTGCATATAAACTTACGTTCTTAGAAAATGCATGTGTGCAAACAACCAGGTTCTTCATACCCCTTGCAGCACGTGGTAGCGGACCTAAAATATCAATACACAGTAGATCATTTTTATTCTTGGTAACTATGTTACCCATCTCCACATAGGTGTGTTGATTTGGGTATTTAGCTGTCTGGCATATGTGACATGTTTGCAAAATAGACTTAACTTTCCTTGCCATGTTCAACCATACGAAGTCTTCTCTCATCGCCAAATAACATTTATGAGCTCCAGCATGAGCAAGACTTTCATGACAAGTCCAAGTTAAATCTTCTACTAGATCATCAGGAACCATAATCTTCCATTGTCCGTCGATTATTTTATACAGTACATCCCTGTCGATTCTGTATTTCGGGTTGTCTTGCCTTTGTATTTCTTCACTAATTTTTCTTAATTTTGCGTCCTTTTGTTGTTCAAGATTTACCAATTTCAACCTATTCTTTAAGTCATCTGGTAAAGTATACTTGACTGCCAGAATGTTTAAAATCGATTTATGTTTACATAAATTATTAATTAATTGTTTCTCTTGACAAGCGGTCTGTTTATCACTAGTGCACAACCCGTTGCTCATTATCTTATCTATGCGATAAACAGCTGGTTTCTGTAGCATAGCATTCCGCCCACCTTGCCTTACAGTATTGTGTGTACGACCCAGGTTAATTGTATGTTGTGTATTTTTAATTATGCATTCTAGTGTTTTATTAGTAAAATCAATTGTAGCGTGTATTTTCCTTAAAGTGTCAGTGCCTCCTATAACGTCGTACACTAGATTTTTTACTATAAAAACGGGTATTTTCATTTCCATCCCTTGTGAATTTATTGTGATAAGTGCTTGCTTATTAATAGTTTGTGAATCACCTGTGGCTGTCGTGACAATTGCATCGTTGACAGGTAATATCGGTGTTTTTTTAAATTGGTGTCTGTGTTCGTCGATAAATTCCTTACTGATTAGAGAAATTTGAGCCCCAGTATCGAATAATATATTACCGACACATCCATTAATTTTTGCGCCCACAACCATATCATTGTCATTCTTATTTCTAGTCATGTTAACATGAGATTTTTTATACTGCTGTTTGATATGGTATGTTTTATTACTTGCCGATACATTACTTTGATTGAACTTTTGGAAATTTGGTTTATTTTTAAATTGTTGTGGTTGTTCTTGTTGTTGTTGTTGTTGTTGTTTTTGTGGTTGTTGTGACTGAAATTGTTTACGAGCCGGTTCACTATTATTATTACTATTATTTTGACTGTCAACCTTATCCCATTTGGTTTACAATAGGAGTAGTTCCTCCAATGACTTAATACCTTGTGTAATTATGGCGATTTGAAAACCACGTCCGAAATGATGAGCTAATTTATTAACTATCTCTGACTCTGTCAATTCTGGTTCAAGATACTTGGCACGAGATATGAGTTGGATTAAATAATTTTCTTTAGACCCTTTTAAACTGGAATACCTACCAAACTCCAGCTGTACGTGTATTTTTCGCTGTATTTCGCTGTTCCAGTATCTCGCCCTAAAATGTTGTACCAGATCTTGATATGTAACTATTTTATCTTGTACTACCGTGAACCGCTCAGCTGCAGTACCCTTTAATCTCCTGACTACATAGTTTATTTTATCCATCTCACTCAGGGTGTCGCCTATTGTGTCCGTTTCTCACTGGCAATTATTCAGGAAGAGAAGCGGATTTTCAGATTCCCTGCCGAAGGATTTCAACTGTGAATTGTTTTATTCTAAAGTTCTATAGATGAACGTGGTCTGGTTCGCCATTGTCGAGGTATTCTGGAGTCGGGTCAGCTGTTGTTTCAATTCTTGTATCTGCTGATCTTGTTCAGTTACGAGCTCACTCACAGTAGATGTGTGTTGAACTACTCTTTCCTCTATTCCAGTGATTTTAGCTTCACATTCACTGATGCGAGAATTGTTCGCTTCTAAAGCGGTTTCAATATTGCTGCGAATTCTTTCTACCTTTTCGCCTATACGTTTTTCGGTTGACTCTAAAAGTTGTTTACTTTGTTTAGCCTGGTCATGAACGGCTGTATAGATTCTTTTATTCTCATCGTGAAGCGATTTATTTTGTTTTGCTGCTTCATCTTTACTAGATTTAATTTCTTCCGACATTTTCTGCAGATTAGATTTACTTTCTTCGGACATCTTCTGCAGATTTGCCAATAATGCCGCCAATGTATTTTGTAATTCTAGTGATTCAGCCATATTGATTATTTATTTTTATAAATTTAATAATATTATAATTTGTTTATTTCTTATATCTTATATAGTGAGTGTGTAAAAATCACAAACAAGTCTATTATGGAGGAGATGAAAAATTATTTATTATACACACAAATATTGTTTTTAAAGATGTATATTGTATTATAAATTGTCATGTATTGATAATAGAAATAATTGTTTGTATTGTTCGATAATATAAATCGATTTTACTTGGTTGCTGCAACATCCTCCTCTCCTCTCGTCGCTCCCGTCCTGGCATCCTCTTCTTCAGCGTCACTCCTTCCTGATGTCCTCTTCGTCTTGTCGTCCTCTTCTACAGTGTCATTCCTTCCTGGCATCCTCTTTGTCCTGGTGTCCTCTTCGTCCTGGCATCGTCTTCGTCTTGTCGTCCTCTTCTACGGCAGGTAGCTCCATCGGCGATATTTCAATGAGTCTCGTTGTTATGTTTGACTGCTAACATTAATTAATTTCTTCATAAATTGTTCACTCACAATGATTATAAATTTCACTCGTACAGTTTATTTTTAATTTATACTTTATATTTTCTTAATCTCAGGATTAATATGGGTATTAATTAATGTGGTGCGTTTAATGTACACCTTCCACGATATCTTGAAGTGTCTTTAAATTCCCTAAGCGGATATCTTAACTTACACGAAAACAGCACTGTATTATATTTTAAATTTTATCTAAATATTTTACCCACTTGGTTCTTAACGCAAAACTTCGTTAAGCATTACCAAGGTTTATTATATATATGAGATATCTACGTTCGTAAGAGAACAACTCTCTTCACCGGGCACAACTTCCCCTTGCAACTTCTACAGACAGACTGTGTCCATCCTAACTCTACAACGAATGAATCTCACTGAATTTAGTGTATTCTGATAGGCTAAGCCCAAGTCACATGATTGATGGAACAAACAGATATACGAATTTCCTGAAAAACTTTGTATAATTTAGCAAAGTCCTGCATGGAAATTATCTACAAATTTTATTACCCTATCTTTGATAAGAGTTACAATTGACTTTTTCTTCACTAAAAAAAAAAACATTTCTAAAATAGTTATGAACCTCAGAGTATACACAAATTGAAGCTATTTACCTAAATAATTCCTTGTCAAAGTTTCATGTCAATCGGTTTACTACCACTGAAGCTATAGCGATCACAGATTATCACACCCGCACACGCACACAAATTCTCCCAAAAAATACATGACCATATAGAACACCTTTTTATGAAGAGTTTGGTATACCCTACATGCTTATTCATTTCTAAATACAAAACTTACGACTAAAAGACAAAATATTACATACAACAAATTTAAACAAGAAAATGCTCGTCATACATGTGCTCTGATATAAACAACATAGCTTATCATCCTGTGTTCTGTTGCAATATATATATTGCAACGATGCAGCCATACACTATATTAGGCATTAATTTGAATAAATATAAAATTGTTAGAATTATTATAAGTTAAGAGTAAATGGACAGGTCTGAGATTGTAAAAATATTTCATTGTTAGATTAGAGGAGAAATTAACCTGTTCCGACAGGCAGTGAACACCTGCTCAATTGTATGTGTGTTACGCGTGTATCTTGTGTGTGTTAGTGATGCATGTACAGACAGGAATCTCAGCAACCCGCCCAAGTAATTAATAAAATAATTATTTTAATTCACTGTGTGAAAACTAATTAGTGTATAAACAAACCAAAGGCACCAAAGTGTGTGTAAATTTTATAGTTATCCCCAGTGAAAAAATGACGTTAATAGGACACGCTACGCGAAGTCAGTGCGAATTAAACGTGCCAAAAAATATGCAAATTACCCTATGATGCTCAAATTAATACAGTGAGTGCTTAATCAAATGTGCTATCTCGATTCCGTGCAAAACATTGCTATTTGCTAATAATTGCAAATAGATGAAAAGGTTCGGGAGTGGGGGCTATCAGGTGATATGCAGGTCTCGACACGAGGATTTTGGAGCCAACTGGCGCGGAATCTCGAGAGGGTATAAATTGAGGGTTCGAATAAAACGTTCGTTAAGTATGTGACAATATTCCGGAAAACGTAAAGTACCGGGATCGTTTAAGTCTACCAAGAGTATCTACGGAGAAGCTACCAGAGCAACGATGTTTAAGATCTACCTTGCAGCAGATAACAACTCTCTGAAGCGGACCACACACACTGCTGGAGAACGACGCTGGACTATAGACATATCCAGGACCACGCCAGGACAGGAGGAATGGAAAACTAACTCTGGACAACGCTGGACCCCGTCAATAAGTCTTAAGATCATCAGAACTCGAGGTGACATGCATAATGCATTTTAAATGATTTTAAAAAGAGCTCACAAAGACTATATTAAAAGACAATAAATTGAAACAAAGAAAAAATTATAATTGGAAATAATATTTTAGGAATGTAGATAAATGTTTAGTCATAAGAATGAGCGATCGCATATAAAGAAATAATAAAAAAAAGAATTTAAAGTTGAGAGAGTAGATTTTGTTTATTAAAGTAAATAGTTAAATTGATTTGATATTTGCATTATATAAAAGAATAATTTAAATTTGAATATTAAAACAAATGCCAGTCTAAAAGTAATTAATATAAATTCAAATTAATTTTAAACATTGGTATAGACTGAGCGAGTTGAGATCAGATCTGAATTAAAAGAATTCAGTTCAAATTACATTTTAATTTTATATTTTATTAGAAAATCAAATTATTAACAGGTCTAGATTAAGATTATTAACATGTCTAGATGTAAGAGGGTTTTTAAATATGTGTAACACTGCATAGTATAAGAGAGAAACATTTAATAATGAGCAATATCGTGACCGAAGGTTATTAATGATGTTTATGATTATTTATAAGATTGGGTAATCAATAAATATGAATTTTAAATACTCATAAATATAATACTCTTATTATAATTACACCTGAACCCCAATTATACATACAACCTACATTATATAATTTGTGTCGTTACATTAATGTCACCCATGAACGTGGGACCCGAAACGCCTACATTTATGTATTTGTATCATAATATATATATATATATATATATATATTATATTTAATTTTTATAATGAATTTACCTCAAGATATTTCTTTCCTTATTAGGAACATGTTTCAGGTACCACTGTGTACCCATCCTCAGCCTTCCGGATTTTGTGTCTGGTGAAGTACATGTGTGTTGGCTGGTTGTTATTGTGGCTTCCTGTTGGCTTCTGGTACTTTAAATTGGTATTATTGTGTGTGATTGTGGTATTGTAGTATTTTGTGTATTTTCGATGTTGAGTGCTTTGAAAATTGTGTCATGTTTTGTATTGATTTGTATTTGTTCAGGTATTAGTTTGTTTTGTTTTATGTTTGTATATTTGTAAATTTTTCCAAATGTTCATTATGTTTCCTTTGTGTGGTATGTTTTATTTGTGTCATGTTGGTTATGTTTGGGAATTCATGTCCAGTGTTTATTGCATATATGGCCAAATTAGATTTGTATATTTCTGGTTTTTTGTATGCGTTTAGTTGTTCAAAATAATGTTTTTTCAGTTGTTTTTTGGTTTGTCCTATGTAACATTTATTGCAATCTTTGTATTCAATTTTGTATATACCATTGGTTGTTGTATTATCTTTGTTGTGTGGGTTATTTAGTTTTTGTAGATTATTTTTGTTAGTTTTGTATGCTATTTTAATGTATGTGTTCTTAAACAGTTTTGTTAACTTTGTCATTTTATTATTTATGTATGTAATGTGGCCCATTTTTTATTGTTGTTATTATTTTTGTTTTGTTAATTTTGATTATGAACAAAGTTAATTCCTGTTAATAAACAATTTACATTTCTATTTAACACTTTTTAAAACAAACAACTAATAAATATTATTTAAAGAAAATTAAAGAATTCCGACTCAGCTCCGGAACTCAAACATTATTAATAATAAAAAATAGTAAGCAAGGGGAGGAATAGAATCTTGTCGTTACAGATTGGCGCTTCCAACGTGGAGCATAAACAGATTACAACTACGGTTTCAACTTCATAAAAGTAATCTTTAACTAGAGATTAATAATTAATAAATACATACAATTAAAAGAAGAAGGAGGAAAAGATATTTGTTGTTAGAGATTGGCGCCTGCAACGCAGGGTTTTACAAGTAAAAGTATTTAAAAGGCGTGAGAGTATTTCAACATAATTAAACCATAAAAATACGAAAAATACATACAACATTAGACGAAAAGAAGCGATAGTTTTACTGTCATTATATTACAATATATATATTGCAACGGTTCAATTTTAATTATAACTAATAAGGATATTGTGAGTGTGTAAAATTACAAACACGTATATTATGGAGGAGATGAAAAATTATTTATTATACACAAGAATATAGTGTTTTAAGATGTATATTGTATTACAACTTGTCATGCATTTATATTTGGAATAATAGTTTATATTGTTCGATAATATATCGATTTTACTTGGTTGATGGTACGTCCTCCGTACGTGCGATCCTCTTCTTCCTATCGTCGCTCCCATCCTGGCGTCCTCTTCTTCAGCGTCACACTCCTTCCTGGCGTCCTCTTCGTCTGGTAGTCCTCTTCTACGGCGGGTTGCTCCAGCGGTGATATTTCGATCAGTCTCGTTGATGATTATGTCTAACTGTTAACATCAATTAGACTCTTCACAAATTGTTAAACTCACAATGATTATTGTTTTTACTCGAAACAGTTTATTATTAATTGATACGTTAAATTTTATCAATCTCAGGGTAAATATGGGTATTATTTAAATGCGGTGTATTAATCGCACACCTTCCAAGAAAGCTTGAAGTGTCTTTAATTCCCTATGCGGATATCTTAAACTAACACGAAAAAGCACTATAATATACTATAAATTTTATTTAAATAATTAACCCACTCGGTTCTTTACGCTGAACTTCGTAAAGAATACCAAGGTTTATTTTAAGTTAGATTTTTTATGTTCGTACGAGAAAAACTCTCAAACGCCGAGCACAACTTCACCTTACAGATGCTACAGAAGAACTGTGTCGATCCTTACTCTACAGCGTATGAATGTTACTGAATTTAATGTCTTCCTATTGGTTAATTCGAGGTCACATGTTTGATGCTTTCAAAAGATACAGAGTTTTCCTGAAACAGTTTGTATAAATCCGCACTAATTTGCATTGAATTTATCTACAATTTTTATTACCCTATTAATGATCCGTTTCAATTTGAGTTTTTCCTTACTTAAAAAACCATATTTCTAAAATAGTTATGCACCAAAAACGACAAAATATTACATAAAACCAATTTAAACATAATAATGTTCGTCATCCATGTGCTTAGATACAAATAACATAGCTTATCATCCTGTGTTCCATTGCAATATATATAAAAGCAATACATGATGTTTAAAAGTGTTTTGTGTAATTACAAAAGTGTTATGTACTTGCAGCAATGCCGTTTGGAGCGGCAGGCATTTGGACCAGTGTTTTCACTGGAGTTATTTGCTCACGCTGGAAGGCTATATGTTTCTCATGGGACGTCTCCATCAGTCTCAGATCTAACAGAATTACTACAGCTATGTGGAGGAAGAATTGTAAATAATGTGGATTCAGCAGATATTGTAATAGGTAATGATATCCAGCAGTCAAAAAGTGAAGTTCTGCTTGTGTCAGAGAAATGGATTCTTGATTCAGTTACTAGGAACACCCAATTAGATCCACACAGATACAAAATTGTTACATGATAGTATCGTGTATGTATAATGGATAAATACTTTGTATTTATTGAAATTATGAATCTGTTGCCATTTTCTGTTTATTGAATAGTTATTGAACTGGTAAACAATATAATTTGAGTTATTATACAGTTTCATTATTAAGGATCAAATTACATCCTTGGACACAATTGTTAACTTACTAATAGTACAAACGTGTACTAATCATAAATCATAATCACTCATGCATTGTGTCACAGCTGTAATAAAATAGTGAACTGACTGATAATATCTCAATATATTGTGAAGGAGTATGTATTAAAATCAACGTATGTGATACGTGTATTAACTCACAGTGTCGAATTTTCTCTACACTATTACATTGATATCCAGCTGAGGTGAATTAATTAATTCCTGAACTTTATTTAGCTGGGACTCGGAGAGACAGCTTAGAGTTGCTTCATTAAGGGCAGGGGTTACATTAACGGTAATGCTGTTGTTAGGTTTAACATATAACATAGTGGGCAAAGTGATTTATTATCGTTAACTGATATACTGTTAAGGGGGAATTATATCACTCTTTCACAGAGACAAGATAGATAGTACTATTTCTCATTACCCTCTCCCCCAAAAAACTCCTGAACAATGTTCTTAATGATGAAAACCACAAAAGCTTATAAGTGAGGGTGGTTGTATAATCAACACGTCCCATAAGCTTTGATGGAAAATGCACACAAATGAAAATATTAAATTAAATTTTTAACGTAGCCGTAAGAGTATTTTCCCTCATGACTTAAGCTAAGTAAATACAAATAGTACTTATTGACTCAGTTATGTTATGAATGCTGTGCCTGTTGTATAGCTTAGCAATGGTTACACTACACTGTCTATTCCATCTAAGCAATTCAGCTCTAGTAGTTTTATAGTTTTATGACAATTTTATATTCCGGTACAAATTTGTATTTGCTGAATTTGCTGTTAATGTTACGAGTGTTGTGGTCAAACATTAATACATATTTGCTTCATGATGTGAACAGCCCTGTTAAGCAGTAAAAAGAACTAAAGTTGTTTGGAGTTTTTGTGTGATACCATTTAAAAAATTATTCAGAAGGTGGGTTTTGTAAGTGAGTTTTTGAAAGTATGCCAACTATGTACATATTAGTTTTCACGAATGTTTACGTGTACAAGAATTCAGTTGTGAATATGTTATTATACCTTTACTTACACATGTACATACTGATGTTTGAAATATGAAAGGAATCCATTTTTGTTTTATATTCATACCCATATCATCAGCTAATATAATTATAATGCCAAGTGTCTGTAGGGTTTCAACAGAAATAAATTGCTGTTAATAGTGTAATCATTTTGAATATATTTATTAAAATATGCAAAATCAAATTTTAACAAAAACTTGAAATTATTAAGTCTGTAGTAGGGAATTATGTACTTTGATGATAACAGGTATGTATACAGTAATGTTTCCTATTTCAGTCAGGACAGTAATGTTATGATTGTGATTTGTCTTGTACAATGTTGTGATTTGCAGAAGAATAAAATTGTGTAGGTGTGTCTTTTATATGGAGAGTTGTTTACAAACAAAAGTATTGAATTTTGTACGGAATATAAATTTTAATGTTTGTGGAAATTTGTGTGTGCTTTAGTGAGTAGTGGTGTGATACCTGAGAGGAATAGTAGAAGGAAGTATTTTCCAGTATTATTTCTTGACTATTATGAATAATTGCAGAAAAAAAAATAAAACATGAAGATCTGTTTTGGACCACATTGTGAGTTCTGTTTCAATGCCCTCCCCCCAAAATTTAGAAATAATATATTCAAATTAAAAGTGTGAAAAATATCTTCTGATCTATCAGTAAATGGCACCAGTTTTTTGTATTAATACACCATAACAACATATAACATTTTTGTGTTAACATTATAAATTAAATAAATTTCAAAAATATTATTTTTTATTTAATTGGTTGATCTCCAACAGCAACTTCTACTGGCACCCAAGTAAAGTATCATTTCTTAAAGTATAACATGCCCACAGCCAGAGGGGACCAGAACAGGTGCTGCCCAACGTGGAATAAATTTTGCCTGACCTTATTTTATAAACATCTTATTGAATTTAAATATTTGGTAAATATTATTAAACAATACGAATTAAAAGTTCCATTAATACAAGTAGGAAAATAAATGAAGTTTTCGCTACTTGAACTTGTGTGGCTTGTTACGTAATTACCAACCCATTATGAAGTTTGTTGGGAATATGTATGTTGTTTTTGGAATAGAAACAGTGTTAGTTTTGTTAGAAGGTGATGAGCTTTTGTATTAGTATGGTGAGGGAATGCAACATTGGGAAATTATGAAGGTGAAGTGACTTTTACTGCTATGTATAAACGTTTGTTTTTAAACAAAAAGCCTCGAGTAGAAAACAAAGCAGATAGTCTAGAATTTCATTGACCTAAAGTAACTAACATGTAGAGGCTGCGGTTCTTTTCTTGCCTGTGGAAGACTGGGAACATCATTCTGATTCATAAGCCTAAGAAGCTGCCAATGCTTTCTGGTCTAAAGTAAGCTTTGAAGACTTTTTTCTATCCAGCAGTATGGTTTCACCAAACGGAAGAGTATCAAAGGTGCTATATTGGATTTCACGTCCAAGACATGTTCAGCATAAACCAAAATTATAGAATTACGAAGTTAGTTTTAAAAACTTTTGACCTTGTAGATTGTCAGCTTTTATTACAAAAACTAGTATCAGCTGAGATTAGAGGTACACCAGGGCCAGTTAACTCAGCAGCGGGGTGCAGAGAGTACAAGTTAGAGATTAATATAGTCATGACTATGAAGTCACATGAGGTGTCTTGCAAGGTTCAGTATTGTTACGACGGTCTACTGATCGTCATATGGTACAGTGGAAAACAAAATACAAGACACCAGTGAAGTCACTAATATCCAGCTTTAATTGTCACAGATAACAGTTTACAATCAACTTGTACAGTAATTCAAGTTAAACTAGTTCACACGCAACAACAATGTCAATTTATAGAGTTCCACACAATTATTAACACGATAATTCTTTACTTCGACAAACACTTGATCCACGCTAACAAAAATCGCTCAAACACAATTATCATGTTATAGTATATCTCAATCTACAACATAATAATTAATAAAAAGACACTTCTTACCTTCTCGTATTCCAGGGTTCTACTACACACAAACTCGTAGTCTATAAACGTGATTTAGGGTTTACTTTATGAATGAATTCGACTCTCATTTCTTGTCAACTAACTCAGCTTTTATTAAACATTTTACTAAGCATTCTCATAAAACAATAATAGAACTTCGTTTTATTATAATCTTCAGAATTCTAATCCAACAGACTTTAACTTTGAGTCCGAGACCCCATTTAACATAAACACACAAAATTTAGCATTTTTTTGTTTCTTATTAAATTAAATATTACTTAATGATTACTTAAATTAAATAAAGGCAACCCAGTAATTGCTCATACCCACACAATTTCATACCTTTTCCTCTTTTAATTTAGCACTTTCTGATTTTTTAAACTTTTCAAAATGATATTTATGTTATACTGTTACTTGGCTGTGGGTGTCCTTGTAGACCACGTGTTGCACATATTTCATTTTTTAGTCACTGGTTTTCCGAATTTAGTTCTCACTTTTAATAATTTTTTATATCGCTGACGATTAATAGATGTTACTCATTTTCTGACCACTTTAGATTTCTAGTTAAATCACATTTTAATAACTTTTTCGGCCCGTGAGCCTGGATATTGAACCGCTGCCTTTTATGGTTTATTTATACTTTTCCTGTTCACATTATTACATTTTCACTGTTCCGTTTGGTCGGTTTACATTGTTGAGATTGGATTTTAAACGAAACACACGCCCACACAACTGCGCGGTTTCATGGTTATTTGCCGACTGACACCGACTTCAACGCTTTTCCAGATGGCCAAAACGTTCTCCTGCTCGCCTGCTTGCTTTGGGATAGGCCAAACGGGCGTCACGTGATATCTCATTAAGCCACGCTAATTACTGTAGATTCGCTCTGGCTGACTAGCGAACCTCATACGTGACAATTCATCTGTTCGCGCAGGCATACGCGCACTCTTACACATTCCACAGCATCAGGAATTGCCCCAACCCTATCTGACCGAACAAACGTGCAACTGGGTGTTCCACAAGTGAACGCTGCTCTGAAATCGAAACCTAGTCTGGGCGAGTCCCCGTCTTTACCATTTCTTATTTATTAAAAGAAAACCCCTCAAATCTGTCCTGTTACAATCACTGTTGCACACCACTATAGAAAATTATTCCGATTAGCACTTTCAAGCTTCACAGCTCATCGTCAGATCGGAAATCATGTAACTGAACTGACAGCCCAGCTGCTATAGCTTTATATAGGTTGCACAGAGGTCCACTACAGCTTTCCCTCCTTACTGCATTCTGCCGGCTTAATGCGTATCTCAAAGAACACCTACTTGAATGATGCAACACCTGCCACACTGGACGGGGGGAGTGGAGAATGTTCTACGTGGTTCGATACCATACTCATAACAGTATTATCTGCAACCATATTCTTAATATTTATTAATGACTTGCTTGTCCAAAATTTCCATGGTAGAATTATTGCTTTTGCTGATGACATTGCTCTCCAGTACAAAGAAAGTGAATGGTTAATTATTTATGATATCAGATAATATTTAGGTATGTTAAGTAAATAGTGTGAATGGAGTGGCATGATTGTTAATATGGGTAAAACCAAGATACTAAATCTTGATTTCCACTAGTTTCAATTTTCAAACAATTTCATTTCACACATATATACTTGTCAAAATCAACTAACATGTGTTTGTCTGTCTGTTGACAAGAAGATGAAATAAGTATCTAGAAAACTTACCCTCAATAATAAAGTAGCATCTAAGAGTCACATATACTGTAGAAACTAAAAATCAAACTAAGAAAAAAAGATATTTTTATTCATTCAAAGGTATTCCGCTCTTTTTCACTTGAGGCTTCAGTATGGCATTGAATTGTGTGGTAGATGCCTGCTTGTCTGTCTTAATTGTTTGATTTCAACCCAAAAGTGTTTTTATTCAGATTTACACTTTCCAAAACAGATTCACTACTGCATTTTGTCAATTTTCTCAAAATAAAAGTTTATGCCTAAGACACTTATTTGTTTATAAAGTGCAGAAAGTATTTTATGCTGGGTATAGACACATTTTATTGCCTTTCAAGATTAAACAGATCAACAGAATTAAATTGTTAAAAAAAACTAATTCTTGAGGGCTAATTCACAAAAACTGATTATGTGACAAAAGTAGAAGTGTAGCATTACCCAAGTCAAGCCAGAGTTCGTACATATTGTTGGAATGATAATTTTATGTCTGTTATTTACTTATTTGTTAGTTTTTTACTTGTATGCGAAACTGTAAAATTATAATTAACATTTAAGACGGTGAATGTAATAAACTCTGGGCTATTGGTCCATGGTCCACTAATGTTATTAATTTCAGACGTTTCGTCCTCACCTCGGAAGGCCATCTTTAGTGCTGCGGTTAACTGATAAACATTGTGTCAGTTGTGTGAATTGTTTTATGCACTGAAGATGGCCTCCAGAGGTGATGCCAAAACGTCTGAAAATAATAACATTAGTGGGCCACAGTTCAATAGCCTGGAGTTTATTACAATAACTAATGACTCCAGCCATGAAAACCTTACATATAGAAGATTTAAAACACTTTTATGAATTGTTTAGTTTATATCTGATAAGAATTCTGTCTTGTTTATTTAGTTATTTAAGATAATATTGTAGTAAAGTTAACTCTATCACATCACACATATTTTTTTGTTTTTGTTTGATACTGATTTAAATGTTGTATATGAGATTGTTATGTGCATTCAACCAATCACCATATACTTAGTACATGGCTGGTTTAATTTCCATATGATACTGTGATCAAAATATGTAAATTTTATAGAAATAAAACTGTCTAAATTGAACATGTTTAAGCTGAAGTGCTTTAGATTCCTTTTCTCCTTTTCAAACCTTAAAGTAGTTATTTTCCTTTTTGATTTAAGTTTATTACTCCATAAACATCAGTAATGTGCCATTTTTTTCTTTTTACTTATGAACTTTTGAAAATATGAATGTATTAAGTTCATAAGTCAAGAACTTTCTGTATAATGTAGTATAGTGTGTACAGTATAATTAGATTCACATACATTCTGTATGGAATATGGAACAAACTGTAGTAGAACCTTGCTAATCCAAAATTCCAATAAAACTGAACATCAAAACTTTGGCCAACTATCCTAAAGTAGTGTGGTCATTCTTTAAAAAGTTAATGAAAATAGAAGAAATTAGTTTAAAATTTGTTGATTGAAAATATTTTCAAATTGCGTTCAACAAATAACAACACAACTTGTAGCCGCACATAGAGTTTGTAATTAAGATAATTAAAAAATTGGAAATGTAGATGTTAAGAAAGGGTAACATTTTGAAACAGAATTATAATTAAATATGAATTACTCTGAAAAATGCAAAAAATTGAGCTTTATAAATATTTGAAAAATTAAATTATCACTATGTGCTATCTTGTTTCTTAGTTTACTAAACATTATTAGTACTTGATAGACATTAAATGTTTAGTGGTCACATGAAATGGTAAACTAAAACATGCAATGTGTTTAAATACACTTGTAAAATAAACTTTAAATAATCATTTTTATTTTTATTATTATTTTTTTTGTCAGAGAGAAGTAAACTTTGGAAACATTTCAATGTTTCATCAATTCCATGTGATCATTATAATGTGGCAGTAATGAACTGAAATGTTATAAATAGCAGTTTGTTATAGTGTAGTGATGCCATTACCTTTATTGACCTATATATGACACTTTTATTTCAATGATTTTGTCAACTCACTCCCTTCTGAGTTGTCTTTTTTCTATGGACTGTGAGAGCAGCGTTGTTATCAGTGTGAATTTGATAGTCATGGTCATCTCAGTCTGTTGTTATAAATTTCAGCTACTTCTTTGTTTTATGAGATCTGGTTTTCTATGGTCCAAAGACCACTCAGCCTTTTATTATTATTTGTTTCAATGTTTCCAGCAATGAAAGGTTTACTTTTTCTCAATAAAGGTGTATCTGAGGATATAAAAAAAATTTATACATTGGTACACAGTGTAAAATATGTGTTCAGTTTATATATTGCAGGAGCATATTTAAGGGAGGGTTGAATGGGACTGGAATCCCCTCCCCAGAGGGTTGAAAAAGTTGACAAGAAATTTTGTTTGTTAATCTCTTAATTTGTAGGCTTTTTATTATTTTTTCAGCTGTGTACTCTAATACAGTAGTAACTCTTTTTAAAGTATACAAACAGACATATAACACAGCATTTGCATATACATTTGCAATATGAAATATAGAAAAATTAATTCAGTGACCCTGGAAAGTTGTTAATGAAATTACCAAAAAATCAAGGCGTATTAAACTGTAAAACATTTTCAACCAGTGTATCTTTTTTGTGTATAAAATTTTCTTGGTTTACCTCTTTTTTTTTAAGCAAAATGTCAATAAATATCTTGCAAACAATGTTTCAATAGCACATCTTTTTATTGTGGTGTTACCTTTTAATGGGATTTATTTCAGGATGTTATCAACGTTTTTCAGCACTTTGAAGATTATAATATTGATTAGTCTTAACATATTTTTTCTTTTATATGAAGCTGACATGACCGGAGATTTGTAAATGGTATTTTTATGAGATCTGGTTTTCTATGGTTCAAAGACCATTCAGTCTTTTATTATTATTTGTTTCAATGTTTCCAGCATGAAAGGTTTACTTTTTCTTGGATTCTGTTGTCCATGACGTGTCCGTTACTTAACTAAATATAATTAATTCACTACCAACTCGGAACACAAAGTTTTTATGAGTAAAAACGTAAAAGTTTTACCTTATAGCCTGAACCAGTTTTCGCTTTTAAAAAGCTTCAGAGGCTGCCGTTGGGAGCACTGTCCATCTTGTTCTTGGCGACGGTATCGACTTTTGAAGGATTGATGTTGTGTGTGTGGGGTGTGATATGTTCGAATAATGCGTGTGATTTGAATTGTGTCTGTTCGTTTAGGATGTTGTTTTTATGTGTTTTCACATGTTACGAGTAGTATATTTCCAATTGTTCAAGAGTGTCTAGTTTTCAGCCTTTTGTGTGTACATGTAGAATGTCCATGTTATTGTCAATGTTTTTGTGTGTGTGGTTTGCTTGGGGCAAACTCACAGATTGCCTGTACGTACGTATTATAATTTATAATGTATTCAACAAGCAGATTGCAAAAAGTTCTTCAATCCCAAAACAAAACAATAATTCAAAACTGTCATTTTGTGTATTTCACTCATTCAATATAATGTAATTTTCTATATACGTAACTCGATGTTTCTTGGAGCAATAATATAATATTGTGATACTATTCAATATAGTTTCTTCTGCAAGTAGAGTTGCGCTTTTGTTTCAACACCTAATATAATAATATCACAATAATATAATATAAAACTTATATTTTTTGTGTGACAGAAAATAAATTATACATTTTGAAATAGAATAATTTTTGTTAATTTGCTTCTAACGGAACTACTTTTTAAAATCTCAGTTTCATTATAATATTTTGCATAATTATGAAGTCGTACATTAAAATACATATTAGAGATTGAATCAATCAGTTCCCACTCATGGGGCGTAGTTCCGTACTCGTAAGACAATGACTGTTTAAATGGAATATCCGCTTGTTTTAATAATTAAAGTAATAAAATACTTTTGACATTCCTTTTCATGGCATCATGATTATTAATAGTTAAATAGTTAAAAGACTTTTCACACGTTTTAATTACTCGAAACACTTCATTTGATGGTAATGTTAATGTACCCTTTGAAAAAAATTTTTTGAAGGATAAATAATGTAACCATGCTACTTTTATTTGTGTATTATTTAATTATGTATTAGTGCTATGATATTAACCATTAATTATGTTAATTAGGTTAATGTTGGTCTTTTTGGTATTTTAGTGTAGAGAGAGGAGGAGAGATTATCGTCGGTTAGTGCTATTTGAATATTCCCGCACTTCTGGTTAATGAGCGATCAGCTCTAACCGTACTCTGGCAGTTGTAGGTTATTTTCTCTTCTCATTGTCGGCAGGCTATATTCTCCTATGTACCTGCTCGCTCCCACTAATACCTGTAAACACACTCTTAGCCTATTTGCAAGTATTAAATAATAACTTTTATAGGTAATTATTGATTTTTATTTTCTGTTTATTGGTTCAAAAAAATGTAAATGGTTCGGTCTTGGGTCGACCTTGACAGGTTCGTATCGATTCGTTACTTGAATCTGACCTTCAACAAGTTTCAAATAATTATAATGCAAATTAATAATCTCAGGGCTTGGGTTCTTTGGGCTGTTAAGAAGTCAGAAATGTTTTAAAAAGGCGTACAACACATTACAAATATATAAAAATAAGAAATCTTAATTATTAATGTTAACAAATATGAAAGTTATGTTTTTAACTAACTGCGTCAACGACAGACTTTGTCTGCACTGGAAAATACCTGCTCAACAAGATGGCCACCCTGGTCAGTTAACTAAAAGACATGTGCTTCCTCCATTTTTTTGTTGAAATAAAATGTTATTATTGTTAACCACCGTATTAATGTTCAGTGGTTATCCTAATTACATTGTAGATAGTTTATATAGTGTAGTGAAGTTGATCTATGTGTAGTGTTGTTACAAAATTACTTTGGAAATATATTTACGTCACTTGTCGTATAATGCAGCAAGCCAGTCTTCTAGGATTTTTGATATTGGTGTAGATTTAAGCTTCCATCGGTCAGTGGTAGTTGGTTTATTTTATCTAGCAGTTTTTTAGTACGTTCTCCTCTTCTGTGGTTTTGTTTTAAGTCATTAATTTAATTTAAGTTTGATTATTTGTCTTCACTCTTTAGGCGTCAGCTATACAGTTTTGACCTTTTCTGTCTTGCGTTCAACAATACAATCCTAATTCTTCTCGTCTTAGTAACAGTTTTTTGACCAGTAAACTCTGGCTTTGATTGGTCAGTTTGCACGAACTTGAGGTCAAGCGGCATATAGTACTGAAAATCATATCCTTGCCTTCCATGTCAAAAAATACTCCTTTGTTACATTTTGTTTAAGTTAAAATTAATTTACATAGTTTTGTTCCTATTACAAAGATCTACATTTTGGTACATAATTTTATATGGGTTGACTTTATAATAGGCGTTTTTACACCTTTACAAGAATTCTAAATCTGGACCATAGTACTGCCCTAACTTTTATTATACAATATTTAATTTTTGTCGGACTAATTTAATTTGGTTCACAATTATTCTAAAACTTGTGTCTTACTTAAATTTTGGTCCTTTTTTATTAGTTTGCCAATGTTAACTCGTTATTTATTCATTTCTGACTTTACTTTTCTCTATATTACCTATCTGGCCTATGCCTTAAATTGTCATTATGTTTTAAATGATATTATTAATTAATCGAATACCTCCTTTGAACCCTTTAGCCTGATTACAATATTGTTACAAATGTTTTGACATCTTAAATTGCCTTAAACATTAATTAAAATACTAATAAAACATGTTAACATCCTAACTCATAATATTGCCTTCGTGGCTAGGATTATGCTTACAATCTATCAAACAATAACAAAATATTTGGTGTACCGCTGTATTATTAAATGGTAACACAGAATTGCCTATAGGCTTATTACTGAACAATAAAATAAGTCTCATTACTAATTCAATCATGAGTCTTTTACTTAATACTAACACCAATGCCTATCCTTTAGTTTTTTTTAATGGTATCACACTCTACTGATTTCTTTTATTGTCACTTTAGTTTATGGCGCTCATCATCAGAGAATGTCATAGGGAATTCATTTATAGTAGTTTATTGTTTTAGGTATGGGGAAATCATTAAGTCACACAGTCCTATCTGTCGCTCAATGACTGGCACTGTTTGTCACTTGTTACAATTAGCACTTTTACAAAGTTTAATTCTTACTTACTACAGTACAGGGCTTTATTTATAACACCTGACTGTGTTGTACTTCTTTTATCATTTTATCCGTTTATTTTCCTACTCATTTTGGGTTTGTTTAAATAATTTCTTTGATTATTTGCATTATAATCTTAGTTATGTGGGGCTCTATTTATGTCGCATTACATAATGCCTCTCCTCCAAGACACGGTTATTTTTACTAGACTGGGGTTTGGGGAAAATAAGCTGTTACCTTAACGGTTCCTTCTTTATTCATTGCATTTTTTCATTTCGGTGACGTTGTATGTCCCCT
Organism: Magicicada septendecula; assembly: GCA_034769895.1. Taxonomy (NCBI): domain Eukaryota; kingdom Metazoa; phylum Arthropoda; class Insecta; order Hemiptera; family Cicadidae; genus Magicicada; species Magicicada septendecula. Next base: position 1,140,660,317 of record CM068367.1, read on the forward strand.
TTATCTTCTTGGTATGTGGGTTCACGAGTACATAGGTGTTGTTGTTATTGTTTGTGGTTATTAGGAACGGTCCATGATATAATAGCAGCAACTTCTTCATTATGCCTTCTGCCCCGCTCAGCTGCTGTCTGTTTCTGATTAACACTTTCTCTACAACTTCAAACTTGATTTCGTGTGTTTCCCTTTTGTCCCGTCTTCTCTTCTTTAATTCTATTTTATGTAATATCCGGTTGTACACTCGGGTTAAATCTACTCCTTCACTTGGGATTTCTGGAAAATTTATTATTTCAGTTATTTGTCGGGGTGGTGGCTTGTTGAACATTATTTGGTATGGACTGATTCCCAGGGTTTTGTGGCATGCTAAATTCAAATACATTTTTGCGTTAGGGACATATTCACTCCATAATCTATGGTTCTCGTGGCAGTACGTCCTGAGGATTCTACCCACTTCTCGTAGTACTCTCTCGGCAGGATTGCTCGAAGGGTGGTAGATAGAAGTTTTATAAGTTTTAATATTTTTATTCAGCATTTCCTCTCTCCACTTCCTACCTTTGAACTGAGTTCCATGGTCAGTGACGATGGTTTCTGGGGTTCCAACATCAATTACATATTTTTCATTGATTATTTTAATAATGACGTTTGTTGACGCTTTACTGATTGGGTATAACTTTGTGTACTTAGAAAAGTGATCCCACACTATTATGATATACTTATATCGACGCCTACCACTTCGGGGAAATGGCCCACAGATGTCGAGAAATATTTTCTCCAGCTTCCTGTTTGAAGTGATTGTTATTAGCGCTCCTTCTTTCCTGGAGTTGTTTATTTTAACTTTTTGACAAATGACACATCTTCTCACAATTTGCCTAACTCTTTTATTTATACCCTTTATGAACACATGCTCTTCTAGGGCATTGACCACCTTGGCGGGTCCCATATGACCGTACATATGATGATAATTTTCAATTAGTCTCTGTTCCAATGATTTTGGGATATATAATTTCCATTGATTATTTTTAGTATTGGGCTTAGTAAATATTAGTCCTTTATGTAGTTGGTAAAATGGTGTTATCTTTAAGTCATTATTCAGGATGCGTTCTCTGATCTGAGCTAATTTTTGGTCTGTGACTTGTTCTTCTTGGATCCTACCCAGTATATTTGCAAGTTCTTTTTTACTTATTAATGTGTAGTACACCTTCCCGATGTCTTCTCTATCTACTTCAAAAGTGCCCTTTTCCAAGTTCACTCTTGATAGAGCGTCCGCAACTGTGTTCTTTTTTCTGGGTACGTATTCCCACGTGATGTGGTATTCTTGCAGTGCCAAGATCCAGTGAGTGACCCTTCCATGGCTTAGTTTGCATCTTTGTAGAAAGGAAATAGACTTATGGTCAGACCTCACCGTAATAGGATATCCCAATATATAAGTTCGCAATTTATTGCAAGCGAAGACTACACTCAGTAGCTCTTTTTCTGTGACGTTGTAGTTATGTTCGCTCTGGTTAAGCACACGACTGGCGAAACTGATAACTAGATGGTCTCCCTCATCACTCTCTTGATAGAGTTCCGCTCCTAGACTCATGTCACTTGCGTCGCAATTAATAAAGAATCTTCGGTTGAAGTTGGGATGGTGAAGCATGACCTCTAAAAATTTTTCTTTAATTGTTTTGAACGTTTGATCATCTTCACCCCACTTCCACTTGTACTTCGAGGATAATAAATGCTTAAAACAGGATGTTAATTTAGAATAATCTTTTTGAAACTTTCGGTAGTAGTTACAGATCCCCAATGATTGTAACTGTCTTACATTTCTTGGTTGTGGGAAATTCTGGATTGCCTCTACCTTGTCCGGAGACGTTATTATCCCTGTTTCAGTGAGTATAAAACCAAGGAAATTCAATTTATTTGTAAGCAGTTGTGATTTTTCTAACTTGAGTGTGATATTATTCTCTGCTAATTTATGTAATACCATCTCTACCCGTTTGCAATGTTCTTCCCAAGTTTTGGATGTTATAATTAAGTCATCTACATATACCGTGGCAAACTCCAACACCTCCCTGCCTAAAACTTGATCCATCACCTTTACAAATACCGCTACCGAATTTACTAGCCCAAATGGGAGTCTTTTAAATTGATAATTTCGGTCCTCGAAGATGAAAGCTACATATTTTCTGCTGTGTGGGTGCAGTTCGACCTGCCAGTATCCACATACTGCGTCCAAGATGGTCATGTACTTGCAATCCTTGAATCTCTTCGATCTCACCCGGTGACGTCCTGTCGTTAATAATATATTTATTGATTTGTCGTGAGTCTAGGCACAAACATACCACCACATCTTTTTTCTGCACTGCGACAATTGGACTCGTGAACGGTGATGAACTACTTTCAATTATATCCTGGTCAATCATCCGTTGTATCTCCTTCCTTACTGCTGGTTTCAAGGATTGTGCAATAGGGTATGATTTTTTATTAAAGTTTATTGGATGGTTGAAAGTCAATTCACTTATAAAGTTTTTAGCTTTACCGGGCAAATTTGAAAAAACTTTTTTGTACTTATTAAATACTGCTAGCAGTTGATCTTTCTGTTCTGTATTTATCTTCTTTGTATTTGTAACTTGAAACGAATATATTTCCTGTAACTTCTGAGTCCATATCTCTTCTTTTGGATAGTCTGATTTATGGTTCAATGTCTTCTTATCCTCCCTATCATTATATATCAAGGTGAACGTTTGCCGATCGTGAGTGGTGCAATTTCGGCCTACAATCTCACTCGACCATTGACCTTGTTCATGGTACAGCGTTACCTTCCCACTGCCCATATCAATAACAGCTGAGTGCCGCCGTAGCGTATCACACCCAATCATAACTTTGAATGGTAGCCCTTGGGCTACTAAGAACACCATTGGAATCATTTTGTCTTTACTAGATACTTCTATTTGTACCTGTTTCTTGATGGACTTATTTGCTTTACCTGTTGCTCCCATGATTATCATATTACTAACTGGTAGTGCAGGTATGTTTTCTTTACATGCATCTTTAATTCTGTTAAACTCTGTTTGATCTATTAGTGATATATTCGCCCCGGTATCAACCATTACTTCCGTCATTACCCCTTGCAACTTAGCAGTAATAAATATAATCTGAGTGTTATTGTTATTTGTAGAGAGGATGACACTTCTTCCATTAATTCGTCTCGAATGTTCTTCAAATAGTTAGTTTTCATATAGGTAGTTTCATTAATAGCACGCCCGTTCAATTCTCGCAGTGATGGGCCGGTCTCTGTTCTCACTGCCACATCTAGTTTTCCGCCCTGTTCTGAGGTTGGTTACCTTGGACAGTCTCTTCTTGGTTTCTTGGATGTCTATCTTCTACACTCCTATTCCTAGGTTGGTTTCTTCTGTCATTATCTTGGTATCCTCTACCGTTGTCAAAATTCCTTCTCCCTTCCCTATACCTATTATTATTATTATTATTACCATTTTGGTTGTAATTCTCATTATTATTATTATAATAGTTACGGTTATTATATGTATTACTATTATGATTATTATTACGTTGGTTGTGGTCGTTCCTATTGGCATGGTTTGTCCTTTGATGCTGCTCACGATTTTGTTCCTCCCTATTAAAAGTCGTTCGTTCATATTGTCTTCTTGACCTCCTGTAATAATCTTGTTGTTCATAATCCCCCAGCAATGCTTCCATGGCTGTTATGGTCTTGATCTGACCGCAAAGTCTAGCCTGGATGATCCCTTCATCAAAATGATAGGCCATTTTATTTACTAGACATTCTTCCAAAATGTGTGGTTCCAACTTGCGAGCTACACACACCTTACCCAGGAAATAGGCTGTTGGTGACTGACCTAGATTGAGATTATATTTTCCATTACTGAGATTATCTCTCACTATATTTTGTATTGATTCCGACCAGTATTTGGACCGAAAAGCTCGTTTAAATTCTTCATAGGTGTTAATTTCATTCCTTACCGCTGACCACCAATTGTCTGTTATTCCTTTGAAACCGTCATCCAACAAGGTCTTAATTATGCTCCATCTGTTTTCTTTCATTCGACTTAGTCCTTCGTTTACGCGTTCCAGAAATTCAATGGGGTTTTTCCTATAATCTTTGAAACTCACGCTGTCTCTGTTCTCTAGTGTGGTGTGGTGAGTACGGCATGTCGGTCTGATGTTTAGTCTATCCATTTCTTCCTGTATATTTAGTTGGATGTGTTGCATACTTTCTATTTTTTCTTTGTTACCATTTACCTGATTCTTCACTTGGTCTACTTCGTCACTTATTTTTGTCATTCTGCCGGACATATTACTTTGTATCGCATCCAACTTTTCGTGTGTTTCTTGGTGTATTGCCATTACCCTGACTTGACTGCCGTTTTCTACTTTGTCTTTTCTGGTCTCTACTTCTACTCTGAATTGTCCAATGGTTTCTTCAGTTTTCACTAGTCTTTCCTTGGCTTGTTGTACTTCTTGATTTATCTCTTCCCATTTCTGATTCACCTCCGCAATTTGTTGTTTAATGCTCATATTTTCCTCCATTTGATCCTTCATTTCTCTACGTATTTCCGTCATTTGTTCCTCTATCTTCTTACTCATCTGGGTATTGTTCTCTTCTATTTTTCTACTCAGTGTTTCCATGTTCTTTTGGTTATCTTCTTTTGTGGATTTATTAGTATCCTCTATTTTCTTACTTAATTTTTCCTTCAATGTTCCTATATTTTTCTGGTTATCTTCTTTTGTGGATTTATTAGTATCCTCTATTTTCTTACTTATCTACATCATTAGCCTTATCATTTCTTGCATGCCTACATTCTCAGTCTGTTTTGCTTCAACCGGTTGATTTTCTGGTTGATCGCCGACTATTACTTCTACTTCAGGTGCTGGTTGAACCTCCTTGTCACCCGCCTGTTGTTCCATCTCTGTGTCCTGGATCGTTTCTGTTTCTCGTTCCTGCTTACCTTCTTCTGTCTCCGGGTCCTGTGTCCTCTTCTTCGAACGACCTCTTGTGTGCATCCCTGAACTTATAACAGCCGCCTGCTAAAATTAGGTTGACTGTATTTTTGATAGCGGTACTACAGTCCGTAATTTTACCTAAATTCAGCCTCACTGGTTGGGCGCCATTCTGTAACCCTATTACTTTTACTTACCGCTACTTATACTATAATGTATTAGTACTGTATCGTGGTTTATTAATGATATTAACCATTAATTATGTTAATTAGGTTAATGTTGGTCTTTTTGGTATTTTAGTGTAGAGAGAGGAGGAGAGATTATCGTCGGTTAGTGCTATTTGAATATTCCCGCACTTCTGGTTAATGAGCGATCAGCTCTAACCGTACTCTGGCAGTTGTAGGTTATTTTCTCTTCTCGTCGTCGGCTAGGCTATATTCGCCTATGTACCTGCTCGCTCCCACTAATACCTGTAAACACACTCTTAGCCTATTTGCAAGTATTAAATAATAACTCTTTTATAGGTAATTATTGATTTTTATTTTCTGTTTATTAGTTCAAAAAAATGTAAATGGTTCGGTCTTGGGTCAACCTTGACAGGTTCGTATCGATTCGTTACTTGAATCCGACCTTCAACAAGTTTCAAATAATTATCAGTTATTTTCTCTATGTTAGCAGTCTTCATAACAATCCTTATGAAGAAGAAATAACAATTCTTATTTTCACCTTATTATAGAAGAAATAAGGTGGAAGAACAGGTCACGAAGGATGTAAAGAAATTGAAAAACAAAATAAAAGAAGATAATCTACTAGTTACTAAAGCAGACAAAGGAAATACTTCGGTTGTAATGAAGAAAGATTGGTACATAAACAAGACAGAAGACTTTATAAAAGAAGGCCCATATCAAGGTATAAAATATGATTACACAAGCAAATACCAAGCTCAAATTAAAAAAGTGTTAAAAGAAATAACATTCCTAAGCGATAAGAAGAAGAAATTACTTATAGAATCAAACCCGGAAGCGCCAAGGTTGAGGTGTCAACCAAAATTACATAAAGAAGGTATGCCGTTTAGGCCAATAGTTTCGTTTATTAATTCACCTAGTTATAAGATATCGAAAGAAGTGAGCAAGTTGCAAGGAGGTTATACGATTTTGAGGTAACATATAGTGTAGAAAACAGTAGAAATGTAATAGAACGGTTGAAGTTAGTAAAAATAAGTGAAAATACGAAACTTATGTCGCTAGACGTGTCAGATATGTTTACGAATATATTGGTTGAACATACTGTAGAAATTATTAAAAATAACAATTTAGGACAGTATCAGTACAAAAGTGATTTAATAAAAGTTCTGACAGTGTGCGTACACCAAAACTGCTTTAGGTTTAATAATAAGTATTACATTCAAAAGGAGGGGCTACCAATGGGTTGTCCGTTGTCACCAGTAATGGCGGAAATATATATGAATTGTTTTGAGAGGCGTGTCCTAATGGAATCAAAATATAAGGATAAAATAAAGGAATGGATAAGTTACGTAGACGACATTTTGGTGGTGTGGGAAGGAACAAATGAAGAATTCGCAGAACTAACGATTGAAATTAATCAAATTGAAAATAAAATTAAGTTCAAAGAGGAAATAGGTGGAGTACAAATAAATTACCTAGATCTAAATATAAAGATAGAGTGTGGTGTTTTTAAATTTGATGTATTTAGGAAAGAAACGTATACAGACTTAATTATACCTCAGGAATCATACCATCCCGTAAGTCACAAGATGGCTGCACTAAACTCATTTTGTTATAGAGCAATAAAATACTTAGAAGATGATTCATGTAAAACAGAAGAGTTAAAAAGAATAGAAGAAATAGCGAAAAATAATAATTATAAACTGGGGATAGTAGAGAAAATTGTAAAACGAATAGAAGGAAATAGTAGACAAGAAGAGAAGAAAGAAAAGAAATAGATAGGATCAATAACGTATCTGGGATTTCAAACGAAGAACATAATCAAGTGCTTTGAAAAACACAATATAGATGTAGCGGTAAAAAAGACAAAGACAATTTTTGATTATATAAAGAATAGTAGTACTGAAATAACGAATTAAAAGAATTACAGAAAAGCGGTGTTTATAAGTTGAACTGTAAACAGTGTGATAAGGTTTACCTGGGTGCAACAGGACTTAAGTTCGAAATTAGATTGAGAGAGCATGCGAGAGGAGAAGGAGACAGAACTACGAATTAGCTCTATGCGAGACATTTTAATGAAACAGGGCATAGGTTTTTAGACCCAACAGAGAACGTCGAAATAGTAAGGTTAGAGAATAACATAAGTAAACGCAAATTGTATGAAGAATTAGAAATATTAAAAATAAGGAAAAAGAATAGTAATGAACATAAAGACTGAATTTAGTAATGAGGATATATTTTACTATATTTTGAAAGAGTAATGTATAAAAGGTGTAATACGGTTACAGGATAGGTTCAGAAGGTAGAAAGCTGTAGGAGATTTCTAGAGGAAATGTATATGACGAGGTCAGGTTGACTGAGTAAGGGGCGGGGCTAGCAAGGACTGGGTGGTAAGTACTGCCTCCTATTGGTTGAATGTAACCGGTGATGCGTGCGAGGGATAGTATATATATTATAACATCGCCAAATTCAGATCATATTTGATATCTATAAGTATGTAAGAAATGCTAAAAAGTAATATATTTTAATAAATAAATAATGAAGAGAATAAAGAGATAAAATGTAATTAAGAAAGAAGGAGGAAGAATGGTAAACCCAAAGTGATTATTAAATAAAATTATAGACTAAACTGACAGACAAATGACTTTGACCCAACCCCAGAGATTGGCCAGATAAAAACCAAAATAAAATGAAACAAGATGGAAGTGAAGGAGAAGAAAAATGAAAATAAAAATGGAACAAACCAACTATAAAGGAAATAAAGTGAAACAAGGTGATAAAACACAGACAAATAGTATAGAATAGGGAAGGGAGAAATGATACAATCAAATATCATAAAGGAAACGAAACCAGTAAATAACCAATATAAAAAATAAATATTATTATTGACTAAGTGACAAATGTAATTAATAATTAATAAAACCCGCTAAATAAACATACACTAACCCAAGAATTAGAAGTATATGTAAGTAAGAAATCTAGAAAGACATGAACTTATTAAGTATAAATAATTTGTAAAGAAAGAGAGAGATAGTGAGAAATAAACTGAAAATAACTAAGTGACAAAGTAATGATAGGGATTACCCAAAAATAAACACTTGATATAAAAAGTTTAAGAAGTGCCAATAGTGAAAGTGTAAAAACCCCAAATAATGAGTAAATCAGTGATAAACACTAATTAGTTAAAAGTGAAGGTGATGAATAAAAAAAGGATATTGTATATGATAGTATGATAAAAAAAATAGTTATAGATAAGAAAACACTTAGTAAATCAATGATAAAACACTAAATGATTTAATAGTGAACTTATAAGAATTGTATTGTTAATAGTAATCAAAAATAGTATTTAGATTAGATATAAATGAAGGATACGATGTTATTCAGGGGAGAAAGCCCATGTAAGGTAAACAGTTAGTGTTACCATGGATTGTAGAGAGAGATTAGTAAAGAAATAAGAAATTAAGAACGCAATCAATAAACACCCCATGTTATAAGGGATAATAGCTTAAGTAAGTTTAAAAGGAGTGATGATGTTTCTCACCCAAAATAATAATAAAAGAATGAAATGTATTGTAAACCAACATTACCTAATAACTGGTAAAGATTGTTCTTTTAAATTTATGAATAGGATATGGCTGAAGGAAGTATACAGTCCATAGGGCTAGTTGTTATATTTTATGTAATAAAGAATAGTAAATAATAGCCATATTGTTGACAATGGCAAGTTAAATAAATAAGAAGGTAAATCAATACAGAAATAATAAACACTGGAAACTCAGTTAGGAAATAATTGACAAGCCATGATGTAGAAAATAATATTGACACATAATCAGTACAAAAAACAAATTCAAAATACAGTAACCAATAAACAAAGCAATTATAATAACAAAACAAAACACTTTAGAGTAAAATGAGTTATAATTGGTATAAAATAAATAAATATAATCAATGGCTACTTAGGCCTATGAAATGCCTAACTGTAAAAAACAAATAAATACAAATTGTATGAAATCAACAAAGAAATTAATAAATCCATGGCGAATAACCAACCAAGGATAATTTGTAAATCTTATTAAAGGAAAAATGTTAGAATAAGGACTTAAATTAAAAGAGAAATGTAGTTAAGAAATATTAAAATAATTGTACAAACATTAATATTTTGAAGAACCCAACCTTATGGGATATCAAAATAATCTTTGAAAGGAAATAATAACAGTAGTGATAATATTTAATATGTAGGGAAGAAGACAGAAGAATAAAAGCAATCAGAAGATATACAGCTATTTTGAATACAAATTCAAATTTGATAACAATGGTTATAAGACCAGATTAACCAATCAGAATTAATTTGTAACCATGACAACAGACGTTGGTTACGAATTTTCCGTTAGATTTTTTACTCGTAAAGTGACGCTCTTGCAGAATAGAAGCCAAATTTTGAACGACCAAATTTCTAATTTAAAACATCAAAATAGTAAACAAAATTACCACAAATGAACAAGAAGGAAGCAGACGATGACTGAAACCATTTAACTGATGTCGAAGACCGATTAAATAAAAAAGAAATGAATAAATTACTCCCATTAATTTGAAAAAGATGCCAGATGCCCTAGACAATTGAAAATTGAATATGATTGCAGCCCAATTCCTTTTTACCAGACCAACTGAGTACACCCAGTCTACTGATGTGTTAAGTATCATTTAAATTACCCAAATTTCCGAATAAACTCAATTTAAATATTTCTCACAGTAATCTGAACTCTCACTAAACTGCATATAATTTCTTTCAAAGATTAAATAAAAAACTAAGACACTTAAAATTTGTCAACTTGTAAAGTTAACCTGTTGTTAGTTTACGAAATTTTGAAACACTTTTACTACACTCCAAGAACAAGTTATAGCTACACATTATATTATTTAAGTACAAATATTGTAAGATAGTGTAATATTTTTATTATTGTAATCGTTAATAATCCTTTTATCGTAATCACAAGAATCCAAACGTTTGAACGAAAATATTTGTGTACAACTTCAACAAACGCCATCATTGTCCGTCTGTTACGTTCAAAATCGATTTGTCAAACCCTAGAGAAATTGTCTTATGTTAATTGCCGGTGCAAATGTATTACAAAACAAAATATAATTTATGTTCAACTGAATAATTAGTAATCGCCAAATAATAAACAAGTACTGAGTGTAACCACTGTGTTTTAATTTCATTAGGAAGGTGTATTATAATTTGTGTACATTTTAGCGAACAGCTAGTATTGACGGCAAGCGCTCACATAGCCAACTCAACGAACTACTGGCCGATTAAGAAGGTCAAGTCGAGGCGGGAATAAATTGAATTCGCCACATGGCCTGAGCTGAGTTGCCATATCATCATAAAATTTTTTAATTGTTTTAACTAAACATTTTGGCTCCACCCGGGATTTTCACACCCCTAGTGAACAACAGGTAAGGACTTCGATACCTGGTTATTTGTACGTTCGCAATGGACACAATCAGCGTAAGTTACGTTCCAAAGCGGCGACGGATTGATAAGACACGTTACACCCATTACAAGTTCTAGCGGCGATTACGAAAGGATAACAAGATGCACAACACAAGATACCAAACTATACAACGCGAGAAGGGGGCTGACAAGGAAGAAAATAGAGGGGAAGAAGAAGAAGGAACATCGGTTGAAGAGGTGGAAACAATAATAACCACAGAAGAACCAACCCAAGACGAAGAAATGGATCTACAGGCGGGTGACAAGGAAGAAGTTAGAGGAGAACCAAATTGGCAACAAATAATGGAAGCAATGGCTGAACAAAGTAGACAAAATAATGAAAGTTTGATCAAACAAATTAACGAAAAGTTTGACAGGAATGAGGAGAGTCTGAAACAGATGAAGGAAGAAACCAATCACAATTTAAAACAAATTAACAAAAAATTTGATAAGAGTGAGAAGAGTTTGAGACAAATAAATGAAAAAATAATTAGTACTAAAGAAGAATTAAGGCAGACAATTAACAAAAATAATGAAACCTTACAACAGCGATTGACGGAGGATATTCAAAGAAGAAATGAAGAGCTGAAGGAACAATTGAAGGAGGACCACAAGAAAAACAAAGAAGAAATGAAGCAGCAATACACCAATTAATGGAATACCGGGAAGAAACCAAACAACAGATCACCGAAACCAATGAGAAATTCGAGGAGACGGAGAGACTGGAGAAAACCAACGAAACTGTTTCAGAAGTCCGTGAGGAGGTAATCAATAAAATAAACAACCTCGAAGGAGAAAACAAAAGGAGAATTGATGAATGTTACGAAGAAACGACCAAAAAGTGGGAACAGGTGAACCAGGACATACATCAAGTCCGGGAAGAGAACCAGAAGGAGATAGCAGTTATACGAACAGACCTGGGAGAAAGAATGGAAGGAGTGTACAGCGATCTAAATAAAATCGACAGCAAGGTGGACAAAAATAAACAAAGAATTGATGAGATGCATAGACGAGAAGAATTATTACAGGAAGAAGTGGACGCCTGGCGTGACCGGCCATGTAATCATAATCATATACTTAACAATGACAGTCGAGATACAATCAACTTCCGCAACTATAAGCGCAATCTGATAGAATTTCTGAAAAGGGTGGAAGAATTAATTATAAAGAATCGCGAAACCCGATGGACAACTGTAAGGGGAATGCTGGACGAAATGTTCAAGGAAACATATGACAACTGGTGGACCGCCACAAGACCAAACATCCAGAGCATCCAAGAATTCAAAACACAATTCAAGGCAAAATACTGGTCAGAATCAACCCAGAACATGGTCCGCAACAACTTGAGTAACGGGAGGTATGAGAACCAAAACGGACAATCCCTCACGTCATACTTCCTGGGAAAAATCTGCATGGCCAGAAATTTGGAACCACGCATTCCGGAAGAGTGTCTAGTCATACAATTATCATACCACTATGATGATGCGATACAGAAAGCCCATATGTATAGTCAAGTCAAGACAATTCAGGACATGGCTAATCTATTAGAGAGCCATGAACATGAATGGCAATACCGCAAGAACCGATTCACGAGTTTCCGAAATAGTAAGTTAAATGAAGGGCCATCCCCACCAAACCAACAGGGTGATAACAAGCCACCACCAAACAACACCAATAATTACCAAGGGAATCAACGCGGGAATAATGCGCCCAGGAACTATAACCAAAACGGTAACAACAACGGTAATTTTAGAAACGATTACAGGGGTAACTACCAACGGAACGGTCCTAACAATTATTATCGTCCAGGAAACGGTAATAACAACAACCGAGGATACCGACCGCAAGTGAATTACGTGAGATGCCAAGCCCAGTGAAGTCCAGGAAGAAACTATTCTCAGGCAAATAATCGACGAACGTACTATAACCAGGTACAAAACGCACGAATCCACACATTCGAGGAAAACGCCGGGAATGAGGGAGATAACACGAACAGTCGGCAGGAGCTACCAACGAGCCAACAAATAATCACAAATGAAGTCAGGAACAATGAGGCCATCCCTCATTTAAATGAATAAGGTCGGTGAGAACTGTGAACAGCCCATCACTGGACCAATCTCTTGGGGAATTTAAGACGACGACAGACAAGAAGATCACAATAATACAGACGAACTATTTAAAAAATATAAGGGACGAATTAAGTGAAGAAAATAATAACCCGATGCCTAGCTGAAATAGTGTACATAAGTGCCCAAATAAATGGAATCATCTCAACCATAATGATCGATACAGGATCCAACATTTCTTTGATCAACCAAGTGGAATTAAATAGACTACAGCAGGGAAGTAGAATACCAATACCAACTCTGCCAATAAACAATGTAACGATCATCGGTGCTACAGGCAGGCAAAATAAGACAGTCAGGAAACAAGTATCTTTGGAACTTAACAGTAAAGGAATAACAGTAACTATGCCATTTCTTGTTGCCAGCGGCCTGCCATTCTCAATACTTGTTGGGTGTGATGTACTCAGACAATACTCTGCCATAATTAATCTGCGGCAAGGAGAATTATCACTAACAATGGAACAAGGGATATGGACAGCCGATCTAGTGAACGGTAGCAACTTACCTTCAATAACAACCAGATGCACAATGATCCAAAACTATTATTGCCACCAATCACACGGAAGAATATTAAACGAATGGAAGGATGAAGAACTATGGTCGAGCAAGCTAGAGGAGATCAGAAACTTCCAACAAGAAGGACAAGACCAACAGATTAGTGTACCTTAAGCAGAGGAACTCATAAACATATACAATCGATATAGACACATTTTTTCCGACACCCTGGGTAAGGTAAGGGACTATCAATGCAGGATCAGATTTAAAGAACCCGTTGATTTCAAGAAAAAATCTTATCCTATCGCATACTCGCAAAGGAATGCAGTGAGGGCAAAGATCAATCAAATGATGGATGATGATATAATCGAATTGAGTCAATCACCATATACCAGTCCAATAGTGGCGATACCGAAAAAGGACGGAAAAGTGAGAATATGCCTCGATGCAAGAGAGATCAATAAAATGATAGTGAATGACCGAACATCCCCAGGTGAAATCGAAGAAATTCTAAAGAAGTTCCACGGTACAAAATACATCAGCGCGTGGGATACAGTATGTGGATATTGGCAGGTGGAGCTACATCCGAACAGTAGAAAATACTTAGCTTTTCTGTTCGATGGAAGGAACTATCAGTTCAAAAGACTGCCATTTGGACTGATAAATTCGGTCGCAGTATTTGTTAAATGTATGGACCAGATATTGGGACAAGATGTGCTGAATTTTACCACCGTGTACGTAGATGACCTGCTGATAACGTCATCAAATTGGCAAGAACACTGTGCTAGAGTGGAGACAGTATTAAAAAAGTTATCAGATAATCACATAACCCTTAAGCTGGACAAGTCAAAGTTTATAGCCCGCAAGGTACAATTTTTAGGATTCAATCTAACAGAGGAAGGCATCTCTCCTTCATCAGGAAAAGTTGAAGCAATACAACGATTTCCCACACCCAAAAACAAAAAACAGCTACAGTCTTTCCTTGGAATCTGCAATTATTATCGGAAATTCCAAGACAATTATTCCAAGTTAACAGCACAATTCAAAAAACAATTATCGACTAAGGATAAATGGACATGGGGGTCCGAACAAGATGAAATATTTAACCAAATAAAGGAAAAGTTTTTAAACACCGTTATTTTACACCATCCAGACTTCAAAAAGCCATTCTTCATGAACTGTGATGCGAGTGACGTTAGTGTAGGTGCTGTATTATACCAGGAAGATGAGAAAGGGCAACATATGGTCATAAATTTTGCAAGTAGGATTTTAAATGAATGTGAAAGGAACTATCACGTCACGGAGAAAGAACTACTTAGTGTTGTGTTAGCCTGCAACAAATTCAAGACTTATATTCTAGGATACACAATAACCGTGAGAAGTGACCATAGATCCATTTCATTCCTAAAGCAATGTAAACTCAGTCACGGAAGATTAACTCAATGGATATTGTTGCTACAAGTGTATCATATTAACTGGGAATACATACCAGGGAAGAAAAACACAGCTGCTGACATATTATCCCGTATCAACATCCAGCAACAAACTTTCGAGGGAGAGAAAGAACAATTAGTTAAAGTGTATAACATTATCAAAGATAGAATGGATCTAGAAAAAATAACACAGGAAATAAGAAGATGTCAAAATGTGGACCCAAAAATAATGAGTATCCGGGAGAGAATGTTAAAAGAAGAAGAAACCATTGTACAACATTATAATGTACACAGTAATCTGTTATTTATTAAAAACAACCCTAACCATGGAGAATGGAAACTAGTAATCCCACCTACAGTGGAAGAACAATTGATACTAGACTACCACATTAGATACGGCCATATGGGGGCCATGAAGGTGATAAAAGCATTAGAGGAACAAGTTTATATACAAAATATTTACAGAAAAGTAAGCAAAACGATCCAAAAATGTAATATTTGCCAAATGGTAAAGTGCAATAATTCAAAAAAAGAAGGTATGATGATATCAATAATATCAAGTCAGAAATTAGTAAGGGTATTCCTTGATATATGTGGTCCATTTCCTCGCAGTGGAGGAAGACACAGATTCCGATTCATAGTAATCATATTCGATCACTTCACCAAATATACGAAGTTATACTCCATTAACCGTGCGACAACTAAGAAAATTATTGAGATTATCTTAACCAAGTTTATACCAGAAGTAGGGAAACCTATGGCAATCATAACCGATCACGGGACCCAATTTAAGGGAAGTCAATGGAAAAGCAAACTCTGGGAACATGGTATTAAAACCTACAAAACATCCGTTTATCACCCCAGCAGTAACCCAGCTGAGAGAGTACTTAGAGAAGTGGGTCGAATCCTAAGGACCTACTGCCATGATAAACAAAAAGAATGGCACAATTACCTAAAATCCACAGAAGAGTTTATAAACCTAGCTTACCACAACTTCATTGAAGCCACACCATACACAATGATGTTCGAGCGGCCACCACCTAGAGAGATAAAGGATATAATTCAATTTCCCACCAACACAGAATATCAATTTGAGAAAAGAAAATTTTATAACAGAATAGCCGAAAAAGTAGAGCAACAAAAGAAAAAATATTCTAAGAACCAGCAAAAGACTATCAAATATAATGTAGGAGAAAGGGTGCTAATAAAAAACAGAGAATTACCCAGCTCAATAGAAGGCATTACAAAAAAGTTACTATTATACGTGGGACCATACACTATAACAAGAGACAAGGGCAATAACACTTATGAGATCACTCACCCAATCACTAAGAAAATAAAGGGTGTATACAATCAGGCATCAATTAAGAAGTATTATGACGATCAGCAATGACTGAAAGAACCAAAGGTAGTTAACCAACCGAAGTAATTTAAATAAAAAAGAGATAACAAAACAAATGAATAAGTTTGCAAATAGATAAGAAAGAAAAAAGTTGTAAGATGGAATTTCAAAATTCAAAAAATTATGTAAGACCAACTTACGAAATTATTTAGATCATATATGAGATAAAAGAAAGAAATGATAAATAATAATAAAAAAGAAGTATGTAAGATCACCTTACCATAATAATCCTTAGCCAACATATGAGGCAAAGAAGTAAAACATAAAATAAAGGAATGAGCTACAATTCCTAACTAGTAAGAACGACAAACTTACTAAGAAAAAAAAAAAAATCCCACAACAATTTAGAAAAATATGGGAAGTAAAATAAACAAACCAATGATCGAAAATAAAATAAATATTCTAAGAGTTATAATATAAAATGAGATGAATCAAAGAGTAATTGAAAATGAATAAAAATGTTAATTGTATCAATAAAAATCAACGCTTCAACTATTATCAAATGGTATCAATAAAGAAAGATGAAAAATACATATGACTCGAACTGAGCAATAATGAAATAAAAAAGTAAAAGATTCCCAACAAATATTATTATTATTATTATTATTATTAGTCACAAGATGACTGTATTGAAGATTCATTAATTGAGATTGACTGTTGAATAAGTCCAGCAATCATTTAACTGAGCAGGGATGATGTTCCCCTGACCTCAGAAAAAGAGTAGTTTTGAACGACGGAGTTAGGTAAGCCAATAGAGCCCATCCGAATCGATTTCAGCTACAGAGTAGTGATAGGGAAAATAAGATTTATAGGGAATAATTTATAATAAAAAATCAATAAGCCAGATCGTAACAAGAGAAAATAATGAAGAAAAGACTCAGAAGAAAGGAAGTAGAAGATACAGAATTGAACATAAAACTGAACAAGAAGCACGAGAATTTGAGAAGAAAATGATACAATACAATTGATAATTTCATCAAACTTAGAATCACGTTTTATAAAATGATCAATTTTGGTGGAAGGGCATTATATAACATCGCCAAATTCAGATCATATTTGACATCTATAAGTATGTAAGAAATGCTAAAAAGTAATATATTTTAATAAATAAATAATGAAAAGAATAAAGAGATAAAATGTAATTAAGAAAGAAGGAGGAAGAATGGTAAACCCAAAGTGCTTATTAAATAAAATTACAGACTAGACTGACAGACAAATGACTTTGACCCAACCCCAGAGATTGGCCAGATAAAAACCAAAATAAAATGAAACAAGATGGAAGTGAAGGAGAAGAAAAATGAAATTAAAAATGGAACAAACCAACTATAAAGGAAATAAAGTGAAACAAGGTGATAAAACACAGACAAATAGTATAGAATAGGGAAGGGAGAAATGATACAATCAAATATCATAAAGGAAACGAAACCAGTAAATAACCAATATAAAAAATAAATATTATTATTGACTAAGTGACAAATGTAATTAATAATTAATAAAACCCGCTAAATAAAAATACACTAACCCAAGAATTAGAAGTATATGTAAGTAAGAAATCTAGAAAGACATGAACTTATTAAGTATAAATAATTTGTAAAGAAAGAGAGAGATAGTGAGAAATAAACTGAAAATAACTAAGTGACAAAGTAATGATAGGGATTACCCAAAAATAAACACTTGATATAAAAAGTTTAAGAAGTGCCAATAGTGAAAGTGTAAAAACCCCAAATAATGAGTAAATCAGTGATAAACACTAATTAGTTAAAAGTGAAGGTGATGAATAAAAAAAGGATATTGTAAATGATAGTATGATAAAAAAAATAGTGATAGATAAGAAAACACTTAGTAAATCAATGATAAAACACTTAATGATTTAATAGTGAACTTATAAGAATTGTATTGTTAATAGTAATCAAAAATAGTATTTAGATTAGATATAAATGAAGGATACGATGTTATTCAGGGGAGAAAGCCCATGTAAGGTAAACAGTTAGTGTTACCATGGATTGTAGAGAGAGATTAGTAAAGAAATAAGAAATTAAGAACGCAATCAATAAACACCCCATGTTATAAGGGATAATAGATTAAGTAAGTTTAAAAGGAGTGATGATGTTTCTCACCCAAAATAATAATAAAAGAATGAAATGTATTGTAAACCAACATTACCTAATAACTGGTAAAGATTGTTCTTTTAAATTTATGAATAGGATATGGCTGAAGGAAGTATACAGTCCATAGGGCTAGTTGTTATATTTTATGTAATAAAGAATAGTAAATAATAGCCATATTGTTGACAATGGCAAGTTAAATAAATAAGAAGGTAAATCAATACAGAAATAATAAACACTGGAAAATCAGTTAGGAAATAATTGACAAGCCATGATGTAGAAAATAATATTGACACATAATCAGTACAAAAAACAAATTCAAAACACAGTAACCAATAAACGAAGCAATTATAATAACAAAACAAAACACTTTAGAGTAAAATGAGATATAATTGGTATAAAATAAATAAATATAATCAATGGCTACTTAGGCCTATGAAATGCCTAACTGTAAAAAACAAATAAATACAAATTGTCTGAAATCAACAAAGAAATTAATAAATCCATGGCGAATAACCAACCAAGGATAATTTGTAAATCTTATTAAAGGAAAAATGTTAGAATAAGGACTTAAATTAAAAGAGAAATGTAGTTAAGAAATATTAAAATAATTGTACAAACATTAATATTTTGAAGAACCCAACCTTATGGGATATCAAAATAATCTTTGAAAGGAAATAATAACAGTAGTGATAATATTTAATATGTAGGGAAGAAGACAGAAGAATAAAAGCAATCAGAAGATATACAGCTATTTTGAATACAAATTCAAATTTGATAACAATGGTTATAAGACCAGATTAACCAATCAGAATTAATTTGTAACCATGACAACAGACGTTGGTTACGAATTTTCCGTTAGATTTTTTACTCGTAAAGTGACGCTCTTGCAGAATAGAAGCCAAATTTTGAACGACCAAATTTCTAATTTAAAACATCAAAATAGTAAACAAAATTACCACAAATGAACAAGAAGGAAGCAGACGATGACTGAAACCATTTAACTGATGTCGAAGACCAATTAAATAAAAAAGAAATGAATAAATTACTCCCATTAATTTGAAAAAGATGCCAGACGCCCTAGACAATTGAAAATTGAATATGATTGCAGCCCAATTCCTTTTTACCAGACCAACTGAGTACACCCAGTCTACTGATGTGTTAAGTATCATTTAAATTACCCAAATTTCCGAATAAACTCACTTTAAATATTTCTCACAGTAATCTGAACTCTCACTAAACTGCATATAATTTCTTTCAAAGATTAAATAAAAAACTAAGACACTGAAAATTTGTCAACTTGTAAAGTTAACCTGTTGTTAGTTTACGAAATTTCGAAACACTTTTACTACACTCCAAGAACAAGTTATAGCTACACATTATATTATTTAAGTATAAATATTGTAAGATAGTGTAATATTTTTATTATTGTAATCGTTAATAATCCTTTTATCGTAATCACAAGAATCCAAACGTTTGAACGAAAATATTTGTGTACAACTTCAACAAACGCCATCATTGTCCGTCTGTTACGTTCAAAATCGATTTGTCAAACCCTAGAGAAATTGTCTTATGTTAATTTCCGGTGCAAATGTATTACAAAACAAAATATAATTTATGTTCAACTGAATAATTAGTAATCACCAAATAATAAACAAGTACTGAGTGTAACCACTGTGTTTTAATTTCATTAGGAAGGTGTATTATAATTTGTGTACATTTTAGCGAACAGCTAGTATTGACGGCAAGCGCTCACGTAGCCAACTCAACGAACTACTGGCCGATTAAGAAGGTCAGGTCGAGGCGGGAATAAATTGAATTCGCCACACGGCCTGAGCTGAGATTGCCATATCATCATACAATTTTTTAAATGTTTTAACTAAACAATTTGGCGCCACCCAGGATTTTCATACCCCTAGTGAACAACAGGTAAGGACTTCGATACCTGGTTATTCGTACGTTCGCAACGGACACAATCAGCGTAAGTTACGTTCCAAAGCGACGACGGATTGGTAAGACACGTTACACCCATTACACTCTGACACTTTTACATTTTGTAGAGAGAACGACGAGCGAGTGCTTTTACAATATAAGGGAAGTAGGTATTTTAATGTTGTTGTAGGAAGAACTTGATAATGGTTGCGAAACCGAAAGGCCTCGTTCGAGGAAAAAGTGTATATAGCAGGGAAGCAACAAAATTTGACAAAGTTTCAAATAATTATATTGCAAAATAATAATCTCAGGGCTTGGGTTCTTTGGGCTGTTAAGAAGTCAGAAATGTTTTAAAAAGGTGTACAACACATTACAAATATATAAAAATAAGAAATCTTAATTATTAATGTTAACAAATATGAAAGTTATGTTTTTAACTAACTGCGTCAACGACAGACTTTGTCTGCTCTAGAAAATATCTGCTCAACAAGATGGCCGCCCTGGTCAGTTAACTAAAAGACATGTGCTTCCTCCATTTTTTTGTTGAAATAAAATGTTATTATTGTTAACCACCGTATTAATGTTCAGTGGTTATCCTAATTACATTGTAGATAGTTTATATAGTGTAGTGAAGTTGATCTGTGTGTAGTGTTGTTAAAAATTATTTCGGAAATATATTTACGTCACTTGTCGTATAATGCAGCAAGCCAGTCTTTCTAGGATTTTTGATATTGGTGTAGATTTAAGCTTCCATCGGTCAGTGGTAGTTGGTTTATTTTATCTATCAGTTTTTTAGTACGTTACCCCTTCTGTGGTTTTGTTTTAAGTCATTAATTTAATTTAAGTTTGATTATTTGTCTTCACTCTTTAGGCGTCAGCTATACGGTTTTGACCTTTTCTGTCTTGCGTTCAACAATACAATCCTAATTCTTCTCGTCTTAGTAACGGTTTTTTGACCAGTAAACTCTGGCTTTGATTGGTCAGTTTGCACGAACTTGAGGTCAAGTGGCATATAGTACTGAAAATCATATCCTTGCCTTCCATGTCAAAAAATACTCCTTTGTTACCTTTTGTTTAAGTTAAAATTAACTTACATAGTATTGTTCCTATTACAAAGATCTACATTTTGGTACATAATTTTATATGGGGTTGACTTTATAATAGGGGTTTTTACACCTTTACAAGAATTCTAAATCTGGACCATAGTACTGCCCTAACTTTTATTATACAATATTTAATTTTTGTCAGACTAATTTAATTTGGTTCACAATTATTCTAAAACTTGTGTCTTACTTAAATTTTGGTCCTTTTTTATTAGTTTGCCAATGTTAACTCGTTATTTATTCATTTCTGACTTTACTTTTCTCTATATTACCTATCTGGCCTATGCCTTAAATTGTCATTATGTTTTAAATGATATTATTAATTAATCGAATACCTCCTTTGAACCATTTAGCCTGATTACAATATTGTTACAAATGTTTTGACGTCTTAAATTGCCTTAAACATTAATTAAAATACTAATAAAACATGTTAACATCCTAACTCATAATATTGCCTTCGTGGCTAGGATTATGCTTACAATCTATCAAACAATAACAAAATATTTGGTGTACCGCTGTATTATTAAATGGTAACACAGAATTGCCTATAGGCTTATTACTGAACAATAAAATAGGTCTTATTACTAATTCAATCATGAGTCTTTTACTTAATACTAACACCAATGCCTATCCTTTAGTGTTTTTTTTAATGGTATCTCACACTACTGATTTCTTTTATTGTCACTTTAGTTTATGGCATTCATCATCAGAGAATGTCAGGGAATTTATTTATAGTAGTTTATTGTTTTAAGTATGGGGAAATCATTAAGTCACACAGTCCTCTCTGTCGCTTAATGACTGGCACTGTTTGTCACTTGTTACAATTAGCACTTTTACAAAGTTTAATTCTTACTTACTACAGTACAGGGCTTTATTTATAACACCTGACTGTGTTGTACTTCTTTTATCATTTTATCCGTTTATTTTCCTACTCATTTTGGGTTTGTTTAAATAATTTCTTTGATTATTTGCATTATAATCTTAGTTATGTGGGGCTCTATTTATGTCACATTACAATATCCATCATCACTTGAATACATACTACTCTGATGGTGAGTGCTAAGCAACATATTAATACATTCTGAACAAGATATCACTTTAATAATTTTCTTGATTACAAATCCGGTTAGAGTATAGCAATATGTTATTAACATAGTGTTTGTTTACATCATTTAGTTCTCTTATATATGCATTACATAAACTTTCTTCTTCGTCATCTGCATTACCATTAAGTTGTCACTGAGATATCTTTTCTGTGAACAAAATTCAAGAAGTGAACATGGTTTGTCCAAAAACTCAATTTTCATTCACTTTGATGCTATTATGAAACAGCAGTTTTTGCAAAACCCACTTAAACTGTAAAGTATTCAGATTATATTTCACCCTCTCTTTGATCTAATATATAAGAAAAACCGTTCTAGGTGATATTGCGAACAAACAAACCACTCATTTCTTTAATATTTGCAACATCTTTTTATTATTCCAATCCTCTTCTACCGCAAAGTATAGAGGTTGAACAGAGGTCTTGCCACTGTGGTCTCTGCATGACCATTGCTTTGGCTTAATTCCACTGCGCTCCCAGCCCCTGCAGAGAGCAGCTCACATTGTCCTCCCAAGTCACTCTTCTCCAACCCCTGCATCTTCCCCCAACAATTCGTGCCTCATACAGTTGTTTTGGAAGTCTATCCCCTTCCATCCTCTAAACGTGTCCAAACCAGCACAACTGTGCTTTCTTAATTTGATCTTTCAAAGTTACTGTCTTAAGACTCACTCTTATAGTAGTGTTTCTGACTCAATCTCTTCATGAATAAACGCAACATGAAAAATGTTTTCCTTGGGTGATGGTAGATCAGATTACCTTTAATTTTGAGCATTTTTAAATAAGAAATGATTTCGTCTAATTTTACTGATAGACCCATGAAATTTTTAATGTTTATTGCACTTTTAAAACCCTTGTCAAACAGTTTTTTTGAATTTAAAGTGTCAAACAATAAATCTATATATGTAACAAATTTTACAGTACTGTCACTGTTTTTAAAGTTGTAACGGTACAGAATTGGGTGAGAAAGAATTTTAAGAAATATTAATTAAAACAGTGTACAACCTCTTGGGAACCCCTGCTTTAACAAAGCTGCATACAATGTTATGAGATACCAGTCTGTTTATGTCTAGACAGTTCATCTAGACGCATTACATAATCCCTTGCAACCCAGGCTATCTGTGAATTACGGAAAAATACGTAATTACCACAAGCCAGTTTCATCAGGAGGCAACAGTCAGTCATCGTTGGACCAGTCAAGTAGACAGCAGAGCCGCGCAGGGCTGTAAAGGAGCGCGCGGTTCCAGTAACTAGTAACAGTGTGCGAGCAATATACCCAGTCGACTCATCGACTCACATTTTCCAGTCTTCATAATGGTAGTAAAAAACCAGTGCTCGCTAGTAAGTATGTCGGCCGACACAATTGTTAAAAGCGAAAGGTGATAAAACGAGGTTCTAGTAAACAGTGAACAATCAACGCCAGCCAAAAGAAAAATAACTTTAGCTATCTTCAATTGACTTTCAGAGTGCGGGGTGATATAAGTGCCTCAACAGTCAGACCAGATCTACAACCAGGCTGAGTACCCTATAATCCATTTCAATTCCAAATTTTTAACTATATTTCACTTTATACCGGGGGATGTTTCAAATAATAATGAGATCTCAATAAATGGGGTTTATTCGAATGTTAATGATAAAAGAGTGAGAGAGTGAGTGAAAAAAAGAAAAGTACTGGTTGGTTAATCATATCAATTACTTGTTTTAGTTATGTAAGAATAGTAGTTTTATAAGAATTGTTCATTCGTCAATTGTATGCCTCTAACTTGTGCTTGAGGTAGATGTAGTAATTTACTAGAAATGATGAGAATTTGAGTAGTTGTCATACAGGTGTAGAAAATAACGGAATTCGGCTTAATAAAAGAAAGGTAATTTGTTAGAATCAAAAAACTGTGTTAGAGTAATTATTTCGCACTTGAACCTAAATAACCACTCTGCCACTGTTTCGTCTATACGACCCTGGAAATAACCCGAAGGTAAGAAAAAGCAGTAAAATTTTTTAAATGTGTGCAAGAATTTATTAACTTATAAAAACATAGTGTAACAAGTGACGTTCGAACTAGGGACAAATTTATTATTTGCATAAAATATTGTACAGTAACAAAGTTTCCATCACCATCAATTTTTAAATACTCTGTTGCGTCTGCAATGTCTGGCAAGAGGTTCTCCATTATCAAGTATAATAGCTGAAATATTCTTACAACACAGACACCAAAATACACAAAATTATAAATTCATTTGATCCAAATGGCATATGGATAAGTACGAGACGATGTATGTAGACGATGGGCTATATGTATATAATAACAAAAACACAAGTGTAGATAAAATGTTAAAACAAATCAATAGCGTACACCCAAAAATACAATTCACAGAAGAAAAAGAAAAACATAACAGAATCAACTATTTAAACATAACGAATCAACTATTAAATAAAATGTTAAAGGATATAAGTGGTGAACAATTAACTGAGCGATAGATCAAATATAAAAGGGTTTTATTAGAAATTACCAACGCATCAGCTGTGCTCACACAATACACACGCACTAACAACTACAATGACCTAGTTACATCTTACGTTTTTCAAGTTGGCACTAGTGAACATATAACTTCATTTTTATAATCACAAAGTATATAATATTCGAATCATTATTTATATTTCATAAACATCACTTTTAACTGATACTTAATGTTTATTCAACACTTCCCTTGTTTATGTAATATATATAAAAAGTCTCTGCATAAAAATTATTTAAAACTTTTACAAATGATTGACCGATGTAACTCAAAAACTGGACGTGGAAGTGGCTTGGTGAGGATATCTGCTGTCTGATCCTTGGTGTTGACATACTCTAGATTGAAGACCTTCTCTTCAAACTTTTCTCTTATATAATGGTATTGGACGTCAATGTGCTTAGTCCTCTTGTGAAAGACTGGATTCTTGATCAGTTGAATTGCACTTTTATTGTCCATGTGCAGAGTTGTTTTTGTGCTTTTCAAGATGCATAAGTCGTTCATAAGTTTCCTTAGCCACATTATGTCTTTAACAGCTTGGCACGCTGCCATATATTCAGCATCGGTTGTAGACAATGCTGTTGTGGCTTGTCGTTGAGAACTCCAGGTAAGTACACTTGATCCTAGTTTGATTAAATATCCAGAAGTAGACTTGCGAGTTTCAATTTCTCTAGCAAAGTCTGCATTACTATAGACTTGCAAATGAGTATTAATATCTGCTTCGAACTTTAGACCATAGTCCAGAGTTCCCTTTAGGTATTTGAGAATTCGTTTCACAGCATTCCAATGAAGCTTGGTAGGTTTTTGAAGATAGCGACTTGCCTTATTAACAGCAAATGACAAATCTGGCCTGGTACCATTTGATAGGTAAAGCAAGCTTCCAACAGCTTCTGCATAAGGTGCGTTGACTATTCCAGTGTTCAGATTTTTATGAGCATCAGTGCATGTCTCTTCATGAGGATCTGCAGGGATTGTCACTGGATTTGCATTCTGCATCCTAAACCTTTTGATTACCTTTTCTGCATACGCAGTTTGATGGAGGACTATTGATCCATCCTGGTGTCTTTCAATTTGCAACCCAAGGAATGTATTTGCCTGGTCATCAGTAACCTCAAATTCCTTTTTTAGTCCATGGATTAGATTGTTGATATCATCTTGGTTTTTAGCCGCAATTAGTCCATCATCAATATAGACGGCCAAAATCAGCCTTCAATCTTTATTCGTGCTAGTGAAGATACATGGATCTGCCTTGGTAGATTCAAGTCCGTACTTCTTTAGAAATTTGGTAAACCTCTGGTTCCAACATCTGGAGGATTGTTTGAGTCCGTATATGCTCCGAAGCAGCTTGCAGACTTGATTTGTTCCATTTGAAAAACCTTCTGGTTGCTTCATATATACATTCTCGTCAATCTCACCATTTAGAAAAGCAGTTTTGATATCAAACTGCTTCAGTTTGAGTTTTTCTTTTGCTGCAATAGATAAAATCATTCGAATTGAATCAAATCTTACTACGGGACTGAAAGTTTCCTTGAAATCAATTCCAGCCTTTTGATCAAAGCCTTTGGCAACTAGTCTTGCCTTGTACCTTTGAATATTTCCATTTGGATTCTTTTTAATCTTGAAGACCCAGTGATTTCCCATGACATTGGCCCCAGGTGGTGGTTCAACTAGATCCCATACGTGATTTTTAAAAAGAGATTCAATTTCTTCATTCATAGCAATACTCCAGTTTTCAGCATCATCACTGTTTACAGCTTCTTGGTAATTGAGAGGTTCAGTACCTTCTGCAATAAAACAGTCATCAATGTTAACATAATCAGCATATCTCGCTGGAGGTTTGATTGTCAATGATTGGCGCAGTCTGCTTCTGTAGTTTGTAGTCTGGTCATTCTCAGTACCAGCTATTTCAGATTCTTCAGATTGCACTTGATCCTCAGAAGTTATATCATTTTGAACGATATCATGATCTTCAACAAAACAGTTGTTTTGATCAACTTCAGGAACTTTATCTTTCTTTTCATCGGGTAAGAATAATGATGTGTATTCTTCCCTGTTTTCATCATTTTCTTCTTCACTTTCAAATGTATTCGTGAAAATGACATCACGTACTACATTTACTTGTTTTTTGTGAGGAAACCAAACTCGAAATCCTTTAATGTGGTCTTCATATCCAATAAAATATCCCTTTTCAGATTTAGCGTCCCACTTCTTCCTTTTGATCTTGGGAATGTGTGAGTACACTATTTCTCCAAATATATGTAGATCTTTTAAATTTGGTTTACGACCATGCCAAAGTTCATAAGGAGTGAAATCCTTTACTGAACTTGTACTTGTGCGATTTAATACATACACCACTGTATTGACCGCTTCAGCCCAAAAAGTCTGTTTGAACTTTCTTGCGTGCAGAATAGTACGTGCTGCTTCAACTACTGTTCTGTTCTCCCTCTCGGCTGATCCATTTTGTTCTGGTGTATATGCCACTGAACGCTGGTGCGTGATTCCATGGTTACTGAGCAACTTGGAAACATTTTCACAGTCAAATTCCAATCCGTTGTCAGTTCTCATGATTTTTATCCCATTAGAACAGTGTTTTTCTGTTTTTTTAACAAAGTCAGTCATGCAAGCAAGAGCTTCAGACTTTGCATTAATAAAATACACATGTCTATAATAAGAAAAATCATCTTTTAGGAGGAGAACGTATCTTGATCCACCTAAAGAATTTTGTGACATTGGACCACACAAATCTGCATGAATAATCTCACCAATAGCACTGGTTTCGGAAGTACTCATTGGAAAGGGTAGGCGATGAGCTTTTCCAATTGCACATGCATTACAAAAACATATGTCGTTGTTTTTAACTTTAACACCAAAATGTTCAAGTACCTTCTTAACTCTAGGATAGTTTTGATGCACTAGTTTTTGATGCCATGTTTCCAAAGTATCTGCAATATTAGCACAGTTAGTGTTCAATTCTTCATGTTTTTTGCTCGGTGGCTCAATTTCAAATTGCATCTCGAATAAACTATGTCTTTTGCATAACCCCATAGCTATGACTTGACCATTTTTCAAAAATTTGCACACTTTATTATCTGCAATTTGTTTTAGACCTTTGTCTAAAGCAACACAGCTCGAGAAAAGATTGTAACTAAGATCTGGAACGTATAATACATCTGCTAAATGATTTTTATTCCATTTTTCACCATCAAATGTATTCACGTTTATATTGCCTTTTCCACAGGCTTTTAGAAAATCACCATTTCCAATACGCACCAAGATTTCTTGATTTAATGGTTTATAATCTACAAACCAATCTCGATGATGAGTCATGTGGTCAGTTGCACCTGAATCTTTATACCACATGTCAACCTTTTTAGAGCCTTGTAAAATAGATGCTAAGGCCTCACTTATAAGTGCAGTTCCCTGTGTTGTATCACGTTTTTTGCTTGTGTCATTTTTATCACTTTTATTATTGTATTTTCTGAATCTACAATTTCAAGCCCAATGGCCTGGCTTGCCACAAACAAAACAATCGCCTTTTGGTTTAAACACATTATTAGAATTGTTTTTATACATACCCTGTTTTGCACCTTTGCCTTTATATTGAGATTTTGATGCAAAAGCTTTGCTTTCAGTCTTTTCAGTATCATTGACTCGCATTTCTTCAACTCTTAATCTATTAATGAGGTTCGTTTTTGTACGATCAGCCTCAGCTGTTGACTCCCATGCACACAGAAAATGACAAACTCTTTGGCAATGTAAGCAGAATTTTTGACACTATCATCTTGTCATCAACAGTTTCACCCATGCTTTTAAGTCGATAGGCTAAATCTTCAATCTTTGAAATGTGTGTGGCCATATCATCAGCTAAATCCTTAACAAATGAGTGCCACTACTGCTGAAGAATGTGCAGAGATGCTTCGCATTTTTGCTCATACACAGACACAAGTTTTTCCCACATTTCTTTGGCATTTTCTAGATGCACAAGATGAATCATGGTTTTTTCAGTCAGAGTTGTCACAATTACTCTCTGAGCTGTCCCGTCTGCCTTTTCGAAATCAGATTTCTTCTTTTCATATTCTTTTTTCTCGGCTACAGATGCATTATTGTCTAACATTGTGGGCATAACTTGTACACCTTTGACTACATTCCATAAGCTGTAGGATTTCAATATAACTATAATCTGAAATTTCCATACATACCAGTTCTCGCTACCTTGTAACTTGTTAATACGTAATAATTCACTTTCCATGTTTATGTGTAGAGGTTAATTTTCAATTTTACACACGCGGTCGGAATAACCTTTTTATTTGCACGTAAACACTTATATTTGCACGTAAACACGTTTTAAACTATCACTGCTCAATTTCACAAAAATATTGCCCTTTGCGTGCACCTGGGCCCATAACCTGTTAAAGGATATAAGTGGTGGATAATTAACTGAGCGATAGATCAAATATAAAAGGGTTTTATTAGAAATTACCAACGCATCAGCTGTGCTCACACAATACACACGCACTAACAACTACAATGACCTAGTTACATCTTACGTTTTTCAAGTTGGCACTAGTGAACATATAACTTCATTTTTATAATCACAAAGTATATAATATTCAAATCATTATTTATATTTCATAAACATCACTTTTAACTGATACTTAATGTTTATTCAACATAAAAATAATGAATGCTTCTGATAGTCACTTCAAAATTATAGCTACATAGTTCTTGAATAACAGTAAACTCACTTAGACACCCACCTAGTGGCCCTGCAAGAACAGATTCTTAGAATTAACAAAGGACAATGAAAATGTTGGGAGGAAAGCAACATTTGAATAGTGAGAGTTATTTTTATATAAAACCAGAATTGTGGATACTCTAAACACTAGCTTGGGTGGAACAGGTTCAAGCTCCAGTTTGGTGTAATGTGGTTCTACTACATGATACCGTACTCTTTTTGATTAGTAATGCAAACAGTTGTCATGTACACTGCAAGGCACAGAATACTTTTTTGGTATAATGTGAATGAGAAGAGAACACTATGTTCATGTATACTTAATACACAAGAACATTCCTGCTCAAGTACGAGGTTTAACTAAAAAGTGTCCTATCATTTTGAATACTACAGGAACTGTTGTTTCTTGTTTTGTCATTCTCCCTTCCTTTAGCATTCACAGATACTAGAATATAAAATATATACAAATAAATACAAGCTACTAAGTTGTGTAAGCATTTGTCTGTGACTAATGTTACGACACCAAAAGCCGCCCCAATACCAGAGAAGAAATATAAAATAAAAAGGCATGAAAATAATCAAGAAAAATAAAATGACTATGACGAGACAAATGACAATGACCCAACCCAAGTGATTGGCCCAATAACAAAAGAAATAATGAAATGAACACACTAAATGTACCCTTAAGTAGGGAAAGTACAAATCCAATTAATATATTGTATTAACAATTAAGTAAATATTAAATGGAAAAAGATAAGATGAACAAACAATAAAACACACAAACCATAATACAGAGAACAAATGTAAAATTTTAATGAATAATATAAGACTAACTAAAACTAGATTGAACCAAAAGTGCATAATAGTAGGTAGGAAGTGTTTTACCAATTGACAATATAATAAGGGTGAGTGCACCAAAGTGAAGTGAGTAAAAGAAATAAAATAATATATAATAACCACTGTAAACACTAAATAGTAATGTGAAAACCTTAAGTGCCAGTGTAACCCAACGATAGACAAACCTAAATACTTTTAAGCAAGAACTCATCCAGAAGTGAGAGTGCCTATGTAAACACACTCAAAGAAGTGAATAGTTGAATATGTTTAATGATAAAAAGGAACTAATATCAGTCAATTAAAGATTAGTCCAAATAATATTGTTTTTTAGTTAGAAATAAGGATTAAGAGAAATGAATGTTTAAATGCAAAAGTTATATGTTAAATAATGTCTAAAGTAATGGTAATGATGTTATAAGGAGATAAGGAGAAGGTGATAGTGATAGTAGAATTGTTCAAAAGTTTAAAGTTGTTGAATTAGTAGTAAGAATAAGTTATATTAATGATGATCAAAGTATAAGGAACAAATCATGTTAAAAGTATAAAATTAAGTACAGAAAGCAGTAAAATGTCAGAGAAACTGTAATAGCCATATATTAAAGCATGTAAATCACTGATTAAGGTAAAATACCCAGAACAAACCGATAAAAAACTAGTATTAAGAGTAAAATTAAAATAAAAACATTGTAATAAGGATAGGCCTCAAACTATGTGAACCAAAATTGTAAAATATCCACAAATGACAGTAAATAGTGAGAGGAAAAGATAAGGAAACATAAAATAACAAACCAAGAAACAATATAAATATAAAATAAGTGTATAACACTTATATGTAACAGCCAAATGTTAAAATAGGCCAGAGATAACAAAACATAATCATGTTTGATGTCTAAATAAACTACATCAAAAAAGCTATTCAATGATAATAATAATAGTCAGATTGGTAATAAGACCAGGAAAATATCTTAGCTATAAAATATTTAGGCATTTTGAAAAAAACTCAAACTTCATAACAATGAGTACTAAATTATTTCAGCCAATAGAATAATTTGGTTGCTATGACAACAAAACATTATTATTTTAAAGCCGTTAAAAAACAATGAGAGTCCATTTTTAGCATCACAAGAGGGCAGATGATAAAATTGTCGATCCACAGAAATAAGTTTAAATAAACAAAGTTGATGAAAGAAAATACTAACTGACAAGGAAGAAACAAGATTGACATAACATTGTAACAAAATTGAACCTGAATTACAAGAAATACAACCCAAATTTAGAGAAGGAAGACTCAAACACTAGAGCTGATGAAAATCATCCACTAAACATCAAACAAATTGTAAAGTATAATCCTAAATTACCTAACTACACCCACAAGACATTTCACAACACTTCACTAATTTATGCACTATATTAAAACTTTGTTCAAACTTAATAAATAATGAATAATTATTCAATTATTTGATAACTTGTATTAAAAGATTGTCCAAACTCACTAATAACACTTTAAGAAATATGAAACGATTTATACACAAGTCAAACTTAACCTAGGTTATAAGGGGAACTCAGTATTGTTGTAAACCATAAGTAAACTGTGGTAAAAGAAAATTATTATATTTAATTATTTGAATGTCAAGGTTTGTACTTTTAAAAATCATTTTGCAAACTTTTTTGTCTGTAATCAAAAGAACTCTTTGACGGAATGAATTGGGTAAAACAATAATTAATATCAGCGTTCATGCCATTTTCGTCAAACTGCCCATTGCCAACTGGTGGGTGATAAATTATTCATAGCCGGAGCATAACCGGTATAATTTTAATAATTTCATGTTAGCGTAATTATTCAAAGCAGAATTGACCTTTAATAAACCAATACTTATTTTAATACCTGTGCATTACTGTATTTCATAAAGTAATTTTTATGTGTTTAATCCATTGACATAGCACCGCAACACTTCGTCCTACAAGAAATACAGGTTGGTACGACTTCGCGGGTAAAAAGGATTCGAATTTCTCCACCGACCAACAGTGAACGATACGGTTGCATTAGACGACAACTTTTTAATTGTTTTGGATAAACAATTTGGCGCCTATCAATGGGAAAATCACCATAAAGAAGGTACACAGGTATTGGCGAGGTCAATTACAATGTAAGAAAGTCATAACGTCAATACGACGCAACGTAAAAATTAACGAAGTGTAACAAAATTTGTTACGTTATTGGTACAAATTGACGACTACAACATGTGGCATAATACACGCACGAGTCTCGTCATTACAAATTGGCACCCAACGTGGGGCTAGACTTGAATTCTTAAGACAAAATAGTGAAGAATTGAAGAAACAAATCAAGGAAGACATAGAAACGTTGAATAATAAGATTGAAAGCAATCATGAAACCTTGAAGAGAAACCAAAAAATATTAGAAGGGAAGAGTGAGGAATTAAAGAGACAGAACAAGAAGGATCTGGAAACGCTAAACAACAAGATAGATAATGATAATGAAACACTTCAATGACAATTGAAGGAAGACAGTGAGAAGAATAGAGAAGAATTAAGACACATACTAATAGGGTATCGTGAAGAAATCAAACAGACAAAAACGGAGATGAATAAGAAATGGGAAGAAACAAATTACAAAGTAGATCAAATTAATGAAACATTAGATAGTGGTTTCACACAATTGAATGCAACACTAGACAGCACTTCTGAAGGTATCAAAGAAACGTGGAATAAGAACAGGGAACCGGTAACTCAAAAAATAAAAGAGAAGGAGGAGGAAATAGAGAATAAAGAAGACTCAAATCCATTGTTACCTGAGAATAGAAATAACAAAAACAAAGAGAATATTAAGCACATAGAAATCAACAGTAGGGGAGTAAAGAAGAACCAAATAATTAAGAAGATTAAGAAAACGAAAGAAATAGGAAAAATATGTAAAAAGAAACTAATAAAAACACGAGAAGAATTGGAGATGATGAAGAATGGACTAACTAATGTGCTTAATCTACCAATTACTGACCAGACTGAAATACTGATTTATAAAGATTATAGGAGAACTTTAAAAGAAATTGTAGAAGGGACTAACAACAAACCAATGAGTAAAAACTTAAGCAAATCTAGATTTAAATGGAATATACCAAAAATAGAAGGGTATCATAAAAAGTCAAGGAGTTCATCAATAATGAATGTGCCATTAAAGTATGCATTTAGTAAATTCGATGCTAAAGTGATTGATGTAGGCATGGATACTAATGAACATGTAATATTCGAAGAATTGCTGTACAGGGTAGCAGAGACCAATATCACAATGACGGAAACAGTGCTGTACACCAGAGTGATCTGAACAACAAGTGCAGATGAAATGATGGACCATGGGTAAACTAAGTGAAGATAAACGCCGAGAAATGGGACTGATTTTCGGATTACTGACCAAGCCAACCAGTGGAAAAGAAAGGAATATAAAAACACAAAATTCCAAAATATATGTAAGATCAACTAACACCACCATTTAGAAAATGTATGAGATGAAATAAAATAATCAAACAAAGTGAAAACAAGAATTAATAACACAAGGTAATTAGAAAGGAGATCAATTAAAATAAACAAATATAAACCAATCAAGACATGCTAATACAAATAAATAAAATTGTAAAGAATATAGCATATTGTGACGTTAACGCGGGTTTCTCGAAAGTCTCTTTTTATTTGTTACGCTTTCCTAATTAAGCCCCACGTTAATATGTCAATTCTGTAACGTAACGACTGTTATCAAAGGTTTCCGCCTCTTCAAGAGTGTATTGCAATTACGGGTTTATAGTTAATTCAGCCCCACTATTGTAAGCGCCTATTTGGTAACGTATTCACTATGAGGTATAGTAGAGTTATATGCCCCACGTTATCTGCGTCATTTTTATAACGTCTTGCTTATAATGTGTGCGTAACGTCCGTCTTTTTACAGTCTCGGATCGGTCAGAACACCTCTTAGCAATCGCCACTTATGAATTATAAATACTGAGGTTTAAATAAATTTGATGGTAATGTTACCCAAACGAAGCAGAAATCGAGTGTGTGTGATTTGGGTCAAAATTAAGGAAGTTGTTTAGCCTTATTTGGAAGAGAGAGTGAGTACCATTGGTTTACCCTCGGAGTAAACGATTTCTTAAATTTTTTTTTAAATATTCGCCGTGAATGGGCTCAGCTGATTTTGACAGTAGTCTCCAAATATAGGTTAACCAAACGACACTGTTCCTTAATACTACCTGATGGATAGTCCTCTTCTTATTTTACTGAAATCTACCACAACTACCCGCTACAATAAAGGAAACACATTTTATTATTCAATATAATTTCTTAATAGTATTTATTTATAATATTATTGATTTTTCTCTTCCGCCAACATACAAATATTACAATCGATCCTTTCGATAACTAATTCATGATATCGACTTCATTGGGTAAACATGGAATTATCATAAAATCTGGTTTTTACTGATTTTACAATTTTATCTTTTATTTAAACATCAATCAACATATAATTCTTTTATTTATTTCCCCAGGGTTAAGGGTAAGTTCTTTGTGTTATGAGATGGTCAGAAATGGATAATTATATACTACGCTTTACAAAATAAAACAATAAACTTCAAAAATTTGTTTATTCTTTTAGTACGTAGTTCCGGATTTGTCCGTAAGAGAGCAGATTATGTTTTATTAAACATGTGATTACACTTTAAAAGTTTCTGTACTGCACGACAATTTGATTTGAGGTTTTCTTGGTTAAATATTAAAAGAAATGTTTATATTACCTCTTTCCTCGAAGTTCTTACTTGTGTGAAGCGGTTTCTCGGGTGGTGTTCTTAGTTGTTTTGTAATTTCACGACCGTCTGTCAGATACCATCTCGTCAAAAACTCGAAACGCGGCTTGGCTAGGCCTGATCTTCAAAATGGTTTTTCACTTTTGTTATGGGGTAAAGCAAGTTACATTTGATATTTAAGGTAGTGGTACATAATGTTTATACTGTTAGTTAAATTTTGTGATAATTTTGTACTGTTCAAAAGATTTCTAAAGGTTTTTTAATACAATTTTTGTCTCATAACGTTTTCCAACCGAACAGTTTTCAATCTCAAATTCGATTAAACAATACTTGTTATTCTGTTACTGTTAGTAACCCATAATTTTTATATCATTTTTTATTGGTGCTGCTATTTACTTTTTAGTATATAGGCCGTTTTTAATTATTATAAATTTATTTTTTATTTACAGAAAAATAATTCTTTTTAATTTTGGTTTCTTTCCCAATTTGATTTACATAATAGTTTGTTGTTTATTTTCTTATAACTTTAGATATAAGTCTTTAACATTATTATTAACTTTAAATGAATTTATATATTATTTATTAGTCTCTTATAGTATTCTTACACTGCACTATTTTCTTCTGCCATTTTCCTCATACAGTATTATTTTATTTTTTATTATCATCTGATATCTAAATCTTTTATTTTTTAAAAACCCTGGGTTATCTTATATAATAACATAATTATTTTATTAAATATAAAATTAACATAGGTACTAAATTTTGTTGCCTACACAATATTTATCCTACAATCTAAACAAAATACATAATTAGTTAGTAGCATCACAGTCTACTATTATAATCTATAATTCCCACATCTACAGCACAAGTCTGTAAGAAG
Organism: Magicicada septendecula; assembly: GCA_034769895.1. Taxonomy (NCBI): domain Eukaryota; kingdom Metazoa; phylum Arthropoda; class Insecta; order Hemiptera; family Cicadidae; genus Magicicada; species Magicicada septendecula. Next base: position 1,140,696,421 of record CM068367.1, read on the forward strand.
TTCCCTTCACATTCACTTATTTCCGCACTGGGTACACTATAACTCACTTGTCACTGTATATCACTTCAGTATCGTTTATAATGTTTAGTGATTTAACTTAATTTATAGCTAGTTATAGTTTACCCATTTCTGACCTTTATGGTAGTATAAGAGTTATCATTTATTGGGATTGGGTTATGTAACATTACAATATTCAGAGAAAATAAAAAGAAATGGTATAAGGAAAAATATAAAGCAAATACAATAAATAGCTGAAGCAAAATAAGGGTAATCAACAAATGAAAGGAAAAAATGTCTAAAATAATTAAAATGATCACAAGAAGAAAAGAAAAACAGACTATTTAAGAGTAAGAAGTAATGAAATTAACAATTAAATAAATAAAAACTATCAATTTTGTGAGTATATAACAGAAAATAGCAAAGGAACAGCGGAAGGAAGAAGGAGTAGAAAAAAGTTAAAATGATCTAAAAGAACCATAAAGTGGACAATCCCCAAAATATTATTATTATTAATGAAAGTCACAAGATGACAAAATGTGTATTTAAGATTGACTGACCAGCAATCAATTAACTGAGCAGAGATGATATTCCTCTGAACTCAGAATAAAAGGTAGTAATGGATGAAACCAGCTACTAAATGTTAGGGAAATTATATATTAAAGGGAGAACGCACTAATGGGAATAAGTAAATACAGATCTAAAAAATAACTAAATAAAAAGGAATGGAACAAGTAAGATGAGAAACCAGAAAGATCTAGGTTCTTTTCGTACGGCAAAATCAAACTTCCGTCTCCGCGTTTTTGTACTTTATTTCGGTGTCCGATGTGTAATAATGTGTACTACACATGTTTTCTTCACAAGTAACTAATGGCAGGTTATGTACGATGATGTAACTTAAATAAAATTTACTTTGTCAGTGTATATTAAAAGGGTGTATTAATTGGAAGTACAGAAATTACTTTCCATTTATCGCACATAATTACGGTACAGAGACAATTTTTGGAGGTTGTGTCTACGTTTAACAATCTAACTTAACCTTTTAGATTTTTAAAATTAATTAGACTTAACAAAAATTTACCGTACTTTGTTAGTGTATACTAAAAGGGTGTATTTATTGGAAGTACAGAAATTACTTTCCATTTATCGCACATAATTACGTTACAGAAACGAATTTTAGAGGTTGTGTCTACGTGTAACAATCTAACTTAAACTTTTAGATTTTTAAAATTAATTAGACTTAACAAACATTTCCTTTGTTTGTGCACATTAAATTATTGTATGGATAAAAGGCTGTATATAACATTAAAGGCTGTATTTATTCGAAGTACCAGAATTAAAACCTAGTTCCAATTACTACGGTCTGAATTATTGCAAATAAAATTGGAGAATCTCGTAAACATGTTAAAGAATGGTTGTATATTACACACAAAATTATTACAGTACGGACCTTTGTTAGTGAATAGAAACAAATAGGACTCTATACTTTAGTATGTACCAATACATACTAATTCACCTGTTTTCAAGTACAGTATCTATTGTTTTTTCATACTCTAAAAAAAAGTCATTAACAGTATTTTAGTTACTTGTGAAGAAAACAGATATAACATTTCCAAACAAGAAATCTTCAATTCTGTCCCTATTTGTTTTATAAAAACTGGGGTTTCTATTGCAGGTTTTTAAGTCCACTAACTACTTAATTTAATATACATAATTGTTCCTGATCTTGTTGGGTAACATTATATTAATACATCTGCTTCCTGCTCATATATGCAAACAATGTTTTTAATGTACGGTCCTAAACATCTTTAAAATTTAGACAAAGTCTAATGAGCTATTTGACCTAACCCGAATTACTACATCTAAGAATATCTTATTAGGTCATGTAGCTTTATTTATACATTTAATGCATCTTAATTAGTACACTAACAGCACTGCTCTGTCTTACAGTAACACAACACGTTACACTAACTCAAAAGAATTTCTTGTTTTCAGTTTAAGAAAGTTGAAATTGTGTATTTCTTTTCTTTTCCATTCACTTTTTATGGAAACGTGCTTTACATTAATATGTGTACCCTTACTATATTTTGGTCTTAAACATCTTTATCAACACTTTATATCTTTAAAATTTAGACAAAGTGTAATGAGCAATTTGGCTTAACCTGAATTTAGATGACCTGGCTCAGAACAACTTTATTTTGGCAAATACAAAGATGAAGACTGTACACCCTGGTTGCAATTTCTTCAGGGCTCACACCTGCTGCCAGGCTTAGTTCTATAACATGATCAGGAAGAAAGGAATCAGCTCGAACTTGCAACCACTGTGGAAAGGCTTGTACACCATCACCAAGAAGATTAATGATGTCATCTACGAATAACTCATTAGGCCATTTAGCTTTATTTATACATTTAATGCATCTTAATTAGTACACCAACAGCACTGCTCTGTCTTACAGTAACACAATACATTACACTAACTCTAAAGAATTTCTTGTTTTCAGTTTAAAAAAGTTGAAATTTTGTATTTCTTTTCTTTTCCATTCACTTTTTGTGAAACGACCTACATTAATATGTGTACACTTACTATATTGAAATCCAATGTTCACTATCCAATAGTTAAAAATATTGTGAAATTAGTAACAATATGTACTAATGTTGTAACACTATGTGTGCCTTAATAAGTTATTGATTATTCTAACTGATACATTGCCATGCCATTATCATATGACAGTTCTCAGAGGTTCAGTAATAGTCATCTTTGCTGTTAACATGGACACATCTTGCATATGTTCATTTCTTACAAGTTCTTCTCTTTACAGGACTAATAGTTTTGTAAAAAACTCAATTGTTTTTTATTACATTTTCAATTGTTACCCTTAACATTTTGACCTCATCATAAAATAACTGTTGAGAAACTGAGAGCTCTTTTTTAAAAAGACTTTTCATTAGTAAAGTTACATATAAGTAGGCATACATTTGTACTCATAATATGAGGTTCAGAATTAAGAAAAGGTGAAACCAACTCGTTACACTGAAAAACTTCTAGGTATACTACTACTGATTGGAAAAGACAAGATAACTCAGGGTGAACTTTTTTTCAAAACTTTTAACACCATGGATTCTGTGTTTATCCACAGTTACTTCGCCCTTTTTTACATTTTATCAACTTGTGTTCCCAGAGCCACAGTATTCTGAATTGTTCTTAAAATTTCCATTTAGGATTAGACCCATCTATACTTATGTGTAGTACTTTATTAACATGCAGATTTATTCCTAGTAGAGTTATCTTCGAATCCCTTGAAAAAGCTGAAAGATTAGGGAGTCAAAGAAACACAGAATTCAAGTAGCAAGTTCCACTACTTTATAAAACATAGCCTAGAAGCAAACTTTGACATCCAGTAACTGTTGCTGAGAAACCTTACTAAGGGGCTTATAAAAAAAAATTACAAGCTTGCTCTTTTGAACATCTGATGAAAAGGTTTTGTAAAGTGTACCTAACGTCCTTGTATTCCATACTTCCAGCAGTTTTACATGATACATTCCTGACATGAATAAGAAAAGTTTAAATCTGCTTATGATCTAAAGGAGTGATAGTTATTTGCAGACTGACAGGGTTATAAAATAATTCTGAAAGTCTCGGAGGGGTCAGAGTACCTTTTTGCGATCGTCACTTATGAATTATATTTACTAATGTTCAAAGCAATTGAATTTGATGTTTACCAAACAAAACAGAAATCGAGTGTGTGTGATTTGGGAGAGATTAATGAAGTTGTTTAATCTTAGTTAGAAGAGAGAGTAAGAACAAAGTTATTACACCCGGAGTATACAATTACTTATTTTTAAATATTCGCTGTTCATAAGACCAGCTGATTTTGACATCGACCTCAAAATGTTAGGTTAAACAAACACCAATGTTCGGTGATACTCCCCGGCGGATCGTCCTCTTCTTGGCTTCCTGAAAATCTGTAACAACTACCCTCTACAATAAAGAATACACGTTTGATTATTTATAATAAAATATTCAGAGTATTTATTTATGTAATACACTGATTTCCTCTTCTCCCAGTACACAAGTATTATTATCGATTTTTTCTGTCAACAATACAGTGGATTGATTTAATTAGGTAAACATTGGTTTTATAATAAAATATATTTTTTTTATAATTTTATCCTTGATTAGACATTAAACAATAAATAATTCATTTTTATTAATTTCCCCAGGGTTAAGGGTAAGTTCTTTGTGTTATGAGACGGTCAGAAATGAATAATTATATACTACGCTTTACAAGAGAAAAATAATAAATTTCGAATTTTTGGTTTTTTCCATAGTATGTAGTTCCGGATTCGTCCGCTAGAGTACAGATTATGTCTTTATTATACACAGGGAATCATTTACGAAATATTGGAACTGCACAACGATTTGACATGAGGATTTCTTGGTTAACAATTATTAATACAGTTTATTTTACCTCTTTTCTCGAAGTGTTTACTTGAATAGAGCTGGTTCTAGTGTTGGAGTTCTAGTTGTTTTGTAATTTCATTGAATGTCCATAAGATACAATCTCGCCAAAATCTCGAAGTGCGGTTCAGCTAGGCCTGATCTGGTAATTGGTTATTTCAATTTTTTATCAAGTAAAAGACGTTAAAGTTGATATCTGAAGGAGTTCGAACATAAGGTGGATACTACGAGTTAATTTTTATTCAATTTGGCACTGTTTCCGAAAGTTTTTATATGGTTTTATTAAATTTTTGATGGCATTACACGTTTTTCTCAAACAAATGGTTTCCAATCGTTTTAACAATTAATTCATATCTTGTTATACGGTTACTCTTAGTAACCAATAATTTTTATATCATTTTTTATTGGTGCATCTATATACTTTTTAGTATGTAGGCTGTTTTTAATTATTATAAATTTATTTCTTATTTATAGAAAAATAATTCTTTTTAACTTTGGTTTATTATCCAATTTGATTTATATAAGGTTTTTCCGTTTATTTTCTCTTAACTTTAGATATAGGTCTTTAATATTTTTATTTCCTTTTATTGAATTTATATATTATTTATTAATTTCTTATAGTATCCTTACACTGAACTATTTTCTTCTGCCATTTTACTCATACAGTATTATTTTATTTTTTATTATTATTTTATATTTAACTCTTTTATATTTAACCCTGGGTTATCTTATATTCAAACATAATTATTCTATTAAATATAAAATTAACCCTAGGTACTAAATTTTAGTTGCCTACACAATACAAATCATGCAATATTTAAACAAAACACATAATTGGTTAGTAGCAATATAGTCTACTATTATAATCAATTGTTTCTACATCTACAGCATAAGTCTGTGAGATGCTCCCTTCAAAGTCACTTATTTACTCACTGGGTACACTATAACTCACTTTATACACTTTATATCAATTAAGAATACTTTATAATGTTTTGTGATATAAAGTAATTTAGAGCTAGGTATATTATACCCATTTCTGACCTTTATGGTGGGGTGATTAAGTTATCATTTTTGGGACTGGGTTATGTAACGTTACATAAAGCCCCCACTAGAACAAATTTATTTTCGTTTTACTTGTTTCCAAAATAAATTGTTGATTTCTTCAATTTTCATAATATTCCTGTTTTATATCTCCATAATATCTTCCTTCATTTCAGACTGGTTATATTATACCTGTTATTCGGTTAAATGGTAATTGCTATTTTCCTACTCAACTCTCTCTCTTGGAGGCCTATTCATCATTGATTTATTCTCTGGGTAGTGGTACTTCCACATTTTACTTGATAAGGACTGGTCACACTAATCATAAAAACTTGTTTTAACACTTATTTTCTTATTTACTTCTATAAATTCGCTTTCTCAATTAAGCTTCTGTCTGCTATCTTCCTTCCATTTTCTTCATCTATACTTCTGGAATCTAATATCACTCTTTTCACCTATTTTATAATTATTATCCCTTAAATATTCAATTTCCCTAACATTTTTCCCTATCCTGTGCGGTGGTACCAGTCGGGTGGCCACTTTTGGGTCCATAACTCCGCTGTCCATCCTTACACCTTCTGAGACCAGGGGAACATCATCCCTGCTCAGGAAAATTATTGCCGGAACATTTCTATGGTCAATTCGTTATAATAAAAAGATTACAAGTAGTCGATTAGCGACTAATACTAAACACTTTTGGGATTCTTCATACTGTAGCTTTTTGCATTTAATTATATATTTCCTCTTCTTGATTCCTTCTTCTTTTCCGTTAACTAATAGAATATAACATTATTGACAGGGCATTATTTTAAAATCCTTTTAACTTTCCTTCTTGTGACATATTTTCTCCGCATCATTTCTTCTTATATCATCTTCAATTCCGAGAAATTCTAAATTATTGTTGTATTAATTATTATCCTCCTTCAGCTTCATTGTAGTCATTAAATTATTAGTTATTCTTCTTATTTTACTTTCTTATTTGAGCACATTACCATCAATTGTTTTTATTTTTTCTATCATTCCATTTTAAATCAGTTCGTTATAAATATTATTTAATCATCTGTTCTCTTTTTCTTGGTGGTTTGTTGTTTGTTAAATCAAATTATATCGTTTCAAAATATTTAAAGTAAGTGGTACTTACATACTTTTTATTAAATAATATTGTTCCTAAATAAATATTTAGTAAGTTGTTCTTACAGTTTTTTGGAATTTTGGGGTTTTAGTCTTTTTATTTTAAATTATATTGTTTCAAAATAACTTGAGTAAGTTGTCCTTACGTGCTTTTTGAATTTTGGGGTTTTATCCGCTATTCAATGGGTTGCTTGGTCGGTTTTCAAAAATTCAGTCCCCTTTTTTCTGGTTTGTTATTATTTAGGTTAACCATGGTCCATTAACTAAGGTACTCCCTGTTCTCGGATTACTGGGGTGTTCGTAATTAATTCTCTCCTTGATAATCTTCTTACCTTCCGGCTCTCCCACTTTTCTGCTATGAAACCTTCATTTAAATACCGGTCTTCCGTCATTGTTAGTTCCTTTTTAACTAACAGGTATTGTACCTTCTCTGACGTAACATATTCACTCACTTTCAATATCATTCCATTCTCTTTGACCTCTGTATTATTTACCCAACGTTTTGCTGATATATTTCGTATTAAAAATATAGCTGAGGTTGTCAGATACTCTTCGACCGTGGATATATTTAAGTGATATTTAAATTTATTTAAGTTCTTTTTTATTATTTTATGGTGGTTTACCTTGACCATGTTTATAAAGTTTTTTCTATAATTCATACTTTTACTTAACTCCCTTCGCTCATTAATGTGGATGTTAAATGCACTAATTAATCCACCCTTCCTCATCTCCAATTCTTCTTTCGTATTCAATATTTTCTTTCTACCTATTTTTCTTATTTTCTTGATATTCTATTCCATGGTTTGAATATCCTTTTTGGTGTGGTTATTTTTATTTTCAGAGAATATTACATCTTGGTATTCTCTAATTTCTATTTCCTTCCTGCTTTCTTCTGTATTCGGATTTACTTTAAAACCTTCGGAAGTGCTGTTTAATGTTTCATCCAAATCCTTGAAACTAATTTCCATTTTCTTATTTGTCTCCTCCTTGTATGTATCTGCTTTTTGGCTAAGTGTGTTACTGATCATGTCAATCTTCTCATGAATTTGTTTTATATTTTTATTACTTTCTTCAAATTTTGCATTCATATATTCCCTTTGTCCGTTAATAGTTTCTTTCAATTCGTGATATTGTTCATTCATGGTTTGTTTGATATTTCCATGAATGGTCTCTATTTTTTCGTTTAGTTGTTTGACCAAACTTTCCTGAATGCTATCTATTTTCTCATTGGTTTGTCTGTTTTGTTCCTCCTGTTTCCTAAAGTTTTCATCTATTTTATCATTGGTTTGCTTGTTTTGTTCCTTCAAAGTTTCGTTTTGTTTCTTTGAAGTTTCCTCCTGTTTCCTAAAATTCTCCTTATTTTCCTCATTGGTTTGCTTCGAGTTTTCCTCCTGTTTCTTAAAACTTTCATCTATTTTATTAAATTTCTTGCTCAAGGTTTCATTTTGTTTCCTTAACTGTTCTTTTGAGTTTTCCAATATTATTCTCAACATCTCATGCATGCTCATGTCTTCTTTTTGGGCGGATCTATCTAGTTGATCCCCTTGAGCATCCTCTTCGACTATTTCCTTGTCCATGTCTGTGATTACTTCGGTTTCTTCTTTATCACCCATTGGTTGTTCCATTTCATTGTCCGTAACTATTTCTATCTCTCGTTCCTGTCCACCTTCTTCCTTCTCCTTTTCTTCTGCCCTCTTCTTCGATCTGCCTCTGGTATTATGCATTTCTTGTTTTATCATAACTGCCGAAGATAATTAGGTTTTTTGGTATATTATTTTGTTAAATATCTCAAAATTCTTTTCTAATTACAGCCCTTTTACGTTGAGTGGCATTCTGTAACGTAATCTTCATAGGTGGAACGTCCGTCTTTTGAAAGTCTCAGAGCGGTCAGAGTACCTTTTTGCGATCGTCACTTATGAATTATATTTACTAATGTTCAAAGCAATTGAATTTGATGTTTACCAAACAAAACAGAAATCGAGTGTGTGTGATTTGGGAGAGATTAATGAAGTTGTTTAATCTTAGTTAGAAGAGAGAGTAAGAACAAAGTTATTACACCCGGAGTATACAATTACTTATTTTTAAATATTCGCTGTTCATAAGACCAGCTGATTTTGACATCGACCTCAAAATGTTAGGTTAAACAAACACCAATGTTCGGTGGATACTCCACGGCGGATCGTCCTCTTCTTGGCTTCCTGAAAATCTGTAACAACTACCCTCTACAATAAAGAATACACGTTTGATTATTTATAATAAAATATTCAGAGTATTTATTTATGTAATACACTGATTTCCTCTTCTCCCAGTACACAAGTATTATTATCGATTTTTTCTGTCAACAATACATTGGATCGATTTAATTAGGTAAACATTGGTTTTATAATAAAATATATTTTTTTTATAATTTTATCCTTGATTAGACATTAAACAATAAATAATTCATTTTTATTAATTTCCCCAGGGTTAAGGGTAAGTTCTTTGTGTTATGAGACGGTCAGAAATGAATAATTATATACTACGCTTTACAAGAGAAAAATAATAAATTACGAATTTTTGGTTTTTTCTGTAGTATGTAGTTCCGGATTCGTCCGCTAGAGTACAGATTATGTCTTTATTATACACATGGAATCATTTACGCAATATTGGAACTGCACAACGATTTGACATGAGGATTTCTTGGTTAACAATTATTAATACAGTTTATTTTACCTCTTTTCTCGAAGTGTTTACTTGAATAGAGCTGGTTCTAGTGTTGGAGTTCTAGTTGTTTTGTAATTTCATTGAATGTCCATAAGATACAATCTCGCCAAAATCTCGAAGTTCGGTTCAGCTAGGCCTGATCTGGTAATTGGTTATTTCAATTTTTTATCGAGTAAAAGACGTTAAAGTTGATATCTGAAGGAGTTCGAACATAAGGTGGATACTACGAGTTAATTTTTATTCAATTTGGCACTGTTTCCGAAAGTTTTTATATGGTTTTATTAAATTTTCGATGGGATTACACCTTTTTCTTAAACAAACGGTTTCCAATCGTTTTAACAATTAATTCATATCTTGTTATACGGTTACTCTTAGTAACCAATAATTTTTATATCATTTTTTATTGGTGCATCTATATACTTTTTAGTATGTAGGCTGTTTTTAATTATTATAAATTTATTTCTTATTTATAGAAAAATAATTCTTTTTAACTTTGGTTTATTATCCAATTTGATTTATATAAGGTTTTTCCGTTTATTTTCTCTTAACTTTAGATATAGGTCTTTAATATTTTTATTTCCTTTTATTGAATTTATATATTATTTATTAATTTCTTATAGTATCCTTACACTGAACTATTTTCTTCTGCCATTTTACTCATACAGTATTATTTTATTTTTTATTATTATTTTATATTTAACTCTTTTATATTTAACCCTGGGTTATCTTATATTCAAACATAATTATTCTATTAAATATAAAATTAAACCTAGGTACTAAATTTTAGTTGCCTACACAATACAAATCATACAATATTTAAACAAAACACATACTTGGTTAGTAGCAATATAGTCTACTATTATAATCAATTGTTTCTACATCTACAGCATAAGTCTGTGAGATGCTCCCTTCAAAGTCACTTATTTACTCACTGGGTACGCTATAACTCACTTTGTACACTTTATATCAATTAAGAATAGTTTATAATGTTTTGTGATATAAAGTAATTTAGAGCTAGGTATATTATACCCATTTCTGACCTTTATGGTGGGGTGATTAAGTTATCATTTTTTGGGACTGGGTTATGTAACGTTACAATGTTTACATTAAAAGAAAATGATGAAAGTACTGTTAGCTTTTAACAAATATTGACAATTTTGCCCAATACAGAAATGAAGGAAATTGACAGACAAATTGTCTACCTAGTGATGGTCCAAACATTTCAAGGATTCTCCTGGCCTTAAAAAACTGGACTGGCCTCATTGATTGATATGACTAATGTTAAATTTACTTTGGGATACTTCCAAATATAATACAGTTTACAATAAACAAACAAAATTTATGCCTGTCTAATTTTTCCAGAACTGTATACACATAATTTGTTCTGGATAGAACATTTATTAAACAATAATACTATTTGATGCAAATAATTAAAATACCGGTACGGAGAACCATACATGACTTCCATGTTTTAAGATTTATATTTAAAATCATTTTAGAAATGAAATATTTCTACAGAAACTACTTCTATCTTCAGCCTCAAACATAGAATTGTGGTCACTAACATATACCACCTCACGTTAGTGAACTCGATTTTCACTGATCATGGCAGTCGATGGCACTTCCGAAACGTCTGGTTTTGCCGAAAACATTGGACCACGGCCAAACAGCCCGTAAAGGAATTTTATCAACAAACTACTTCTTTGTTGCCGATAACGTAGTACACATAAAAAATTATCCCCTCCCCGTCACCTATCATTTTCATTTATAGAAAATAATCCCCTCCTGCTTCAACTTCCCCCAACCCCTTATCATTTATAGATATTACATCTACCTTTCTACAGTCCTTATTTATCCTTATTATGACCTTATTTTCAGGATAATTTATTTATCAAAATTAAGTACTTTACTCTTGTTAAAACATAAAACGTTGCAGGTAAACTACCCCTTCTCCTTAACCGATCTTCACCAAAATCAACAGACCTTGAGTCCTTACAATATGCAAAAAATTATTTGAATTTGCGGCAGTTATCGTTCGCCATAGACAAAATTCTACACACAGACATCTTTCAAAAAATGACTTTTCTTCATGTTTTGAGGGTAGTACAATCAGAATCAGCCCTTATCTCGAACGCGATTTTTTTTCCATCCATTTTCTTATGGAACTTGGAAGTAAAAACAATATCCTTCTTTTTATAATATGTATTGCACATGTTTTCTAACATGGGACACTAATTATTAGATAAAATGGTTACCTTCATTTAAGCCAGCTTCAACTCACTGTGTACTTTCTCAGAGCCCATATCATGTTCTTTTTAACATTGCCGAACATAAATTGATGTTAAATTAAAAATAAAGTAAAGGCTTAGCACCTGAAATTTGCAATGTCCAAGTTGAAGAATCTATTTAATTATTGCACTTAACTTGATATAAGTACTGATTACATTTCAGGATTATTATTTTCAGAAATAATGTATGTAAACTAGTTTTCCCCATATGAAGTTAGTTAAAATTCTTTAATGCATAGCATTCCAGGCCTTTATGGTAGTAGATTTGTATTACTAAATTTGAATTTACACAAATAATTCTCTTTGATTAACCAGAATTACACACACAAACTAAATGTTGAGTGTCCTCCTAGTGTATAAATTCAGCTAAAACACTATTCCAAAAACTTACCTTGTTACTAGAATATGTGACATGATGAACTTTTCATGTTAAATAGTTTAAATACTTTGTGTTGAGAGTTAAGCATTTTAATAATTTTTATTTATGCAGGCGTATAGCAAAATCTGATCATCATGAAAAAGGAATAAGGCATTTTGTAATAGCAATTAACTGATTAGTTCCTGCTGTATTACCGACTCATATTACAAGACCAATTTTTGTTTAATTGAAAAGATATATTTTAATTGTTTCTTTTGGTGCAATCTGTAAATTACATGACACACATCCATAAAGGTTTGAAAATATGCTTATTGCAGTTTGATAGAAATAAATTCTCAAAAAACTAATACAAATTTGTATTGTCTGATCACACCAGCTATCCTTTCTATTTGAAATGAGCCTTTTATCCAAATTTATCACATAGTATTGTGCCAAGATATATCACTACATTTGTATACTGTAATACAGTAATGGTAGAATATTATCATTCCACTAATATTACCCTAACATAATAAATGAAAATACATTATATACACATCTTTTGACATAATCATCCTTTCACTTATCACTTTTTGCCTATCCATATATTTAACGATTTGTGTAAAATACAACAGGTGTTTAACGGACATGTACTATGTGTAGACCTCTTATTTCCCTCCTCGGCAGGTCGAAGCTCAATTGGCACTAGAGTTGGGTATGAAATTATGCTATGCTCATAGTCTGTCTGTTAGCAGCTAGTGGCATCTATTGACATTCACTCATGTCAAATTACAGAGTTGGTAAAGGATGTTCGAAATTTGAATGTAAACAAATAAATAGTTAAATAATTAATATAATGGAAGTATCACATATATAGGTAATGTATGTAAATGTAATTGTGAAAAAACGACGTAGGGCCTACTTCATATACAGATCAGAAGTAAATGATGAACTATTCTCTTTACGTAATAAGCCTAGTTACTAAACAATAAATATTTTTAAAAGCTTCTTATCATATTGAGATAAAATGGAGCAGCATTTGAAACATCTCTTAGGTATAAAAACAACGTAACAACCTTTACAAAATTTGCCGCAGTTGCCTACTTTGCCTATGCATAAATCTGCCTCTGATGTACATGCTAATGCACCTGAACAGTAGTAAGAATGACTTAGTATCCTGTTGAGTTATTCACTGTTCTGACGGATGATACACAAATACTGGAAGGTAGGATGTGAGAGCCAGCAATAACCTTAAATAAAACTCTCATATATTTAAGTTATTACACAGTGTTCTGTTCATTTACAGACAAGTGCTTGGTTTGATAATTAAAAAAAAATAAAATTGTATATTTTACTGTAGCTTTACAGTAGCTTGACAGAAAGTGTAAAAATGTAAAATAAAAACGGCATGACTTAAGTGTAAATAAAAAGTGAACACTTTACAGTAGCACAAAAAATGACAAAAATTGAGACATTGAAATGCTACAGTTCAGTTAAAAATATTGCAATCTCCCTCACACAAAATTTTAAAGAATAAAGACATCAACACCACAACAAAATATTTTTTTTTTTTTTGAGTAAAAGGAAACACAATGGAAAGGCATCTCAGGTAGTATTGCTTTGAAATTATGGTTTCAAAATGTTTAGCGAAAAGAATAAAAAAATGGTAGCATTAACAATCCAACAATGTATCGAAAAGATCAGGATCTTGCTAGGTACATTATAGGGAAAATTGGTTTTGTAGCTACTGGTGGATGTTTGTTTCTATAAAAAATAATTGCAATGTCTAATAAATTATGGTACATATTTAATCATTTATTAAATAATTTGTCATTTATATAATTTTGTTTATTTTTTAATTTCTATAGATACTTTTGGTGTGTTTGTTGTAATTTTGTGTTTTACATTACCTTTTGTGATTAAATCATTCGGTATAAAATGTTCCAGTTTATAAAATACACCTCACAGTTTTAACATACAATATATATAGTAACACCTGTATACATAGTAACAGGTATATCAATATGCCTGTAATCACAGGTATGGGAAAGTAATGGCAAATCTTGCATAATTTTGTTATCAGTTATTGTTATTATTTGGCTAGTGCTATTAAATTCATATTGGCCCAAAGTGATGACAAAAGGAATTTATTGTATTTGTTTACAGTCAACAGTGTAGATTCCAGGTGATGATTTGAAATTTACATAAATTAATTTTCACTCACATGAATGAAGTTGCAACCGTAAAGAAATACAGAATATATTTTCTATGATAGCAGACAAGACAGAACACTTGTATTTTACATTTTTTGCAGTCTCCAGATCGCTATTATGATTAACTTAAGAATTTTTTACCTTGTATAATCCACTAGGCGATCTCAGTTTTTTACATACAACATGTTTCGGGGACTAAATCCCCATCTTCAGGTACAGTAAAAAAATTATTATTCCCCTAATACATAGGGGTCGTCGAAATGATTAAAATGTTTATACATAAAAACACACGCACAAAAATCACTGAATAAATTAACATATATGTTAATATGACAGGTGGATATGTTTTTTAAATTTATTAACGAAATTAACCACAACATAAAATTTACTATGGAAATGGAAACCAATAATGGCTTGAACTTCCTCGATGTATTGGTGTTAAAAAGAAACAACCATTTCGGTTTTAAAATATACCGAAAACCTACCACAACAGACATAGTTATAAATGCTAAATCGAATCATCCATACACACAAAAAATGGCGGCATTTAATGCACTAGTACATAGACTAATAAGCGTACCAATGAATACGGAGGATTATAAGAAGAATATAACATAATAAAACACATAGCCTTGAAAAATGGATATAACACAGAAATTGTGGATAAAATGATACATAAACATTTACGGAAAATAAATGGTGACAATAATAAAGTTAAAAATACAACACAATATGTCTCAGCATTATATATGAACATACTCCCCAACATAATAAAAAATGAATTAAAAAAAATTATATATAAATGTTTCATTCAAGACCATAAATAATCTAAAAAACATACTTAAGCCACGAAAACCAATAACTTTGGAAGAATGTTCAGGAGTATATAGAATCCAGTGCAGTGAGTGCGATAAGTTCTATATCGGACAAACGGGGAGGAAATTTATCGAGAGATTTAAAGAACACCTACCAAAAAAGAAACCCCAAACCACCTCATCAAAGTACGCACTCCACCTCATAAACGAAAACCATAATTATACTGGATTCAAAGAGAACATGGAGCCGATACATGTTTGTAATAAAGGTCATTTCCTGAATGCTTTAGAAGAGTTAGAAATATACAAGGCATCCAAAGTAAATAAAGAGCAGTTACTCAACGATCAGCTATCATTTAAATCCAATAAATTATATGATACCGTGTTGATGATAAGCAATGAAGCACGAACACAGGCTAGTTGACGATCGGAGGTCGACCGGTGCACCGAGTCGCTTTTAACGTGTTCATGTGTTTGTGTTATATGTTAATTTATTCAGTGATTTTTGTGCGTGTGTTTTTATGTATAAACATTTTAATCATTTCGACGACCCCTATGTATTAGGGGAATAATAATTTTTTGTATTGTACCTGAAGATGGGGATTTAGTCCCCGAAACATGTTGTATGTAAAAAACTGAGATCGCCTAGTGGATTATACAAGGTAAAAAATTCTTAAGTTAACTTGTATTTTGCCTTTTATGTGTGTACATACATTCAGACATTTATTTGGATTGACTTCTGCAAGCTTGAAAATCAGATAACAATAATGTTTTATATTTTACATTAGTGTATATGTAAAATTATAATCCTCAGAGTATAATATTTAATTAATTGGGATGTTTCGTTAAATTGTTACGGCAGTCTCACGGATCGTCACATAGTACAGTGGAAACCAAAATAAAACACACTTATGAATTTGCTAATTGATATTATTATATTATCACATAATACAATATACATACTCAAATTTATGTTGTGGTTTGGTCATGTTACATGCTTGTCAAGTTTCATTACATTTTTAATCAGTGTTCTTTGCTGTGAGTTTTACATTAATTATTCATAATTCTTCTTCTTATTATTACGTGTTTCCGGATTGTTCTCCGATGACACAATGTCTCCTGTAGATCCTCTCTGCCACCGCCAAATATGAGTTGTCATTCAGTATTGCGTCCATACCAAATCCCCTCAATCTCGGCACTCCTGGGATGTCCGTCCGGCAATCCACCAATGTGCTGTAAGGTCTCCTCATGCAGATGACACAGCAGAATAATCATTATTCATAATGATTAGTTATGATGGTTGAGTGTTATTGGTACAGAAGAGGATGCTGCAGTTCCTCACTGTACACCACGTGCTAAATTTGTTCTGTGCGTTTGTGTTACGTTACTAACCTAACAAGTAATCAGTTACATTTTTAATAGGTGTTCTTTGTTGTAAGTACATTAATTATTCAGAATGATTAGGTATGATGAACTGTCGAATCTTATTAGTACAGAAGAGGATGCAATTTCTTTTCTTCAAGGAAAAGGTCTGATTCATAATCCTCATCGTTGCATCAACGGGCATGATATGGTATTGATCATGGGACAGCGACCACGTTGGTGTTGCAATAAGTCTACTTGCCGTGAGTATAAGGTACTTCACCAGGGCACATTTTTAGAGGGGTCCAAATTACCCCTGAGAAAAATAATTTTGTTTATTTATTGCTGGTGTGAAAGGCGTAGTAGTCTGAAAAACAGTAAAAATCAACTGGAAATTGGTGCCAGCGCACACACAGACTGGATGGCTTACTTAAGATATATCTGTGCCTTAGACATCATGAGCAACCCACGGAAAATTGGAGGCCTGAATTTAACTGTTGAAATTGACGAGAGTGTCTTTACCAAGAGAAAAACAATAATTTCATTTATTTACTGCTGATGTGATCAGCGTACCAATGTGAAAAATAGTGAAAATTAACTGGAAACCAACCACAACACTCATGTAGAGTAGACATTTTATTTAAGAAGTATCTGTGCCTCAACCCAGTACTAAATCCAGTATACTGTAACAGGATGTACTGTTTCACACTGTAAATAAAGAAGACAGGCAATAATATATATCTGTGTGTAGGCTGAGGAGAATGGAATGGCTGTTTACTTACCACTTTACCTGGTACTTTGGTCACTTAACAAAAAATTTGTCCATTTTAAGTACAGACTCTAACCTATCAGATTGCAATGTAACTGGAATTTGTTGAAAACAATATTAAACTATCACTCACATATTCAACCCCCCCCCCCACAGATAGAGAGAGAGAGTTAAATCATTGTTGAATAATTAAGACATTCCTTTTAACAAAAATATACTTTTTAATTAAATTATTACATCTATTAGTTATACGACTATTTATTTTTACTTTAATTATATTTATGTTTCTGAAGTAATATTAAATACAATACAATTATTAAAATAAAAGTATATTTTTGTTAACAAGTATTTTATTTTTGTTGAATAATAATAATAATAATAACATAAGAATATAGAATAAAGTAATTTGTAAATATATCGTTATACTTTTGACATGTAAAGTAGTATACATGAATAGTCTACTCTCATACAGTATACGAATTTGTTGGAAAATATCACACATAGGCCTATTACTTGGCAAGTGTTCAACACTGATTTAAAAATGTTTTGTTTAATGCAAACACTGAAACACACTATACACAAGAAATAGAACTCATCATGAACATAACATGATTATATTACTTCTTATGGTATAAGAATATGATATCGGTTTTTTGTTTTAATATCCACTTGTAAAGGAAAAAATACAGCAGATAATTATTTTATAAGTAACTTTGTTACAGCTCTTACCACATAATGTGCCTGCTTTTAATAATATTCTCAAAGGATTTTTAAATTACAAACCTGAATATAGTGCTGGAATACATAATCGATTTTTCCATTCACAGCCACGTTTCACACTAAATCACGAAGCTCTGTATGTTTTGGTATTTCCAATTCTCTGTTCATAAAAACAAAGAAGAATGAAATAAACTTCATAAATACAGAAATGAAGACACAATGTATTATCTAAATATAATTAATGTGTCAAAGAATAAAAGGTAATCAAAACAAAAAGAGAAATATCATAATAAATAAATAATTGGGAAATGACAGTGACAACAATGACTGACGATGGCCATAATACCCAGGAGTGAAGATCAAATGACAAAAAATGTACATAGTAATTTATAAATAGAAATATAATATATAGATGTGTAAAACTAGTATGTAAGAAATAAGACATTGTGAATAAATCTATTTAACTATGAGGAGGTCTGCGCACCTCAGACAGTTATTTTGTATCATTGAACTACATAATGTGAATGATATAAATTTTACAAATACATATATAATAATATCAAACTATAATTATAAAAGTTTTGTTGTGTGACAGTACTAGAAAGTGAGAAATAACAGTGAAATACGTTAAAAAGGAAAAAATCGTGTATAATGAAAGTGATTATACATAATTATAATATGAACATTGAAGGAAATATATAATCTATATGAACTAGTTATATAACCCATATAGTGAAATCAAACAAAGTAAATAATTAAAAAATAGAAAATATTACGTTAAAAACTTATAATAATATAGTGACGAAGAAAAAACAAAGTTCAACAGAATCATATTAATTAGAAATTGGGAAACCGAACCTGTGACCCATAAACCTATCATAGCCAAAGCCTTAACTGAAGGAATTAGTGTTTTGGTAAAAAGAAGGGATATTGTTGAAAAAAATGTAAAAACAAGGCAGAACATGTTAAGTTTACTACTGAACTTTTATACAATTTAATGAACGATGAAAGATGAGATGATCAAGAAAACCCATTCAAAAAACTAGAAGAATAATGTTTTAATCGAAAGTACCAAAAACTTGATGTCCAGAAGTGAAGAATCAAGCAATAAGTCCTTAAAGAAAACTACCAGATTGGTGAGATTACTCCAAGGCTAAGCCAGATATGTGAACCAACATTACTACATTAAAGATTGAGTTACAACGAAATACGATGATATAAACAATATAAACGCTATAATAGTGAATTTTTATTTGTACACTTGTACACCATAGTTATTAGTAGTAAGAGTTTTTTATTGTTCTTGTATGATCCAAAGAACCCACCATTATTCAACAGACATTCACAACACATAATTACCAAATTTCATTCATAAATATTATATTTTATGTTATATTTATAACTTGTACCATACTTTAACTATACTTTTACGTTAACCCTGAGATTCAGATTGTTCATGTTCTACCACCGAATGAGCCACCACTGTTAGAAGGAGACATTGAATGTCCATATGATTTAATCAATGTCAAAATGAAAAGAGTAAAATAAAAAATAATTGAGTTTGAGAAAAAACAAGAATAAGGAGTTTGACTATTTATTTTAACATAAGAAATTATAGAAAAAGGGTAAGATTACAATATAAAACAACAACACGGACGGAAAAATATATTACATAATTGATACTTACAAACATGGGGCTTAAAAGAAATGTAAATAATTATTAAAAGAAAAAGAACAAAAAGAAAGAAGGGAATTATCCTTTTTGTATCATATTGACGCTTACAACGTGGGCTTAACTAAATAATTTTTTCTTGGATTTCGTTGTCCATGACATATCCGTTACTTAAATAAATACAACTATTACATTAACAACTCGGAACACAAAGTTTTTTATAAGTAAAAACGTAAAGTTTTACCTTACAACCTGAACCGGTTTTCACCTTTAAAAGGCTTCTGAAAACCGGTTCAGGTTGTAAGGTAAAACTTTACGTAATAGTTGTATTTAAATAATTTTTATTTGAAGATTATTCATAGAATAGCAAAGAGAGTTCTCTCTCTCGCAAAATAACCCTTTTGTATCATACCATATCATGCCCGTTGATGCAAAGACGAGGATTATGAATCAGACCTTTTCCTTGAAGAAAAGAAATTGCATCCTCTTCTGTACTAATAAGATTCGACAGTTCATCATACCTAATCATTGTGAATAATTAATGTACTTACAACAAAGAACACCGATTAAAAATGTAACTAATTACTTGTTAGGTCAGTAACGTAACACAAACGAACAAATTTAGCACGTGGTGTAGTGAGAAAAGGCGCGAATGCGGCAGTCTAAAATAGTGCATTAAATTGAATGTACTATGGGATTTGGGATATACGGAATTGTCGTGGCTTGCAAAAAAACGGAAAAGATCCATGCGCTCTTTTAAGAACTCAATTACTTAACCCATAATAAAGATGTATAATTATTTGTAAGTAGAGATCAAGATGAATCTGCGGATCTTTTATGTTTTTCCCAGATACTACAATTCCGTATATCCCATAATACCCTCATTTTGATTGGTACTAAGCACATTCTCGCCATTCTTACTCGCTCCCTCTCCCTCCTCAAATTTTTATTTATTGATATACATAAAAAACTGACACTCCTCTGTATGTGTCCACATTGCATAAAATTAAAAAATCCAAGAAATTAAAAAAAAACTTGTAAACTCTGAAAACATTTTGTTCTAATACTGAATTTAAATTAAATACAGAACTGTAAAAAAGAATTTATTGGGTCTTTGGCTATTCTAAGCAAAATTCAAGAGCTTTAGGGGAAAACTCTTTAAAACAAATTTAAATTTTATTAAATAAAACAAATTTATTAAGTCTTTTAAAGTCTACTAAAATTAACGTTTCTTTTTCATACACATGTTATTTCAATTTATTTTCATAGCAATTAACATTAAAAGTGCTAACTGAAGGTAGAAACACCATACATTTGCGGTTAGGTGGGGAAATTGGTAAACAGAAAATTGATTGAAACATTTTGATTGATTAAAAATTGTGTATAGGTTTTAAAATTGAAATAGCTGCAAATAATAGTTATTTCAACCTTCTTATTATTCTTGGATTTCGTTGTCCATGACGTGTCCGTTTCTTAACTAAATATAATTATTTCACTACGACTCAGAACACAAAACTTTTTATGGGTAAAAACGTAAAAGCTTTACCTTAGAGGTTCTGAAGAAGCTTTTTAAAAGTGAAAAACCGGTTCAGGTTGTAAGGTAAAGCTTTTATGTTTTTACCCATAAAAGTTTTGTGTTCGAGTCGTAGTGAAATAATTATACTTTGTTATTATGTTGCATACAAAAAATTGTTTAAATATAAATAATAAATACAGCTCTAAAATTCAATTTACAGTTACTCTTGACATCTTAGAGTTACAAGTGTTTTCTTTATCCTTTGAAATATTGAAACAAAAATAGTGACAACTGTAAACTAGTTGTCATTGTACTATTTCATGTTCTGTTTATAATCCTAAGTACATGTTTACAATTACCCTGTCTTCGTCTATATGGAAGATAAATGGAAACTAGTTAATTCAAATATTACGTATATTACAAATCATAAATAAATAATAAAGAAATGTTGTTATGTTACATAATGTAACAAGTAAATGATAGAATAAAAGTTTATCATTGTTCAAACACTTCCAGGGAACTTGTAGACAATTTGTCTGTCAATTCCTTCATTTCTGTGTTGGGCAAAATTGTCAATATTTGTTAAAAGCTAACAGTACTTTCATCATTTTCTTTTAATGTAAACTTGTAGAAAATTCTATTTTTGCTATGTGTACATAGTTCTGGAAAAATTAGATAGGCATACAATTTTGTTTATTGTAAACTGTATTATGTTTGGAAGTATCCCAAAGTAAATTTAACATTAGTCATGTCAATCAATGAGGCCGTCCGGTTTTTTAAGGCTAGGAGAGTCCTTGAAATGTTTGGAGCATCACTAGGTCATGATGGATCTAATCATCAAACTTCAGTTTCTGTGAAAAACTGGCAGATTTGAGTAGTCGCTTTATAAAGGAAGGGGTTTTTAAATCAACAATTCTTTCAGAATTATTTTATAACCCTGTCAGTCTGCAAATAACTATCACTCCTTTAGATCATCAGCAGATTTAAACTTTTCTTATTCGTATTAGGAATGTATCATGTAAAACTGCTGGAAGTATGGAATACAAGGACGTTAGGTACACTTTACAAAACCTTTTCATCAGATGTTCAAAAGAGCAAGGTTGTAATTTTTTTTTTATAAGCCCCTTAGTAAGGTTTCTCAGCAACAGTTACTGGATGTCACAGTTTGTTTCTAGGATATGTTTTACAAATTAGTGGAAACTTGCTACTTGAATTCTGTGTTTCTTTGATTTCCTCTTCTAAAGTAATCTTTAAGGTTTTTTAAGGGTTTCAAAGATAACTCTACCAGGAATAAATCTGCATCTTAATAAATCTGCATCTGTGCTACAGATAAGTATGGATGGGTCTAATCCTAAATGGAAATTTTAAGAACAATTCAGAATACTGTGACTCTAGGAACTCAAGTTGATACAATGTAAAAAAGGGCAAAGTAACTGTGGATGAACACAGAATCCATGGTGTTAAAAGGTTTGAAAAAAAGTTCACCCTGAGTTATCTTTGTCTTTTCCAATCAGTAGTAGTATACGTAGAAGTTTTTCAGTGTAACGAGTTGGTTTCACCTATTCTTAATTTTTAACCTCATATTATGAACCAAATATACTGTTACTCACCGTCTATGGCCTTTCCGTGATGTTATTTCGTTGTTTACATGTTTCAAGGCACTTGCCTCATCATCAGAACTTTATAAAAACTAATGTATGTCATCAATGATGACATGTGTCAAAATACTAAAACACAATACGGCATTAAACTATGTACAGAACTTGCTTTAAAAATGAGCACGTCAATGTTAGGTGTGCCTTGCAAGACAACACGCGCTGTACTGACGAAATCTAAGTTTTATCTCGACCATATCGCATAGCGGTATCGTACAGTATATTTGATTTATATTATAATTGGTCGTTCAACACGTGTGGCTTGGTACTGGCGTCGTTATATGCTTTATAAATCTCATATTCTTCAAGGGCGTTCAAATAACGCCCTTTATTGCAGAAATGAAGGGGTATTAGATTCGAGCTAAAATCCGTGTAACTGTGATTGTTGTCTATAAGGTGCCTGGCGAAATTTGACTTGATGTTGTCAAAGTTGTAAACTCGTGCAGGGGGTCTATGTTCAGAAAATCTTTTCAAAAAACCTCGACCCGTCTGGCCCACATAAAAAGCCTCACAGTCGTTGCAGACTAGCTTATAAACTCCTGTTTTATTTTCAAGACTGGTATGTTCACGGCTGCGGAGATTATTTAAGATGTTATTACTGGTCTTATAGGAAACAACTATGTTGTTGACTTTATTAATGGTTGACTTAAAAATTCCTGGCATGAAATGCGTATAAGGTGCCCCAATGTACTTGCGTGCCTTTGTTTCGAGGTTCTCATTTCTATTATTTATATCTTTAGTTTTATTTTTAATAGCGTTACTCTTCTTTTTCTTTTGTTTTTTAAAATATTATCTATTATTTTTTCGTTGTACCCGTTGTTAAACGCAATGACTTTAATGGTGTTTAATTCTTCGATGTAAAACTCGATGCCAAGGGGTATAGACAATAGGCGATGTATCATGCTATGGAATGCAGCTAATTTCTGTGAAATGGGGTGGAACGATGAGGCATGTATGACAGCGTCAGTCATCGTGGGCTTCCTAAATATATTAAAACATAGGTTTTTAGTAACAAAGTCCTTAGTTACTGTCAAATCCAGAAAATGTAATTGACCTCTAACTTCATTCTCCAAAGTAAACTGTATTTTGTTATTAATGCCATTCAAGTAATTGTGGAGATTGTCAGTTTGACAATTTGTGCCTTTATACACCATAAAAGTGTCGTCAACATATCTAATTTGTCTTATTAATTAAGGTGATAGTAGAAGGTGATAGGAGAAGATGATAGTGATAGTAGAATTGTTCAAATGTTTAAAGTTATTGAATTAGTAGTAAGAATAAGTTATATTAATGATGATCAAAGTATAAGGAACAAATCATGTTAAAATTATAAAATTAAGTACAGAAAGCAGTAAAATGTCAGAGAAGCTGTAATAGCCATATATTAAAGCATGTAAATCACTGATTAAGGTAAAATACCCAGAACAAACCGATAAAAAACTAGTATTAAGAAAAATTAAAATAAAAACATTGTAATAAGGATAGGCCTCAAACTATGTGAACCAAAATTGTAAAATATCCACAAATGACAGTAAATAGTGAGAGGAAAAGATAAGGAAACATAAAATAACAAACCAAGAAACAATATAAATATAAAATAAGTGCATAAAACAACATAATGACCAAATTAAGTAAAAAGAATAGTAACAGCCAAATGTTTAAATAGGCCAGAGATAACAAAACATAATCATGTAATTAGATAATCAATGTTAAAATAGGCCAGAGATAACAAAACATAATCATGTAATTAGATAATCATGTTTGATGTCTAAATAAACTACATCAAAAAAGCTATTCAATGATAATAATAACAGTCAGATTGGTAATAAAACCAGGAAAATATCTTAGCTATAAAATATTTAGGCATTTTGAAAAAAACTCAAACTTCATAACAATGAGTACTAAATTATTTCAGCCAATAGAATAATTTGGTTGCTATGACAACAAAACATTATTATTTTAAAGCCGTTAAAAAACAATGAGAGTCCATTTTTAGCATCACAAGAGGGCAGATGATAAAATTGTCGATCCACAGAAATAAGTTGATGAAAGAAAATACTAACTAACAAGGAAGAAACAAGATTGACACAACATTGTAACAAAATTGAACCTGAATTACAAGAAATACAACCCAAATTTAGAGAAGGAAGACTCAAACACTAGAGCTGATGAAAATCATCCACTAAACATCAAACAAATTGTAAAGTATAATCCTAAATTACCTAACTACACCCACAAGACATTTCACAACACTTCACTAATTTATGCACTATATTAAAACTTTGTTCAAACTTAATAAACAATGAATAATTATTCAATTATTTGATAACTTGTATTAAAAGATTGTCCAAACTCACTAATAACACTTTAAGAAATATGAAACGATTTATACACAAGTCAAACTTAACCTAGGTTATAAGGGGAACACAGTATTGTTGTAAACCATAAGTAAACTGTGGTAAAAGAAAATTATTATATTTAATTATTTGAATGTCAAGGTTTGTACTTTTAAAAATCATTTTGTAAACTTTTTTGTCTGTAATCAAAAGAACTCTTTGACGGAATGAATTGGGTAAAACAATAATTAATATCAGCGTTCATGCCGTTTTCGTCAAACTGCCCATTGCCAACCGGTGGGTGATAAATTATTCATAGCCGGAGCATAACAGGTATAATTTTAATAATTTCATGTTAGCATAATTATTCAAAGCAGAATTGACCTTTAATAAACCGATACTTATTTTAGTACCTGTGCATTACTGTATTTCATAAAGTAATTTTTTATGTGTTTAATCCATTGACATAGCACCGTAACACTTCGTCCTACAAGAAATACAGGTTGGTACGACTTCGCGGGTAAAAAGGATTCGAATTTCTCCGCCGACCAACAGTGAACGATACGGTTGCATTAGACGACAACTTTTTAATTGTTTTGGATAAACAATTTGGCGCCTATCAACGGGAAAATCACCATAAAGAAGGTACACAAGTATTGGCGAGGTCAATTATGACGTAAGAAAGTCGTAACGTCAATACGACGCAACGTAAAAATTAATGTAGTGTAACGAAATTTGTTACGTTATTGGTACAAATTGACGACTACAACGCATGGCATAATACACGCACGAGTCTCGTCGTTACAAATTGGCGCCCAACGTGGGGCTAGAGTTGAAGGCTAGTGGCGGTTATGGAAAAGTATAGCAAAATGATTACGAGAGGCAGGCCAAAGAAGAGGACTGAGGACACCGACAAGGAGGCAACATCGGTTGAGGAAGTGGAAATGATCGAAGAGGAGGCCCAAGGGGACCAACCAGAGAAACCAATCCAAGACAGTGAAAGGGAACAGCAGGCGGGCGATCATGAAAAAGCAAAAGGAGGTCCAAGCATGCAAGACCTGATGAATTTCATAGCCAAAAAATTGGACAGAAATAAGGAAGAAACTAACGAACAAAGAAAAGAAGACAGGGAATTCACGCACGAGTCTCGTCGTTACACTAATCATGTTCATAATATGTGAATGACTAGATATGCAAATTTGTATTCAAATTTTGTGTATTTATTCGAGTTTTGCTCATGCTCACTATAAACTGGATGCTGAATTCATTATGGTATAGCGAGGCAACAAATGAAAACACTTGCAGAGTAACCAGTTGATAGCACAAATGTTTGCAGGCCCAAAATTTTGAGGTAGTATGGGATACAAAGAATTTGGTTTCTTTCAGCACTTTTTTATAGCTAAGGAAACCTGTTATACCATGAAATCTTGTTAAATTTTTGCATACTGCTATTGTTAACAAAGTCAGTGCTGGTCTTGTAGTTTTCAGTGGGCATCACTGCTCATATGATAAATTACATATAGGAGTACCTTTTATGAAAGTATTTTATCTATACACAAACTTTCATAAGTCATACTGAATGCTTTGTGTTACACATACTCTGTTAAAAGCATACATAAAAACAATCCTTTGCTGCGTAATGTATTGAATTATTGAAGGTTTACACCAGGTTATGAATATTTAGCACTACCATAAAAATACAAGTGCATTCAAGTTGCAGTGGACAAGTTGAAACTCCATAGTAAATCAGTATACCTTTATAACAAGAGCAAAGAAAAGCAGCACTTTTACAGCTGACACCAGTGTACCCTAAAACTGTAGTCACCACAACATAACACAGTATATAAGGGTTTGTGCATGTACTTCACACCATTCCCTACTGTACATCATGCACTGTATATGCTGAATCAGTCTGACATACATGCCAGCTGGAGACTGCCAGAATGGAAGAAAGGAGATTCAAATATGTAGATGAAATACGTGGACTTTTAATATCTAACTTTATAAATTTTAAAGTAGATCATGCCAGGTGTACATGCATACATGCATGCTATCACACAGTTTTTACAATATGTGGTTGGGGGTAAAGGCACTTCAGGTGTTGTGGTGAGCATTATTCACTTCCTTCCAGTATGAGAGAAAACATCCATAATAAGTCAAATTTGCTTGTTGATTTTGTGTTGATGTCATCCGTACAATCAATATTTTATTGAAGTACCAGTAAATCAGTAAAATATTTACTACTATTGTCTAAAAAAAATGGAAAAACTGACTAAAGGACTAATTTTGTCATATTTTCTAAAGACAAATTAAAAATTGACTTCAATCTAGAATCTTTTTAATACAAACCTCAAACCATCAAACCTTTTAAAAAAGGTTTTGACTGCTCTTTATAGCATTTGTCAACTTTTTGCATATTTTATATATATTGAATATTGATTTTAAAGTAGAGTAAAAAAATGCAAAAACAACAAATTGGATTTGAAGAGAATGGTAAGGTCCTATTTGAAGATAACACATGAGATTACTGAGCCATATTTAAGAACATAGGAATTCCATTTGTTTTAATAAATTTGTTAATAACAGATTCATTTATAACCCATCGATTATGTTATTATTCAATGAAAGTCAATTTTTTTTTTAAGTTTATGTCACATTAATAAAAACCATAAATTTTTTATTTTAATAAAAAATGTTATTATTCCCTTAATGATATGTGTGGAACATTTTAACAAACTGGCATTTTTCCATCATACTTCCTTCAATTTTTTGAACCTTTACTTTCAGGACATTAAACAAAAAGATTATGTATGTTACATTAAAAATTATGTTACAGTTTCACTTTATGTATAAAATGATTTCTCAAAAGTAACAAAAAGTCTGTCTTGGTCAAATTTTATCGTATAGCATCTGCAAGAATGTAAATTAATGGACATTTTACAAGGAATAATTTTTATTTTTAACATTTTTTGTAAAAGATTTTTTTAAATTTCACAACACCTGACTTTCGCCTCCTGTTTGATACAAACTTCTTTTGACCTCATTTCTGTAATTGGAAAAAATATTTATCAATATGTATGAGATTGTTACAGTTCTGAAGTAAAAACTGAATATTAAGAATGTGGCAGTTAAAACAAGTGACAGAAGATTAACTCACAACACCATGAATTTTGAAACATTTTCTTGTGTGTAAAAGAGTGCTATGGCAAACATCACTCTACATTGCATAACTGTTTGGCCAGTACCAGTTATAATAAGGATTCTGACAAGAAACCAACAGTCTTATCCTGCAAGAATAATGCTAGAGACTGGTTTATACACAACAATGTTTCTTTCATATAGAAAATTATCAAAATGGAAATACTAATGCGTATCAAATGTGTGGAAATTGAAAAATGTAACATTTATAATGCTATCACGTTAGATTGATACATGTGAGTGATCTGCCATCTGACCACAACAATAAATCATATTGAACTGCTATAGGGTAATGTAAAATGGCAACTTAGAATTTGAATCTTTAAAGTGTAAAAGAGAATGCTACTTGTCTGAGCTCTGAGATAGAAAGTGTAAGAATTTTTGTAAACACGTTATAAGGTAACAAGATTCCACCTCCAAAGAAAGACAAGTATACCATCAAAATTCGTAGTGAAATATGCAGAAATGCAATCTTATTAATATTAAAAGAAATAGAAAAATAAAATAAACTTAATAAATACAGTAATGAAGAGACAATATATTACTTAAAGATAATTATATTTCCTAGGAATAAAAATAAATTGAAACAAAAAGGGAAATATTATCATAAATGAATAATTGGGAAATAGGGAAATAGAGAATGCAAATTTAGGAATTAAATAATGCAATTAACATGACAAAACAATAACTGACGATGACAAATACCAAGAAGAGACGATCAAATGACCAAAAAATGTAAATAGTTCTTAATAAACAATTATCATGTACAAATATTAAACTTAGCATGTAAGAGATCAGACATTGAGTATAGTCCTAAATTAAAACTGTGAGGAGGTCTGCGAACCTCAAGCAGCTATTGTGTATAAGTGAACTCCAGACTGTAATTAATATAAAATTACAAATACAAAAATATTGAACAATAATTATAAAAGTTAGGGAGTGTAATAGTGTAAGAAGGTGAGAACAACGGTGATAGACTTTAAGAAGTAAAAACAGTGTATAGTGTAAGTGAATAAACATATTTACAATATGAACATCACATGAAACATAATTTATATGAAACCACAAGGTAACTCATATAGTGCAATAAAACCAAGTGGAAATAATTAAAAAATAAAGAATCTTCCGTTACAAACTTATAATGTAATAGTGACGAAGATAGAATAAGATTCTACGAAATAATATTAATTATAAATTGGGAGACCGAACCTGTGACTCATAAATATATCATTGCCAAGACCCTATCCGAATACATTAGTGTTTTAATAGAAAGGATTATTGTTGGAAAAAATATTGAAACTAGGCAGAACGTGTTGAATTTTAATGCTGGTTTTTATACAAATTAAAGGAGAATACGAGTCGAAACGATACTGAAAGACTATGAAAATAAATAGAAGAAGGATATTTTAATCGATGGTGCAGAAAACTAGAAGTCCAGATGCAAAGGATCAAGAAAGAAGATCATAAAGAAAACTACCAGATGGGTGAGATCTAGCCAATAGTCAACCCAGATATTAGAAAACATCTTAACATTTAAAGTTCGAATCACAGCGATATACTACAGTAAAAAACAATAAAAACTTTCGAATAGTGCATTCTAATTGTACACCAATAATTATTAGTAGTAAGAGTTTCTTTTTCAATTGTTCATTTGCACTTTTGTATGATCCAAAGAACTAATACGCAGCACACATTAACAACACCTAATTACCAAACATTAATTTTTAACTATTATGTTATATGATATGTTTACGACTTATGTACTATACTTTGACATGACTTATACATGAACCCTGAGATTGAGATTTTACATGCTCTACAACAAAACTGAGTTGCGAAAAGATTAATAAAAATAATTGAATATGAAAAAAGAAAGTAAGGAGTTTGATTATTAATTTTATTATTACGAATTTGGCACCAGCAACTTGGGGAAACTACATAAACTACATAACCACATAGAATAATTAGAAGGAAGGAATCACGTTTAGTTATAATGTATACAAAACAGAAGACAAAAGTTGGTTGAAAAATGCAGCAAATGTTTCTTTTGGAAGTGAAAGTAATACATCCAACCGTGATGTGGAAGTTATGTCAGAAGAACAAAATAATAGATAGATCCCAATTCATTCATTTTTAAAATAAACCTGGCAATTTTATATCAGAGGTGATTCTATGTGTTCCTGTGTATTCTTATACTGTGTTTATTTTAGTGGCAAACAGTATGATATGATAAACAGTTTCAGTGATAACCGTCAAAACAGTCTAGCAATTACACATTACTCAATTGAATTATATGATTAGTAAGTAAAAATTCTTATAATATTTGGGTTTGAGGTTTTCACTTTTTATGCTGAGTTTTCATTATTAAGTTCCTGAATAAGCTCATACACTTAACTAGATTTGTATATTGTTCAGTTGTTTTGTACATTACTATTAATCATTTAAAGTGGTTACTAAGTATAGACAAAGTGAAAACCTTAAAGTACTTAACTTAAAATTTAAATTTGGCAAATAAAGATGTGCAAAAATGTAATAATGCTGTTTTGATTAATTCAGCAAATTGCCAAACATGCATTGGCCATCATGCTGTTGCCTCACAGTGTGATATGGAGTGGGTCAGAACAAGTCGCTGGCTGTATGGGCACAATTCAAGCAAGTTTTGTTTGATGCCACTCTTATAGAGCATAGAATAAACTACACACATACTGTGTACTGAGACACAGAATACACTACATGTGTACGTTAGCCCTGCTCATCACTATATCCTCACATAAGTTGTATATAGAATGTGCATTCAACCAAGTTCAGTTATGTTGTATAGGTACACCATAGAAGGTACTTTGCCCTAATATATATATATATATATTGTAAGTTGCGGTTTTCTAGAGGTTTTAGCGAAAACTTTGTATGTGGCTTATTGGGTGTTCGTCTTATTTAATTAAGCTCCCAATGTTGTTATGCGCCAATCTTGTAACGTCGCGGTTTGAGATATTAAAGTTTCCGCCTCTCCGCAGTCGCCACTTATGAATTATAATAACTGAAGTTTAAAAAAAAAATAAATAAAGTATTTTTTAATGTTACTCAATCTAAATAGAAATCGAGAGTATGTGATTTGGGGTCAAGGAGTGAAGTTGTTCAGCCTTATGAGGAAGAGAGAGTAAGTACCAATTATTTACACTCGGTTTAGACGATTTCTGATTTTTTCAAATTGTTCGCTGTGATTTAAATCAGCTGATTGTGAAACGAGTTTCCACGCCTAGTTCAACCAGCCTACACTATAGCAAAATATGATCCGATGGGTTGATCTCTTCTGTTTATGTGCTGAAATCTATTACAACTACCCACTACAAAAATTATAACACACTTTATTATTCAATATCATTTTTCAATAATATTATTTATTTATATTATTGGTTTTTGTTTCCTTCCACCAAAATACAAGTATCACAATTGATCTTTCCTTACATAAAACATAATATCGACTTCATCGAGTAAACATGGAATTGTCTAAAGAAAAAAACATATATGGTTTTGTTTACCAAATTTTACACTATTTTCAAAACATCAATTAATATATAATTCTTAATAATTCCCCAGGGTTAAGGGTAAGTTCTTTTTGTTATGAGATGGTCAGAAATGGATAATTACTAAGCTTTACAAATACCGAAAAAATATTAAATAAATTTGTTTATTTTTTCGTTTAGTATGTAGTTCCAGGAATGGCCGTAAGAGAGCAGCGTGCGTTTGTTTACTTTAAAAACATGTGATTAAATTTGACTAGTTTCGTGTTCTATACCAACATTCGGAATGCGTTTTCTTCGTTAACTATTAAACGAAATGTTTATATTACCTCTCTTCGTATGGTTCTTACTGGAATGAAGCTTTTTCTCTGGTGATGTCCGTCTTGAGTTATAATTTCATTACCGTCTGGCTCATATTCTATCGTCAACTTGAACTATGGCGAAACTAGGTTGAATCATCAGAAGGTTTTCTTTCACTGTTTTTTAAGGAGTATAACCATTTAATTTTGATAAATAATGGATGATTATATAGTGGTCATGTTGCTTGTTAATTTTGTACTAATTTTCACTCCTCCAAAGTTCCAGAAAGGTTATTTTATTATAATTGTAGTAGCATCATTTTTTCAACTCTATGGTTTTTATTCCCAATTTTTATTATTATTAACAATACTTGTTATTTCCGTCACTCTTAGTAACCCATAGTATTTTTATTATACAGGCAGTTTGTAATTATTATAAATTTATATTTTATTTACCGAAAAATAATTCTTTTCCATTCCGGTTTCTTTATCAATTTGGTTTACATAATAAGTTTTTGTTCATTTTCTTATGACCTTGTATATAAGTATTTGATAATTTTATTATCTTTAAATAAATTTATATATATTATTTATTTAGTCTCTCATAGTATTCCTACACTGCGCTACTTCCTGTTGCCATTTCCCTCATAGTATTATTTTAATTTTTTATTATCCTTTGATATTTAAAATTATTTATGTTTTTTAAAACGAACCCTGGGTTATCTTATATTATAACACAAATATTTGAAAAAATATAACATTAACTTAGGTATAACAATTGGTTGTCCATACAATATAAATATTACAATAAATAAATAAAATACAGAATCAGTTAGTAGTATTATAGTCTACTCTCATAGTTTTATAATTCCCAAACCTACAGCCCAATTCTGTAATAAGTTACCTTCACTTTCATTTTTTACCTCAATGGGTACACTATAACTCACTTTGCACCGTATATCACTCGAATTGTTTATCATGTTTAGTGATATACTTTAATTTAGAGCTAGTTATAGGTTACCCATTTCTGACCTTTATGTTCTTACATGATTTAATTTATTGGGACCGGGTTATGTAACGTTACATAAAGCCCCCCCACTAGAACAAATTTATTTTGGTTTTACTTGTTTATTAAAAATAAATTGTTGATTATTTCCATTCTCCTAATAGTCTTGGCTTTATTCTTCATAATTCTTCATTTATTTCAAACTGGTTGTAAACTGACTGGTAATTCAGACTGGTGGTAATTGCTGTTTTCTTACTCTACTCTCTCTCTCTCTTGGAGGCAAATTCATCAATTATTTATTTCTGGGTAGTGGTACTTCCACATTTTATTTGATAAGGACTGGTCACACTAATCATATTAAACTTGTTTTAACACCCATTTCTATTTACTCCTATAAATTAGCTTTATCAATTAAGCATATAAACAAATATATGCTGTTTGCATTTATTTATATATTTCTTCTTCTCCTTGATTCCTTCTTCTTTTCCATTAACTAATAGCATATAACATTATTGATAGGCCTTATGTTAAAATTCTTTTGACTTTACTTCTTGTGACATATTTCTCCGTATCATTTCTTCTTATATAATCTTCAATTCCGAGAAATTCTAATTATTGTATTAATTATCATCCTCCTTCAGTTTCATTGGAGTCATTAAATTATTCTTTATTCTTCTTATCTGACTTTCTTAACTGAGCACATTACCATCAATTGTTTTTGTTCATTTAATTTTTCTTCTGTTTGTTACCATTAAAAATATTACTTTTTCCCATTATTTCAGTTTAAATCAGTTATTTATAATTAAATTATATAATCTGCTCTTACATTTTCTTGGTGTTTTGTTTTTTTATTTTAAATTATATGGTTTCAAAATAACTTGAGTAAGATGTCCTTACATGCTTTTAGAATTTTGGGGTTTTTAGTTTCTTCATTTTAAATATTTCATTTAACATTAGTTTAACCGTTTTCGGTATCATTCACAACACGGATTGATCCACTCTTATATTTTTCCCATGGATTCTGTTGATTAAACTTGTCAATAAAATTCGCTATTGGATTGCCCCATTGCGGATCACTACCATACATTTCAATATTATCGTATGTATATAGCCTCTCATCTTTATTACTGGGACCAGGATTAGACCCTTGATTTTTCCCCCGGTCAACTCGTTTGTCCACTTTTCTTTGTTGCTGTTCATCGGGTCTCCTCGAATCCCTCTCATCAGCCATTAGATAATTTACTTGGGCTTGATTAGTTCCCTGATTGTCATTTGGTGGATCTCCCGAGGGTATGTCCCTATTTCTATCTCCACTTCTGGACCTCCTATATTCGTCATGATCATTCCATTGTTGTCTGTTGTAGTTGTTTCTCTCATCTCTTCGATCATAATTTTGTCTCTGGTTAAAATACGGACGTTTTCCTTGGTAACTATTACTGTAATAATTGTTATTAGCATGTACATAATTGACTCTAGGTCGATTCTCTCTTGGTGGTTCATTCTTTCGCTCCTCGGTATTCCCTGACCTCCATCTACTTCTCCTATAATAAGATTCCTGTTCATAATTTTCTAGCAGCGTTTCCATGCCTCCAATAGTTTTTATTTGTCCACTTAAGCGTGCACTAATGATCTTCTCTTCGAAATGATACGCCATTTTGGTCACTAGACACTCTTCAGGTATCTTAGGGTCTAAATACTTTGCGATACACACCTTCCCCAAAAAGTAAGCAGTAGGTGTTTGTCCCACTGTACGGTCATACCTACCATGACAGATATCGTCCCTAATAATGTTTTGTACTGACTCTGACCAGTACTTAAGTTTGAACATTGTTTTGAAACCCCCATAATCACACACCTCGTTCCTAATGGCTGTCCACCAATTATCATTGATATTTTTGAACGATTCGTCCAATATACCTTTTATCATATTCCATCGATTCTCCTTTGATCTGTTCAAAATTTCATCTATTCTCCCTAAAAATTCAATTGGGTTTCTGCGATAATCCCGAAAGTTTACACTTTCCTTACTATCTTGATAAACATGAGGACTGCTGCATGCAGATCTAGCACTTATTCTATCTACATCACCTTGAAAATTGGTTTGGATTTGTTGCAAACTATCTAATTTCTCTGCTTGGCTATCACACTGATTTTTTACATTCTCTACTGTTTTATGAAACTCTGACAATTTACAGTTTAGACTACTTTTGATACTATCTAACTGGTCATTGTTTTCTTGTCGTATGGCCATTACACGAACTTGATTATCTTGTTCTTCTTTTTCCATTCGTGCCTCGACTCCAGTTTTAATTAGTTCCATCTTCTCTTCAGTTTTATCTAATCTTTGGTTAGTTTCTATTAATTTCTTCTCTGCCTCTTCCTTATATTCATCTACTCTTTGGCTTAACGTATTATTGACCAGTTCAATTTTACCTTCTAGATTTTCTCTTAATTCCTTGTTGAAATTCTCCATCTTACTCTCAATTTGTTTTAAATTCTCATTATTCTCTTCAAATTTTGCATTCATCTCTTCTCTTTGTCCTTCAACCGTTTCCTTCAGTTCATGGTATTGTTCATTCATGGTTTGTTTGATATTTCCATGAATGGTTTCTATTTTTTCATTTAGTTGTTTGACTAAACTTTCCTGAATGCTATCTATTTTCTCATTGGTCTGTCTATTTTGTTCCTCCTGCTTCTTAAAATTCTCCTTATTTTCCTCATTGGTTTGTCTCAAGTTTTCCTCCTGTTTTCTAAATTGTTCATTAGTTTGTTTATTCTGTTCCTTAAATTGTTCATTAGTTTGTTTATTCTGTTCCTTAAATTGTTCTGCCATAAATTTCATCATGTCTTGCCAATTAGGTTCTTCTCTGGCTACCGCTTTGTCTGGTTGGTCCCCTTCGGCATCCTCTTCCACTATTTCCTTTTCCGTATCCATAACTACTTCGGTTTCTTCTTTATCGCCTGTCTGTTGGTCCATTTCACTGTCCATGACTAATTCTATTTCTTGTTCCTGTCCACCTTCTTCAATCTCCTTTTCTTCTGCCCTCTTCTTCGATTTGCCTCGGGTATTATGCATTTCTTGTTTTCTCATAACTGCCAACGATAATTAGATTTTTTGGTATATATTTTTATTCAATTTCAAAATTCTTTTCTAATTACCGCCCTTTTACGTTGAGCGCCAATTCTGTAACGTACTGCTTTTGTTGATATAAGAGAGTTAATAGCGAAAACTTTGTATGTGGCTTATTGGGTGTTCGTCTTATTTAATTAAGCTCCCAATGTTGTTATGCGCCAATTCTGTAACGTAGCGGTTTGAGATATTAAAGTTTCCGCCTCTCCGCAGTCGCCACTTATGAATTATAATAACTGAAGTTTAAAAAAAAAAAAATAAATAAAGTATTTTTTTAATGTTACTCAATCTAAACAGAAATCGAGAGTGTGTGATTTGGGGTCAAGGAGGGAAGTTGTTCAGCCTTATGAGGAAGAGAGAGTAAGTACCAATTATTTACACTCGGTTTCGACGATTTCTGATTTTTCAAATTGTTTGCTGTGATTTAAATCAGCTGATTGTGAGACAAGTTTCCACGCCTAGTTTAACCAGCCTACACGATAGCAAAATCAGATCCGATGTGTTGATCTCTTCTGTTTTTGTGCTGAAATCTATTACAACTACCAACTACAAAAATTATAACACACTTTATTATTCAATATCATTTTTCAATAATATTATTTATTTATATTATTGGGTTTTTGTTTCCTGCCACCAAAATACAAGTATCACAATTGATCTTTCCTTAAATAAAACATAATATCGACTTCATAGAGTAAACATGGAATTGTCTAAAGAAAAAAACATATATGATTTTGTTTACCAAATTTTACACTATTTTCAAAAAACATCAATTAATATATAATTCTTAATAATTCCCCAGGGTTCAGGGTAAGTTCTTTTTGTTATGAGATGGTCAGAAATGGATAATTACTAAGCTTTACAAATACCGAAAAAATATTAAATAAATTTGTTTATTTTTCGTTTAGTATGTAGTTCCAGGAATGGCCGTAAGAGAGCAGCGTGCTTTTGTTTACTTTAAAAAACATGTGATTAAATGACTAGTTTCGTGTTCTATATCAACGTTTGGAATGCATTTTCTTCTTGAACTATTAAACGAAATGTTTATATTACCTCTCTTCGTATGGTTCTTACTGGAATGAAGCTTTTTCTTTGGTGAGGTCCGTCTTGAGTTATAATTTCTTTACCGTCTGGCTCATATTCTATCGTCAACTTGAACTATGGCGAAACCAGGTTGAATCATCAGAAGGTTTTCTTTCACTGTTTATTAAGGAGTATAACCATTTAATTTTGATAAATCATGTATGATTATATAGTGGTCATGTTGCTTTTTAATTTTGTACTAATTTTCACTCCTCCAAAGTTCCAGAAAGGTTATTTTTATTATAATTGTAGTAGCATCATTTTTTCAACTCTATGGTTTTTATTCCCAATTTTTATTATTATTAACAATACTTGTTATTTCCGTCACTCTTAGTAACCCATAGTATTTTTATTATACAGGCAGTTTGTAATTATTATAAATTTATATTTTATTTACCGAAAAATAATTCTTTTCTATTCCGGTTTCTTTATCAATTTGGTTTACATAATAAGTTTTTGTTCATTTTCTTATGACCTTGTATATAAGTATTTGATAATTTTATTATCTTTAAATAAATTTATATATATTATTTATTTAGTCTCTCATAGTATTCCTACACTGCGCTACTTCCTGTTGCCATTTCCCTCATAGTATTATTTTAATTTTTTATTATCCTTTGATATTTAAAATTATTTATGTTTTTTAAAACGAACCCTGGGTTATCTTATATTATAACACAAATATTTGAAAAAATATAACATTAACTTAGGTATAACAATTGGTTGTCCATACAATATAAATATTACAATAAATAAATAAAATACAGAATCAGTTAGTAGTATTATAGTCTACTCTCATAGTTTTATAATTCCCAAACCTACAGCCCAATTCTGTAATAAGTTACCTTCACTTTCATTTTTTACCTCAATGGGTACACTATAACTCACTTTGCACCGTATATCACTCGAATTGTTTATCATGTTTAGTGATATACTTTAATTTAGAGCTAGTTATAGGTTACCCATTTCTGACCTTTATGTTCTTACATGATTTAATTTATTGGGACCGGGTTATGTAACGTTACAATATATATATATATATATATATATATATATATATATATATATATATATATATATATATTGTAACGGTACATATCTTCACCGTACATTTGAAAACAACTATAAGGAATAAAACACTCATTAATTAACACTAGAACACCCAAGAGATGGATAATAGATGAATCATTGTGTACTAAATATTATATCCGGTCCGTGAACTAATTAAAACAATAAATGAAGAAGAAAAAATAGAAAACAACATAGTAATGTGTTATAAGAACCCTGGGTTATCTTATATTATAACACAAATATTTGAAAAAATATAACATTAACTTAGGTATAACAATTGGTTGTCCATACAATATAAATATTACAATAAATAAATAAAATACAGAATCAGTTAGTAGTATTATAGTCTACTCTCATAGTTTTATAATTCCCAAACCTACAGCCCAATTCTGTAATAAGTTACCTTCACTTTCATTTTTTACCTCAATGGGTACACTATAACTCACTTTGCACCGTATATCACTCGAATTGTTTATCATTTTTAGTGATATACTTTAATTTAGAGCTAGTTATAGGTTACCCATTTCTGACCTTTATGTTCTTACATGATTTAATTTATTGGGACCGGGTTATGTAACGTTACAATATATATATATATATATATATATATATATATATATATATATATATATATTGTAACGGTACATATCTTCACCGTACATGTGAAAACAACTATAAGGAATAAAACACTCATTAATTAACACTAGAACACCCAAGAGATGGATAATAGATGAATCATTGTGTACTAAATATTATATCCGGTCCGCGAACTAATTAAAACAATAAATGAAGAAGAAAAAATAGAAAACAACATAGTAATGTGATTAACCAATAACCCAATAGATATGGTAAGTGAGAGGACAAAACCAAATATACCAACAACGAACACCAACAAGTTATAGAAGGTAACATGAATAAACGCAAATAAATTTATATAAGCAAGGATATATAAGCAAATATATAATAAGCAAGGAATAGTTAACAACTCTACTCTACAATTTGCCAATATGAGTACCAAGATATAATGAAACAAATAAAGTAAGGAGTCTACAGAGTTAAGAAACCAGTAAAGACACACAGACATGGACAAACTATTACTAAAGACTTGACCATGACTAAAACTCTTTATTTTAAGGTGAAAATATAATTAATAAATAATAAAAACAATAAAACAAAATATTGGAATATAAGAGTGAGTTAGTTGTCATAGCAATGACAGAGTACTTTTAATGCAATTAAATCCAAATAAGAAATATTAAACAAAACCTGGTAATCACCAGTAAACATGTAAATATAGTGTGAAAAAATAATAAATAATGGTTAACAAGAACAGAAGTGTAAAATAATAACCTTAAAACATTGAGATCAGGGGATAAAATGCATAGACCATTGTTGTCAGACAAGGGGATCCCAAATAACCTCGATCCTGGTACAAATTCACTTGTAACTAGAATAATTTAAGAGTAAAACATTGTAAAACTAATTCATATTATGCACCGATGAAACTAAACATTATAAAGACAAACCTAGTGCTAGGATTTAGTAATTAAGAATGACATGTGTTGTGTTTAATGTAATTACACAGACTGAAATGGGCAGAAAGATGTGCCCATTAAAAACACTCAGAATTCCCACAATATTGTAAATCAGAGAAAGACAGTGACATAAATGTGTACTGCAATGTCTAATACTGCTATGATAAGGTAGAATAATGATAATGAACCATTAATTAAACCACAATTGTGAAAAATTAATGCAACTGTCTTACTACACTAGATGCAAGAAGTGTTAGTGAAATATTCACAATCTCACATATAATAATGGAAGACTAACCCTTATAAAACATTCTTTAGACTATAAAGACCATTTGTACAAAAAAGAACCACTTAAAATTGAGTATATCATTAACCATGAACCAAATCATAATGACACATGGCATACCAAAACTATGAATAACTAATAAAACTAAAAACAAGAAACTAATTATATTTGAATAAAAGCTGAGATATCCAGAAGTTGCAACGGACATCTCAGAATGACTATACCACAGTAAAAATGGACAGAGCCAATTATTTAAATAAAAAGAGTGAATCAAATTAAATATGCTGTAGGCCAAAGAAAGCATAGACCAAATATTGTAATTTTTATTAATTTAAGACAATTATTGTAGTAGAGATTATCATAAAAGGACTTGGGAAGAAACATATGGATGAAATGTAATCACCATTTGTTCAATTTCCATGATTAAACATGTAAAATCATAAGAAATATGTCATAGTCGTAAATGAAAAAACACTAACTTTTTAATTAAAGCACCAACATAGGTCTTGTGAGGACTCGTTTTAACAAGCAAATCAATTGTAATAACATGGTGTGGCTATATAAAGTATTGCTAGGAATGCAAGGACGTTAAACCAATTTAAAACAGATTCTGTTTATTTTGGGCCAAAAGATAGCGTCATGATGCTACTCTCCAACCCAAACTCATTAACAATTTTATACAAATTAATTGTTTTCGCCGAGGGAGTGACCTTGCTCGAAGGAACAGCAGCAGTCTCTAAGCCAATGAAATCGATTAAAATCTACAGGGGGGTATGTAATCCCAAAATTGGAACAGCGGAGAGAAGTAAATTTCTTCACACTTCATGTCTGACGAGCAAAGTAGTAACGACGGCCATTTTGTGCGCGAAAAAGTCGAGTTCGGGATTGAATCAGCTGTTCGGGTTTAAATGTAAACAATTGGTCACATAACCAAAAATATTTAAGTGTCGAGTTTAATGCACAAATGCAACTGCAATAGTGAAACGACATTGCAGAGTGTGCAGTAGGCTGCAATAAAGTGAATTACAGAAGTAAAGTGTTTTATTATACTTATCGAATTTTAACTTGAAAACAGAAATTTTTATGATTTTGACATTGAGTCATGGAAGCAACCATGAAATCTCATAGCTTTTAAACGTGAATAAATAAATTTATTGACATTAATTAATGAACGTTAATGAACATTATTTGAATTTTTAAAGAAAATCAATATTTTTCTACCTACATTATGAAGATTAACCAATTTAGTGAGATAGACAATGAGTTAATATGAACTTGAGTAGAGGTTATCTAACCTTACGATTATTATTGTTCCAATTCATAAACAATCATTGAATATTTTAACTAAATCTATATATATATATATTGTAACGAAACAAATGTTACAAAAGAGTAGTAAATAATAGTGAAATCCGATCCAGAGAGGAAACAAGAAATAATAATTGAAAGCAAATTAAAGGAAACCTAGTTGGTTTGACTTATTTAATATTATCAAGAAACCCAGAAATAACCCAGTAGAATAGGGCAGTAAACAGACAAAAATTAAATAAATAAACCTAGTAAGCCTAAATAATCAACTTACCCTGAATAACAACCAAACTCAATAAAGAGTACCTAATCATAAATTAAAATTGTATTAACAAAATTGTATCGTCATATTTTAAGGATAGAAAAAGGGACACATACCTTACAGTTATATGAGTGACATAATATAAATAGTGACACAGACTACTGTTAAACAGTGTTAATTATTTTTGTATGAAAAGTGTTTTATTGTTATTATTAGACAGAGGGTTTAGTTTATCATACAGACAATAGTTTAGCAGTATAAATAAACTAAAACTG
Source organism: Magicicada septendecula (assembly GCA_034769895.1). NCBI lineage: Eukaryota > Metazoa > Arthropoda > Insecta > Hemiptera > Cicadidae > Magicicada > Magicicada septendecula. Next base: position 1,140,738,430 of record CM068367.1, read on the forward strand.
TCAAAAACAATTATTATTATTAAGAGTTTTGTTATATGTTATAAGATTTTATGTCACCAGTTAATTTATGTAAATATATTTATCTCAGGCAGTCAAAGTAGAAATTACAATCAACCATAACAAATTGTTCCACCACATATCATAGAAATTCAAATTAATAAGGTTTTACAGTTATAAACTGAGGCATGTTTAGTATCAAATTGTTTATAATTATCTAATTAATAATTGTATAAACATTGCATGTATCATTAGAGTATAATAATAAAATTATCTATTAAAGGTAATTTATAAAATATAAAGTAGGTAATGGGTGTTGATCCTATAACATTTAACCTGTACATAAATGACCAATCAAAATTTAAGAAATTTGTATGAGTTCTATGACTAAAAAAGAAGAAATAACACTTAATGGTTAATTGTGATGGAAAACAGTTGAATAGAGCGTGTCTAGATGTAATTAAAAAATATAAAAATAGATAACCCATTTGTGAAAGAAGATCTGAAAGACCATAATCGAAGATAATAATCCTTCCACTACAATTTTCATGAACAAGTAATACACACAATCAAGAAAAATCTTCAGAATAAACCAGAAAACCTTCAGAATATCGTCTAGATGTGTAAAGTATAATTTGACAATATTTTATCCAACAAGGAACAACCACTAGACAATATAACAATTTACACTAACACTAATCACTAGTAAACATTTTAAAGTGCAACCAAATTCAATATCTAAGCGAACAGTGATTACAAGGAAAACATTTATTGTACACATTAATAAACTACATTATTTTCTGAGAAGGACAAATAGTCATGATGTTGACGTTACTCTAACCTACATGCTTTTACGAAGCGTATTGAATATCGTCAAAACTTGTATGTAACTTAATATATAATTTTTGTAATTTTTTAGATTATAAGTAATATATTGTTTGTAAAGGTACTCAATATTATTTAGGAAACATGTAAAGGAACTTTTTGTAGCAGCCACAAGAATTCCCACGAAATATATTAAAATTATTTAGTTATTAAATCCTGAGATAAATATCGATTGCGACAACCGTATGTATCGAATGGAATTTTCCAATAATTTGAATTTATGTTACACAGATTAAACCATTATGTTATTAAATCATATCCATGCGTTATTATTTCAGGAACGTAATATATTATACCATTAAGATACTACGGGAATAAAGGGTCGTATTATAAATTGGCGCACCAACTAGTGAGGCTGAAATTAGGGAATATTAGGTGAAGAAATTGAAACAAGCAAATTAATTTCCTAATTTTTAGCTGGTGACTGCTATAAGTTCCAAAGAATAATAAACATGCATAAAAGGGCGTCGTCACTGAGACGGACGAAGGAGGCAGAGAAAGAAGTCAGTATGGAAGAGAAAGAAGTAACATCGGTGGAGGATGTGGAGACGTTAGCAAGAAAGGAAGATAGGGGAGACCCGAATCTTATAAAATTAATGGAATTAATGAATAGTATGAGTGAAAAAATGGACAGAAATAAGGAAGAAACGAATGACAATTTTAAGAAGCAGAAGGAAGAATTCAGTGAAAACTCAAAGAAACAAAATGAAATTTTGAGTCAAAACTTATTAAAACAAATGGAGGAAAAATTCGATAACATCAAGGAAGATCACAGATAAACAAATGAAAAAATTGATAGTATCAAGGAAGATAACAGACAAACAAATGAGAAAATGAGTGAAAATTTAATAAAACAGATGGAGGAGAGATTTGACCAAAACAGAGAAGACACTAACGAGAATTTAAAACGGATAAATGAGAAAATCGACAGTATTAAAGAAAGTACTAACGAAACCTTAAGGCAAACTATAAGTGACAATAATAACCAAATGAAGGAAGAGTTCAGACAAATCAATGAAGAGAATTTAAGAAGAATTAATGGTAGAATTGAACAGGTCAATGATACAATTAACCAGAAGATGGACAAAATCGATGAGGAAAGGAAGCTAGAAATAGCTGACACTAATGAGAGATTGAGAAAAGCTAACGAAACCATCACACAAAATAAAGCAGTAATAAATACCAGAATAGACCAGGTCCAAGAAAATAGTCGTATTCAAATAGAAGGAATACAAAAGGAACAAGAAAATTTAGTTAATTTACAGAAACAAACCGGAGAAAGGTGTGACAATATTAACACTACGGTGAATAATTTAACTGGTCAAGTACGCCAAAATCAAGAAGAAATTGAGTTAATTAGGACCAGACCAAATAATATTACTCATGTTTCCACAAATGAAACCAGAGAAGGGATAAATTTCAAAAATTATCGTAGAAACCCCATGGAATTCCTGGCCAGAATCGAGGAACATTTTAATAAACATCGAATAACTATCTGGAGCTCGATTAGAGAGATGTTGGATGAGCATTTTAGGGAGATTACGGACAACTGGTGGACAGCAACCAGGAATGAGATAGTGGACTACGCTCAATTTAAAAAACTGTTTAAAGAAAAATATTCGTCCGAAGCGATACAAAATATTATAAGGGACAACATTTGTCAGGGAAGATATGATGGAAATAGAGGTACATCTCCAACTACTTACTTCTGGGGAAAGGTGTGTTTGGCGAGACACCTAGAGCCAAGAATACCAGAAGAATCCCTAGTAACTAAAATGGCATACCGTTATGACACAGGAATTGCCAGAGCACGCCTGGGAAGCCAGATTAAAACGGTCCACGCAATGGCTGACTTATTAGAAAATTATGAACACGAGGGTTACTACAAAAGAAGCAGACAACGAACTGATCAGTGCGGTTTAAAAAATAATAACCATGGTATGAATCATAATCAATATAATAACATGAATAACCGGAATAGTTATGTGAACGATCGTAATTACAACCAAAATTTTACCCCAAATAATAACCAACAAGCAAACTCCAATCGAAACCCAATTAACAATAATAATAACAACAGGCCCAATCAAAATTACCATCCAGGTAATAGAAATAATAATAATTATAATAACTACCGAACAAACCAAAATTATAATAATTTTAGGAGTAACTCAGGAGTTAATAACAATAATAATCAGGGTAATTATAATAATAATCGTCCGTACCGACCCCGAATAAATTATATCAGTGCCGAAGAAGGGGATTACTGGAGATACCATCAACCTCGGAGGAACAATTTTAATAACAGTTATGATCAAAGAGGAAATCCCAGAGGGATGAGTCACCATTATAACCGAGTAAGAAGTAGAAGCCAGGAGGATTTCCGAGAATCAAGGGGAAGTGAACAATTAGACAACCGAGAGGTTGAACAACCAGGAACCAGCACACCATTCCAGGCAAATCAACAGTCATGCCCGGAAAATAATCATGATAGCCTTAATTTAAACGGAGTGAGGCAGTAATAAACCCTCGCGACCCCTTACTGCTACTAACTACTGGGTACAATAACCACCAAAATTCAAAAACATAGTAATAACAAATTGCTACCAACTAATTATGAAAAAACTAATAATGGAAAATAAAAGAATTTTGAAGTACAATAACCACCAAATTCAAAAACATAGTAATAACAAATTACTACCAACTAATTATGAAAAACTAATTATGGAAAATAAAAGAATTTTGAGGTACAAAAACCACCAAATTCAAAAACATAGTAATAACAAATTACTACCAACTAATTATGAAAAGCTAATTATGGAAAATAAAAGAATTTTGAGGTACAAAAACCACCAAATTCAAAAACATAGTAATAACAAATTACTACCAACTAATTATGAAAAACTAATTATGGAAAATAAAAGAATTTTGAAGTATAACAACAACCAAAGTTTAAGAACGGATAATCAAAATCTTACTATTATTTACAATTATTATTTGAAAAATCTTCGAGAAGAACTGTTGGAGGAAACGGTGACAAGTAGAATCAACCAGCAAAATGAAATTTTATACATAACCGCTCAAATTGAAGGAATTCCTACACGAATAATGATAGATACTGGTGCAAATGTATCACTTATTAACGACGCTGAACTGGAGAGAATACAGAAACAAAGTAAAAATATAATACCTACCTTACCTGTCAATAATGTTATTTTAATAGGTGCCACTGGGCGTCAAAATAAAACAGTGAGAAAACAAGTGTCATTGGAAATAGAAAGCAAAGGTGTTACAATTAATATTATATGTCTGGTCGCAATCGGCCTATCATTCGAATTATTAATCGGATGTGATATGCTGAAGAAATATTCAGCCATTATTGATTAGAGCAAGGAGAAGGTGTCCTTGAACTCAGAAGGTGTTATGTGGACGGCAGAGTTAATAGGAAGCGATGGTGCCCCTCTGAACCGTACCCATCACCAAGTTAGGGAATTAAATTTTTTAAATAATGACACCCAATGCAGAAAAATAATCTATAATATGACAAATGAAGACCTGTGGAACAGTAAATTACAGGAGATAAGAGAGTTTAGACACCAAGGCACAAATAATTTGACAGTAAAACAAGTAGAAGTTCTCATTATAATATATAAGAAGTATAAACATGTATTTTCAGAAAAAACAGGAAAAGTAAAAAACTATCAGTGTAGAATACAATTTAAAGAACCAGCAGAATTCCACAGAAAATCCTATCCTATACCATATTCATTGAAGGAGGCGGTTAGAGCTGAAATTAATAAAATGTTGTTAAATGATATAATTGAGCATAGCCAATCACCATATACTAGCCCAATAGTAGCACTTCAGAAGATTAAAATCAACAATCCATGAAAAAATATCATGAGGAAGAAAAGGTAAAATAATATAAGTAATTATGTCCTCACACCTAATGAAGTGTTCAGAAATAATTACTTCTGAAGGGAGGCAATTTGTAACGAAACAAATGTTACAAAAGAGTAGTAAATAATAGTGAAATCCGATCCAGAGAGGAAACAAGAAATAATAATTGAAAGCAAATTAAAGGAAACCTAGTTGGTTTGACTTATTTAATATTATCAAGAAACCCAGAAATAACCCAGTAGAATAGGGCAGTAAACAGACAAAAATTAAATAAATAAACCTAGTAAGCCTAAATAATCAACTTACCCTGAATAACAACCAAACTCAATAAAGAGTACCTAATCATAAATTAAAATTGTATTAACAAAATTGTATCGTCATATTTTAAGGATAGAAAAAGGGACACATACCTTACAGTTATATGAGTGACATAATATAAATAGTGACACAGACTACTGTTAAACAGTGTTAATTATTTTTGTATGAAAAGTGTTTTATTGTTATTATTAGACAGGGGGTCTAGTTTATCATACAGACAATAGTTTAGCAGTATAAATAAACTAAAACTGTCAAAAACAATTATTATTATTAAGAGTTTTGTTATATGTTATAAGATTTTATGTCACCAGTTAATTTATGTAAATATATTTATCTCAGGCAGTCAAAGTAGAAATTACAATCAACCATAACAAATTGTTCCACCACATATCATAGAAATTCAAATTAATAAGGTTTTACAGTTATAAACTGAGGCATGTTTAGTATCAAATTGTTTATAATTATCTAATTAATAATTGTATAAACATTGCATGTATCATTAGAGTATAATAATAAAATTATCTATTAAAGGTAATTTATAAAATATAAAGTAGGTAATGGGTGTTGATCCTATAACATTTAACCTGTACATAAATGACCAATCAAAATTTAAGAAATTTGTATGAGTTCTATGACTAAAAAAGAAGAAATAACACTTAATGGTTAATTGTGATGGAAAACAGTTGAATAGAGCGTGTCTAGATGTAATTAAAAAATATAAAAATAGATAACCCGTTTGTGAAAGAAGATCTGAAAGACCATAATCGAAGATAATAATCCTTCCACTACAATTTTCATGAACAAGTAATACACACAATCAAGAAAAATCTTCAGAATAAACCAGAAAACCTTCAGAATATCGTCTAGATGTGTAAAGTATAATTTGACAATATTTTATCCAACAAGGAACAACCACTAGACAATATAACAATTTACACTAACACTAATCACTAGTAAACATTTTAAAGTGCAACCAAATTCAATATCTAAGCGAACAGTGATTACAAGGAAAACATTTATTGTACACATTAATAAACTACATTATTTTCTGAGACGGACAAATAGTCATGATGTTGACGTTACTCTAACCTACATGCTTTTACGAAGCGTATTGAATATCGTCAAAACTTGTATGTAACTTAATATATAATTTTTGTAATTTTTTAGATTATAAGTAATATATTGTTTGTAAAGGTACTCTCTATTATTTAGGAAACATGTAAAGGAACTTTTTGTAGCAGCCACAAGAATTCCCACGAAATATATTAAAATTATTTAGTTATTAAATCCTGAGATAAATATCGATTGCGACAACCGTATGTATCGAATGGAATTTTCCAATAATTTGAATTTATGTTACACAGATTAAACCATTATGTTATTAAATCATATCCATGCGTTATTATTTCAGGAACGTAATATATTATACCATTAAGATACTACGGGAATAAAGGGTCGTATTATAAATTGGCGCACCAACTAGTGAGGCTGAAATTAGGGAATATTAGGTGAAGAAATTGAAACAAGCAAATTAATTTCCTAATTTTTAGCTGGCGACTGCTATAAGTTCCAAAGAATAATAAACATGCATAAAAGGGCGTCGTCACTGAGACGGACGAAGGAGGCAGAGAAAGAAGTCAGTATGGAAGAGAAAGAAGTAACATTGGTGGAGGATGTGGAGACGTTAGCAAGAAAGGAAGATAGGGGAGACCCGAATCTTATAAAATTAATGGAATTAATGAATAGTATGAGTGAAAAAATGGACAGAAATAAGGAAGAAACGAATGACAATTTTAAGAAGCAGAAGGAAGAATTCAGTGAAAACTCAATGAAACAAAATGAAATTTTGAGTCAAAACTTATTAAAACAAATGGAGGAAAAATTCGATAACATCAAGGAAGATCACAGACAAACAAATGAAAAAATTGATAGTATCAAGGAAGATAACAGACAAACAAATGAGAAAATGAGTGAAAATTTAATAAAACAGATGGAGGAGAGATTTGACCAAAACAGAGAAGACACTAACGAGAATTTAAAACGGATAAATGAGAAAATCGACAGTATTAAAGAAAGTACTAACGAAACCTTAAGGCAAACTATAAGTGACAATAATAACCAAATGAAGGAAGAGTTCAGACAAAACAATGAAGAGAATTTAAGAAGAATTAATGGTAGAATTGAACAGGTCAATGATACAATTAACCAGAAGATGGACAAAATCGATGAGGAAAGGAAGCTAGAAATAGCTGACACTAATGAGAGATTGAGAAAAGCTAACGAAACCATCACACAAAATAAAGCAGTAATAAATACCAGAATAGACCAGGTCCAAGAAAATAGTCGTATTCAAATAGAAGGAATACAAAAGGAACAAGAAAATTTAGTTAATTTACAGAAACAAACCGGAGAAAGGTGTGACAATATTAACACTACGGTGAATAATTTAACTGGTCAAGTACGCCAAAATCAAGAAGAAATTGAGTTAATTAGGACCAGACCAAATAATATTACTCATGTTTCCACAAATGAAACCAGAGAAGGGATTAATTTCAAAAATTATCGTAGAAACCCCATGGAATTCCTGCCCAGAATCGAGGAACATTTTAATAAACATCGAATAACTATCTGGAGCTCGATTAGAGAGATGTTGGATGAGCATTTTAGGGAGATTACGGACAACTGGTGGACAGCAACCAGGAATGAGATAGTGGACTACGCTCAATTTAAAAAACTGTTTAAAGAAAAATATTCGTCCGAAGCGATACAAAATATAAGGGAAAACATTTGTCAGGGAAGATATGATGGAAATAGAGGTATATCTCCAACTACTTACTTCTGGGGAAAGGTGTGTTTGGCGAGACACCTAGAGCCAAGAATACCAGAAGAATCCCTAGTAACTAAAATGGCATACCATTATGACACAGGAATTGCCAGAGCACGCCTGGGAAGCCAGATTAAAACGGTCCACGCAATGGCTGACTTATTAGAAAATTATGAACACGAGGGTTACTACAAAAGAAGCAGACAACGAACTGATCAGTGCGGTTTAAAAAATAATAACCATGGTATGAATCATAATCAATATAATAACATGAATAACCGGAATAGCTATGTGAACGATCGTAATTACAACCAAAATTTTACCCCAAATAATAACCAACAAGCAAACTCCAATCGAAACCCAATTAACAATAATAATAACAACAGGCCCAATCAAAATTACCATCCAGGTAATAGAAATAATAATAATTATAATAACTACCGAACAAACCAAAATTATAATAATTTTAGGAGTAACTCAGGAGTTAATAACAATAATAATCAGGGTAATTATAATAATAATCGTCCGTACCGACCCCGAATAAATTATATCAGTGCCGAAGAAGGGGATTACTGGAGATACCATCAACCTCGGAGGAACAGTTTTAATAACAGTTATGATCAAAGAGGAAATCCCAGAGGGATGAGTCACCATTATAACCGAGTAAGAAGTAGAAGCCAGGAGGACTTCCGAGAATCAAGGGGAAGTGAACAATTAGACAACCGAGAGGTTGAACAACCAGGAACCAGCACACCATTCCAGGCAAATCAACAGTCATGCCCGGAAAATAATCATGATAGCCTTAATTTAAACGGAGTGAGGCAGTAATAAACCCTCGCGACCCCTTAATGCTACTAACTACTGGGTACAATAACCACCAAAATTCAAAAACTTAGTAATAACAAATTGCTACCAACTAATTATGGAAAATAAAAGAATTTTGAAGTACAATAACCACCAAATTCAAAAACATAGTAATAACAAATTACTACCAACTAATTATGAAAAACTAATTATGGAAAATAAAAGAATTTTGAGGTACAAAAACCACCAAATTCAAAAACATAGTAATAACAAATTACTACCAACTAATTATGAAAAGCTAATTATGGAAAATAAAAGAATTTTGAGGTACAAAAACCACCAAATTCAAAAACATAGTAATAACAAATTACTACCAACTAATTATGAAAAACTAATTATGGAAAATAAAAGAATTTTGAAGTATAACAACAACCAAAGTTTAAGAATGGATAATCAAAATCTTACTATTATTTACAATTATTATTTGAAAAATCTTCGAGAAGAACTGTTGGAGGAAACGGTGACAAGTAGAATCAACCAGCAAAATGAAATTTTATACATAACCGCTCAAATTGAAGGAATTCCTACACGAATAATGATAGATACTGGTGCAAATGTATCACTTATTAACGACGCTGAACTGGAGAGAATACAGAAACAAAGTAAAAATATAATACCTACCTTACCTGTCAATAATGTTATTTTAATAGGTGCCACTGGGCGTCAAAATAAAACAGTGAGAAAACAAGTGTCATTGGAAATAGAAAGCAAAGGTGTTACAATTAATATTATATGTCTGGTCGCAATCGGCCTATCATTCGAATTATTAATCGGATGCGATATGCTGAAGAAATATTCAGCCATTATTGATTAGAGCAAGGAGAAGGTGTCCTTGAACTCAGAAGGTGTTATGTGGACGGCAGAGTTAATAGGAAGCGATGGTGCCCCTCTGAACCGTACCCATCACCAAGTTAGGGAATTAAATTTTTTAAATAATGACACCCAATGCAGAAAAATAATCTATAATATGACAAATGAAGACCTGTGGAACAGTAAATTACAGGAGATAAGAGAGTTTAGACACCAAGGCACAAATAATTTGACAGTAAAACAAGTAGAAGTTCTCATTATAATATATAAGAAGTATAAACATGTATTTTCAGAAAAAACAGGAAAAGTAAAAAACTATCAGTGTAGAATACAATTTAAAGAACCAGCAGAATTCCACAGAAAATCCTATCCTATACCATATTCATTGAAGGAGGCGGTTAGAGCTGAAATTAATAAAATGTTGTTAAATGATATAATTGAGCATAGCCAATCACCATATACTAGCCCAATAGTAGCACTTCAGAAGATTAAAATCAACAATCCATGAAAAAATATCATGAGGAAGAAAAGGTAAAATAATATAAGTAATTATGTCCTCACACCTAATGAAGTGTTCAGAAATAATTACTTCTGAAGGGAGGCAATTTGTAACGAAACAAATGTTACAAAAGAGTAGTAAATAATAGTGAAATCCGATCCAGAGAGGAAACAAGAAATAATAATTGAAAGCAAATTAAAGGAAACCTAGTTGGTTTGACTTATTTAATATTATCAAGAAACCCAGAAATAACCCAGTAGAATAGGGCAGTAAACAGACAAAAATTAAATAAATAAACCTAGTAAGCCTAAATAATCAGCTTACCCTGAATAACAACCAAACTCAATAAAGAGTACCTAATCATAAATTAAAATTGTATTAACAAAATTGTATCGTCATATTTTAAGGATAGAAAAAGGGACACATACCTTACAGTTATATGAGTGACATAATATAAATAGTGACACAGACTACTGTTAAACAGTGTTAATTATTTTTGTATGAAAAGTGTTTTATTGTTATTATTAGACAGAGGGTTTAGTTTATCATACAGACAATAGTTAAGCAGTATAAATAAACTAAAACTGTCAAAAACAATTATTATTATTAAGAGTTTTGTTATATGTTATAAGATTTTATGTCACCAGTTAATTTATGTAAATATATTTATCTCAGGCAGTCAAAGTAGAAATTACAATCAACCATAACACATTGTTCCACCACATATCATAGAAATTCAAATTAATAAGGTTTTACAGTTATAAACTGAGGCATGTTTAGTATCAAATTGTTTATAATTATCTAATTAATAATTGTATAAACATTGCATGTATCATTAGAGTATAATAATAAAATTATCTATTAAAGGTAATTTATAAAATATAAAGTAGGTAATGGGTGTTGATCCTATAACATTTAACCTGTACATAAATGACCAATCAAAATTTAAGAAATTTGTATGAGTTCTATGACTAAAAAAGAAGAAATAACACTTAATGGTTAATTGTGATGGAAAACAGTTGAATAGAGCGTGTCTAGATGTAATTAAAAAATATAAAAATAGATAACCCGTTTGTGAAAGAAGATCTGAAAGACCATCATCGAAGATAATAATCCTTCCACTACAATTTTCATGAACAAGTAATACACACAATCAAGAAAAATCTTCAGAATAAACCAGAAAACCTTCAGAATATCGTCTAGATGTGTAAAGTATAATTTGACAATATTTTATCCAACAAGGAACAACCACTAGACAATATAACAATTTACACTAACACTAATCACTAGTAAACATTTTAAAGTGCAACCAAATTCAATATCTAAGCGAACAGTGATTACAAGGAAAACATTTATTGTACACATTAATAAACTACATTATTTTCTGAGACGGACAAATAGTCATGATGTTGACGTTACTCTAACCTACATGCTTTTACGAAGCGTATTGAATATCGTCAAAACTTGTATGTAACTTAATATATAATTTTTGTAATTTTTTAGATTATAAGTAATATATTGTTTGTAAAGGTACTCTCTATTATTTAGGAAACATGTAAAGGAACTTTTTGTAGCAGCCACAAGAATTCCCACGAAATATATTAAAATTATTTAGTTATTAAATCCTGAGATAAATATCGATTGCGACAACCGTATGTATCGAATGGAATTTTCCAATAATTTGAATTTATGTTACACAGATTAAACCATTATGTTATTAAATCATATCCATGCGTTATTATTTCAGGAACGTAATATATTATACCATTAAGATACTACGGGAATAAAGGGTCGTATTATAAATTGGCGCACCAACTAGTGAGGCTGAAATTAGGGAATATTAGGTGAAGAAATTGAAACAAGCAAATTAATTTCCTAATTTTTAGCTGGCGACTGCTATAAGTTCCAAAGAATAATAAACATGCATAAAAGGGCGTCGTCACTGAGACGGACGAAGGAGGCAGAGAAAGAAGTCAGTATGGAAGAGAAAGAAGTAACATCGGTGGAGGATGTGGAGACGTTAGCAAGAAAGGAAGATAGGGGAGACCCGAATCTTATAAAATTAATGGAATTAATGAATAGTATGAGTGAAAAAATGGACAGAAATAAGGAAGAAACGAATGACAATTTTAAGAAGCAGAAGGAAGAATTCAGTGAAAACTCAATGAAACAAAATGAAATTTTGAGTCAAAACTTATTAAAACAAATGGAGGAAAAATTCGATAACATCAAGGAAGATCACAGACAAACAAATGAAAAAATTGATAGTATCAAGGAAGATAACAGACAAACAAATGAGAAAATGAGTGAAAATTTAATAAAACAGATGGAGGAGAGATTTGACCAAAACAGAGAAGACACTAACGAGAATTTAAAACGGATAAATGAGAAAATCGACAGTATTAAAGAAAGTACTAACGAAACCTTAAGGCAAACTATAAGTGACAATAATAACCAAATGAAGGAAGAGTTCAGACAAAACAATGAAGAGAATTTAAGAAGAATTAATGGTAGAATTGAACAGGTCAATGATACAATTAACCAGAAGATGGACAAAATCGATGAGGAAAGGAAGCTAGAAATAGCTGACACTAATGAGAGATTGAGAAAAGCTAACGAAACCATCACACAAAATAAAGCAGTAATAAATACCAGAATAGACCAGGTCCAAGAAAATAGTCGTATTCAAATAGAAGGAATACAAAAGGAACAAGAAAATTTAGTTAATTTACAGAAACAAACCGGAGAAAGGTGTGACAATATTAACACTACGGTGAATAATTTAACTGGTCAAGTACGCCAAAATCAAGAAGAAATTGAGTTAATTAGGACCAGACCAAATAATATTACTCATGTTTCCACAAATGAAACCAGAGAAGGGATTAATTTCAAAAATTATCGTAGAAACCCCATGGAATTCCTGCCCAGAATCGAGGAACATTTTAATAAACATCGAATAACTATCTGGAGCTCGATTAGAGAGATGTTGGATGAGCATTTTAGGGAGATTACGGACAACTGGTGGACAGCAACCAGGAATGAGATAGTGGACTACGCTCAATTTAAAAAACTGTTTAAAGAAAAATATTCGTCCGAAGCGATACAAAATATTATAAGGGACAACATTTGTCAGGGAAGATATGATGGAAATAGAGGTATATCTCCAACTACTTACTTCTGGGGAAAGGTGTGTTTGGCGAGACACCTAGAGCCAAGAATACCAGAAGAATCCCTAGTAACTAAAATGGCATACCATTATGACACAGGAATTGCCAGAGCACGCCTGGGAAGCCAGATTAAAACGGTCCACGCAATGGCTGACTTATTAGAAAATTATGAACACGAGGGTTACTACAAAAGAAGCAGACAACGAACTGATCAGAGCGGTTTAAAAAATAATAACCATGGTATGAATCATAATCAATATAATAACATGAATAACCGGAATAGTTATGTGAACGATCGTAATTACAACCAAAATTTTACCCCAAATAATAACCAACAAGCAAACTCCAATCGAAACCCAATTAACAATAATAATAACAACAGGCCCAATCAAAATTACCATCCAGGTAATAGAAATAATAATAATTATAATAACTACCGAACAAACCAAAATTATAATAATTTTAGGAGTAACTCAGGAGTTAATAACAATAATAATCAGGGTAATTATAATAATAATCGTCCGTACCGACCCCGAATAAATTATATCAGTGCCGAAGAAGGGGATTACTGGAGATACCATCAACCTCGGAGGAACAGTTTTAATAACAGTTATGATCAAAGAGGAAATCCCAGAGGGATGAGTCACCATTATAACCGAGTAAGAAGTAGAAGCCAGGAGGACTTCCGAGAATCAAGGGGAAGTGAACAATTAGACAACCGAGAGGTTGAACAACCAGGAACCAGCACACCATTCCAGGCAAATCAACAGTCATGCCCGGAAAATAATCATGATAGCCTTAATTTAAACGGAGTGAGGCAGTAATAAACCCTCGCGACCCCTTAATGCTACTAACTACTGGGTACAATAACCACCAAAATTCAAAAACTTAGTAATAACAAATTGCTACCAACTAATTATGGAAAATAAAAGAATTTTGAAGTACAATAACCACCAAATTCAAAAACATAGTAATAACAAATTACTACCAACTAATTATGAAAAACTAATTATGGAAAATAAAAGAATTTTGAGGTACAAAAACCACCAAATTCAAAAACATAGTAATAACAAATTACTACCAACTAATTATGAAAAGCTAATTATGGAAAATAAAAGAATTTTGAGGTACAAAAACCACCAAATTCAAAAACATAGTAATAACAAATTACTACCAACTAATTATGAAAAACTAATTATGGAAAATAAAAGAATTTTGAAGTATAACAACAACCAAAGTTTAAGAATGGATAATCAAAATCTTACTATTATTTACAATTATTATTTGAAAAATCTTCGAGAAGAACTGTTGGAGGAAACGGTGACAAGTAGAATCAACCAGCAAAATGAAATTTTATACATAACCGCTCAAATTGAAGGAATTCCTACACGAATAATGATAGATACTGGTGCAAATGTATCACTTATTAACGACGCTGAACTGGAGAGAATACAGAAACAAAGTAAAAATATAATACCTACCTTACCTGTCAATAATGTTATTTTAATAGGTGCCATTGGGCGTCAAAATAAAACAGTGAGAAAACAAGTGTCATTGGAAATAGAAAGCAAAGGTGTTACAATTAATATTATATGTCTGGTCGCAATCGGCCTATCATTCGAATTATTAATCGGATGCGATATGCTGAAGAAATATTCAGCCATTATTGATTAGAGCAAGGAGAAGGTGTCCTTGAACTCAGAAGGTGTTATGTGGACGGCAGAGTTAATAGGAAGCGATGGTGCCCCTCTGAACCGTACCCATCACCAAGTTAGGGAATTAAATTTTTTAAATAATGACACCCAATGCAGAAAAATAATCTATAATATGACAAATGAAGACCTGTGGAACAGTAAATTACAGGAGATAAGAGAGTTTAGACACCAAGGCACAAATAATTTGACAGTAAAACAAGTAGAAGTTCTCATTATAATATATAAGAAGTATAAACATGTATTTTCAGAAAAAACAGGAAAAGTAAAAAACTATCAGTGTAGAATACAATTTAAAGAACCAGCAGAATTCCACAGAAAATCCTATCCTATACCATATTCATTGAAGGAGGCGGTTAGAGCTGAAATTAATAAAATGTTGTTAAATGATATAATTGAGCATAGCTAATCACCATATACTAGCCCAATAGTAGCACTTCAGAAGATTAAAATCAACAATCCATGAAAAAATATCATGAGGAAGAAAAGGTAAAATAATATAAGTAATTATGTCCTCACACCTAATGAAGTGTTCAGAAATAATTACTTCTGAAGGGAGGCAATTTGTAACGAAACAAATGTTACAAAAGAGTAGTAAATAATAGTGAAATCCGATCCAGAGAGGAAACAAGAAATAATAATTGAAAGCAAATTAAAGGAAACCTAGTTGGTTTGACTTATTTAATATTATCAAGAAACCCAGAAATAACCCAGTAGAATAGGGCAGTAAACAGACAAAAATTAAATAAATAAACCTAGTAAGCCTAAATAATCAACTTACCCTGAATAACAACCAAACTCAATAAAGAGTACCTAATCATAAATTAAAATTGTATTAACAAAATTGTATCGTCATATTTTAAGGATAGAAAAAGGGACACATACCTTACAGTTATATGAGTGACATAATATAAATAGTGACACAGACTACTGTTAAACAGTGTTAATTATTTTTGTATGAAAAGTGTTTTATTGTTATTATTAGACAGAGGGTTTAGTTTATCATACAGACAATAGTTAAGCAGTATAAATAAACTAAAACTGTCAAAAACAATTATTATTATTAAGAGTTTTGTTATATGTTATAAGATTTTATGTCACCAGTTAATTTATGTAAATATATTTATCTCAGGCAGTCAAAGTAGAAATTACAATCAACCATAACACATTGTTCCACCACATATCATAGAAATTCAAATTAATAAGGTTTTACAGTTATAAACTGAGGCATGTTTAGTATCAAATTGTTTATAATTATCTAATTAATAATTGTATAAACATTGCATGTATCATTAGAGTATAATAATAAAATTATCTATTAAAGGTAATTTATAAAATATAAAGTAGGTAATGGGTGTTGATCCTATAACATTTAACCTGTACATAAATGACCAATCAAAATTTAAGAAATTTGTATGAGTTCTATGACTAAAAAAGAAGAAATAACACTTAATGGTTAATTGTGATGGAAAACAGTTGAATAGAGCGTGTCTAGATGTAATTAAAAAATATAAAAATAGATAACCCGTTTGTGAAAGAAGATCTGAAAGACCATCATCGAAGATAATAATCCTTCCACTACAATTTTCATGAACAAGTAATACACACAATCAAGAAAAATCTTCAGAATAAACCAGAAAACCTTCAGAATATCGTCTAGATGTGTAAAGTATAATTTGACAATATTTTATCCAACAAGGAACAACCACTAGACAATATAACAATTTACACTAACACTAATCACTAGTAAACATTTTAAAGTGCAACCAAATTCAATATCTAAGCGAACAGTGATTACAAGGAAAACATTTATTGTACACATTAATAAACTACATTATTTTCTGAGACGGACAAATAGTCATGATGTTGACGTTACTCTAACCTACATGCTTTTACGAAGCGTATTGAATATCGTCAAAACTTGTATGTAACTTAATATATAATTTTTGTAATTTTTTAGATTATAAGTAATATATTGTTTGTAAAGGTACTCTCTATTATTTAGGAAACATGTAAAGGAACTTTTTGTAGCAGCCACAAGAATTCCCACGAAATATATTAAAATTATTTAGTTATTAAATCCTGAGATAAATATCGATTGCGACAACCGTATGTATCGAATGGAATTTTCCAATAATTTGAATTTATGTTACACAGATTAAACCATTATGTTATTAAATCATATCCATGCGTTATTATTTCAGGAACGTAATATATTATACCATTAAGATACTACGGGAATAAAGGGTCGAATTATAAATTGGCGCACCAACTAGTGAGGCTGAAATTAGGGAATATTAGGTGAAGAAATTGAAACAAGCAAATTAATTTCCTAATTTTTAGCTGGCGACTGCTATAAGTTCCAAAGAATAATAAACATGCATAAAAGGGCGTCGTCACTGAGACGGACGAAGGAGGCAGAGAAAGAAGTCAGTATGGAAGAGAAAGAAGTAACATCGGTGGAGGATGTGGAGACGTTAGCAAGAAAGGAAGATAGGGGAGACCCGAATCTTATAAAATTAATGGAATTAATGAATAGTATGAGTGAAAAAATGGACAGAAATAAGGAAGAAACGAATGACAATTTTAAGAAGCAGAAGGAAGAATTCAGTGAAAACTCAAAGAAACAAAATGAAATTTTGAGTCAAAACTTATTAAAACAAATGGAGGAAAAATTCGATAACATCAAGGAAGATCACAGACAAACAAATGAAAAAATTGATAGTATCAAGGAAGATAACAGACAAACAAATGAGAAAATGAGTGAAAATTTAATAAAACAGATGGAGGAGAGATTTGACCAAAACAGAGAAGACACTAACGAGAATTTAAAACGGATAAATGAGAAAATCGACAGTATTAAAGAAAGTACTAACGAAACCTTAAGGCAAACTATAAGTGACAATAATAACCAAATGAAGGAAGAGTTCAGACAAAACAATGAAGAGAATTTAAGAAGAATTAATGGTAGAATTGAACAGGTCAATGATACAATTAACCAGAAGATGGACAAAATCGATGAGGAAAGGAAGCTAGAAATAGCTGACACTAATGAGAGATTGAGAAAAGCTAACGAAACCATCACACAAAATAAAGCAGTAATAAATACCAGAATAGACCAGGTCCAAGAAAATAGTCGTATTCAAATAGAAGGAATACAAAAGGAACAAGAAAATTTAGTTAATTTACAGAAACAAACCGGAGAAAGGTGTGACAATATTAACACTACGGTGAATAATTTAACTGGTCAAGTACGCCAAAATCAAGAAGAAATTGAGTTAATTAGGACCAGACCAAATAATATTACTCATGTTTCCACAAATGAAACCAGAGAAGGGATAAATTTCAAAAATTATCGTAGAAACCCCATGGAATTCCTGGCCAGAATCGAGGAACATTTTAATAAACATCGAATAACTATCTGGAGCTCGATTAGAGAGATGTTGGATGAGCATTTTAGGGAGATTACGGACAACTGGTGGACAGCAACCAGGAATGAGATAGTGGACTACGCTCAATTTAAAAAACTGTTTAAAGAAAAATATTCGTCCGAAGCGATACAAAATATTATAAGGGACAACATTTGTCAGGGAAGATATGATGGAAATAGAGGTATATCTCCAACTACTTACTTCTTGGGAAAGGTGTGTTTGGCGAGACACCTAGAGCCAAGAATACCAGAAGAATCCCTAGTAACTAAAATGGCATACCATTATGACACAGGAATTGCCAGAGCACGCCTGGGAAGCCAGATTAAAACGGTCCACGCAATGGCTGACTTATTAGAAAATTATGAACACGAGGGTTACTACAAAAGAAGCAGACAACGAACTGATCAGTGCGGTTTAAAAAATAATAACCATGGTATGAATCATAATCAATATAATAACATGAATAACCGGAATAGTTATGTGAACGATCGTAATTACAACCAAAATTTTACCCCAAATAATAACCAACAAGCAAACTCCAATTGAAACCCAATTAACAATAATAATAACAACAGGCCCAATCAAAATTACCATCCAGGTAATAGAAATAATAATAATTATAATAACTACCGAACAAACCAAAATTATAATAATTTTAGGAGTAACTCAGGAGTTAATAACAATAATAATCAGGGTAATTATAATAATAATCGTCCGTACCGACCCCGAATAAATTATATCAGTGCCGAAGAAGGGGATTACTGGAGATACCATCAACCTCGGAGGAACAGTTTTAATAACAGTTATGATCAAAGAGGAAATCCCAGAGGGATGAGTCACCATTATAACCGAGTAAGAAGTAGAAGCCAGGAGGACTTCCGAGAATCAAGGGGAAGTGAACAATTAGACAACCGAGAGGTTGAACAACCAGGAACCAGCACACCATTCCAGGCAAATCAACAGTCATGCCCGGAAAATAATCATGATAGCCTTAATTTAAACGGAGTGAGGCAGTAATAAACCCTCGCGACCCCTTAATGCTACTAACTACTGGGTACAATAACCACCAAAATTCAAAAACTTAGTAATAACAAATTGCTACCAACTAATTATGGAAAATAAAAGAATTTTGAAGTACAATAACCACCAAATTCAAAAACATAGTAATAACAAATTACTACCAACTAATTATGAAAAACTAATTATGGAAAATAAAAGAATTTTGAGGTACAAAAACCACCAAATTCAAAAACATAGTAATAACAAATTACTACCAACTAATTATGAAAAGCTAATTATGGAAAATAAAAGAATTTTGAGGTACAAAAACCACCAAATTCAAAAACATAGTAATAACAAATTACTACCAACTAATTATGAAAAACTAATTATGGAAAATAAAAGAATTTTGAAGTATAACAACAACCAAAGTTTAAGAACGGATAATCAAAATCTTACTATTATTTACAATTATTATTTGAAAAATCTTCGAGAAGAACTGTTGGAGGAAACGGTGACAAGTAGAATCAACCAGCAAAATGAAATTTTATACATAACCGCTCAAATTGAAGGAATTCCTACACGAATAATGATAGATACTGGTGCAAATGTATCACTTATTAACGACGCTGAACTGGAGAGAATACAGAAACAAAGTAAAAATATAATACCTACCTTACCTGTCAATAATGTTATTTTAATAGGTGCCATTGGGCATCAAAATAAAACAGTGAGAAAACAAGTGTCATTGGAAATAGAAAGCAAAGGTGTTACAATTAATATTATATGTCTGGTCGCAATCGGCCTATCATTCGAATTATTAATCGGATGCGATATGCTGAAGAAATATTCAGCCATTATTGATTAGAGCAAGGAGAAGGTGTCCTTGAACTCAGAAGGTGTTATGTGGACGGCAGAGTTAATAGGAAGCGATGGTGCCCCTCTGAACCGTACCCATCACCAAGTTAGGGAATTAAATTTTTTAAATAATGACACCCAATGCAGAAAAATAATCTATAATATGACAAATGAAGACCTGTGGAACAGTAAATTACAGGAGATAAGAGAGTTTAGACACCAAGGCACAAATAATTTGACAGTAAAACAAGTAGAAGTTCTCATTATAATATATAAGAAGTATAAACATGTATTTTCAGAAAAAACAGGAAAAGTAAAAAACTATCAGTGTAGAATACAATTTAAAGAACCAGCAGAATTCCACAGAAAATCCTATCCTATACCATATTCATTGAAGGAGGCGGTTAGAGCTGAAATTAATAAAATGTTGTTAAATGATATAATTGAGCATAGCCAATCACCATATACTAGCCCAATAGTAGCACTTCAGAAGATTAAAATCAACAATCCATGAAAAAATATCATGAGGAAGAAAAGGTAAAATAATATAAGTAATTATGTCCTCACACCTAATGAAGTGTTCAGAAATAATTACTTCTGAAGGGAGGCAATTTGTAACGAAACAAATGTTACAAAAGAGTAGTAAATAATAGTGAAATCCGATCCAGAGAGGAAACAAGAAATAATAATTGAAAGCAAATTAAAGGAAACCTAGTTGGTTTGACTTATTTAATATTATCAAGAAACCCAGAAATAACCCAGTAGAATAGGGCAGTAAACAGACAAAAATTAAATAAATAAACCTAGTAAGCCTAAATAATCAACTTACCCTGAATAACAACCAAACTCAATAAAGAGTACCTAATCATAAATTAAAATTGTATTAACAAAATTGTATCGTCATATTTTAAGGATAGAAAAAGGGACACATACCTTACAGTTATATGAGTGACATAATATAAATAGTGACACAGACTACTGTTAAACAGTGTTAATTATTTTTGTATGAAAAGTGTTTTATTGTTATTATTAGACAGAGGGTTTAGTTTATCATACAGACAATAGTTAAGCAGTATAAATAAACTAAAACTGTCAAAAACAATTATTATTATTAAGAGTTTTGTTATATGTTATAAGATTTTATGTCACCAGTTAATTTATGTAAATATATTTATCTCAGGCAGTCAAAGTAGAAATTACAATCAACCATAACACATTGTTCCACCACATATCATAGAAATTCAAATTAATAAGGTTTTACAGTTATAAACTGAGGCATGTTTAGTATCAAATTGTTTATAATTATCTAATTAATAATTGTATAAACATTGCATGTATCATTAGAGTATAATAATAAAATTATCTATTAAAGGTAATTTATAAAATATAAAGTAGGTAATGGGTGTTGATCCTATAACATTTAACCTGTACATAAATGACCAATCAAAATTTAAGAAATTTGTATGAGTTCTATGACTAAAAAAGAAGAAATAACACTTAATGGTTAATTGTGATGGAAAACAGTTGAATAGAGCGTGTCTAGATGTAATTAAAAAATATAAAAATAGATAACCCGTTTGTGAAAGAAGATCTGAAAGACCATCATCGAAGATAATAATCCTTCCACTACAATTTTCATGAACAAGTAATACACACAATCAAGAAAAATCTTCAGAATAAACCAGAAAACCTTCAGAATATCGTCTAGATGTGTAAAGTATAATTTGACAATATTTTATCCAACAAGGAACAACCACTAGACAATATAACAATTTACACTAACACTAATCACTAGTAAACATTTTAAAGTGCAACCAAATTCAATATCTAAGCGAACAGTGATTACAAGGAAAACATTTATTGTACACATTAATAAACTACATTATTTTCTGAGACGGACAAATAGTCATGATGTTGACGTTACTCTAACCTACATGCTTTTACGAAGCGTATTGAATATCGTCAAAACTTGTATGTAACTTAATATATAATTTTTGTAATTTTTTAGATTATAAGTAATATATTGTTTGTAAAGGTACTCTCTATTATTTAGGAAACATGTAAAGGAACTTTTTGTAGCAGCCACAAGAATTCCCACGAAATATATTAAAATTATTTAGTTATTAAATCCTGAGATAAATATCGATTGCGACAACCGTATGTATCGAATGGAATTTTCCAATAATTTGAATTTATGTTACACAGATTAAACCATTATGTTATTAAATCATATCCATGCGTTATTATTTCAGGAACGTAATATATTATACCATTAAGATACTACGGGAATAAAGGGTCGAATTATAAATTGGCGCACCAACTAGTGAGGCTGAAATTAGGGAATATTAGGTGAAGAAATTGAAACAAGCAAATTAATTTCCTAATTTTTAGCTGGCGACTGCTATAAGTTCCAAAGAATAATAAACATTCATAAAAGGGCGTCGTCACTGAGACGGACGAAGGAGGCAGAGAAAGAAGTCAGTATGGAAGAGAAAGAAGTAACATCGGTGGAGGATGTGGAGACGTTAGCAAGAAAGGAAGATAGGGGAGACCCGAATCTTATAAAATTAATGGAATTAATGAATAGTATGAGTGAAAAAATGGACAGAAATAAGGAAGAAACGAATGACAATTTTAAGAAGCAGAAGGAAGAATTCAGTGAAAACTCAAAGAAACAAAATGAAATTTTGAGTCAAAACTTATTAAAACAAATGGAGGAAAAATTCGATAACATCAAGGAAGATCACAGACAAACAAATGAAAAAATTGATAGTATCAAGGAAGATAACAGACAAACAAATGAGAAAATGAGTGAAAATTTAATAAAACAGATGGAGGAGAGATTTGACCAAAACAGAGAAGACACTAACGAGAATTTAAAACGGATAAATGAGAAAATCGACAGTATTAAAGAAAGTACTAACGAAACCTTAAGGCAAACTATAAGTGACAATAATAACCAAATGAAGGAAGAGTTCAGACAAATCAATGAAGAGAATTTAAGAAGAATTAATGGTAGAATTGAACAGGTCAATGATAGAATTAACCAGAAGATGGACAAAATCGATGAGGAAAGGAAGCTAGAAATAGCTGACACTAATGATAGATTGAGAAAAGCTAACGAAACCATCACACAAAATAAAGCAGTAATAAATACCAGAATAGACCAGGTCCAAGAAAATAGTCGTATTCAAATAGAAGGAATACAAAAGGAACAAGAAAATTTAGTTAATTTACAGAAACAAACCGGAGAAAGGTGTGACAATATTAACACTACGGTGAATAATTTAACTGGTAAAGTACGCCAAAATCAAGAAGAAATTGAGTTAATTAGGACCAGACCAAATAATATTACTCATGTTTCCACAAATGAAACCAGAGAAGGGATTAATTTCAAAAATTATCGTAGAAACCCCATGGAATTCCTGGCCAGAATAGAGGAACATTTTAATAAACATCGAATAACTATCTGGAGCTCGATTAGAGAGATGCTGGATGAGCATTTTAGGGAGATTACGGACAACTGGTGGACAGCAACCAGGAATGAGATAGTGGACTACGCTCAATTTAAAAAACTGTTTAAAGAAAAATATTCGTCCGAAGCGATACAAAATATTATAAGGGACAACATTTGTCAGGGAAGTGTTTGGCGAGACACCTAGAGCCAAGAATACCAGAAGAATCCCTAGTAACTAAAATGGCATACCATTATGACACAGGAATTGCCAGAGCACGCCTGGGAAGCCAGATTAAAACGGTCCACGCAATGGCTGACTTATTAGAAAATTATGAACACGAGGGTTACTACAAAAGAAGCAGACAACGAACTGATCAGTGCGGTTTAAAAAATAATAACCATGGTATGAATCATAATCAATATAATAACATGAATAACCGGAATAGTTATGTGAACGATCGTAATTACAACCAAAATTTTACCCTAAATAATAACCAACAAGCAAACTCCAATCGAAACCCAATTAACAATAATAATAACAACAGGCCCAATCAAAATTACCATCCAGGTAATAGAAATAATAATAATTATAATAACTACCGAACAAACCAAAATTATAATAATTTTAGGAGTAACTCAGGAGTTAATAACAATAATAATCAGGGTAATTATAATAATAATCGTCCGTACCGACCCCGAATAAATTATATCAGTGCCGAAGAAGGGGATTACTGGAGATACCATCAACCTCGGAGGAACAGTTTTAATAACAGTTATGATCAAAGAGGAAATCCCAGAGGGATGAGTCACCATTATAACCGAGTAAGAAGTAGAAGCCAGGAGGACTTCCGAGAATCAAGGGGAAGTGAACAATTAGACAACCGAGAGGTTGAACAACCAGGAACCAGCACACCATTCCAGGCAAATCAACAGTCATGCCCGGAAAATAATCATGATAGCCTTAATTTAAACGGAGTGAGGCAGTAATAAACCCTCGCGACCCCTTACTGCTACTAACTACTGGGTACAATAACCACCAAATTCAAAAAAATAGTAATAACAAATTACTACCAACTAATTATGAAAAGCTAATTATGGAAAATAAAAGAATTTTGAGGTACAAAAACCACCAAATTCAAAAACATAGTAATAACAAATTACTACCAACTAATTATGAAAAACTAATTATGGAAAATAAAAGAATTTTGAAGTATAACAACAACCAAAGTTTAAGAACGGATAATCAAAATCTTACTATTATTTACAATTATTATTTGAAAAATCTTCGAGAAGAACTGTTGGAGGAAACGGTGACAAGTAGAATCAACCAGCAAAATGAAATTTTATACATAACCGCTCAAATTGAAGGAATTCCTACACGAATAATGATAGATACTGGTGCAAATGTATCACTTATTAACGACGCTGAACTGGAGAGAATACAGAAACAAAGTAAAAATATAATACCTACCTTACCTGTCAATAATGTTATTTTATAGGTGCCACTGGGCGTCAAAATAAAACAGTGAGAAAACAAGTGTCATTGGAAATAGAAAGCAAAGGTGTTACAATTAATATTATATGTCTAGTCGCAATCGGCCTATCATTCGAATTATTAATCGGATGCGATATGCTGAAGAAATATTCAGCCATTATTGATTAGAGCAAGGAGAAGGTGTCCTTGAACTCAGAAGGTGTTATGTGGACGGCAGAGTTAATAGGAAGCGATGGTGCCCCTCTGAACCGTACCCATCACCAAGTTAGGGAATTAAATTTTTTAAATAATGACACCCAATGCAGAAAAATAATCTATAATATGACAAATGAAGACCTGTGGAACAGTAAATTACAGGAGATAAGAGAGTTTAGACACCAAGGCACAAATAATTTGACAGTAAAACAAGTAGAAGTTCTCATTATAATATATAAGAAGTATAAACATGTATTTTCAGAAAAAACAGGAAAAGTAAAAAACTATCAGTGTAGAATACAATTTAAAGAACCAGCAGAATTCCACAGAAAATCCTATCCTATACCATATTCATTGAAGGAGGCGGTTAGAGCTGAAATTAATAAAATGTTGTTAAATGATATAATTGAGCATAGCCAATCACCATATACTAGCCCAATAGTAGCACTTCAGAAGATTAAAATCAACAATCCATGAAAAAATATCATGAGGAAGAAAAGGTAAAATAATATAAGTAATTATGTCCTCACACCTAATGAAGTGTTCAGAAATAATTACTTCTGAAGGGAGGCAATTTGTAACGAAACAAATGTTACAAAAGAGTAGTAAATAATAGTGAAATCCGATCCAGAGAGGAAACAAGAAATAATAATTGAAAGCAAATTAAAGGAAACCTAGTTGGTTTGACTTATTTAATATTATCAAGAAACCCAGAAATAACCCAGTAGAATAGGGCAGTAAACAGACAAAAATTAAATAAATAAACCTAGTAAGCCTAAATAATCAACTTACCCTGAATAACAACCAAACTCAATAAAGAGTACCTAATCATAAATTAAAATTGTATTAACAAAATTGTATCGTCATATTTTAAGGATAGAAAATGGGACACATACCTTACAGTTATATGAGTGACATAATATAAATAGTGACACAGACTACTGTTAAACAGTGTTAATTATTTTTGTATGAAAAGTGTTTTATTGTTATTATTAGACGGAGGGTTTAGTTTATCATACAGACAATAGTTAAGCAGTATAAATAAACTAAAACTGTCAAAAACAATTATTATTATTAAGAGTTTTGTTATATGTTATAAGATTTTATGTCACCAGTTAATTTATGTAAATATATTTATCTCAGGCAGTCAAAGTAGAAATTACAATCAACCATAACACATTGTTCCACCACATATCATAGAAATTCAAATTAATAAGGTTTTACAGTTATAAACTGAGGCATGTTTAGTATCAAATTGTTTATAATTATCTAATTAATAATTGTATAAACATTGCATGTATCATTAGAGTATAATAATAAAATTATCTATTAAAGGTAATTTATAAAATATAAAGTAGGTAATGGGTGTTGATCCTATAACATTTAACCTGTACATAAATGACCAATCAAAATTTAAGAAATTTGTATGAGTTCTATGACTAAAAAAGAAGAAATAACACTTAATGGTTAATTGTGATGGAAAACAGTTGAATAGAGCGTGTCTAGATGTAATTAAAAAATATAAAAATAGATAACCCGTTTGTGAAAGAAGATCTGAAAGACCATCATCGAAGATAATAATCCTTCCACTACAATTTTCATGAACAAGTAATACACACAATCAAGAAAAATCTTCAGAATAAACCAGAAAACCTTCAGAATATCGTCTAGATGTGTAAAGTATAATTTGACAATATTTTATCCAACAAGGAACAACCACTAGACAATATAACAATTTACACTAACACTAATCACTAGTAAACATTTTAAAGTGCAACCAAATTCAATATCTAAGCGAACAGTGATTACAAGGAAAACATTTATTGTACACATTAATAAACTACATTATTTTCTGAGACGGACAAATAGTCATGATGTTGACGTTACTCTAACCTACATGCTTTTACGAAGCGTATTGAATATCGTCAAAACTTGTATGTAACTTAATATATAATTTTTGTAATTTTTTAGATTATAAGTAATATATTGTTTGTAAAGGTACTCTCTATTATTTAGGAAACATGTAAAGGAACTTTTTGTAGCAGCCACAAGAATTCCCACGAAATATATTAAAATTATTTAGTTATTAAATCCTGAGATAAATATCGATTGCGACAACCGTATGTATCGAATGGAATTTTCCAATAATTTGAATTTATGTTACACAGATTAAACCATTATGTTATTAAATCATATCCATGCGTTATTATTTCAGGAACGTAATATATTATACCATTAAGATACTACGGGAATAAAGGGTCGAATTATAAATTGGCGCACCAACTAGTGAGGCTGAAATTAGGGAATATTAGGTGAAGAAATTGAAACAAGCAAATTAATTTCCTAATTTTTAGCTGGCGACTGCTATAAGTTCCAAAGAATAACAAACATGCATAAAAGGGCGTCGTCACTGAGACGGACGAAGGAGGCAGAGAAAGAAGTCAGTATGGAAGAGAAAGAAGTAACATCGGTGGAGGATGTGGAGACGTTAGCAAGAAAGGAAGATAGGGGAGACCCGAATCTTATAAAATTAATGGAATTAATGAATAGTATGAGTGAAAAAATGGACAGAAATAAGGAAGAAACGAATGACAATTTTAAGAAGCAGAAGGAAGAATTCAGTGAAAACTCAAAGAAACAAAATGAAATTTTGAGTCAAAACTTATTAAAACAAATGGAGGAAAAATTCGATAACATCAAGGAAGATCACAGACAAACAAATGAAAAAATTGATAGTATCAAGGAAGATAACAGACAAACAAATGAGAAAATGAGTGAAAATTTAATAAAACAGATGGAGGAGAGATTTGACCAAAACAGAGAAGACACTAACGAGAATTTAAAACGGATAAATGAGAAAATCGACAGTATTAAAGAAAGTACTAACGAAACCTTAAGGCAAACTATAAGTGACAATAATAACCAAATGAAGGAAGAGTTCAGACAAATCAATGAAGAGAATTTAAGAAGAATTAATGGTAGAATTGAACAGGTCAATGATAGAATTAACCAGAAGATGGACAAAATCGATGAGGAAAGGAAGCTAGAAATAGCTGACACTAATGAGAGATTGAGAAAAGCTAACGAAACCATCACACAAAATAAAGCAGTAATAAATACCAGAATAGACCAGGTCCAAGAAAATAGTCGTATTCAAATAGAAGGAATACAAAAGGAACAAGAAAATTTAGTTAATTTACAGAAACAAACCGGAGAAAGGTGTGACAATATTAACACTACGGTGAATAATTTAACTGGTCAAGTACGCCAAAATCAAGAAGAAATTGAGTTAATTAGGACCAGACCAAATAATATTACTCATGTTTCCACAAATGAAACCAGAGAAGGGATTAATTTCAAAAATTATCGTAGAAACCCCATGGAATTCCTGGCCAGAATCGAGGAACATTTTAATAAACATCGAATAACTATCTGGAGCTCGATTAGAGAGATGTTGGATGAGCATTTTAGGGAGATTACGGACAACTGGTGGACAGCAACCAGGAATGAGATAGTGGACTACGCTCAATTTAAAAAACTGTTTAAAGAAAAATATTCGTCCGAAGCGATACAAAATATTATAAGGGACAACATTTGTCAGGGAAGTGTTTGGCGAGACACCTAGAGCCAAGAATACCAGAAGAATCCCTAGTAACTAAAATGGCATACCATTATGACACAGGAATTGCCAGAGCACGCCTGGGAAGCCAGATTAAAACGGTCCACGCAATGGCTGACTTATTAGAAAATTATGAACACGAGGGTTACTACAAAAGAAGCAGACAACGAACTGATCAGTGCGGTTTAAAAAATAATAACCATGGTATGAATCATAATCAATATAATAACATGAATAACCGGAATAGTTATGTGAACGATCGTAATTACAACCAAAATTTTACCCCAAATAATAACCAACAAGCAAACTCCAATCGAAACCCAATTAACAATAATAATAACAACAGGCCCAATCAAAAGTACCATCCAGGTAATAGAAATAATAATAATTATAATAACTACCGAACAAACCAAAATTATAATAATTTTAGGAGTAACTCAGGAGTTAATAACAATAATAATCAGGGTAATTATAATAATAATCGTCCGTACCGACCCCGAATAAATTATATCAGTGCCGAAGAAGGGGATTACTGGAGATACCATCAACCTCGGAGGAACAGTTTTAATAACAGTTATGATCAAAGAGGAAATCCCAGAGGGATGAGTCACCATTATAACCGAGTAAGAAGTAGAAGCCAGGAGGACTTCCGAGAATCAAGGGGAAGTGAACAATTAGACAACCGAGAGGTTGAACAACCAGGAACCAGCACACCATTCCAGGCAAATCAACAGTCATGCCCGGAAAATAATCATGATAGCCTTAATTTAAACGGAGTGAGGCAGTAATAAACCCTCGCGACCCCTTACTGCTACTAACTACTGGGTACAATAACCACCAAATTCAAAAACATAGTAATAACAAATTGCTACCAACTAATTATGAAAAAACTAATAATGGAAAATAAAAGAATTTTGAAGTACAATAACCACCAAATTCAAAAACATAGTAATAACAAATTACTACCAACTAATTATGAAAAACTAATTATGGAAAATAAAAGAATTTTGAGGTACAAAAACCACCAAATTCAAAAACATAGTAATAACAAATTACTACCAACTAATTATGAAAAGTTAATTATGGAAAATAAAAGAATTTTGAGGTACAAAAACCACCAAATTCAAAAACATAGTAATAACAAATTACTACCAACTAATTATGAAAAACTAATTATGGAAAATAAAAGAATTTTGAAGTATAACAACAACCAAAGTTTAAGAACGGATAATCAAAATCTTACTATTATTTACAATTATTATTTGAAAAATCTTCGAGAAGAACTGTTGGAGGAAACGGTGACAAGTAGAATCAACCAGCAAAATGAAATTTTATACATAACCGCTCAAATTGAAGGAATTCCTACACGAATAATGATAGATACTGGTGCAAATGTATCACTTATTAACGACGCTGAACTGGAGAGAATACAGAAACAAAGTAAAAATATAATACCTACCTTACCTGTCAATAATGTTATTTTAATAGGTGCCACTGGGCGTCAAAATAAAACAGTGAGAAAACAAGTGTCATTGGAAATAGAAAGCAAAGGTGTTACAATTAATATTATATGTCTGGTCGCAATCGGCCTATCATTCGAATTATTAATCGGATGCGATATGCTGAAGAAATATTCAGCCATTATTGATTAGAGCAAGGAGAAGGTGTCCTTGAACTCAGAAGGTGTTATGTGGACGGCAGAGTTAATAGGAAGCGATGGTGCCCCTCTGAACCGTACCCATCACCAAGTTAGGGAATTAAATTTTTTAAATAATGACACCCAATGCAGAAAAATAATCTATAATATGACAAATGAAGACCTGTGGAACAGTAAATTACAGGAGATAAGAGAGTTTAGACACCAAGGCACAAATAATTTGACAGTAAAACAAGTAGAAGATCTCATTATAATATATAAGAAGTATAAACATGTATTTTCAGAAAAAACAGGAAAAGTAAAAAACTATCAGTGTAGAATACAATTTAAAGAACCAGCAGAATTCCACAGAAAATCCTATCTTATACCATTTTCATTGAAGGAGGCGGTTAGAGCTGAAATTAATAAAATGTTGTTAAATGATATAATTGAGCATAGCCAATCACCATATACTAGCCCAATAGTAGCAATTCAGAAGATTATAATCAACAATCCATGAAAAAATATCATGAGGAAGAAAAGGTAAAATAACATAAGTAATTATGTCCTCACACCTAATGAAGTGTTCAGAAATAATTACTTCTGAAGGGAGGCAATTTGTAACGAAACAAATGTTACAAAAGAATAGTAAATAATAGTGAAATCCGATCCAGAGAGGAAACAAGAAATAATAATTGAAAGCAAATTAAAGGAAACCTAGTTGGTTTGACTTATTTAATATTATCAAGAAACCCAGAAATAACCCAGTAGAATAGGGCAGTAAACAGACAAAAATTAAATAAATAAACCTAGTAAGCCTAAATAATCAACTTACCCTGAATAACAACCAAACTCAATAAAGAGTACCTAATCATAAATTAAAATTGTATTAACAAAATTGTATCGACATATTTTAAGGATAGAAAAAGGGACACAAACCTTACAGTTATATGAGTGACATAATATAAATAGTGACACAGACTACTGTTAAACAGTGTTAATTATTTTTGTATGAAAAGTGTTTTATTGTTATTATTAGACAGAGGGTTTAGTTTATCATACAGACAATAGTTTAGCAGTATAAATAAACTAAAACTGTCAAAAACAATTATTATTATTAAGAGTTTTGTTATATGTTATAAGATTTTATGTCACCAGTTAATTTATGTAAATATATTTATCTCAGGCAGTCAAAGTAGAAATTACAATCAACCATAACAAATTGTTCCACCACATATCATAGAAATTCAAATTAATAAGGTTTTACAGTTATAAACTGAGGCATGTTTAGTATCAAATTGTTTATAATTATCTAATTAATAATTGTATAAACATTGCATGTATCATTAGAGTATAATAATAAAATTATCTATTAAAGGTAATGTATAAAATATTAAAATAGGTAATGGGTGTGATCCTATAACATTTAACCTGTACATAAATGACCAATCAAAATTTAAGAAATTTGTATGAGTTCTATGACTAAAAAAGAAGAAATAACACTTAATGGTTAATTGTGATGGAAAACAGTTGAATAGTGCGTGTCTAGATGTAATTAAAAAATATAAAAATAGATAACCCGTTTGTGAAAGAAGATCTGAAAGACCATAATCGAAGATAATAATCCTTCCACTACAATTTTCATGAACAAGTAATACACACAATCAAGAAAAATCTTCAGAATAAACCAGAAAACCTTCAGAATATCGTCTAGATGTGTGAAGTATAATTTGACAATATTTTATCCAACAAGGAACAACCACTAGACAATATAACAATTTACACTAACACTAATCACTAGTAAACATTTTAAAGTGCAACCAAATTCAATATCTAAGCGAACAGTGATTACAAGGAAAACATTTATTGTACACATTAATAAACTACATTATTTTCTGAGACGGACAAATAGTCATGATGTTGACGTTACTCTAACCTACATGCTTTTACGAAGCGTATTGAATATCGTCAAAACTTGTATGTAACTTAATATATAATTTTTGTAATTTTTTAGATTATAAGTAATATATTGTTTGTAAAGGTACTCTCTATTATTTAGGAAACATGTAAAGGAACTTTTTGTAGCAGCCACAAGAATTCCCACGAAATATATTAAAATTATTTAGTTATTAAATCCTGAGATAAATATCGATTGCGACAACCGTATGTATCGAATGGAATTTTCCAATAATTTGAATTTATGTTACACAGATTAAACCATTATGTTATTAAATCATATCCATGCGTTATTATTTCAGGAACGTAATATATTATACCATTAAGATACTACGGGAATAAAGGGTCGTATTATAAATTGGCGCACCAACTACTGAGGCTGAAATTAGGGAATATTAGGTGAAGAAATTGAAACAAGCAAATTAATTTCCTAATTTTTAGCTGGCGACTGCTATAAGTTCCAAAGAATAATAAATATGCATAAAAGGGCGTCGTCACTGAGACGGACGAAGGAGGCAGAGAAAGAAGTCAGTATGGAAGAGAAAGAAGTAACATCGGTGGAGGATGTGGAGACGTTAGCAAGAAAGGAAGATAGGGGAGACCCGAATCTTATAAAATTAATGGAATTAATGAATAGTATGAGTGAAAAAATGGACAGAAATAAGGAAGAAACGAATGACAATTTTAAGAAGCAGAAGGAAGAATTCAGTGAAAACTCAAAGAAACAAAATGAAATTTTGAGTCAAAACTTATTAAAACAAATGGAGGAAAAATTCGATAACATCAAGGAAGATCACAGACAAACAAATGAGAAAATGAGTGAAACTTTAATAAAACAGATGGAGGAGAGATTTGACCAAAACAGAGAAGACACTAACGAGAATTTAAAACGGATAAATGAGAAAATCGACAGTATTAAAGAAAGTACTAACGAAACCTTAAGGCAAACTATAAGTGACAATAATAACCAAATGAAGGAAGAGTTCAGACAAATCAATGAAGAGAATTTAAGAAGAATTAATGGTAGAATTGAACAGGTCAATGATAGAATTAACCAGAAGATGGACAAAATCGATGAGGAAAGGAAGCTAGAAATAGCTGACACTAATGAGAGATTGAGAAAAGCTAACGAAACCATCACACAAAATAAAGCAGTAATAAACACCAGAATAGACCAGGTCCAAGAAAATAGTCGTATTCAAATAGAAGGAATACAAAAGGAACAAGAAAATTTAGTTAATTTACAGAAACAAACCGGAGAAAGGTGTGACAATATTAACACTACGGTGAATAATTTAACTGGTCAAGTACGCCAAAATCAAGAAGAAATTGAGTTAATTAGGACCAGACCAAATAATATTACTCATGTTTCCACAAATGAAACCAGAGAAGGGATTAATTTTAAAAATTATCGTAGAAACCCCATGGAATTCCTGGCCAGAATCGAGGAACATTTTAATAAACATCGAATAACTATCTGGAGCTCGATTAGAGAGATGTTGGATGAGCATTTTAGGGAGATTACGGACAACTGGTGGACAGCAACCAGGAATGAGATAGTGGACTACGCTCAATTTAAAAAACTGTTTAAAGAAATATATTCGTCCGAAGCGATACAAAATATTATAAGGGACAACATTTGTCAGGGAAGATATGATGGAAATAGAGGTACATCTCCAACTACTTACTTCTGGGGAAAGGTGTGTTTGGCGAGACACCTAGAGCCAAGAATACCAGAAGAATCCCTAGTAACTAAAATGGCATACCATTATGACACAGGAATTGCCAGAGCACGCCTGGGAAGCCAGATTAAAACGGTCCACGCAATGGCTGACTTATTAGAAAATTATGAACACGAGGGTTACTACAAAAGAAGCAGACAACGAACTGATCAGTGCGGTTTAAAAAATAATAACCATGGTATGAATCATAATCAATATAATAACATGAATAACCGGAATAGTTATGTGAACGATCGTAATTACAACCAAAATTTTACCCCAAATAATAACCAACAAGCAAACTCCAATCGAAACCCAATTAACAATAATAATAACAACAGGCCCAATCAAAATTACCATCCAGGTAATAGAAATAATAATAATTATAATAACTACCGAACAAACCAAAATTATAATAATTTTAGGAGTAACTCAGGAGTTAATAACAATAATAATCAGGGTAATTATAATAATAATCGTCCGTACCGACCCCGAATAAATTATATCAGTGCCGAAGAAGGGGATTACTGGAGATACCATCAACCTCGGAGGAACAGTTTTAATAACAGTTATGATCAAAGAGGAAATCCCAGAGGGATGAGTCACCATTATAACCGAGTAAGAAGTAGAAGCCAGGAGGACTTCCGAGAATCAAGGGGAAGTGAACAATTAGACAACCGAGAGGTTGAACAACCAGGAACCAGCACACCATTCCAGGCAAATCAACAGTCATGCCCGGAAAATAATCATGATAGCCTTAATTTAAACGGAGTGAGGCAGTAATAAACCCTCGCGACCCCTTACTGCTACTTACTACTGGGTACAATAACCACCAAATTCAAAAACATAGTAATAACAAATTGCTACCAACTAATTATGAAAAAACTAATAATGGAAAATAAAAGAATTTTGAAGTACAATAACCACCAAATTCAAAAACATAGTAATAACAAATTACTACCAACTAATTATGAAAAACTAATTATGGAAAATAAAAGAATTTTGAGGTACAAAAACCACCAAATTCAAAAACATAGTAATAACAAATTACTACCAACTAATTATGAAAAGCTAATTATGGAAAATAAAAGAATTTTGAGGTACAAAAACCACCAAATTCAAAAACATAGTAATAACAAATTACTACCAACTAATTATGAAAAACTAATTATGGAAAATAAAAGAATTTTGAAGTATAACAACAACCAAAGTTTAAGAACGGATAATCAAAATCTTACTATTATTTACAATTATTATTTGAAAAATCTTCGAGAAGAACTGTTGGAGGAAACGGTGACAAGTAGAATCAACCAGCAAAATGAAATTTTATACATAACCGCTCAAATTGAAGGAATTCCTACACGAATAATGATAGATACTGGTGCAAATGTATCACTTATTAACGACGCTGAACTGGAGAGAATACAGAAACAAAGTAAAAATATAATACCTACCTTACCTGTCAATAATGTTATTTTAATAGGTGCCACTGGGCGTCAAAATAAAACAGTGAGAAAACAAGTGTCATTGGAAATAGAAAGCAAAGGTGTTACAATTAATATTATATGTCTGGTCGCAATCGGCCTATCATTCGAATTATTAATCGGATGCGATATGCTGAAGAAATATTCAGCCATTATTGATTAGAGCAAGGAGAAGGTGTCCTTGAACTCAGAAGGTGTTATGTGGACGGCAGAGTTAATAGGAAGCGATGGTGCCCCTCTGAACCGTACCCATCACCAAGTTAGGGAATTAAATTTTTTAAATAATGACACCCAATGCAGAAAAATAATCTATAATATGACAAATGAAGACCTGTGGAACAGTAAATTACAGGAGATAAGAGAGTTTAGACACCAAGGCACAAATAATTTGACAGTAAAACAAGTAGAAGATCTCATTATAATATATAAGAAGTATAAACATGTATTTTCAGAAAAAACAGGAAAAGTAAAAAACTATCAGTGTAGAATACAATTTAAAGAACCAGCAGAATTCCACAGAAAATCCTATCTTATACCATTTTCATTGAAGGAGGCGGTTAGAGCTGAAATTAATAAAATGTTGTTAAATGATATAATTGAGCATAGCCAATCACCATATACTAGCCCAATAGTAGCAATTCAGAAGATTATAATCAACAATCCATGAAAAAATATCATGAGGAAGAAAAGGTAAAATAACATAAGTAATTATGTCCTCACACCTAATGAAGTGTTCAGAAATAATTACTTCTGAAGGGAGGCAATTTGTAACGAAACAAATGTTACAAAAGAATAGTAAATAATAGTGAAATCCGATCCAGAGAGGAAACAAGAAATAATAATTGAAAGCAAATTAAAGGAAACCTAGTTGGTTTGACTTATTTAATATTATCAAGAAACCCAGAAATAACCCAGTAGAATAGGGCAGTAAACAGACAAAAATTAAATAAATAAACCTAGTAAGCCTAAATAATCAACTTACCCTGAATAACAACCAAA
The DNA here is from genome assembly GCA_034769895.1 of Magicicada septendecula. Taxonomy (NCBI): domain Eukaryota; kingdom Metazoa; phylum Arthropoda; class Insecta; order Hemiptera; family Cicadidae; genus Magicicada; species Magicicada septendecula. The sequence continues at coordinate 1,140,775,256 of CM068367.1, forward strand.
CTCAATAAAGAGTACCTAATCATAAATTAAAATTGTATTAACAAAATTGTATCGACATATTTTAAGGATAGAAAAAGGGACACAAACCTTACAGTTATATGAGTGACATAATATAAATAGTGACACAGACTACTGTTAAACAGTGTTAATTATTTTTGTATGAAAAGTGTTTTATTGTTATTATTAGACAGAGGGTTTAGTTTATCATACAGACAATAGTTTAGCAGTATAAATAAACTAAAACTGTCAAAAACAATTATTATTATTAAGAGTTTTGTTATATGTTATAAGATTTTATGTCACCAGTTAATTTATGTAAATATATTTATCTCAGGCAGTCAAAGTAGAAATTACAATCAACCATAACAAATTGTTCCACCACATATCATAGAAATTCAAATTAATAAGGTTTTACAGTTATAAACTGAGGCATGTTTAGTATCAAATTGTTTATAATTATCTAATTAATAATTGTATAAACATTGCATGTATCATTAGAGTATAATAATAAAATTATCTATTCAAGGTAATGTATAAAATATTAAAATAGGTAATGGGTGTGATCCTATAACATTTAACCTGTACATAAATGACCAATCAAAATTTAAGAAATTTGTATGAGTTCTATGACTAAAAAAGAAGAAATAACACTTAATGGTTAATTGTGATGGAAAACAGTTGAATAGTGCGTGTCTAGATGTAATTAAAAAATATAAAAATAGATAACCCGTTTGTGAAAGAAGATCTGAAAGACCATAATCGAAGATAATAATCCTTCCACTACAATTTTCATGAACAAGTAATACACACAATCAAGAAAAATCTTCAGAATAAACCAGAAAACCTTCAGAATATCGTCTAGATGTGTAAAGTATAATTTGACAATATTTTATCCAACAAGGAACAACCACTAGACAATATAACAATTTACACTAACACTAATCACTAGTAAACATTTTAAAGTGCAACCAAATTCAATATCTAAGCGAACAGTGATTACAAGGAAAACATTTATTGTACACATTAATAAACTACATTATTTTCTGAGACGGACAAATAGTCATGATGTTGACGTTACTCTAACCTACATGCTTTTACGAAGCGTATTGAATATCGTCAAAACTTGTATGTAACTTAATATATAATTTTTGTAATTTTTTAGATTATAAGTAATATATTGTTTGTAAAGGTACTCTCTATTATTTAGGAAACATGTAAAGGAACTTTTTGCAGCAGCCACAAGAATTCCCATGAAATATATTAAAATTATTTAGTTATTAAATCCTGAGATAAATATCGATTGCGACAACCGTATGTATCGAATGGAATTTTCCAATAATTTGAATTTATGTTACACAGATTAAACCATTATGTTATTAAATCATATCCATGCGTTATTATTTCAGGAACGTAATATATTATACCATTAAGATACTACGGGAATAAAGGGTCGAATTATAAATTGGCGCACCAACTAGTGAGGCTGAAATTAGGGAATATTAGGTGAAGAAATTGAAACAAGCAAATTAATTTCCTAATTTTTAGCTGGCGACTGCTATAAGTTTCAAAGAATAACAAACATGCATAAAAGGGCGTCGTCACTGAGACGGACGAAGGAGGCAGAGAAAGAAGTCAGTATGGAAGAGAAAGAAGTAACATCGGTGGAGGATGTGGAGACGTTAGCAAGAAAGGAAGATAGGGGAGACCCGAATCTTATAAAATTAATGGAATTAATGAATAGTATGAGTGAAAAAATGGACAGAAATAAGGAAGAAACGAATGACAATTTTAAGAAGCAGAAGGAAGAATTCAGTGAAAACTCAAAGAAACAAAATGAAATTTTGAGTCAAAACTTATTAAAACAAATGGAGGAAAAATTCGATAACATCAAGGAAGATCACAGACAAACAAATGAGAAAATGAGTGAAAATTTAATAAAACAGATGGAGGAGAGATTTGACCAAAACAGAGAAGACACTAACGAGAATTTAAAACGGATAAATGAGAAAATCGACAGTATTAAAGAAAGTACTAACGAAACCTTAAGGCAAACTATAAGTGACAATAATAACCAAATGAAGGAAGAGTTCAGACAAATCAATGAAGAGAATTTAAGAAGAATTAATGGTAGAATTGAACAGGTCAATGATAGAATTAACCAGAAGATGGACAAAATCGATGAGGAAAGGAAGCTAGAAATAGCTGACACTAATGAGAGATTGAGAAAAGCTAACGAAACCATCACACAAAATAAAGCAGTAATAAACACCAGAATAGACCAGGTCCAAGAAAATAGTCGTATTCAAATAGAAGGAATACAAAAGGAACAAGAAAATTTAGTTAATTTACAGAAACAAACCGGAGAAAGGTGTGACAATATTAACACTACGGTGAATAATTTAACTGGTCAAGTACGCCAAAATCAAGAAGAAATTGAGTTAATTAGGACCAGACCAAATAATATTACTCATGTTTCCACAAATGAAACCAGAGAAGGGATTAATTTTAAAAATTATCGTAGAAACCCCATGGAATTCCTGGCCAGAATCGAGGAACATTTTAATAAACATCGAATAACTATCTGGAGCTCGATTAGAGAGATGTTGGATGAGCATTTTAGGGAGATTACGGACAACTGGTGGACAGCAACCAGGAATGAGATAGTGGACTACGCTCAATTTAAAAAACTGTTTAAAGAAAAATATTCGTCCGAAGCGATACAAAATATTATAAGGGACAACATTTGTCAGGGAAGATATGATGGAAATAGAGGTACATCTCCAACTACTTACTTCTGGGGAAAGGTGTGTTTGGCGAGACACCTAGAGCCAAGAATACCAGAAGAATCCCTAGTAACTAAAATGGCATACCATTATGACACAGGAATTGCCAGAGCACGCCTGGGAAGCCAGATTAAAACGGTCCACGCAATGGCTGACTTATTAGAAAATTATGAACACGAGGGTTACTACAAAAGAAGCAGACAACGAACTGATCAGTGCGGTTTAAAAAATAATAACCATGGTATGAATCATAATCAATATAATAACATGAATAACCGGAATAGTTATGTGAACGATCGTAATTACAACCAAAATTTTACCCCAAATAATAACCAACAAGCAAACTCCAATCGAAACCCAATTAACAATAATAATAACAACAGGCCCAATCAAAATTACCATCCAGGTAATAGAAATAATAATAATTATAATAACTACCGAACAAACCAAAATTATAGTAATTTTAGGAGTAACTCAGGAGTTAATAACAATAATAATCAGGGTAATTATAATAATAATCGTCCGTACCGACCCCGAATAAATTATATCAGTGCCGAAGAAGGGGATTACTGGAGATACCATCAACCTCGGAGGAACAGTTTTAATAACAGTTATGATCAAAGAGGAAATCCCAGAGGGATGAGTCACCATTATAACCGAGTAAGAAGTAGAAGCCAGGAGGACTTCCGAGAATCAAGGGGAAGTGAACAATTAGACAACCGAGAGGTTGAACAACCAGGAACCAGCACACCATTCCAGGCAAATCAACAGTCATGCCCGGAAAATAATCATGATAGCCTTAATTTAAACGGAGTGAGGCAGTAATAAACCCTCGCGACCCCTTACTGCTACTAACTACTGGGTACAATAACCACCAAATTCAAAAACATAGTAATAACAAATTGCTACCAACTAATTATGAAAAAACTAATAATGGAAAATAAAAGAATTTTGAAGTACAATAACCACCAAATTCAAAAACATAGTAATAACAAATTACTACCAACTAATTATGAAAAAACTAATTATGGAAAATAAAATAATTTTGAGGTACAAAAACCACCAAATTCAAAAACATAGTAATAACAAATTACTACCAAATAATTATGAAAAGCTAATTATGGAAAATACAAGAATTTTGAGGTACAAAAACCACCAAATTCAAAAACATAGTAATAACAAATTACTACCAACTAATTATGAAAAACTAATTATGGAAAATAAAAGAATTTTGAAGTATAACAACAACCAAAGTTTAAGAACGGATAATCAAAATCTTACTATTATTTACAATTATTATTTGAAAAATCTTCGAGAAGAACTGTTGGAGGAAACGGTGACAAGTAGAATCAACCAGCAAAATGAAATTTTATACATAACCGCTCAAATTGAAGGAATTCCTACACAAATAATGATAGATACTGGTGCAAATGTATCACTTATTAACGACGCTGAACTGGAGAGAATACAGAAACAAAGTAAAAATATAATACCTACCTTACCTGTCAATAATGTTATTTTAATAGGTGCCACTGGGCGTCAAAATAAAACAGTGAGAAAACAAGTGTCATTGGAAATAGAAAGCAAAGGTGTTACAATTAATATTATATGTCTGGTCGCAATCGGCCTATCATTCGAATTATTAATCGGATGCGATATGCTGAAGAAATATTCAGCCATTATTGATTAGAGCAAGGAGAAGGTGTCCTTGAACTCAGAAGGTGTTATGTGGACGGCAGAGTTAATAGGAAGCGATGGTTCCCCTCTGAACCGTACCCATCACCAAGTTAGGGAATTAAATTTTTTAAATAATGACACCCAATGCAGAAAAATAATCTATAATATGACAAATGAAGACCTGTGGAACAGTAAATTACAGGAGATAAGAGAGTTTAGACACCAAGGCACAAATAATTTGACAGTAAAACAAGTAGAAGATCTCATTATAATATATAAGAAGTATAAACATGTATTTTCAGAAAAAACAGGAAAAGTAAAAAACTATCAGTGTAGAATACAATTTAAAGAACCAGCAGAATTCCACAGAAAATCCTATCCTATACCATTTTCATTGAAGGAGGCGGTTAGAGCTGAAATTAATAAAATGTTGTTAAATGATATAATTGAGCATAGCCAATCACCATATACTAGCCCAATAGTAGCAATTCAGAAGATTATAATCAACAATCCATGAAAAAATATCATGAGGAAGAAAAGGTAAAATAATATAAGTAATTATGTCCGCACACCTAATGAAGTGTTCAGAAATAATTACTTCTGAAGGGAGGCAATTTGTAACAAAACAAATGTTACAAAAGAATAGTAAATAATAGTGAAATCCGATCCAGAGAGGAAACAAGAAATAATAATTGAAAGCAAATTAAAGGAAACCTAGTTGGTTTGACTTATTTAATATTATCAAGAAACCCAGAAATAACCCAGTAGAATAGGGCAGTAAACAGACAAAAATTAAATAAATAAACCTAGTAAGCCTAAATAATCAACTTACCCTGAATAACAACCAAACTCAATAAAGAGTACCTAATCATAAATTAAAATTGTATTAACAAAATTGTATCGACATATTTTAAGGATAGAAAAAGGGACACAAACCTTACAGTTATATGAGTGACATAATATAAATAGTGACACAGACTACTGTTAAACAGTGTTAATTATTTTTGTATGAAAAGTGTTTTATTGTTATTATTAGACAGAGGGTTTAGTTTATCATACAGACAATAGTTTAGCAGCATAAATAAACTAAAACTGTCAAAAACAAATATTATTATTAAGAGTTTTGTTATATGTTATAAGATTTTATGTCACCAGTTAATTTATGTAAATATATTTTTCTCAGGCAGTCAAAGTAGAAATTACAATCAACCATAACAAATTGTTCCACCACATATCATAGAAATTCAAATTAATAAGGTTTTACAGTTATAAACTGAGGCATGTTTAGTATCAAATTGTTTATAATTATCTAATTAATAATTGTATAAACATTGCATGTATCATTAGAGTATAATAATAAAATTATCTATTAAAGGTAATTTATAAAATATTAAAGTAGGTAATGGGTGTTGATCCTATAACATTTAACCTGTACATAAATGACCAATCAAAATTTAAGAAATTTGTATGAGTTCTATGACTAAAAAAGAAGAAATAACACTTAATGGTTAATTGTGATGGAAAACAGTTGAATAGTGCGTGTCTAGATGTAATTAAAAAATATAAAAATAGATAACCCGTTTGTGAAAGAAGATCTGAAAGACCATAATCGAAGATAATAATCCTTCCACTACAATTTTCGTGAACAAGTAATACACACAATCAAGAAAAATCTTCAGAATAAACCAGAAAACCTTCAGAATATCGTCTAGATGTGTAAAGTATAATTTGACAATATTTTATCCAACAAGGAACAACCACTAGACAATATAACAATTTACACTAACACTAATCACTAGTAAACATTTTAAAGTGCAACCAAATTCAATATCTAAGCGAACAGTGATTACAAGGAAAACATTTATTGTACACATTAATAAACTACATTATTTTCTGAGACGGACAAATAGTCATGATGTTGACGTTACTCTAACCTACATGCTTTTACGAAGCGTATTGAATATCGTCAAAACTTGTATGTAACTTAATATATAATTTTTGTAATTTTTTAGATTATAAGTAATATATTGTTTGTAAAGGTACTCTCTATTATTTAGGAAACATGTAAAGGAACTTTTTGTAGCAGCCACAAGAATTCCCACGAAATATATTAAAATTATTTAGTTATTAAATCCTGAGATAAATATCGATTGCGACAACCGTATGTATCGAATGGAATTTTCCAATAATTTGAATTTATGTTACACAGATTAAACCATTATGTTATTAAATCATATCCATGCGTTATTATTTCAGGAACGAAATATATTATACCATTAAGATACTACGGGAATAAAGGGTCGTATTATAAATTGGCGCACCAACTACTGAGGCTGAAATTAGGGAATATTAGGTGAAGAAATTGAAACAAGCAAATTAATTTCCTAATTTTTAGCTGCCGACTGCTATAAGTTCCAAAGAATAATAAATATGCATAAAAGGGCGTCGTCACTGAGACGGACGAAGGAGGCAGAGAAAGAAGTCAGTATGGAAGAGAAAGAAGTAACATCGGTGGAGGATGTGGAGACGTTAGCAAGAAAGGAAGATAGGGGAGACCCGAATCTTATAAAATTAATGGAATTAATTAATAGTATGAGTGAAAAAATGGACAGAAATAAGGAAGAAACGAATGACAATTTTAAGAAGCAGAAGGAAGAATTCAGTGAAAACTCAAAGAAACAAAATGAAATTTTGAGTCAAAACTTATTAAAACAAATGGAGGAAAAATTCAATAACATCAAGGAAGATCACAGACAAACAAATGAGAAAATGAGTGAAAATTTAATAAAACAGATGGAGGAGAGATTTGACCAAAACAGAGAAGACACTAACGAGAATTTAAAACGGATAAATGAGAAAATCGACAGTATTAAAGAAAGTACTAACGAAACCTTAAGGCAAACTATAAGTGACAATAATAACCAAATGAAGGAAGAGTTCAGACAAATCAATGAAGAGAATTTAAGAAGAATTAATGGTAGAATTGAACAGGTCAATGATAGAATTAACCAGAAGATGGACAAAATCGATGAGGAAAGGAAGCTAGAAATAGCTGACACTAATGAGAGATTGAGAAAAGCTAACGAAACCATCACACAAAATAAAGCAGTAATAAACACCAGAATAGACCAGGTCCAAGAAAATAGTCGTATTCAAATAGAAGGAATACAAAAGGAACAAGAAAATTTAGTTAATTTACAGAAACAAACCGGAGAAAGGTGTGACAATATTAACACTACGGTGAATAATTTAACTGGTCAAGTACGCCAAAATCAAGAAGAAATTGAGTTAATTAGGACCAGACCAAATAATATTACTCATGTTTCCACAAATGAAACCAGAGAAGGGATTAATTTTAAAAATTATCGTAGAAACCCCATGGAATTCCTGGCCAGAATCGAGGAACATTTTAATAAACATCGAATAACTATCTGGAGCTCGATTAGAGAGATGTTGGATGAGCATTTTAGGGAGATTACGGACAACTGGTGGACAGCAACCAGGAATGAGATAGTGGACTACGCTCAATTTAAAAAACTGTTTAAAGAAAAATATTCGTCCGAAGCGATACAAAATATTATAAGGGACAACATTTGTCAGGGAAGATATGATGGAAATAGAGGTACATCTCCAACTACTTACTTCTGGGGAAAGGTGTGTTTGGCGAGACACCTAGAGCCAAGAATACCAGAAGAATCCCTAGTAACTAAAATGGCATACCATTATGACACAGGAATTGCCAGAGCACGCCTGGGAAGCCAGATTAAAACGGTCCACGCAATGGCTGACTTATTAGAAAATTATGAACACGAGGGTTACTACAAAAGAAGCAGACAACGAACTGATCAGTGCGGTTTAAAAAATAATAACCATGGTATGAATCATAATCAATATAATAACATGAATAACCGGAATAGTTATGTGAACGATCGTAATTACAACCAAAATTTTACCCCAAATAATAACCAACAAGCAAACTCCAATCGAAACCCAATTAACAATAATAATAACAACAGGCCCAATCAAAATTACCATCCAGGTAATAGAAATAATAATAATTATAATAACTACCGAACAAACCAAAATTATAATAATTTTAGGAGTAACTCAGGAGTTAATAACAATAATAATCAGGGTAATTATAATAATAATCGTCCGTACCGACCCCGAATAAATTATATCAGTGCCGAAGAAGGGGATTACTGGAGATACCATCAACCTCGGAGGAACAGTTTTAATAACAGTTATGATCAAAGAGGAAATCCCAGAGGGATGAGTCACCATTATAACCGAGTAAGAAGTAGAAGCCAGGAGGACTTCCGAGAATCAAGGGGAAGTGAACAATTAGACAACCGAGAGGTTGAACAACCAGGAACCAGCACACCATTCCAGGCAAATCAACAGTCATGCCCGGAAAATAATCATGATAGCCTTAATTTAAACGGAGTGAGGCAGTAATAAACCCTCGCGACCCCTTACTGCTACTAACTACTGGGTACAATAACCACCAAATTCAAAAACATAGTAATAACAAATTGCTACCAACTAATTATGAAAAAACTAATAATGGAAAATAAAAGAATTTTGAAGTACAATAACCACCAAATTCAAAAACATAGTAATAACAAATTACTACCAACTAATTATGAAAAACTAATTATGGAAAATAAAAGAATTTTGAGGTACAAAAACCACCAAATTCAAAAACATAGTAATAACAAATTACTACCAACTAATTATGAAAAGCTAATTATGGAAAATAAAAGAATTTTGAGGTACAAAAACCACCAAATTCAAAAACATAGTAATAACAAATTACTACCAACTAATTATGAAAAACTAATTATGGAAAATAAAAGAATTTTGAAGTATAACAACAACCAAAGTTTAAGAACGGATAATCAAAATCTTACTATTATTTACAATTATTATTTGAAAAATCTTCGAGAAGAACTGTTGGAGGAAACGGTGACAAGTAGAATCAACCAGCAAAATGAAATTTTATACATAACCGCTCAAATTGAAGGAATTCCTACACGAATAATGATAGATACTGGTGCAAATGTATCACTTATTAACGACGCTGAACTGGAGAGAATACAGAAACAAAGTAAAAATATAATACCTACCTTACCTGTCAATAATGTTATTTTAATAGGTGCCACTGGGCGTCAAAATAAAACAGTGAGAAAACAAGTGTCATTGGAAATAGAAAGCAAAGGTGTTACAATTAATATTATATGTCTGGTCGCAATCGGCCTATCATTCGAATTATTAATCGGATGCGATATGCTGAAGAAATATTCAGCCATTATTGATTAGAGCAAGGAGAAGGTGTCCTTGAACTCAGAAGGTGTTATGTGGACGGCAGAGTTAATAGGAAGCGATGGTGCCCCTCTGAACCGTACCCATCACCAAGTTAGGGAATTAAATTTTTTAAATAATGACACCCAATGCAGAAAAATAATCTATAATATGACAAATGAAGACCTGTGGAACAGTAAATTACAGGAGATAAGAGAGTTTAGACACCAAGGCACAAATAATTTGACAGTAAAACAAGTAGAAGATCTCATTATAATATATAAGAAGTATAAACATGTATTTTCAGAAAAAACAGGAAAAGTAAAAAACTATCAGTGTAGAATACAATTTAAAGAACCAGCAGAATTCCACAGAAAATCCTATCTTATACCATTTTCATTGAAGGAGGCGGTTAGAGCTGAAATTAATAAAATGTTGTTAAATGATATAATTGAGCATAGCCAATCACCATATACTAGCCCAATAGTAGCAATTCAGAAGATTATAATCAACAATCCATGAAAAAATATCATGAGGAAGAAAAGGTAAAATAACATAAGTAATTATGTCCTCACACCTAATGAAGTGTTCAGAAATAATTACTTCTGAAGGGAGGCAATTTGTAACGAAACAAATGTTACAAAAGAATAGTAAATAATAGTGAAATCCGATCCAGAGAGGAAACAAGAAATAATAATTGAAAGCAAATTAAAGGAAACCTAGTTGGTTTGACTTATTTAATATTATCAAGAAACCCAGAAATAACCCAGTAGAATAGGGCAGTAAACAGACAAAAATTAAATAAATAAACCTAGTAAGCCTAAATAATCAACTTACCCTGAATAACAACCAAACTCAATAAAGAGTACCTAATCATAAATTAAAATTGTATTAACAAAATTGTATCGACATATTTTAAGGATAGAAAAAGGGACACAAACCTTACAGTTATATGAGTGACATAATATAAATAGTGACACAGACTACTGTTAAACAGTGTTAATTATTTTTGTATGAAAAGTGTTTTATTGTTATTATTAGACAGAGGGTTTAGTTTATCATACAGACAATAGTTTAGCAGTATAAATAAACTAAAACTGTCAAAAACAATTATTATTATTAAGAGTTTTGTTATATGTTATAAGATTTTATGTCACCAGTTAATTTATGTAAATATATTTATCTCAGGCAGTCAAAGTAGAAATTACAATCAACCATAACAAATTGTTCCACCACATATCATAGAAATTCAAATTAATAAGGTTTTACAGTTATAAACTGAGGCATGTTTAGTATCAAATTGTTTATAATTATCTAATTAATAATTGTATAAACATTGCATGTATCATTAGAGTATAATAATAAAATTATCTATTCAAGGTAATGTATAAAATATTAAAATAGGTAATGGGTGTGATCCTATAACATTTAACCTGTACATAAATGACCAATCAAAATTTAAGAAATTTGTATGAGTTCTATGACTAAAAAAGAAGAAATAACACTTAATGGTTAATTGTGATGGAAAACAGTTGAATAGTGCGTGTCTAGATGTAATTAAAAAATATAAAAATAGATAACCCGTTTGTGAAAGAAGATCTGAAAGACCATAATCGAAGATAATAATCCTTCCACTACAATTTTCATGAACAAGTAATACACACAATCAAGAAAAATCTTCAGAATAAACCAGAAAACCTTCAGAATATCGTCTAGATGTGTAAAGTATAATTTGACAATATTTTATCCAACAAGGAACAACCACTAGACAATATAACAATTTACACTAACACTAATCACTAGTAAACATTTTAAAGTGCAACCAAATTCAATATCTAAGCGAACAGTGATTACAAGGAAAACATTTATTGTACACATTAATAAACTACATTATTTTCTGAGACGGACAAATAGTCATGATGTTGACGTTACTCTAACCTACATGCTTTTACGAAGCGTATTGAATATCGTCAAAACTTGTATGTAACTTAATATATAATTTTTGTAATTTTTTAGATTATAAGTAATATATTGTTTGTAAAGGTACTCTCTATTATTTAGGAAACATGTAAAGGAACTTTTTGTAGCAGCCACAAGAATTCCCATGAAATATATTAAAATTATTTAGTTATTAAATCCTGAGATAAATATCGATTGCGACAACCGTATGTATCGAATGGAATTTTCCAATAATTTGAATTTATGTTACACAGATTAAACCATTATGTTATTAAATCATATCCATGCGTTATTATTTCAGGAACGTAATATATTATACCATTAAGATACTACGGGAATAAAGGGTCGTATTATAATTTGGCGCACCAACTAGTGAGGCTGAAATTAGGGAATATTAGGTGAAGAAATTGAAACAAGCAAATTAATTTCCTAATTTTTAGCTGGCGACTGCTATAAGTTCCAAAGAATAATAAATATGCATAAAAGGGCGTCGTCACTGAGACGGACGAAGGAGGCAGAGAAAGAAGTCAGTATGGAAGAGAAAGAAGTAACATCGGTGGAGGATGTGGAGACGTTAGCAAGAAAGGAAGATAGGGGAGACCCGAATCTTATAAAATTAATGGAATTAATGAATAGTATGAGTGAAAAAATGGACAGAAATAAGGAAGAAACGAATGACAATTTTAAGAAGCAGAAGGAAGAATTCAGTGAAAACTCAAAGAAACAAAATGAAATTTTGAGTCAAAACTTATTAAAACAAATGGAGGAAAAATTCGATAACATCAAGGAAGATCACAGACAAACAAATGAGAAAATGAGTGAAAATTTAATAAAACAGATGGAGGAGAGATTTGACCAAAACAGAGAAGACACTAACGAGAATTTAAAACGGATAAATGAGAAAATCGACAGTATTAAAGAAAGTACTAACGAAACCTTAAGGCAAACTATAAGTGACAATAATAACCAAATGAAGGAAGAGTTCAGACAAATCAATGAAGAGAATTTAAGAAGAATTAATGGTAGAATTGAACAGGTCAATGATAGAATTAACCAGAAGATGGACAAAATCGATGAGGAAAGGAAGCTAGAAATAGCTGACACTAATGAGAGATTGAGAAAAGCTAACGAAACCATCACACAAAATAAAGCAGTAATAAACACCAGAATAGACCAGGTCCAAGAAAATAGTCGTATTCAAATAGAAGGAATACAAAAGGAACAAGAAAATTTAGTTAATTTACAGAAACAAACCGGAGAAAGGTGTGACAATATTAACACTACGGTGAATAATTTAACTGGTCAAGTACGCCAAAATCAAGAAGAAATTGAGTTAATTAGGACCAGACCAAATAATATTACTCATGTTTCCACAAATGAAACCAGAGAAGGGATTAATTTTAAAAATTATCGTAGAAACCCCATGGAATTCCTGGCCAGAATCGAGGAACATTTTAATAAACATCGAATAACTATCTGGAGCTCGATTAGAGAGATGTTGGATGAGCATTTTAGGGAGATTACGGACAACTGGTGGACAGCAACCAGGAATGAGATAGTGGACTACGCTCAATTTAAAAAACTGTTTAAAGAAAAATATTCGTCCGAAGCGATACAAAATATTATAAGGGACAACATTTGTCAGGGAAGATATGATGGAAATAGAGGTACATCTCCAACTACTTACTTCTGGGGAAAGGTGTGTTTGGCGAGACACCTAGAGCCAAGAATACCAGAAGAATCCCTAGTAACTAAAATGGCATACCATTATGACACAGGAATTGCCAGAGCACGCCTGGGAAGCCAGATTAAAACGGTCCACGCAATGGCTGACTTATTAGAAAATTATGAACACGAGGGTTACTACAAAAGAAGCAGACAACGAACTGATCAGTGCGGTTTAAAAAATAATAACCATGGTATGAATCATAATCAATATAATAACATGAATAACCGGAATAGTTATGTGAACGATCGTAATTACAACCAAAATTTTACCCCAAATAATAACCAACAAGCAAACTCCAATCGAAACCCAATTAACAATAATAATAACAACAGGCCCAATCAAAATTACCATCCAGGTAATAGAAATAATAATAATTATAATAACTACCGAACAAACCAAAATTATAGTAATTTTAGGAGTAACTCAGGAGTTAATAACAATAATAATCAGGGTAATTATAATAATAATCGTCCGTACCGACCCCGAATAAATTATATCAGTGCCGAAGAAGGGGATTACTGGAGATACCATCAACCTCGGAGGAACAGTTTTAATAACAGTTATGATCAAAGAGGAAATCCCAGAGGGATGAGTCACCATTATAACCGAGTAAGAAGTAGAAGCCAGGAGGACTTCCGAGAATCAAGGGGAAGTGAACAATTAGACAACCGAGAGGTTGAACAACCAGGAACCAGCACACCATTCCAGGCAAATCAACAGTCATGCCCGGAAAATAATCATGATAGCCTTAATTTAAACGGAGTGAGGCAGTAATAAACCCTCGCGACCCCTTACTGCTACTAACTACTGGGTACAATAACCACCAAATTCAAAAACATAGTAATAACAAATTGCTACCAACTAATTATGAAAAAACTAATAATGGAAAATAAAAGAATTTTGAAGTACAATAACCACCAAATTCAAAAACATAGTAATAACAAATTACTACCAACTAATTATGAAAAACTAATTATGGAAAATAAAAGAATTTTGAGGTACAAAAACCACCAAATTCAAAAACATAGTAATAACAAATTACTACCAACTAATTATGAAAAGCTAATTATGGAAAATAAAAGAATTTTGAGGTACAAAAACCACCAAATTCAAAAACATAGTAATAACAAATTACTACCAACTAATTATGAAAAACTAATTATGGAAAATAAAAGAATTTTGAAGTATAACAACAACCAAAGTTTAAGAACGGATAATCAAAATCTTACTATTATTTACAATTATTATTTGAAAAATCTTCGAGAAGAACTGTTGGAGGAAACGGTGACAAGTAGAATCAACCAGCAAAATGAAATTTTATACATAACCGCTCAAATTGAAGGAATTCCTACACAAATAATGATAGATACTGGTGCAAATGTATCACTTATTAACGACGCTGAACTGGAGAGAATACAGAAACAAAGTAAAAATATAATACCTACCTTACCTGTCAATAATGTTATTTTAATAGGTGCCACTGGGCGTCAAAATAAAACAGTGAGAAAACAAGTGTCATTGGAAATAGAAAGCAAAGGTGTTACAATTAATATTATATGTCTGGTCGCAATCGGCCTATCATTCGAATTATTAATCGGATGCGATATGCTGAAGAAATATTCAGCCATTATTGATTAGAGCAAGGAGAAGGTGTCCTTGAACTCAGAAGGTGTTATGTGGACGGCAGAGTTAATAGGAAGCGATGGTTCCCCTCTGAACCGTACCCATCACCAAGTTAGGGAATTAAATTTTTTAAATAATGACACCCAATGCAGAAAAATAATCTATAATATGACAAATGAAGACCTGTGGAACAGTAAATTACAGGAGATAAGAGAGTTTAGACACCAAGGCACAAATAATTTGACAGTAAAACAAGTAGAAGATCTCATTATAATATATAAGAAGTATAAACATGTATTTTCAGAAAAAACAGGAAAAGTAAAAAACTATCAGTGTAGAATACAATTTAAAGAACCAGCAGAATTCCACAGAAAATCCTATCCTATACCATTTTCATTGAAGGAGGCGGTTAGAGCTGAAATTAATAAAATGTTGTTAAATGATATAATTGAGCATAGCCAATCACCATATACTAGCCCAATAGTAGCAATTCAGAAGATTATAATCAACAATCCATGAAAAAATATCATGAGGAAGAAAAGGTAAAATAATATAAGTAATTATGTCCGCACACCTAATGAAGTGTTCAGAAATAATTACTTCTGAAGGGAGGCAATTTGTAACAAAACAAATGTTACAAAAGAATAGTAAATAATAGTGAAATCCGATCCAGAGAGGAAACAAGAAATAATAATTGAAAGCAAATTAAAGGAAACCTAGTTGGTTTGACTTATTTAATATTATCAAGAAACCCAGAAATAACCCAGTAGAATAGGGCAGTAAACAGACAAAAATTAAATAAATAAACCTAGTAAGCCTAAATAATCAACTTACCCTGAATAACAACCAAACTCAATAAAGAGTACCTAATCATAAATTAAAATTGTATTAACAAAATTGTATCGACATATTTTAAGGATAGAAAAAGGGACACAAACCTTACAGTTATATGAGTGACATAATATAAATAGTGACACAGACTACTGTTAAACAGTGTTAATTATTTTTGTATGAAAAGTGTTTTATTGTTATTATTAGACAGAGGGTTTAGTTTATCATACAGACAATAGTTTAGCAGCATAAATAAACTAAAACTGTCAAAAACAAATATTATTATTAAGAGTTTTGTTATATGTTATAAGATTTTATGTCACCAGTTAATTTATGTAAATATATTTTTCTCAGGCAGTCAAAGTAGAAATTACAATCAACCATAACAAATTGTTCCACCACATATCATAGAAATTCAAATTAATAAGGTTTTACAGTTATAAACTGAGGCATGTTTAGTATCAAATTGTTTATAATTATCTAATTAATAATTGTATAAACATTGCATGTATCATTAGAGTATAATAATAAAATTATCTATTAAAGGTAATTTATAAAATATTAAAGTAGGTAATGGGTGTTGATCCTATAACATTTAACCTGTACATAAATGACCAATCAAAATTTAAGAAATTTGTATGAGTTCTATGACTAAAAAAGAAGAAATAACACTTAATGGTTAATTGTGATGGAAAACAGTTGAATAGTGCGTGTCTAGATGTAATTAAAAAATATAAAAATAGATAACCCGTTTGTGAAAGAAGATCTGAAAGACCATAATCGAAGATAATAATCCTTCCACTACAATTTTCATGAACAAGTAATACACACAATCAAGAAAAATCTTCAGAATAAACCAGAAAACCTTCAGAATATCGTCTAGATGTGTAAAGTATAATTTGACAATATTTTATCCAACAAGGAACAACCACTAGACAATATAACAATTTACACTAACACTAATCACTAGTAAACATTTTAAAGTGCAACCAAATTCAATATCTAAGCGAACAGTGATTACAAGGAAAACATTTATTGTACACATTAATAAACTACATTATTTTCTGAGACGGACAAATAGTCATGATGTTGACGTTACTCTAACCTACATGCTTTTACGAAGCGTATTGAATATCGTCAAAACTTGTATGTAACTTAATATATAATTTTTGTAATTTTTTAGATTATAAGTAATATATTGTTTGTAAAGGTACTCTCTATTATTTAGGAAACATGTAAAGGAACTTTTTGTAGCAGCCACAAGAATTCCCACGAAATATATTAAAATTATTTAGTTATTAAATCCTGAGATAAATATCGATTGCGACAACCGTATGTATCGAATGGAATTTTCCAATAATTTGAATTTATGTTACACAGATTAAACCATTATGTTATTAAATCATATCCATGCGTTATTATTTCAGGAACGAAATATATTATACCATTAAGATACTACGGGAATAAAGGGTCGTATTATAAATTGGCGCACCAACTACTGAGGCTGAAATTAGGGAATATTAGGTGAAGAAATTGAAACAAGCAAATTAATTTCCTAATTTTTAGCTGCCGACTGCTATAAGTTCCAAAGAATAATAAATATGCATAAAAGGGCGTCGTCACTGAGACGGACGAAGGAGGCAGAGAAAGAAGTCAGTATGGAAGAGAAAGAAGTAACATCGGTGGAGGATGTGGAGACGTTAGCAAGAAAGGAAGATAGGGGAGACCCGAATCTTATAAAATTAATGGAATTAATGAATAGTATGAGTGAAAAAATGGACAGAAATAAGGAAGAAACGAATGACAATTTTAAGAAGCAGAAGGAAGAATTCAGTGAAAACTCAAAGAAACAAAATGAAATTTTGAGTCAAAACTTATTAAAACAAATGGAGGAAAAATTCGATAACATCAAGGAAGATCACAGACAAACAAATGAGAAAATGAGTGAAAATTTAATAAAACAGATGGAGGAGAGATTTGACCAAAACAGAGAAGACACTAACGAGAATTTAAAACGGATAAATGAGAAAATCGACAGTATTAAAGAAAGTACTAACGAAACCTTAAGGCAAACTATAAGTGACAATAATAACCAAATGAAGGAAGAGTTCAGACAAATCAATGAAGAGAATTTAAGAAGAATTAATGGTAGAATTGAACAGGTCAATGATAGAATTAACCAGAAGATGGACAAAATCGATGAGGAAAGGAAGCTAGAAATAGCTGACACTAATGAGAGATTGAGAAAAGCTAACGAAACCATCACACAAAATAAAGCAGTAATAAACACCAGAATAGACCAGGTCCAAGAAAATAGTCGTATTCAAATAGAAGGAATACAAAAGGAACAAGAAAATTTAGTTAATTTACAGAAACAAACCGGAGAAAGGTGTGACAATATTAACACTACGGTGAATAATTTAACTGGTCAAGTACGCCAAAATCAAGAAGAAATTGAGTTAATTAGGACCAGACCAAATAATATTACTCATGTTTCCACAAATGAAACCAGAGAAGGGATTAATTTTAAAAATTATCGTAGAAACCCCATGGAATTCCTGGCCAGAATCGAGGAACATTTTAATAAACATCGAATAACTATCTGGAGCTCGATTAGAGAGATGTTGGATGAGCATTTTAGGGAGATTACGGACAACTGGTGGACAGCAACCAGGAATGAGATAGTGGACTACGCTCAATTTAAAAAACTGTTTAAAGAAATATATTCGTCCGAAGCGATACAAAATATTATAAGGGACAACATTTGTCAGGGAAGATATGATGGAAATAGAGGTACATCTCCAACTACTTACTTCTGGGGAAAGGTGTGTTTGGCGAGACACCTAGAGCCAAGAATACCAGAAGAATCCCTAGTAACTAAAATGGCATACCATTATGACACAGGAATTGCCAGAGCACGCCTGGGAAGCCAGATTAAAACGGTCCACGCAATGGCTGACTTATTAGAAAATTATGAACACGAGGGTTACTACAAAAGAAGCAGACAACGAACTGATCAGTGCGGTTTAAAAAATAATAACCATGGTATGAATCATAATCAATATAATAACATGAATAACCGGAATAGTTATGTGAACGATCGTAATTACAACCAAAATTTTACCCCAAATAATAACCAACAAGCAAACTCCAATCGAAACCCAATTAACAATAATAATAACAACAGGCCCAATCAAAATTACCATCCAGGTAATAGAAATAATAATAATTATAATAACTACCGAACAAACCAAAATTATAGTAATTTTAGGAGTAACTCAGGAGTTAATAACAATAATAATCAGGGTAATTATAATAATAATCGTCCGTACCGACCCCGAATAAATTATATCAGTGCCGAAGAAGGGGATTACTGGAGATACCATCAACCTCGGAGGAACAGTTTTAATAACAGTTATGATCAAAGAGGAAATCCCAGAGGGATGAGTCACCATTATAACCGAGTAAGAAGTAGAAGCCAGGAGGACTTCCGAGAATCAAGGGGAAGTGAACAATTAGACAACCGAGAGGTTGAACAACCAGGAACCAGCACACCATTCCAGGCAAATCAACAGTCATGCCCGGAAAATAATCATGATAGCCTTAATTTAAACGGAGTGAGGCAGTAATAAACCCTCGCGACCCCTTACTGCTACTAACTACTGGGTACAATAACCACCAAATTCAAAAACATAGTAATAACAAATTGCTACCAACTAATTATGAAAAAACTAATAATGGAAAATAAAAGAATTTTGAAGTACAATAACCACCAAATTCAAAAACATAGTAATAACAAATTACTACCAACTAATTATGAAAAACTAATTATGGAAAATAAAAGAATTTTGAGGTACAAAAACCACCAAATTCAAAAACATAGTAATAACAAATTACTACCAACTAATTATGAAAAGCTAATTATGGAAAATAAAAGAATTTTGAGGTACAAAAACCACCAAATTCAAAAACATAGTAATAACAAATTACTACCAACTAATTATGAAAAACTAATTATGGAAAATAAAAGAATTTTGAAGTATAACAACAACCAAAGTTTAAGAACGGATAATCAAAATCTTACTATTATTTACAATTATTATTTGAAAAATCTTCGAGAAGAACTGTTGGAGGAAACGGTGACAAGTAGAATCAACCAGCAAAATGAAATTTTATACATAACCGCTCAAATTGAAGGAATTCCTACACAAATAATGATAGATACTGGTGCAAATCTATCACTTATTAACGACGCTGAACTGGAGAGAATACAGAAACAAAGTAAAAATATAATACCTACCTTACCTGTCAATAATGTTATTTTAATAGGTGCCACTGGGCGTCAAAATAAAACAGTGAGAAAACAAGTGTCATTGGAAATAGAAAGCAAAGGTGTTACAATTAATATTATATGTCTGGTCGCAATCGGCCTATCATTCGAATTATTAATCGGATGCGATATGCTGAAGAAATATTCAGCCATTATTGATTAGAGCAAGGAGAAGGTGTCCTTGAACTCAGAAGGTGTTATGTGGACGGCAGAGTTAATAGGAAGCGATGGTTCCCCTCTGAACCGTACCCATCACCAAGTTAGGGAATTAAATTTTTTAAATAATGACACCCAATGCAGAAAAATAATCTATAATATGACAAATGAAGACCTGTGGAACAGTAAATTACAGGAGATAAGAGAGTTTAGACACCAAGGCACAAATAATTTGACAGTAAAACAAGTAGAAGATCTCATTATAATATATAAGAAGTATAAACATGTATTTTCAGAAAAAACAGGAAAAGTAAAAAACTATCAGTGTAGAATACAATTTAAAGAACCAGCAGAATTCCACAGAAAATCCTATCCTATACCATTTTCATTGAAGGAGGCGGTTAGAGCTGAAATTAATAAAATGTTGTTAAATGATATAATTGAGCATAGCCAATCACCATATACTAGCCCAATAGTAGCAATTCAGAAGATTATAATCAACAATCCATGAAAAAATATCATGAGGAAGAAAAGGTAAAATAATATAAGTAATTATGTCCGCACACCTAATGAAGTGTTCAGAAATAATTACTTCTGAAGGGAGGCAATTTGTAACAAAACAAATGTTACAAAAGAATAGTAAATAATAGTGAAATCCGATCCAGAGAGGAAACAAGAAATAATAATTGAAAGCAAATTAAAGGAAACCTAGTTGGTTTGACTTATTTAATATTATCAAGAAACCCAGAAATAACCCAGTAGAATAGGGCAGTAAACAGACAAAAATTAAATAAATAAACCTAGTAAGCCTAAATAATCAACTTACCCTGAATAACAACCAAACTCAATAAAGAGTACCTAATCATAAATTAAAATTGTATTAACAAAATTGTATCGACATATTTTAAGGATAGAAAAAGGGACACAAACCTTACAGTTATATGAGTGACATAATATAAATAGTGACACAGACTACTGTTAAACAGTGTTAATTATTTTTGTATGAAAAGTGTTTTATTGTTATTATTAGACAGAGGGTTTAGTTTATCATACAGACAATAGTTTAGCAGCATAAATAAACTAAAACTGTCAAAAACAAATATTATTATTAAGAGTTTTGTTATATGTTATAAGATTTTATGTCACCAGTTAATTTATGTAAATATATTTTTCTCAGGCAGTCAAAGTAGAAATTACAATCAACCATAACAAATTGTTCCACCACATATCATAGAAATTCAAATTAATAAGGTTTTACAGTTATAAACTGAGGCATGTTTAGTATCAAATTGTTTATAATTATCTAATTAATAATTGTATAAACATTGCATGTATCATTAGAGTATAATAATAAAATTATCTATTAAAGGTAATTTATAAAATATTAAAGTAGGTAATGGGTGTTGATCCTATAACATTTAACCTGTACATAAATGACCAATCAAAATTTAAGAAATTTGTATGAGTTCTATGACTAAAAAAGAAGAAATAACACTTAATGGTTAATTGTGATGGAAAACAGTTGAATAGTGCGTGTCTAGATGTAATTAAAAAATATAAAAATAGATAACCCGTTTGTGAAAGAAGATCTGAAAGACCATAATCGAAGATAATAATCCTTCCACTACAATTTTCATGAACAAGTAATACACACAATCAAGAAAAATCTTCAGAATAAACCAGAAAACCTTCAGAATATCGTCTAGATGTGTAAAGTATAATTTGACAATATTTTATCCAACAAGGAACAACCACTAGACAATATAACAATTTACACTAACACTAATCACTAGTAAACATTTTAAAGTGCAACCAAATTCAATATCTAAGCGAACAGTGATTACAAGGAAAACATTTATTGTACACATTAATAAACTACATTATTTTCTGAGACGGACAAATAGTCATGATGTTGACGTTACTCTAACCTACATGCTTTTACGAAGCGTATTGAATATCGTCAAAACTTGTATGTAACTTAATATATAATTTTTGTAATTTTTTAGATTATAAGTAATATATTGTTTGTAAAGGTACTCTCTATTATTTAGGAAACATGTAAAGGAACTTTTTGTAGCAGCCACAAGAATTCCCACGAAATATATTAAAATTATTTAGTTATTAAATCCTGAGATAAATATCGATTGCGACAACCGTATGTATCGAATGGAATTTTCCAATAATTTGAATTTATGTTACACAGATTAAACCATTATGTTATTAAATCATATCCATGCGTTATTATTTCAGGAACGAAATATATTATACCATTAAGATACTACGGGAATAAAGGGTCGTATTATAAATTGGCGCACCAACTACTGAGGCTGAAATTAGGGAATATTAGGTGAAGAAATTGAAACAAGCAAATTAATTTCCTAATTTTTAGCTGCCGACTGCTATAAGTTCCAAAGAATAATAAATATGCATAAAAGGGCGTCGTCACTGAGACGGACGAAGGAGGCAGAGAAAGAAGTCAGTATGGAAGAGAAAGAAGTAACATCGGTGGAGGATGTGGAGACGTTAGCAAGAAAGGAAGATAGGGGAGACCCGAATCTTATAAAATTAATGGAATTAATGAATAGTATGAGTGAAAAAATGGACAGAAATAAGGAAGAAACGAATGACAATTTTAAGAAGCAGAAGGAAGAATTCAGTGAAAACTCAAAGAAACAAAATGAAATTTTGAGTCAAAACTTATTAAAACAAATGGAGGAAAAATTCGATAACATCAAGGAAGATCACAGACAAACAAATGAAAAATTGATAGTATCAAGGAAGATAACAGACAAACAAATGAGAAAATGAGTGAAAATTTAATAAAACAGATGGAGGAGAGATTTGACCAAAACAGAGAAGACACTAACGAGAATTTAAAACGGATAAATGAGAAAATCGACAGTATTAAAGAAAGTACTAACGAAACCTTAAGGCAAACTATAAGTGACAATAATAACCAAATGAAGGAAGAGTTCAGACAAATCAATGAAGAGAATTTAAGAAGAATTAATGGTAGAATTGAACAGGTCAATGATAGAATTAACCAGAAGATGGACAAAATCGATGAGGAAAGGAAGCTAGAAATAGCTGACACTAATGAGAGATTGAGAAAAGCTAACGAAACCATCACACAAAATAAAGCAGTAATAAACACCAGAATAGACCAGGTCCAAGAAAATAGTCGTATTCAAATAGAAGGAATACAAAAGGAACAAGAAAATTTAGTTAATTTACAGAAACAAACCGGAGAAAGGTGTGACAATATTAACACTACGGTGAATAATTTAACTGGTCAAGTACGCCAAAATCAAGAAGAAATTGAGTTAATTAGGACCAGACCAAATAATATTACTCATGTTTCCACAAATGAAACCAGAGAAGGGATTAATTTTAAAAATTATCGTAGAAACCCCATGGAATTCCTGGCCAGAATCGAGGAACATTTTAATAAACATCGAATAACTATCTGGAGCTCGATTAGAGAGATGTTGGATGAGCATTTTAGGGAGATTACGGACAACTGGTGGACAGCAACCAGGAATGAGATAGTGGACTACGCTCAATTTAAAAAACTGTTTAAAGAAATATATTCGTCCGAAGCGATACAAAATATTATAAGGGACAACATTTGTCAGGGAAGATATGATGGAAATAGAGGTACATCTCCAACTACTTACTTCTGGGGAAAGGTGTGTTTGGCGAGACACCTAGAGCCAAGAATACCAGAAGAATCCCTAGTAACTAAAATGGCATACCATTATGACACAGGAATTGCCAGAGCACGCCTGGGAAGCCAGATTAAAACGGTCCACGCAATGGCTGACTTATTAGAAAATTATGAACACGAGGGTTACTACAAAAGAAGCAGACAACGAACTGATCAGTGCGGTTTAAAAAATAATAACCATGGTATGAATCATAATCAATATAATAACATGAATAACCGGAATAGTTATGTGAACGATCGTAATTACAACCAAAATTTTACCCCAAATAATAACCAACAAGCAAACTCCAATCGAAACCCAATTAACAATAATAATAACAACAGGCCCAATCAAAATTACCATCCAGGTAATAGAAATAATAATAATTATAATAACTACCGAACAAACCAAAATTATAATAATTTTAGGAGTAACTCAGGAGTTAATAACAATAATAATCAGGGTAATTATAATAATAATCGTCCGTACCGACTCCGAATAAATTATATCAGTGCCGAAGAAGGGGATTACTGGAGATACCATCAACCTCGGAGGAACAGTTTTAATAACAGTTATGATCAAAGAGGAAATCCCAGAGGGATGAGTCACCATTATAACCGAGTAAGAAGTAGAAGCCAGGAGGACTTCCGAGAATCAAGGGGAAGTGAACAATTAGACAACCGAGAGGTTGAACAACCAGGAACCAGCACACCATTCCAGGCAAATCAACAGTCATGCCCGGAAAATAATCATGATAGCCTTAATTTAAACGGAGTGAGGCAGTAATAAACCCTCGCGACCCCTTACTGCTACTAACTACTGGGTACAATAACCACCAAATTCAAAAACATAGTAATAACAAATTGCTACCAACTAATTATGAAAAAACTAATAATGGAAAATAAAAGAATTTTGAAGTACAATAACCACCAAATTCAAAAACATAGTAATAACAAATTACTACCAACTAATTATGAAAAACTAATTATGGAAAATAAAAGAATTTTGAGGTACAAAAACCACCAAATTCAAAAACATAGTAATAACAAATTACTACCAACTAATTATGAAAAGCTAATTATGGAAAATAAAAGAATTTTGAGGTACAAAAACCACCAAATTCAAAAACATAGTAATAACAAATTACTACCAACTAATTATGAAAAACTAATTATGGAAAATAAAAGAATTTTGAAGTATAACAACAACCAAAGTTTAAGAACGGATAATCAAAATCTTACTATTATTTACAATTATTATTTGAAAAATCTTCGAGAAGAACTGTTGGAGGAAACGGTGACAAGTAGAATCAACCAGCAAAATGAAATTTTATACATAACCGCTCAAATTGAAGGAATTCCTACACGAATAATGATAGATACTGGTGAAAATGTATCACTTATTAACGACGCTGAACTGGAGAGAATACAGAAACAAAGTAAAAATATAATACCTACCTTACCTGTCAATAATGTTATTTTAATAGGTGCCACTGGGCATCAAAATAAAACAGTGAGAAAACAAGTGTCATTGGAAATAGAAAGCAAAGGTGTTACAATTAATATTATATGTCTGGTCGCAATCGGCCTATCATTCGAATTATTAATCGGATGCGATATGCTGAAGAAATATTCAGCCATTATTGATTAGAGCAAGGAGAAGGTGTCCTTGAACTCAGAAGGTGTTATGTGGACGGCAGAGTTAATAGGAAGCGATGGTGCCCCTCTGAACCGTACCCATCACCAAGTTAGGGAATTAAATTTTTTAAATAATGACACCCAATGCAGAAAAATAATCTATAATATGACAAATGAAGACCTGTGGAACAGTAAATTACAGGAGATAAGAGAGTTTAGACACCAAGGCACAAATAATTTGACAGTAAAACAAGTAGAAGATCTCATTATAATATATAAGAAGTATAAACATGTATTTTCAGAAAAAACAGGAAAAGTAAAAAACTATCAGTGTAGAATACAATTCAAAGAACCAGCAGAATTCCACAGAAAATCCTATCTTATACCATTTTCATTGAAGGAGGCGGTTAGAGCTGAAATTAATAAAATGTTGTTAAATGATATAATTGAGCATAGCCAATCACCATATACTAGCCCAATAGTAGCAATTCAGAAGATTATAATCAACAATCCATGAAAAAATATCATGAGGAAGAAAAGGTAAAATAACATAAGTAATTATGTCCTCACACCTAATGAAGTGTTCAGAAATAATTACTTCTGAAGGGAGGCAATTTGTAACGAAACAAATGTTACAAAAGAATAGTAAATAATAGTGAAATCCGATCCAGAGAGGAAACAAGAAATAATAATTGAAAGCAAATTAAAGGAAACCTAGTTGGTTTGACTTATTTAATATTATCAAGAAACCCAGAAATAACCCAGTAGAATAGGGCAGTAAACAGACAAAAATTAAATAAATAAACCTAGTAAGCCTAAATAATCAACTTACCCTGAATAACAACCAAACTCAATAAAGAGTACCTAATCATAAATTAAAATTGTATTAACAAAATTGTATCGACATATTTTAAGGATAGAAAAAGGGACACAAACCTTACAGTTATATGAGTGACATAATATAAATAGTGACACAGACTACTGTTAAACAGTGTTAATTATTTTTGTATGAAAAGTGTTTTATTGTTATTATTAGACAGAGGGTTTAGTTTATCATACAGACAATAGTTTAGCAGTATAAATAAACTAAAACTGTCAAAAACAATTATTATTATTAAGAGTTTTGTTATATGTTATAAGATTTTATGTCACCAGTTAATTTATGTAAATATATTTATCTCAGGCAGTCAAAGTAGAAATTACAATCAACCATAACAAATTGTTCCACCACATATCATAGAAATTCAAATTAATAAGGTTTTACAGTTATAAACTGAGGCATGTTTAGTATCAAATTGTTTATAATTATCTAATTAATAATTGTATAAACATTGCATGTATCATTAGAGTATAATAATAAAATTATCTATTAAAGGTAATGTATAAAATATTAAAATAGGTAATGGGTGTGATCCTATAACATTTAACCTGTACATAAATGACCAATCAAAATTTAAGAAATTTGTATGAGTTCTATGACTAAAAAAGAAGAAATAACACTTAATGGTTAATTGTGATGGAAAACAGTTGAATAGTGCGTGTCTAGATGTAATTAAAAAATATAAAAATAGATAACCCGTTTGTGAAAGAAGATCTGAAAGACCATAATCGAAGATAATAATCCTTCCACTACAATTTTCATGAACAAGTAATACACACAATCAAGAAAAATCTTCAGAATAAACCAGAAAACCTTCAGAATATCGTCTAGATGTGTAAAGTATAATTTGACAATATTTTATCCAACAAGGAACAACCACTAGACAATATAACAATTTACACTAACACTAATCACTAGTAAACATTTTAAAGTGCAACCAAATTCAATATCTAAGCGAACAGTGATTACAAGGAAAACATTTATTGTACACATTAATAAACTACATTATTTTCTGAGACGGACAAATAGTCATGATGTTGACGTTACTCTAACCTACATGCTTTTACGAAGCGTATTGAATATCGTCAAAACTTGTATGTAACTTAATATATAATTTTTGTAATTTTTTAGATTATAAGTAATATATTGTTTGTAAAGGTACTCTCTATTATTTAGGAAACATGTAAAGGAACTTTTTGTAGCAGCCACAAGAATTCCCACGAAATATATTAAAATTATTTAGTTATTAAATCCTGAGATAAATATCGATTGCGACAACCGTATGTATCGAATGGAATTTTCCAATAATTTGAATTTATGTTACACAGATTAAACCATTATGTTATTAAATCATATCCATGCGTTATTATTTCAGGAACGTAATATATTATACCATTAAGATACTACGGGAATAAAGGGTCGTATTATAAATTGGCGCACCAACTACTGAGGCTGAAATTAGGGAATATTAGGTGAAGAAATTGAAACAAGCAAATTAATTTCCTAATTTTTAGCTGGCGACTGCTATAAGTTCCAAAGAATAATAAATATGCATAAAAGGGCGTCGTCACTGAGACGGACGAAGGAGGCAGAGAAAGAAGTCAGTATGGAAGAGAAAGAAGTAACATCGGTGGAGGATGTGGAGACGTTAGCAAGAAAGGAAGATAGGGGAGACCCGAATCTTATAAAATTAATGGAATTAATGAATAGTATGAGTGAAAAAATGGACAGAAATAAGGAAGAAACGAATGACAATTTTAAGAAGCAGAAGGAAGAATTCAGTGAAAACTCAAAGAAACAAAATGAAATTTTGAGTCAAAACTTATTAAAACAAATGGAGAAAAAATTCGATAACATCAAGGAAGATCACGGACAAACAAATGAGAAAATGAGTGAAACTTTAATAAAACAGATGGAGGAGAGATTTGACCAAAACAGAGAAGACACTAACGAGAATTTAAAACGGATAAATGAGAAAATCGACAGTATTAAAGAAAGTACTAACGAAACCTTAAGGCAAACTATAAGTGACAATAATAACCAAATGAAGGAAGAGTTCAGACAAATCAATGAAGAGAATTTAAGAAGAATTAATGGTAGAATTGAACAGGTCAATGATAGAATTAACCAGAAGATGGACAAAATCGATGAGGAAAGGAAGCTAGAAATAGCTGACACTAATGAGAGATTGAGAAAAGCTAACGAAACCATCACACAAAATAAAGCAGTAATAAACACCAGAATAGACCAGGTCCAAGAAAATAGTCGTATTCAAATAGAAGGAATACAAAAGGAACAAGAAAATTTAGTTAATTTACAGAAACAAACCGGAGAAAGGTGTGACAATATTAACACTACGGTGAATAATTTAACTGGTCAAGTACGCCAAAATCAAGAAGAAATTGAGTTAATTAGGACCAGACCAAATAATATTACTCATGTTTCCACAAATGAAACCAGAGAAGGGATTAATTTTAAAAATTATCGTAGAAACCCCATGGAATTCCTGGCCAGAATCGAGGAACATTTTAATAAACATCGAATAACTATCTGGAGCTCGATTAGAGAGATGTTGGATGAGCATTTTAGGGAGATTACGGACAACTGGTGGACAGCAACCAGGAATGAGATAGTGGACTACGCTCAATTTAAAAAACTGTTTAAAGAAAAATATTCGTCCGAAGCGATACAAAATATTATAAGGGACAACATTTGTCAGGGAAGATATGATGGAAATAGAGGTACATCTCCAACTACTTACTTCTGGGGAAAGGTGTGTTTGGCGAGACACCTAGAGCCAAGAATACCAGAAGAATCCCTAGTAACTAAAATGGCATACCATTATGACACAGGAATTGCCAGAGCACGCCTGGGAAGCCAGATTAAAACGGTCCACGCAATGGCTGACTTATTAGAAAATTATGAACACGAGGGTTACTACAAAAGAAGCAGACAACGAACTGATCAGTGCGGTTTAAAAAATAATAACCATGGTATGAATCATAATCAATATAATAACATGAATAACCGGAATCGTTATGTGAACGATCGTAATTACAACCAAAATTTTACCCCAAATAATAACCAACAAGCAAACTCCAATCGAAACCCAATTAACAATAATAATAACAACAGGCCCAATCAAAATTACCATCCAGGTAATAGAAATAATAATAATTATAATAACTACCGAACAAACCAAAATTATAATAATTTTAGGAGTAACTCAGGAGTTAATAACAATAATAATCAGGGTAATTATAATAATAATCGTCCGTACCGACCCCGAATAAATTATATCAGTGCCGAAGAAGGGGATTACTGGAGATACCATCAACCTCGGAGGAACAGTTTTAATAACAGTTATGATCAAAGAGGAAATCCCAGAGGGATGAGTCACCATTATAACCGAGTAAGAAGTAGAAGCCAGGAGGACTTCCGAGAATCAAGGGGAAGTGAACAATTAGACAACCGAGAGGTTGAACAACCAGGAACCAGCACACCATTCCAGGCAAATCAACAGTCATGCCCGGAAAATAATCATGATAGCCTTAATTTAAACGGAGTGAGGCAGTAATAAACCCTCGCGACCCCTTACTGCTACTAACTACTGGGTACAATAACCACCAAATTCAAAAACATAGTAATAACAAATTGCTACCAACTAATTATGAAAAAACTAATAATGGAAAATAAAAGAATTTTGAAGTACAATAACCACCAAATTCAAAAACATAGTAATAACAAATTACTACCAACTAATTATGAAAAACTAATTATGGAAAATAAAAGAATTTTGAGGTACAAAAACCACCAAATTCAAAAACATAGTAATAACAAATTACTACCAACTAATTATGAAAAGCTAATTATGGAAAATAAAAGAATTTTGAGGTACAAAAACCACCAAATTCAAAAACATAGTAATAACAAATTACTACCAACTAATTATGAAAAACTAATTATGGAAAATAAAAGAATTTTGAAGTATAACAACAACCAAAGTTTAAGAACGGATAATCAAAATCTTACTATTATTTATAATTATTATTTGAAAAATCTTCGAGAAGAACTGTTGGAGGAAACGGTGACAAGTAGAATCAACCAGCAAAATGAAATTTTATACATAACCGCTCAAATTGAAGGAATTCCTACACGAATAATGATAGATACTGGTGCAAATGTATCACTTATTAACGACGCTGAACTGGAGAGAATACAGAAACAAAGTAAAAATATAATACCTACCTTACCTGTCAATAATGTTATTTTAATAGGTGCCACTGGGCGTCAAAATAAAACAGTGAGAAAACAAGTGTCATTGGAAATAGAAAGCGAAGGTGTTACAATTAATATTATATGTCTGGTCGCAATCGGCCTATCATTCGAATTATTAATCGGATGCGATATGCTGAAGAAATATTCAGCCATTATTGATTAGAGCAAGGAGAAGGTGTCCTTGAACTCAGAAGGTGTTATGTGGACGGCAGAGTTAATAGGAAGCGATGGTGCCCCTCTGAACCGTACCCATCACCAAGTTAGGGAATTAAATTTTTTAAATAATGACACCCAATGCAGAAAAATAATCTATAATATGACAAATGAAGACCTGTGGAACAGTAAATTACAGGAGATAAGAGAGTTTAGACACCAAGGCACAAATAATTTGACAGTAAAACAAGTAGAAGATCTCATTATAATATATAAGAAGTATAAACATGTATTTTCAGAAAAAACAGGAAAAGTAAAAAACTATCAGTGTAGAATACAATTTAAAGAACCAGCAGAATTCCACAGAAAATCCTATCTTATACCATTTTCATTGAAGGAGGCGGTTAGAGCTGAAATTAATAAAATGTTGTTAAATGATATAATTGAGCATAGCCAATCACCATATACTAGCCCAATAGTAGCAATTCAGAAGATTATAATCAACAATCCATGAAAAAATATCATGAGGAAGAAAAGGTAAAATAACATAAGTAATTATGTCCTCACACCTAATGAAGTGTTCAGAAATAATTACTTCTGAAGGGAGGCAATTTGTAACGAAACAAATGTTACAAAAGAATAGTAAATAATAGTGAAATCCGATCCAGAGAGGAAACAAGAAATAATAATTGAAAGCAAATTAAAGGAAACCTAGTTGGTTTGTCTTATTTAATATTATCAAGAAACCCAGAAATAACCCAGTAGAATAGGGCAGTAAACAGACAAAAATTAAATAAATAAACCTAGTAAGCCTAAATAATCAACTTACCCTGAATAACAACCAAACTCAATAAAGAGTACCTAATCATAAATTAAAATTGTATTAACAAAATTGTATCGACATATTTTAAGGATAGAAAAAGGGACACAAACCTTACAGTTATATGAGTGACATAATATAAATAGTGACACAGACTACTGTTAAACAGTGTTAATTATTTTTGTATGAAAAGTGTTTTATTGTTATTATTAGACAGAGGGTTTAGTTTATCATACAGACAATAGTTTAGCAGTATAAATAAACTAAAACTGTCAAAAACAATTATTATTATTAAGAGTTTTGTTATATGTTATAAGATTTTATGTCACCAGTTAATTTATGTAAATATATTTATCTCAGGCAGTCAAAGTAGAAATTACAATCAACCATAACAAATTGTTCCACCACATATCATAGAAATTCAAATTAATAAGGTTTTACAGTTATAAACTGAGGCATGTTTAGTATCAAATTGTTTATAATTATCTAATTAATAATTGTATAAACATTGCATGTATCATTAGAGTATAATAATAAAATTATCTATTAAAGGTAATTTATAAAATATTAAAGTAGGTAATGGGTGTTGATCCTATAACATTTAACCTGTACATAAATGACCAATCAAAATTTAAGAAATTTGTATGAGTTCTATGACTAAAAAAGAAGAAATAACACTTAATGGTTAATTGTGATGGAAAACAGTTGAATAGTGCGTGTCTAGATGTAATTAAAAAATATAAAAATAGATAACCCGTTTGTGAAAGAAGATCTGAAAGACCATAATCGAAGATAATAATCCTTCCACTACAATTTTCATGAACAAGTAATACACACAATCAAGAAAAATCTTCATAATAAACCAGAAAACCTTCAGAATATCGTCTAGATGTGTAAAGTATAATTTGACAATATTTTATCCAACAAGGAACAACCACTAGACAATATAACAATTTACACTAACACTAATCACTAGTAAACATTTTAAAGTGCAACCAAATTCAATATCTAAGCGAACAGTGATTACAAGGAAAACATTTATTGTACACATTAATAAACTACATTATTTTCTGAGACGGACAAATAGTCATGATGTTGACGTTACTCTAACCTACATGCTTTTACGAAGCGTATTGAATATCGTCAAAACTTGTATGTAACTTAATATATAATTTTTGTAATTTTTTAGATTATAAGTAATATATTGTTTGTAAAGGTACTCTCTATTATTTAGGAAACATGTAAAGGAACTTTTTGTAGCAGCCACAAGAATTCCCATGAAATATATTAAAATTATTTAGTTATTAAATCCTGAGATAAATATCGATTGCGACAACCGTATGTATCGAATGGAATTTTCCAATAATTTGAATTTATGTTACACAGATTAAACCATTATGTTATTAAATCATATCCATGCGTTATTATTTCAGGAACGTAATATATTATACCATTAAGATACTACGGGAATAAAGGGTCGTATTATAAATTGGCGCACCAACTACTGAGGCTGAAATTAGGGAATATTAGGTGAAGAAATTGAAACAAGCAAATTAATTTCCTAATTTTTAGCTGGCGACTGCTATAAGTTCCAAAGAATAATAAATATGCATAAAAGGGCGTCGTCACTGAGACGGACGAAGGAGGCAGAGAAAGAAGTCAGTATGGAAGAGAAAGAAGTAACATCGGTGGAGGATGTGGAGACGTTAGCAAGAAAGGAAGATAGGGGAGACCCGAATCTTATAAAATTAATGGAATTAATGAATAGTATGAGTGAAAAAATGGACAGAAATAAGGAAGAAACGAATGACAATTTTAAGAAGCAGAAGGAAGAATTCAGTGAAAACTCAAAGAAACAAAATGAAATTTTGAGTCAAAACTTATTAAAACAAATGGAGGAAAAATTCGATAACATCAAGGAAGATCACGGACAAACAAATGAGAAAATGAGTGAAACTTTAATAAAACAGATGGAGGAGAGATTTGACCAAAACAGAGAAGACACTAACGAGAATTTAAAACGGATAAATGAGAAAATCGACAGTATTAAAGAAAGTACTAACGAAACCTTAAGGCAAACTATAAGTGACAATAATAACCAAATGAAGGAAGAGTTCAGACAAATCAATGAAGAGAATTTAAGAAGAATTAATGGTAGAATTGAACAGGTCAATGATAGAATTAACCAGAAGATGGACAAAATCGATGAGGAAAGGAAGCTAGAAATAGCTGACACTAATGAGAGATTGAGAAAAGCTAACGAAACCATCACACAAAATAAAGCAGTAATAAACACCAGAATAGACCAGGTCCAAGAAAATAGTCGTATTCAAATAGAAGGAATACAAAAGGAACAAGAAAATTTAGTTAATTTACAGAAACAAACCGGAGAAAGGTGTGACAATATTAATACTACGGTGAATAATTTAACTGGTCAAGTACGCCAAAATCAAGAAGAAATTGAGTTAATTAGGACCAGACCAAATAATATTACTCATGTTTCCACAAATGAAACCAGAGAAGGGATTAATTTTAAAAATTATCGTAGAAACCCCATGGAATTCCTGGCCAGAATCGAGGAACATTTTAATAAACATCGAATAACTATCTGGAGCTCGATTAGAGAGATGTTGGATGAGCATTTTAGGGAGATTACGGACAACTGGTGGACAGCAACCAGGAATGAG
Source organism: Magicicada septendecula (assembly GCA_034769895.1). Classification (NCBI taxonomy): domain Eukaryota; kingdom Metazoa; phylum Arthropoda; class Insecta; order Hemiptera; family Cicadidae; genus Magicicada; species Magicicada septendecula. The sequence continues at coordinate 1,140,809,810 of CM068367.1, forward strand.
ATAGTGGACTACGCTCAATTTAAAAAACTGTTTAAAGAAAAATATTCGTCCGAAGCGATACAAAATATTATAAGGGACAACATTTGTCAGGGAAGATATGATGGAAATAGAGGTACATCTCCAACTACTTACTTCTGGGGAAAGGTGTGTTTGGCGAGACACCTAGAGCCAAGAATACCAGAAGAATCCCTAGTAACTAAAATGGCATACCATTATGACACAGGAATTGCCAGAGCACGCCTGGGAAGCCAGATTAAAACGGTCCACGCAATGGCTGACTTATTAGAAAATTATGAACACGAGGGTTACTACAAAAGAAGCAGACAACGAACTGATCAGTGCGGTTTAAAAAATAATAACCATGGTATGAATCATAATCAATATAATAACATGAATAACCGGAATAGTTATGTGAACGATCGTAATTACAACCAAAATTTTACCCCAAATAATAACCAACAAGCAAACTCCAATCGAAACCCAATTAACAATAATAATAACAACAGGCCCAATCAAAATTACCATCCAGGTAATAGAAATAATAATAATTATAATAACTACCGAACAAACCAAAATTATAATAATTTTAGGAGTAACTCAGGAGTTAATAACAATAATAATCAGGGTAATTATAATAATAATCGTCCGTACCGACCCCGAATAAATTATATCAGTGCCGAAGAAGGGGATTACTGGAGATACCATCAACCTCGGAGGAACAGTTTTAATAACAGTTATGATCAAAGAGGAAATCCCAGAGGGATGAGTCACCATTATAACCGAGTAAGAAGTAGAAGCCAGGAGGACTTCCGAGAATCAAGGGGAAGTGAACAATTAGACAACCGAGAGGTTGAACAACCAGGAACCAGCACACCATTCCAGGCAAATCAACAGTCATGCCCGGAAAATAATCATGATAGCCTTAATTTAAACGGAGTGAGGCAGTAATAAACCCTCGCGACCCCTTACTGCTACTAACTACTGGGTACAATAACCACCAAATTCAAAAACATAGTAATAACAAATTGCTACCAACTAATTATGAAAAAACTAATAATGGAAAATAAAAGAATTTTGAAGTACAATAACCACCAAATTCAAAAACATAGTAATAACAAATTACTACCAACTAATTATGAAAAACTAATTATGGAAAATAAAAGAATTTTGAGGTACAAAAACCACCAAATTCAAAAACATAGTAATAACAAATTACTACCAACTAATTATGAAAAGCTAATTATGGAAAATAAAAGAATTTTGAGGTACAAAAACCACCAAATTCAAAAACATAGTAATAACAAATTACTACCAACTAATTATGAAAAACTAATTATGGAAAATAAAAGAATTTTGAAGTATAACAACAACCAAAGTTTAAGAACGGATAATCAAAATCTTACTATTATTTACAATTATTATTTGAAAAATCTTCGAGAAGAACTGTTGGAGGAAACGGTGACAAGTAGAATCAACCAGCAAAATGAAATTTTATACATAACCGCTCAAATTGAAGGAATTCCTACACGAATAATGATAGATACTGGTGCAAATGTATCACTTATTAACGACGCTGAACTGGAGAGAATACAGAAACAAAGTAAAAATATAATACCTACCTTACCTGTCAATAATGTTATTTTAATAGGTGCCACTGGGCGTCAAAATAAAACAGTGAGAAAACAAGTGTCATTGGAAATAGAAAGCAAAGGTGTTACAATTAATATTATATGTCTGGTCGCAATCGGCCTATCATTCGAATTATTAATCGGATGCGATATGCTGAAGAAATATTCAGCCATTATTGATTAGAGCAAGGAGAAGGTGTCCTTGAACTCAGAAGGTTTTATGTGGACGGCAGAGTTAATAGGAAGCGATGGTGCCCCTCTGAACCGTACCCATCACCAAGTTAGGGAATTAAATTTTTTAAATAATGACACCCAATGCAGAAAAATAATCTATAATATGACAAATGAAGACCTGTGGAACAGTAAATTACAGGAGATAAGAGAGTTTAGACACCAAGGCACAAATAATTTGACAGTAAAACAAGTAGAAGATCTCATTATAATATATAAGAAGTATAAACATGTATTTTCAGAAAAAACAGGAAAAGTAAAAAACTATCAGTGTAGAATACAATTTAAAGAACCAGCAGAATTCCACAGAAAATCCTATCTTATACCATTTTCATTGAAGGAGGCGGTTAGAGCTGAAATTAATAAAATGTTGTTAAATGATATAATTGAGCATAGCCAATCACCATATACTAGCCCAATAGTAGCAATTCAGAAGATTATAATCAACAATCCATGAAAAAATATCATGAGGAAGAAAAGGTAAAATAACATAAGTAATTATGTCCTCACACCTAATGAAGTGTTCAGAAATAATTACTTCTGAAGGGAGGCAATTTGTAACGAAACAAATGTTACAAAAGAATAGTAAATAATAGTGAAATCCGATCCAGAGAGGAAACAAGAAATAATAATTGAAAGCAAATTAAAGGAAACCTAGTTGGTTTGACTTATTTAATATTATCAAGAAACCCAGAAATAACCCAGTAGAATAGGGCAGTAAACAGACAAAAATTAAATAAATAAACCTAGTAAGCCTAAATAATCAACTTACCCTGAATAACAACCAAACTCAATAAAGAGTACCTAATCATAAATTAAAATTGTATTAACAAAATTGTATCGACATATTTTAAGGATAGAAAAAGGGACACAAACCTTACAGTTATATGAGTGACATAATATAAATAGTGACACAGACTACTGTTAAACAGTGTTAATTATTTTTGTATGAAAAGTGTTTTATTGTTATTATTAGACAGAGGGTTTAGTTTATCATACAGACAATAGTTTAGCAGTATAAATAAACTAAAACTGTCAAAAACAATTATTATTATTAAGAGTTTTGTTATATGTTATAAGATTTTATGTCACCAGTTAATTTATGTAAATATATTTATCTCAGGCAGTCAAAGTAGAAATTACAATCAACCATAACAAATTGTTCCACCACATATCATAGAAATTCAAATTAATAAGGTTTTACAGTTATAAACTGAGGCATGTTTAGTATCAAATTGTTTATAATTATCTAATTAATAATTGTATAAACATTGCATGTATCATTAGAGTATAATAATAAAATTATCTATTAAAGGTAATTTATAAAATATTAAAGTAGGTAATGGGTGTTGATCCTATAACATTTAACCTGTACATAAATGACCAATCAAAATTTAAGAAATTTGTATGAGTTCTATGACTAAAAAAGAAGAAATAACACTTAATGGTTAATTGTGATGGAAAACAGTTGAATAGTGCGTGTCTAGATGTAATTAAAAAATATAAAAATAGATAACCCGTTTGTGAAAGAAGATCTGAAAGACCATAATCGAAGATAATAATCCTTCCACTACAATTTTCATGAACAAGTAATACACACAATCAAGAAAAATCTTCAGAATAAACCAGAAAACCTTCAGAATATCGTCTAGATGTGTAAAGTATAATTTGACAATATTTTATCCAACAAGGAACAACCACTAGACAATATAACAATTTACACTAACACTAATCACTAGTAAACATTTTAAAGTGCAACCAAATTCAATATCTAAGCGAACAGTGATTACAAGGAAAACATTTATTGTACACATTAATAAACTACATTATTTTCTGAGACGGACAAATAGTCATGATGTTGACGTTACTCTAACCTACATGCTTTTACGAAGCGTATTGAATATCGTCAAAACTTGTATGTAACTTAATATATAATTTTTGTAATTTTTTAGATTATAAGTAATATATTGTTTGTAAAGGTACTCTCTATTATTTAGGAAACATGTAAAGGAACTTTTTGTAGCAGCCACAAGAATTCCCATGAAATATATTAAAATTATTTAGTTATTAAATCCTGAGATAAATATCGATTGCGACAACCGTATGTATCGAATGGAATTTTCCAATAATTTGAATTTATGTTACACAGATTAAACCATTATGTTATTAAATCATATCCATGCGTTATTATTTCAGGAACGTAATATATTATACCATTAAGATACTACGGGAATAAAGGGTCGTATTATAAATTGGCGCACCAACTACTGAGGCTGAAATTAGGGAATATTAGGTGAAGAAATTGAAACAAGCAAATTAATTTCCTAATTTTTAGCTGGCGACTGCTATAAGTTCCAAAGAATAATAAATATGCATAAAAGGGCGTCGTCACTGAGACGGACGAAGGAGGCAGAGAAAGAAGTCAGTATGGAAGAGAAAGAAGTAACATCGGTGGAGGATGTGGAGACGTTAGCAAGAAAGGAAGATAGGGGAGACCCGAATCTTATAAAATTAATGGAATTAATGAATAGTATGAGTGAAAAAATGGACAGAAATAAGGAAGAAACGAATGACAATTTTAAGAAGCAGAAGGAAGAATTCAGTGAAAACTCAAAGAAACAAAATGAAATTTTGTGTCAAAACTTATTAAAACAAATGGAGGAAAAATTCGATAACATCAAGGAAGATCACGGACAAACAAATGAGAAAATGAGTGAAACTTTAATAAAACAGATGGAGGAGAGATTTGACCAAAACAGAGAAGACACTAACGAGAATTTAAAACGGATAAATGAGAAAATCGACAGTATTAAAGAAAGTACTAACGATACCTTAAGGCAAACTATAAGTGACAATAATAACCAAATGAAGGAAGAGTTCAGACAAATCAATGAAGAGAATTTAAGAAGAATTAATGGTAGAATTGAACAGGTCAATGATAGAATTAACCAGAAGATGGACAAAATCGATGAGGAAAGGAAGCTAGAAATAGCTGACACTAATGAGAGATTGAGAAAAGCTAACGAAACCATCACACAAAATAAAGCAGTAATAAACACCAGAATAGACCAGGTCCAAGAAAATAGTCGTATTCAAATAGAAGGAATACAAAAGGAACAAGAAAATTTAGTTAATTTACAGAAACAAACCGGAGAAAGGTGTGACAATATTAATACTACGGTGAATAATTTAACTGGTCAAGTACGCCAAAATCAAGAAGAAATTGAGTTAATTAGGACCAGACCAAATAATATTACTCATGTTTCCACAAATGAAACCAGAGAAGGGATTAATTTTAAAAATTATCGTAGAAACCCCATGGAATTCCTGGCCAGAATCGAGGAACATTTTAATAAACATCGAATAACTATCTGGAGCTCGATTAGAGAGATGTTGGATGAGCATTTTAGGGAGATTACGGACAACTGGTGGACAGCAACCAGGAATGAGATAGTGGACTACGCTCAATTTAAAAAACTGTTTAAAGAAAAATATTCGTCCGAAGCGATACAAAATATTATAAGGGACAACATTTGTCAGGGAAGATATGATGGAAATAGAGGTACATCTCCAACTACTTACTTCTGGGGAAAGGTGTGTTTGGCGAGACACCTAGAGCCAAGAATACCAGAAGAATCCCTAGTAACTAAAATGGCATACCATTATGACACAGGAATTGCCAGAGCACGCCTGGGAAGCCAGATTAAAACGGTCCACGCAATGGCTGACTTATTAGAAAATTATGAACACGAGGGTTACTACAAAAGAAGCAGACAACGAACTGATCAGTGCGGTTTAAAAAATAATAACCATGGTATGAATCATAATCAATATAATAACATGAATAACCGGAATAGTTATGTGAACGATCGTAATTACAACCAAAATTTTACCCCAAATAATAACCAACAAGCAAACTCCAATCGAAACCCAATTAACAATAATAATAACAACAGGCCCAATCAAAATTACCATCCAGGTAATAGAAATAATAATAATTATAATAACTACCGAACAAACCAAAATTATAATAATTTTAGGAGTAACTCAGGAGTTAATAACAATAATAATCAGGGTAATTATAATAATAATCGTCCGTACCGACCCCGAATAAATTATATCAGTGCCGAAGAAGGGGATTACTGGAGATACCATCAACCTCGGAGGAACAGTTTTAATAACAGTTATGATCAAAGAGGAAATCCCAGAGGGATGAGTCACCATTATAACCGAGTAAGAAGTAGAAGCCAGGAGGACTTCCGAGAATCAAGGGGAAGTGAACAATTAGACAACCGAGAGGTTGAACAACCAGGAACCAGCACACCATTCCAGGCAAATCAACAGTCATGCCCGGAAAATAATCATGATAGCCTTAATTTAAACGGAGTGAGGCAGTAATAAACCCTCGCGACCCCTTACTGCTACTAACTACTGGGTACAATAACCACCAAATTCAAAAACATAGTAATAACAAATTGCTACCAACTAATTATGAAAAAACTAATAATGGAAAATAAAAGAATTTTGAAGTACAATAACCACCAAATTCAAAAACATAGTAATAACAAATTACTACCAACTAATTATGAAAAACTAATTATGGAAAATAAAAGAATTTTGAGGTACAAAAACCACCAAATTCAAAAACATAGTAATAACAAATTACTACCAACTAATTATGAAAAGCTAATTATGGAAAATAAAAGAATTTTGAGGTACAAAAACCACCAAATTCAAAAACATAGTAATAACAAATTACTACCAACTAATTATGAAAAACTAATTATGGAAAATAAAAGAATTTTGAAGTATAACAACAACCAAAGTTTAAGAACGGATAATCAAAATCTTACTATTATTTACAATTATTATTTGAAAAATCTTCGAGAAGAACTGTTGGAGGAAACGGTGACAAGTAGAATCAACCAGCAAAATGAAATTTTATACATAACCGCTCAAATTGAAGGAATTCCTACACGAATAATGATAGATACTGGTGCAAATGTATCACTTATTAACGACGCTGAACTGGAGAGAATACAGAAACAAAGTAAAAATATAATACCTACCTTACCTGTCAATAATGTTATTTTAATAGGTGCCACTGGGCGTCAAAATAAAACAGTGAGAAAACAAGTGTCATTGGAAATAGAAAGCAAAGGTGTTACAATTAATATTATATGTCTGGTCGCAATCGGCCTATCATTCGAATTATTAATCGGATGCGATATGCTGAAGAAATATTCAGCCATTATTGATTAGAGCAAGGAGAAGGTGTCCTTGAACTCAGAAGGTTTTATGTGGACGGCAGAGTTAATAGGAAGCGATGGTGCCCCTCTGAACCGTACCCATCACCAAGTTAGGGAATTAAATTTTTTAAATAATGACACCCAATGCAGAAAAATAATCTATAATATGACAAATGAAGACCTGTGGAACAGTAAATTACAGGAGATAAGAGAGTTTAGACACCAAGGCACAAATAATTTGACAGTAAAACAAGTAGAAGATCTCATTATAATATATAAGAAGTATAAACATGTATTTTCAGAAAAAACAGGAAAAGTAAAAAACTATCAGTGTAGAATACAATTTAAAGAACCAGCAGAATTCCACAGAAAATCCTATCTTATACCATTTTCATTGAAGGAGGCGGTTAGAGCTGAAATTAATAAAATGTTGTTAAATGATATAATTGAGCATAGCCAATCACCATATACTAGCCCAATAGTAGCAATTCAGAAGATTATAATCAACAATCCATGAAAAAATATCATGAGGAAGAAAAGGTAAAATAACATAAGTAATTATGTCCTCACACCTAATGAAGTGTTCAGAAATAATTACTTCTGAAGGGAGGCAATTTGTAACGAAACAAATGTTACAAAAGAATAGTAAATAATAGTGAAATCCGATCCAGAGAGGAAACAAGAAATAATAATTGAAAGCAAATTAAAGGAAACCTAGTTGGTTTGACTTATTTAATATTATCAAGAAACCCAGAAATAACCCAGTAGAATAGGGCAGTAAACAGACAAAAATTAAATAAATAAACCTAGTAAGCCTAAATAATCAACTTACCCTGAATAACAACCAAACTCAATAAAGAGTACCTAATCATAAATTAAAATTGTATTAACAAAATTGTATCGACATATTTTAAGGATAGAAAAAGGGACACAAACCTTACAGTTATATGAGTGACATAATATAAATAGTGACACAGACTACTGTTAAACAGTGTTAATTATTTTTGTATGAAAAGTGTTTTATTGTTATTATTAGACAGAGGGTTTAGTTTATCATACAGACAATAGTTTAGCAGTATAAATAAACTAAAACTGTCAAAAACAATTATTATTATTAAGAGTTTTGTTATATGTTATAAGATTTTATGTCACCAGTTAATTTATGTAAATATATTTATCTCAGGCAGTCAAAGTAGAAATTACAATCAACCATAACAAATTGTTCCACCACATATCATAGAAATTCAAATTAATAAGGTTTTACAGTTATAAACTGAGGCATGTTTAGTATCAAATTGTTTATAATTATCTAATTAATAATTGTATAAACATTGCATGTATCATTAGAGTATAATAATAAAATTATCTATTAAAGGTAATTTATAAAATATTAAAGTAGGTAATGGGTGTTGATCCTATAACATTTAACCTGTACATAAATGACCAATCAAAATTTAAGAAATTTGTATGAGTTCTATGACTAAAAAAGAAGAAATAACACTTAATGGTTAATTGTGATGGAAAACAGTTGAATAGTGCGTGTCTAGATGTAATTAAAAAATATAAAAATAGATAACCCGTTTGTGAAAGAAGATCTGAAAGACCATAATCGAAGATAATAATCCTTCCACTACAATTTTCATGAACAAGTAATACACACAATCAAGAAAAATCTTCAGAATAAACCAGAAAACCTTCAGAATATCGTCTAGATGTGTAAAGTATAATTTGACAATATTTTATCCAACAAGGAACAACCACTAGACAATATAACAATTTACACTAACACTAATCACTAGTAAACATTTTAAAGTGCAACCAAATTCAATATCTAAGCGAACAGTGATTACAAGGAAAACATTTATTGTACACATTAATAAACTACATTATTTTCTGAGACGGACAAATAGTCATGATGTTGACGTTACTCTAACCTACATGCTTTTACGAAGCGTATTGAATATCGTCAAAACTTGTATGTAACTTAATATATAATTTTTGTAATTTTTTAGATTATAAGTAATATATTGTTTGTAAAGGTACTCTCTATTATTTAGGAAACATGTAAAGGAACTTTTTGTAGCAGCCACAAGAATTCCCATGAAATATATTAAAATTATTTAGTTATTAAATCCTGAGATAAATATCGATTGCGACAACCGTATGTATCGAATGGAATTTTCCAATAATTTGAATTTATGTTACACAGATTAAACCATTATGTTATTAAATCATATCCATGCGTTATTATTTCAGGAACGTAATATATTATACCATTAAGATACTACGGGAATAAAGGGTCGTATTATAAATTGGCGCACCAACTACTGAGGCTGAAATTAGGGAATATTAGGTGAAGAAATTGAAACAAGCAAATTAATTTCCTAATTTTTAGCTGGCGACTGCTATAAGTTCCAAAGAATAATAAATATGCATAAAAGGGCGTCGTCACTGAGACGGACGAAGGAGGCAGAGAAAGAAGTCAGTATGGAAGAGAAAGAAGTAACATCGGTGGAGGATGTGGAGACGTTAGCAAGAAAGGAAGATAGGGGAGACCCGAATCTTATAAAATTAATGGAATTAATGAATAGTATGAGTGAAAAAATGGACAGAAATAAGGAAGAAACGAATGACAATTTTAAGAAGCAGAAGGAAGAATTCAGTGAAAACTCAAAGAAACAAAATGAAATTTTGTGTCAAAACTTATTAAAACAAATGGAGGAAAAATTCGATAACATCAAGGAAGATCACGGACAAACAAATGAGAAAATGAGTGAAACTTTAATAAAACAGATGGAGGAGAGATTTGACCAAAACAGAGAAGACACTAACGAGAATTTAAAACGGATAAATGAGAAAATCGACAGTATTAAAGAAAGTACTAACGAAACCTTAAGGCAAACTATAAGTGACAATAATAACCAAATGAAGGAAGAGTTCAGACAAATCAATGAAGAGAATTTAAGAAGAATTAATGGTAGAATTGAACAGGTCAATGATAGAATTAACCAGAAGATGGACAAAATCGATGAGGAAAGGAAGCTAGAAATAGCTGACACTAATGAGAGATTGAGAAAAGCTAACGAAACCATCACACAAAATAAAGCAGTAATAAACACCAGAATAGACCAGGTCCAAGAAAATAGTCGTATTCAAATAGAAGGAATACAAAAGGAACAAGAAAATTTAGTTAATTTACAGAAACAAACCGGAGAAAGGTGTGACAATACAACCGGAGAAAGGTGTGTATACGGTGAATAATTTAACTGGTCAAGTACGCCAAAATCAAGAAGAAATTGAGTTAATTAGGACCAGACCAAATAATATTACTCATGTTTCCACAAATGAAACCAGAGAAGGGATTAATTTTAAAAATTATCGTAGAAACCCCATGGAATTCCTGGCCAGAATCGAGGAACATTTTAATAAACATCGAGTAACTATCTGGAGCTCGATTAGAGAGATGTTGGATGAGCATTTTAGGGAGATTACGGACAACTGGTGGACAGCAACCAGGAATGAGATAGTGGACTACGCTCAATTTAAAAAACTGTTTAAAGAAAAATATTCGTCCGAAGCGATACAAAATATTATAAGGGACAACATTTGTCAGGGAAGATATGATGGAAATAGAGGTACATCTCCAACTACTTACTTCTGGGGAAAGGTGTGTTTGGCGAGACACCTAGAGCCAAGAATACCAGAAGAATCCCTAGTAACTAAAATGGCATACCATTATGACACAGGAATTGCCAGAGCACGCCTGGGAAGCCAGATTAAAACGGTCCACGCAATGGCTGACTTATTAGAAAATTATGAACACGAGGGTTACTACAAAAGAAGCAGACAACGAACTGATCAGTGCGGTTTAAAAAATAATAACCATGGTATGAATCATAATCAATATAATAACATGAATAACCGGAATAGTTATGTGAACGATCGTAATTACAACCAAAATTTTACCCCAAATAATAACCAACAAGCAAACTCCAATCGAAACCCAATTAACAATAATAATAACAACAGGCCCAATCAAAATTACCATCCAGGTAATAGAAATAATAATAATTATAATAACTACCGAACAAACCAAAATTATAATAATTTTAGGAGTAACTCAGGAGTTAATAACAATAATAATCAGGGTAATTATAATAATAATCGTCCGTACCGACCCCGAATAAATTATATCAGTGCCGAAGAAGGGGATTACTGGAGATACCATCAACCTCGGAGGAACAGTTTTAATAACAGTTATGATCAAAGAGGAAATCCCAGAGGGATGAGTCACCATTATAACCGAGTAAGAAGTAGAAGCCAGGAGGACTTCCGAGAATCAAGGGGAAGTGAACAATTAGACAACCGAGAGGTTGAACAACCAGGAACCAGCACACCATTCCAGGCAAATCAACAGTCATGCCCGGAAAATAATCATGATAGCCTTAATTTAAACGGAGTGAGGCAGTAATAAACCCTCGCGACCCCTTACTGCTACTAACTACTGGGTACAATAACCACCAAATTCAAAAACATAGTAATAACAAATTGCTACCAACTAATTATGAAAAAACTAATAATGGAAAATAAAAGAATTTTGAAGTACAATAACCACCAAATTCAAAAACATAGTAATAACAAATTACTACCAACTAATTATGAAAAACTAATTATGGAAAATAAAAGAATTTTGAGGTACAAAAACCACCAAATTCAAAAACATAGTAATAACAAATTACTACCAACTAATTATGAAAAGCTAATTATGGAAAATAAAAGAATTTTGAGGTACAAAAACCACCAAATTCAAAAACATAGTAATAACAAATTACTACCAACTAATTATGAAAAACTAATTATGGAAAATAAAAGAATTTTGAAGTATAACAACAACCAAAGTTTAAGAACGGATAATCAAAATCTTACTATTATTTACAATTATTATTTGAAAAATCTTCGAGAAGAACTGTTGGAGGAAACGGTGACAAGTAGAATCAACCAGCAAAATGAAATTTTATACATAACCGCTCAAATTGAAGGAATTCCTACACGAATAATGATAGATACTGGTGCAAATGTATCACTTATTAACGACGCTGAACTGGAGAGAATACAGAAACAAAGTAAAAATATAATACCTACCTTACCTGTCAATAATGTTATTTTAATAGGTGCCACTGGGCGTCAAAATAAAACAGTGAGAAAACAAGTGTCATTGGAAATAGAAAGCAAAGGTGTTACAATTAATATTATATGTCTGGTCGCAATCGGCCTATCATTCGAATTATTAATCGGATGCGATATGCTGAAGAAATATTCAGCCATTATTGATTAGAGCAAGGAGAAGGTGTCCTTGAACTCAGAAGGTGTTATGTGGACGGCAGAGTTAATAGGAAGCGATGGTGCCCCTCTGAACCGTACCCATCACCAAGTTAGGGAATTAAATTTTTTAAATAATGACACCCAATGCAGAAAAATAATCTATAATATGACAAATGAAGACCTGTGGAACAGTAAATTACAGGAGATAAGAGAGTTTAGACACCAAGGCACAAATAATTTGACAGTAAAACAAGTAGAAGATCTCATTATAATATATAAGAAGTATAAACATGTATTTTCAGAAAAAACGGGAAAAGTAAAAAACTATCAGTGTAGAATACAATTTAAAGAACCAGCAGAATTCCACAGAAAATCCTATCTTATACCATTTTCATTGAAGGAGGCGGTTAGAGCTGAAATTAATAAAATGTTGTTAAATGATATAATTGAGCATAGCCAATCACCATATACTAGCCCAATAGTAGCAATTCAGAAGATTATAATCAACAATCCATGAAAAAATATCATGAGGAAGAAAAGGTAAAATAATATAAGTAATTATGTCCGCACACCTAATGAAGTGTTCAGAAATAATTACTTCTGTAGGGAGGCAATTTGTAACGAAACAAATGTTACAAAAGAATAGTAAATAATAGTGAAATCCGATCCAGAGAGGAAACAAGAAATAATAATTGAAAGCAAATTAAAGGAAACCTAGTTGGTTTGACTTATTTAATATTATCAAGAAACCCAGAAATAACCCAGTAGAATAGGGCAGTAAACAGACAAAAATTAAATAAATAAACCTAGTAAGCCTAAATAATCAACTTACCCTGAATAACAAGCAAACTCAATAAAGAGTACCTAATCATAAATTAAAATTGTATTAACAAAATTGTATCGACATATTTTAAGGATAGAAAAAGGGACACAAACCTTACAGTTATATGAGTGACATAATATAAATAGTGACACAGACTACTGTTAAACAGTGTTAATTATTTTTGTATGAAAAGTGTTTTATTGTTATTATTAGACAGAGGGTTTAGTTTATCATACAGACAATAGTTTAGCAGTATAAATAAACTAAAACTGTCAAAAACAATTATTATTATTAAGAGTTTTGTTATATGTTATAAGATTTTATGTCACCAGTTAATTTATGTAAATATATTTATCTCAGGCAGTCAAAGTAGAAATTACAATCAACCATAACAAATTGTTCCACCACATATCATAGAAATTCAAATTAATAAGGTTTTACAGTTATAAACTGAGGCATGTTTAGTATCAAATTGTTTATAATTATCTAATTAATAATTGTATAAACATTGCATGTATCATTAGAGTATAATAATAAAATTATCTATTAAAGGTAATTTATAAAATATTAAAGTAGGTAATGGGTGTTGATCCTATAACATTTAACCTGTACATAAATGACCAATCAAAATTTAAGAAATTTGTATGAGTTCTATGACTAAAAAAGAAGAAATAACACTTAATGGTTAATTGTGATGGAAAACAGTTGAATAGTGCGTGTCTAGATGTAATTAAAAAATATAAAAATAGATAACCCGTTTGTGAAAGAAGATCTGAAAGACCATAATCGAAGATAATAATCCTTCCACTACAATTTTCATGAACAAGTAATACACACAATCAAGAAAAATCTTCAGAATAAACCAGAAAACCTTCAGAATATCGTCTAGATGTGTAAAGTATAATTTGACAATATTTTATCCAACAAGGAACAACCACTAGACAATATAACAATTTACACTAACACTAATCACTAGTAAACATTTTAAAGTGCAACCAAATTCAATATCTAAGCGAACAGTGATTACAAGGAAAACATTTATTGTACACATTAATAAACTACATTATTTTCTGAGACGGACAAATAGTCATGATGTTGACGTTACTCTAACCTACATGCTTTTACGAAGCGTATTGAATATCGTCAAAACTTGTATGTAACTTAATATATAATTTTTGTAATTTTTTAGATTATAAGTAATATATTGTTTGTAAAGGTACTCTCTATTATTTAGGAAACATGTAAAGGAACTTTTTGTAGCAGCCACAAGAATTCCCATGAAATATATTAAAATTATTTAGTTATTAAATCCTGAGATAAATATCGATTGCGACAACCGTATGTATCGAATGGAATTTTCCAATAATTTGAATTTATGTTACACAGATTAAACCATTATGTTATTAAATCATATCCATGCGTTATTATTTCAGGAACGTAATATATTATACCATTAAGATACTACGGGAATAAAGGGTCGTATTATAAATTGGCGCACCAACTACTGAGGCTGAAATTAGGGAATATTAGGTGAAGAAATTGAAACAAGCAAATTAATTTCCTAATTTTTAGCTGGCGACTGCTATAAGTTCCAAAGAATAATAAATATGCATAAAAGGGCGTCGTCACTGAGACGGACGAAGGAGGCAGAGAAAGAAGTCAGTATGGAAGAGAAAGAAGTAACATCGGTGGAGGATGTGGAGACGTTAGCAAGAAAGGAAGATAGGGGAGACCCGAATCTTATAAAATTAATGGAATTAATGAATAGTATGAGTGAAAAAATGGACAGAAATAAGGAAGAAACGAATGACAATTTTAAGAAGCAGAAGGAAGAATTCAGTGAAAACTCAAAGAAACAAAATGAAATTTTGAGTCAAAACTTATTAAAACAAATGGAGGAAAAATTCGATAACATCAAGGAAGATCACGGACAAACAAATGAGAAAATGAGTGAAACTTTAATAAAACAGATGGAGGAGAGATTTGACCAAAACAGAGAAGACACTAACGAGAATTTAAAACGGATAAATGAGAAAATCGACAGTATTAAAGAAAGTACTAACGAAACCTTAAGGCAAACTATAAGTGACAATAATAACCAAATGAAGGAAGAGTTCAGACAAATCAATGAAGAGAATTTAAGAAGAATTAATGGTAGAATTGAACAGGTCAATGATAGAATTAACCAGAAGATGGACAAAATCGATGAGGAAAGGAAGCTAGAAATAGCTGACACTAATGAGAGATTGAGAAAAGCTAACGAAACCATCACACAAAATAAAGCAGTAATAAACACCAGAATAGACCAGGTCCAAGAAAATAGTCGTATTCAAATAGAAGGAATACAAAAGGAACAAGAAAATTTAGATAATTTACAGAAACAAACCGGAGAAAGGTGTGACAATATTAACACTACGGTGAATAATTTAACTGGTCAAGTACGCCAAAATCAAGAAGAAATTGAGTTAATTAGGACCAGACCAAATAATATTACTCATGTTTCCACAAATGAAACCAGAGAAGGGATTAATTTTAAAAATTATCGTAGAAACCCCATGGAATTCCTGGCCAGAATCGAGGAACATTTTAATAAACATCGAATAACTATCTGGAGCTCGATTAGAGAGATGTTGGATGAGCATTTTAGGGAGATTACGGACAACTGGTGGACAGCAACCAGGAATGAGATAGTGGACTACGCTCAATTTAAAAAACTGTTTAAAGAAAAATATTCGTCCGAAGCGATACAAAATATTATAAGGGACAACATTTGTCAGGGAAGATATGATGGAAATAGAGGTACATCTCCAACTACTTACTTCTGGGGAAAGGTGTGTTTGGCGAGACACCTAGAGCCAAGAATACCAGAAGAATCCCTAGTAACTAAAATGGCATACCATTATGACACAGGAATTGCCAGAGCACGCCTGGGAAGCCAGATTAAAACGGTCCACGCAATGGCTGACTTATTAGAAAATTATGAACACGAGGGTTACTACAAAAGAAGCAGACAACGAACTGATCAGTGCGGTTTAAAAAATAATAACCATGGTATGAATCATAATCAATATAATAACATGAATAACCGGAATAGTTATGTGAACGATCGTAATTACAACCAAAATTTTACCCCAAATAATAACCAACAAGCAAACTCCAATCGAAACCCAATTAACAATAATAATAACAACAGGCCCAATCAAAATTACCATCCAGGTAATAGAAATAATAATAATTATAATAACTACCGAACAAACCAAAATTATAATAATTTTAGGAGTAACTCAGGAGTTAATAACAATAATAATCAGGGTAATTATAATAATAATCGTCCGTACCGACCCCGAATAAATTATATCAGTGCCGAAGAAGGGGATTACTGGAGATACCATCAACCTCGGAGGAACAGTTTTAATAACAGTTATGATCAAAGAGGAAATCCCAGAGGGATGAGTCACCATTATAACCGAGTAAGAAGTAGAAGCCAGGAGGACTTCCGAGAATCAAGGGGAAGTGAACAATTAGACAACCGAGAGGTTGAACAACCAGGAACCAGCACACCATTCCAGGCAAATCAACAGTCATGCCCGGAAAATAATCATGACAGCCTTAATTTAAACGGAGTGAGGCAGTAATAAACCCTCGCGACCCCTTACTGCTACTAACTACTGGGTACAATAACCACCAAATTCAAAAACATAGTAATAACAAATTGCTACCAACTAATTATGAAAAAACTAATAATGGAAAATAAAAGAATTTTGAAGTACAATAACCACCAAATTCAAAAACATAGTAATAACAAATTACTACCAACTAATTATGAAAAACTAATTATGGAAAATAAAAGAATTTTGAGGTACAAAAACCACCAAATTCAAAAACATAGTAATAACAAATTACTACCAACTAATTATGAAAAGCTAATTATGGAAAATAAAAGAATTTTGAGGTACAAAAACCACCAAATTCAAAAACATAGTAATAACAAATTACTACCAACTAATTATGAAAAACTAATTATGGAAAATAAAAGAATTTTGAAGTATAACAACAACCAAAGTTTAAGAACGGATAATCAAAATCTTACTATTATTTACAATTATTATTTGAAAAATCTTCGAGAAGAACTGTTGGAGGAAACGGTGACAAGTAGAATCAACCAGCAAAATGAAATTTTATACATAACCGCTCAAATTGAAGGAATTCCTACACGAATAATGATAGATACTGGTGCAAATGTATCACTTATTAACGACGCTGAACTGGAGAGAATACAGAAACAAAGTAAAAATATAATACCTACCTTACCTGTCAATAATGTTATTTTAATAGGTGCCACTGGGCGTCAAAATAAAACAGTGAGAAAACAAGTGTCATTGGAAATAGAAAGCAAAGGTGTTACAATTAATATTATATGTCTGGTCGCAATCGGCCTATCATTCGAATTATTAATCGGATGCGATATGCTGAAGAAATATTCAGCCATTATTGATTAGAGCAAGGAGAAGGTGTCCTTGAACTCAGAAGGTGTTATGTGGACGGCAGAGTTAATAGGAAGCGATGGTGCCCCTCTGAACCGTACCCATCACCAAGTTAGGGAATTAAATTTTTTAAATAATGACACCCAATGCAGAAAAATAATCTATAATATGACAAATGAAGACCTGTGGAACAGTAAATTACAGGAGATAAGAGAGTTTAGACACCAAGGCACAAATAATTTGACAGTAAAACAAGTAGAAGATCTCATTATAATATATAAGAAGTATAAACATGTATTTTCAGAAAAAACGGGAAAAGTAAAAAACTATCAGTGTAGAATACAATTTAAAGAACCAGCAGAATTCCACAGAAAATCCTATCCTATACCATTTTCATTGAAGGAGGCGGTTAGAGCTGAAATTAATAAAATGTTGTTAAATGATATAATTGAGCATAGCCAATCACCATATACTAGCCCAATAGTAGCAATTCAGAAGATTATAATCAACAATCCATGAAAAAATATCATGAGGAAGAAAAGGTAAAATAATATAAGTAATTATGTCCGCACACCTAATGAAGTGTTCAGAAATAATTACTTCTGTAGGGAGGCAATTTGTAACGAAACAAATGTTACAAAAGAATAGTAAATAATAGTGAAATCCGATCCAGAGAGGAAACAAGAAATAATAATTGAAAGCAAATTAAAGGAAACCTAGTTGGTTTGACTTATTTAATATTATCAAGAAACCCAGAAATAACCCAGTAGAATAGGGCAGTAAACAGACAAAAATTAAATAAATAAACCTAGTAAGCCTAAATAATCAACTTACCCTGAATAACAAGCAAACTCAATAAAGAGTACCTAATCATAAATTAAAATTGTATTAACAAAATTGTATCGACATATTTTAAGGATAGAAAAAGGGACACAAACCTTACAGTTATATGAGTGACATAATATAAATAGTGACACAGACTACTGTTAAACAGTGTTAATTATTTTTGTATGAAAAGTGTTTTATTGTTATTATTAGACAGAGGGTTTAGTTTATCATACAGACAATAGTTTAGCAGTATAAATAAACTAAAACTGTCAAAAACAATTATTATTATTAAGAGTTTTGTTATATGTTATAAGATTTTATGTCACCAGTTAATTTATGTAAATATATTTATCTCAGGCAGTCAAAGTAGAAATTACAATCAACCATAACAAATTGTTCCACCACATATCATAGAAATTCAAATTAATAAGGTTTTACAGTTATAAACTGAGGCATGTTTAGTATCAAATTGTTTATAATTATCTAATTAATAATTGTATAAACATTGCATGTATCATTAGAGTATAATAATAAAATTATCTATTAAAGGTAATTTATAAAATATTAAAGTAGGTAATGGGTGTTGATCCTATAACATTTAACCTGTACATAAATGACCAATCAAAATTTAAGAAATTTGTATGAGTTCTATGACTAAAAAAGAAGAAATAACACTTAATGGTTAATTGTGATGGAAAACAGTTGAATAGTGCGTGTCTAGATGTAATTAAAAAATATAAAAATAGATAACCCGTTTGTGAAAGAAGATCTGAAAGACCATAATCGAAGATAATAATCCTTCCACTACAATTTTCATGAACAAGTAATACACACAATCAAGAAAAATCTTCAGAATAAACCAGAAAACCTTCAGAATATCGTCTAGATGTGTAAAGTATAATTTGACAATATTTTATCCAACAAGGAACAACCACTAGACAATATAACAATTTACACTAACACTAATCACTAGTAAACATTTTAAAGTGCAACCAAATTCAATATCTAAGCGAACAGTGATTACAAGGAAAACATTTATTGTACACATTAATAAACTACATTATTTTCTGAGACGGACAAATAGTCATGATGTTGACGTTACTCTAACCTACATGCTTTTACGAAGCGTATTGAATATCGTCAAAACTTGTATGTAACTTAATATATAATTTTTGTAATTTTTTAGATTATAAGTAATATATTGTTTGTAAAGGTACTCTCTATTATTTAGGAAACATGTAAAGGAACTTTTTGTAGCAGCCACAAGAATTCCCATGAAATATATTAAAATTATTTAGTTATTAAATCCTGAGATAAATATCGATTGCGACAACCGTATGTATCGAATGGAATTTTCCAATAATTTGAATTTATGTTACACAGATTAAACCATTATGTTATTAAATCATATCCATGCGTTATTATTTCAGGAACGTAATATATTATACCATTAAGATACTACGGGAATAAAGGGTCGTATTATAAATTGGCGCACCAACTACTGAGGCTGAAATTAGGGAATATTAGGTGAAGAAATTGAAACAAGCAAATTAATTTCCTAATTTTTAGCTGGCGACTGCTATAAGTTCCAAAGAATAATAAATATGCATAAAAGGGCGTCGTCACTGAGACGGACGAAGGAGGCAGAGAAAGAAGTCAGTATGGAAGAGAAAGAAGTAACATCGGTGGAGGATGTGGAGACGTTAGCAAGAAAGGAAGATAGGGGAGACCCGAATCTTATAAAATTAATGGAATTAATGAATAGTATGAGTGAAAAAATGGACAGAAATAAGGAAGAAACGAATGACAATTTTAAGAAGCAGAAGGAAGAATTCAGTGAAAACTCAAAGAAACAAAATGAAATTTTGAGTCAAAACTTATTAAAACAAATGGAGGAAAAATTCGATAACATCAAGGAAGATCACGGACAAACAAATGAGAAAATGAGTGAAACTTTAATAAAACAGATGGAGGAGAGATTTGACCAAAACAGAGAAGACACTAACGAGAATTTAAAACGGATAAATGAGAAAATCGACAGTATTAAAGAAAGTACTAACGAAACCTTAAGGCAAACTATAAGTGACAATAATAACCAAATGAAGGAAGAGTTCAGACAAATCAATGAAGAGAATTTAAGAAGAATTAATGGTAGAATTGAACAGGTCAATGATAGAATTAACCAGAAGATGGACAAAATCGATGAGGAAAGGAAGCTAGAAATAGCTGACACTAATGAGAGATTGAGAAAAGCTAACGAAACCATCACACAAAATAAAGCAGTAATAAACACCAGAATAGACCAGGTCCAAGAAAATAGTCGTATTCAAATAGAAGGAATACAAAAGGAACAAGAAAATTTAGTTAATTTACAGAAACAAACCGGAGAAAGGTGTGACAATATTAACACTACGGTGAATAATTTAACTGGTCAAGTACGCCAAAATCAAGAAGAAATTGAGTTAATTAGGACCAGACCAAATAATATTACTCATGTTTCCACAAATGAAACCAGAGAAGGGATTAATTTTAAAAATTATCGTAGAAACCCCATGGAATTCCTGGCCAGAATCGAGGAACATTTTAATAAACATCGAATAACTATCTGGAGCTCGATTAGAGAGATGTTGGATGAGCATTTTAGGGAGATTACGGACAACTGGTGGACAGCAACCAGGAATGAGATAGTGGACTACGCTCAATTTAAAAAACTGTTTAAAGAAAAATATTCGTCCGAAGCGATACAAAATATTATAAGGGACAACATTTGTCAGGGAAGATATGATGGAAATAGAGGTACATCTCCAACTACTTACTTCTGGGGAAAGGTGTGTTTGGCGAGACACCTAGAGCCAAGAATACCAGAAGAATCCCTAGTAACTAAAATGGCATACCATTATGACACAGGAATTGCCAGAGCACGCCTGGGAAGCCAGATTAAAACGGTCCACGCAATGGCTGACTTATTAGAAAATTATGAACACGAGGGTTACTACAAAAGAAGCAGACAACGAACTGATCAGTGCGGTTTAAAAAATAATAACCATGGTATGAATCATAATCAATATAATAACATGAATAACCGGAATAGTTATGTGAACGATCGTAATTACAACCAAAATTTTACCCTAAATAATAACCAACAAGCAAACTCCAATCGAAACCCAATTAACAATAATAATAACAACAGGCCCAATCAAAATTACCATCCAGGTAATAGAAATAATAATAATTATAATAACTACCGAACAAACCAAAATTATAATAATTTTAGGAGTAACTCAGGAGTTAATAACAATAATAATCAGGGTAATTATAATAATAATCGTCCGTACCGACCCCGAATAAATTATATCAGTGCCGAAGAAGGGGATTACTGGAGATACCATCAACCTCGGAGGAACAGTTTTAATAACAGTTATGATCAAAGAGGAAATCCCAGAGGGATGAGTCACCATTATAACCGAGTAAGAAGTAGAAGCCAGGAGGACTTCCGAGAATCAAGGGGAAGTGAACAATTAGACAACCGAGAGGTTGAACAACCAGGAACCAGCACACCATTCCAGGCAAATCAACAGTCATGCCCGGAAAATAATCATGACAGCCTTAATTTAAACGGAGTGAGGCAGTAATAAACCCTCGCGACCCCTTACTGCTACTAACTACTGGGTACAATAACCACCAAATTCAAAAACATAGTAATAACAAATTGCTACCAACTAATTATGAAAAAACTAATAATGGAAAATAAAAGAATTTTGAAGTACAATAACCACCAAATTCAAAAACATAGTAATAACAAATTACTACCAACTAATTATGAAAAACTAATTATGGAAAATAAAAGAATTTTGAGGTACAAAAACCACCAAATTCAAAAACATAGTAATAACAAATTACTACCAACTAATTATGAAAAGCTAATTATGGAAAATAAAAGAATTTTGAGGTACAAAAACCACCAAATTCAAAAACATAGTAATAACAAATTACTACCAACTAATTATGAAAAACTAATTATGGAAAATAAAAGAATTTTGAAGTATAACAACAACCAAAGTTTAAGAACGGATAATCAAAATCTTACTATTATTTACAATTATTATTTGAAAAATCTTCGAGAAGAACTGTTGGAGGAAACGGTGACAAGTAGAATCAACCAGCAAAATGAAATTTTATACATAACCGCTCAAATTGAAGGAATTCCTACACGAATAATGATAGATACTGGTGCAAATGTATCACTTATTAACGACGCTGAACTGGAGAGAATACAGAAACAAAGTAAAAATATAATACCTACCTTACCTGTCAATAATGTTATTTTAATAGGTGCCACTGGGCGTCAAAATAAAACAGTGAGAAAACAAGTGTCATTGGAAATAGAAAGCAAAGGTGTTACAATTAATATTATATGTCTGGTCGCAATCGGCCTATCATTCGAATTATTAATCGGATGCGATATGCTGAAGAAATATTCAGCCATTATTGATTAGAGCAAGGAGAAGGTGTCCTTGAACTCAGAAGGTGTTATGTGGACGGCAGAGTTAATAGGAAGCGATGGTGCCCCTCTGAACCGTACCCATCACCAAGTTAGGGAATTAAATTTTTTAAATAATGACACCCAATGCAGAAAAATAATCTATAATATGACAAATGAAGACCTGTGGAACAGTAAATTACAGGAGATAAGAGAGTTTAGACACCAAGGCACAAATAATTTGACAGTAAAACAAGTAGAAGATCTCATTATAATATATAAGAAGTATAAACATGTATTTTCAGAAAAAACGGGAAAAGTAAAAAACTATCAGTGTAGAATACAATTTAAAGAACCAGCAGAATTCCACAGAAAATCCTATCCTATACCATTTTCATTGAAGGAGGCGGTTAGAGCTGAAATTAATAAAATGTTGTTAAATGATATAATTGAGCATAGCCAATCACCATATACTAGCCCAATAGTAGCAATTCAGAAGATTATAATCAACAATCCATGAAAAAATATCATGAGGAAGAAAAGGTAAAATAATATAAGTAATTATGTCCGCACACCTAATGAAGTGTTCAGAAATAATTACTTCTGTAGGGAGGCAATTTGTAACGAAACAAATGTTACAAAAGAATAGTAAATAATAGTGAAATCCGATCCAGAGAGGAAACAAGAAATAATAATTGAAAGCAAATTAAAGGAAACCTAGTTGGTTTGACTTATTTAATATTATCAAGAAACCCAGAAATAACCCAGTAGAATAGGGCAGTAAACAGACAAAAATTAAATAAATAAACCTAGTAAGCCTAAATAATCAACTTACCCTGAATAACAAGCAAACTCAATAAAGAGTACCTAATCATAAATTAAAATTGTATTAACAAAATTGTATCGACATATTTTAAGGATAGAAAAAGGGACACAAACCTTACAGTTATATGAGTGACATAATATAAATAGTGACACAGACTACTGTTAAACAGTGTTAATTATTTTTGTATGAAAAGTGTTTTATTGTTATTATTAGACAGAGGGTTTAGTTTATCATACAGACAATAGTTTAGCAGTATAAATAAACTAAAACTGTCAAAAACAATTATTATTATTAAGAGTTTTGTTATATGTTATAAGATTTTATGTCACCAGTTAATTTATGTAAATATATTTATCTCAGGCAGTCAAAGTAGAAATTACAATCAACCATAACAAATTGTTCCACCACATATCATAGAAATTCAAATTAATAAGGTTTTACAGTTATAAACTGAGGCATGTTTAGTATCAAATTGTTTATAATTATCTAATTAATAATTGTATAAACATTGCATGTATCATTAGAGTATAATAATAAAATTATCTATTAAAGGTAATTTATAAAATATTAAAGTAGGTAATGGGTGTTGATCCTATAACATTTAACCTGTACATAAATGACCAATCAAAATTTAAGAAATTTGTATGAGTTCTATGACTAAAAAAGAAGAAATAACACTTAATGGTTAATTGTGATGGAAAACAGTTGAATAGTGCGTGTCTAGATGTAATTAAAAAATATAAAAATAGATAACCCGTTTGTGAAAGAAGATCTGAAAGACCATAATCGAAG
Organism: Magicicada septendecula; assembly: GCA_034769895.1. Lineage (NCBI taxonomy): Eukaryota > Metazoa > Arthropoda > Insecta > Hemiptera > Cicadidae > Magicicada > Magicicada septendecula. Next base: position 1,140,834,473 of record CM068367.1, read on the forward strand.
ATAATAATCCTTCCACTACAATTTTCATGAACAAGTAATACACACAATCAAGAAAAATCTTCAGAATAAACCAGAAAACCTTCAGAATATCGTCTAGATGTGTAAAGTATAATTTGACAATATTTTATCCAACAAGGAACAACCACTAGACAATATAACAATTTACACTAACACTAATCACTAGTAAACATTTTAAAGTGCAACCAAATTCAATATCTAAGCGAACAGTGATTACAAGGAAAACATTTATTGTACACATTAATAAACTACATTATTTTCTGAGACGGACAAATAGTCATGATGTTGACGTTACTCTAACCTACATGCTTTTACGAAGCGTATTGAATATCGTCAAAACTTGTATGTAACTTAATATATAATTTTTGTAATTTTTTAGATTATAAGTAATATATTGTTTGTAAAGGTACTCTCTATTATTTAGGAAACATGTAAAGGAACTTTTTGTAGCAGCCACAAGAATTCCCACGAAATATATTAAAATTATTTAGTTATTAAATCCTGAGATAAATATTGATTGCGACAACCGTATGTATCGAATGGAATTTTCCAATAATTTGAATTTATGTTACACAGATTAAACCATTATGTTATTAAATCATATCCATGCGTTATTATTTCAGGAACGTAATATATTATACCATTAAGATACTACGGGAATAAAGGGTCGTATTATAAATTGGCGCACCAACTAGTGAGGCTGAAATTAGGGAATATTAGGTGAAGAAATTGAAACAAGCAAATTAATTTCCTAATTTTTAGCTGGCGACTGCTATAAGTTCCAAAGAATAATAAACATGCATAAAAGGGCGTCGTCACTGAGACGGACGAAGGAGGCAGGGAAAGAAGTCAGTATGGAAGAGAAAGAAGTAACATCGGTGGAGGATGTGGAGACGTTAGCAAGAAAGGAAGATAGGGGAGACCCGAATCTTATAAAATTAATGGAATTAATGAATAGTATGAGTGAAAAAATGGACAGAAATAAGGAAGAAACGAATGACAATTTTAAGAAGCAGAAGGAAGAATTCAGTGAAAACTCAAAGAAACAAAATGAAATTTTGAGTCAAAACTTATTAAAACAAATGGAGGAAAAATTCGATAACATCAAGGAAGATCACAGACAAACAAATGAAAAAATTGATAGTATCAAGGAAGATAACAGACAAACAAATGAGAAAATGAGTGAAAATTTAATAAAACAGATGGAGGAGAGATTTGACCAAAACAGAGAAGACACTAACGAGAATTTAAAACGGATAAATGAGAAAATCGACAGTATTAAAGAAAGTACTAACGAAACCTTAAGGCAAAGTATAAGTGACAATAATAACCAAATGAAGGAAGAGTTCAGACAAATCAATGAAGAGAATTTAAGAAGAATTAATGGTAGAATTGAACAGGTCAATGATACAATTAACCAGAAGATGGACAAAATCGATGAGGAAAGGAAGCTAGAAATAGCTGACACTAATGAGAGATTGAGAAAAGTTAACGAAACCATCACACAAAATAAAGCAGTAATAAATACCAGAATAGACCAGGTCCAAGAAAATAGTCGTATTCAAATAGAAGGAATACAAAAGGAACAAGAAAATTAAGTTAATTTACAGAAACAAACCGGAGAAAGGTGTGACAATATTAACACTACAGTGAATAATTTAACTGGTCAAGTACGCCAAAATCAAGAAGAAATTGAGTTAATTAGGACCAGACCAAATAATATTACTCATGTTTCCACAAATGAAACCAGAGAAGGGATTAATTTCAAAAATTATCGTAGAAACCCCATGAAATTCCTGGCCAGAATCGAGGAACATTTTAATAAACATCGAATAACTATCTGGAGCTCGATTAGAGAGATGTTGGATGAGCATTTTAGGGAGATTACGGACAACTGGTGGACAGCAATCAGGAATGAGATAGTGGACTACGCTCAATTTAAAAAACTGTTTAAAGAAAAATATTCGTCCGAAGCGATACAAAATATTATAAGGGACAACATTTGTCAGGGAAGATATGATGGAAATAGAGGTACATCTCCAACTACTTACTTCTGGGGAAAGGTGTGTTTGGCGAGACACCTAGAGCCAAGAATACCAGAAGAATCCCTAGTAACTAAAATGGCATACCATTATGACACAGGAATTGCCAGAGCACGTCTGGGAAGCCAGATTAAAACGGTCCACGCAATGGCTGACTTATTAGAAAATTATGAACACGAGGGTTACTACAAAAGAAGCAGACAACGAACTGATCAGTGCGGTTTAAAAAATAATAACCATGGTATGAATCATAATCAATATAATAACATGAATAACCGGAATAGTTATGTGAACGATCGTAATTACAACGAAAATTTTACCCCAAATAATAACCAACAAGCAAACTCCAATCGAAACCCAATTAACAATAATAATAACAACAGGCCCAATCAAAATTACCATCCAGGTAATAGAAATAATAATAATTATAATAACTACCGAACAAACCAAAATTATAATAATTTTAGGAGTAACTCAGGAGTTAATAACAATAATAATCAGGGTAATTATAATAATAATCGTCCGTACCGACCCCGAATAAATTATATCAGTGCCGAAGAAGGGGATTACTGGAGATACCATCAACCTCGGAGGAACTTTTTTAATAACAGTTATGATCAAAGAGGAAATCCCAGAGGGATGAGTCACCATTATAACCGAGTAAGAAGTAGAAGCCAGGAGGACTTCCGAGAATCAAGGGGAAGTGAACAATTAGACAACCGAGAGGTTGAACAACCAGGAACCAGCACACCATTCCAGGCAAATCAACAGTCATGCCCGGAAAATAATCATGATAGCCTTAATTTAAACGGAGTGAGGCAGTAATAAACCCTCGCGACCCCTTACTGCTACTAACTACTGGGTGCAATAACCACCAAATTCAAAAACATAGTAATAACAAATTGCTACCAACTAATTATGAAAAAACTAATAATGGAAAATAAAAGAATTTTGAAGTACAATAACCACCAAATTCAAAAACATAGTAATAACAAATTACTACCAACTAATTATGAAAAACTAATTATGGAAAATAAAAGAATTTTGAGGTACAAAAACCACCAAATTCAAAAACATAGTAATAACAAATTACTACCAACTAATTATGAAAAGCTAATTATGGAAAATAAAAGAATTTTGAGGTACAAAAACCACCAAATTCAAAAACATAGTAATAACAAATTACTACCAACTAATTATGAAAAACTAATTATGGAAAATAAAAGAATTTTGAAGTATAACAACAACCAAAGTTTAAGAACGGATAATCAAAATCTTACTATTATTTACAATTATTATTTGAAAAATCTTCGAGAAGAACTGTTGGAGGAAACGGTGACAAGTTGAATCAACCAGCAAAATGAAATTTTATACATAACCGCTCAAATTGAAGGAATTCCTACACGAATAATGATAGATACTGGTGCAAATATATCACTTATTAACGACGCTGAACTGGAGAGAATACAGAAACAAAGTAAAAATATAATACCTACCTTACCTGTCAATAATGTTATTTTAATAGGTGCCACTGGGCGTCAAAATAAAACAGTGAGAAAACAAGTGTCATTGGAAATAGAAAGCAAAGGTGTTACAATTAATATTATATGTCTGGTGGCAATCGGCCTATCATTCGAATTATTAATCGGATGCGATATGCTGAAGAAATATTCAGCCATTATTGATTAGAGCAAGGAGAAGGTGTCCTTGAACTCAGAAGGTGTTATGTGGACGGCAGAGTTAATAGGAAGCGATGGTGCCCCTCTGAACTGTACCCATCACCAAGTTTGGGAAATAAATTTTTTAAATAATGACACCCAATGCAGAAAAATAATCTACAATATGACAAATGAAGACCTGTGGAACAGTAAATTACAGGAGATAAGAGAGTTTAGACACCAAGGCACAAATAATTTGACAGTAAAACAAGTAGAAGATCTCATTATAATATATAAGAAGTATAAACATGTATTTTCAGAAAAAACAGGAAAAGTAAAAAACTATCAGTGTAGAATACAATTTAAAGAACCAGCAGAATTCCACAGAAAATCCTATCCTATACCATATTCATTGAAGGAGGCGGTTAGAGCTGAAATTAATAAAATGTTGTTAAATGATATAATTGAGCATAGCCAATCACCATATACTAGCCCAATAGTAGCAATTCAGAAGATTATAATCAACAATCCATGAAAAAATATCATGAGGAAGAAAAGGTAAAATAACATAAGTAATTATGTCCTCACACCTAATGAAGTGTTCAGAAATAATTACTTCTGAAGGGAGGCAATTTGTAACGAAACAAATGTTACAAAAGAATAGTAAATAATAGTGAAATCCGATCCAGAGAGGAAACAAGAAATAATAATTGAAAGCAAATTAAAGGAAACCTAGTTGGTTTGACTTATTTAATATTATCAAGAAACCCAGAAATAACCCAGTAGAACAGGGCAGTAAACAGACAAAAATTAAATAAATAAACCTAGTAAGCCTAAATAATCAACTTACCCTGAATAACAACCAAACTCAATAAAGAGTACCTAATCATAAATTAAAATTGTATTAACAAAATTGTATCGACATATTTTAAGGATAGAAAAAGGGACACAAACCTTACAGTTATATGAGTGACATAATATAAATAGTGACACAGACTACTGTTAAACAGTGTTAATTATTTTTGTATGAAAAGTGTTTTATTGTTATTATTAGACAGAGGGTTTAGTTTATCATACAGACAATAGTTTAGCAGTATAAATAAACTAAAACTGTCAAAAACAATTATTATTATTAAGAGTTTTGTTATATGTTATAAGATTTTATGTCACCAGTTAATTTATGTAAATATATTTATCTCAGGCAGTCAAAGTAGAAATTACAATCAACCATAACAAATTGTTCCACCACATATCATAGAAATTCAAATTAATAAGGTTTTACAGTTATAAACTGAGGCATGTTTAGTATCAAATTGTTTATAATTATCTAATTAATAATTGTATAAACATTGCATGTATCATTAGAGTATAATAATAAAATTATCTATTAAAGGTAATTTATAAAATATTAAAGTAGGTAATGGGTGTTGATCCTATAACATTTAACCTGTACATAAATGACCAATCAAAATTTAAGAAATTTGTATGAGTTCTATGACTAAAAAAGAAGAAATAACACTTAATGGTTAATTGTGATGGAAAACAGTTGAATAGTGCGTGTCTAGATGTAATTAAAAAATATAAAAATAGATAACCCGTTTGTGAAAGAAGATCTGAAAGACCATAATCGAAGATAATAATCCTTCCACTACAATTTTCATGAACAAGTAATACACACAATCAAGAAAAATCTTCAGAATAAACCAGAAAACCTTCAGAATATCGTCTAGATGTGTAAAGTATAATTTGACAATATTTTATCCAACAAGGAACAACCACTAGACAATATAACAATTTACACTAACACTAATCACTAGTAAACATTTTAAAGTGCAACCAAATTCAATATCTAAGCGAACAGTGATTACAAGGAAAACATTTATTGTACACATTAATAAACTACATTATTTTCTGAGACGGACAAATAGTCATGATGTTGACGTTACTCTAACCTACATGCTTTTACGAAGCGTATTGAATATCGTCAAAACTTGTATGTAACTTAATATATAATTTTTGTAATTTTTTAGATTATAAGTAATATATTGTTTGTAAAGGTACTCTCTATTATTTAGGAAACATGTAAAGGAACTTTTTGTAGCAGCCACAAGAATTCCCACGAAATATATTAAAATTATTTAGTTATTAAATCCTGAGATAAATATTGATTGCGACAACCGTATGTATCGAATGGAATTTTCCAATAATTTGAATTTATGTTACACAGATTAAACCATTATGTTATTAAATCATATCCATGCGTTATTATTTCAGGAACGTAATATATTATACCATTAAGATACTACGGGAATAAAGGGTCGTATTATAAATTGGCGCACCAACTAGTGAGGCTGAAATTAGGGAATATTAGGTGAAGAAATTGAAACAAGCAAATTAATTTCCTAATTTTTAGCTGGCGACTGCTATAAGTTCCAAAGAATAATAAACATGCATAAAAGGGCGTCGTCACTGAGACGGACGAAGGAGGCAGAGAAAGAAGTCAGTATGGAAGAGAAAGAAGTAACATCGGTGGAGGATGTGGAGACGTTAGCAAGAAAGGAAGATAGGGGAGACCCGAATCTTATAAAATTAATGGAATTAATGAATAGTATGAGTGAAAAAATGGACAGAAATAAGGAAGAAACGAATGACAATTTTAAGAAGCAGAAGGAAGAATTCAGTGAAAACTCAAAGAAACAAAATGAAATTTTGAGTCAAAACTTATTAAAACAAATGGAGGAAAAATTCGATAACATCAAGGAAGATCACAGACAAACAAATGAAAAAATTGATAGTATCAAGGAAGATAACAGACAAACAAATGAGAAAATGAGTGAAAATTTAATAAAACAGATGGAGGAGAGATTTGACCAAAACAGAGAAGACACTAACGAGAATTTAAAACGGATAAATGAGAAAATCGACAGTATTAAAGAAAGTACTAACGAAACCTTAAGGCAAAGTATAAGTGACAATAATAACCAAATGAAGGAAGAGTTCAGACAAATCAATGAAGAGAATTTAAGAAGAATTAATGGTAGAATTGAACAGGTCAATGATACAATTAACCAGAAGATGGACAAAATCGATGAGGAAAGGAAGCTAGAAATAGCTGACACTAATGAGAGATTGAGAAAAGTTAACGAAACCATCACACAAAATAAAGCAGTAATAAATACCAGAATAGACCAGGTCCAAGAAAATAGTCGTATTCAAATAGAAGGAATACAAAAGGAACAAGAAAATTAAGTTAATTTACAGAAACAAACCGGAGAAAGGTGTGACAATATTAACACTACGGTGAATAATTTAACTGGTCAAGTACGCCAAAATCAAGAAGAAATTGAGTTAATTAGGACCAGACCAAATAATATTACTCATGTTTCCACAAATGAAACCAGAGAAGGGATTAATTTCAAAAATTATCGTAGAAACCCCATGGAATTCCTGGCCAGAATCGAGGAACATTTTAATAAACATCGAATAACTATCTGGAGCTCGATTAGAGAGATGTTGGATGAGCATTTTAGGGAGATTACGGACAACTGGTGGACAGCAATCAGGAATGAGATAGTGGACTACGCTCAATTTAAAAAACTGTTTAAAGAAAAATATTCGTCCGAAGCGATACAAAATATTATAAGGGACAACATTTGTCAGGGAAGATATGATGGAAATAGAGGTACATCTCCAACTACTTACTTCTGGGGAAAGGTGTGTTTGGCGAGACACCTAGAGCCAAGAATACCAGAAGAATCCCTAGTAACTAAAATGGCATACCATTATGACACAGGAATTGCCAGAGCACGCCTGGGAAGCCAGATTAAAACGGTCCACGCAATGGCTGACTTATTAGAAAATTATGAACACGAGGGTTACTACAAAAGAAGCAGACAACGAACTGATCAGTGCGGTTTAAAAAATAATAACCATGGTATGAATCATAATCAATATAATAACATGAATAACCGGAATAGTTATGTGAACGATCGTAATTACAACCAAAATTTTACCCCAAATAATAACCAACAAGCAAACTCCAATCGAAACCCAATTAACAATAATAATAACAACAGGCCCAATCAAAATTACCATCCAGGTAATAGAAATAATAATAATTATAATAACTACCGAACAAACCAAAATTATAATAATTTTAGGAGTAACTCAGGAGTTAATAACAATAATAATCAGGGTAATTATAATAATAATCGTCCGTACCGACCCCGAATAAATTATATCAGTGCCGAAGAAGGGGATTACTGGAGATACCATCAACCTCGGAGGAACTTTTTTAATAACAGTTATGATCAAAGAGGAAATCCCAGAGGGATGAGTCACCATTATAACCGAGTAAGAAGTAGAAGCCAGGAGGACTTCCGAGAATCAAGGGGAAGTGAACAATTAGACAACCGAGAGGTTGAACAACCAGGAACCAGCACACCATTCCAGGCAAATCAACAGTCATGCCCGGAAAATAATCATGATAGCCTTAATTTAAACGGAGTGAGGCAGTAATAAACCCTCGCGACCCCTTACTGCTACTAACTACTGGGTACAATAACCACCAAATTCAAAAACATAGTAATAACAAATTGCTACCAACTAATTATGAAAAAACTAATAATGGAAAATAAAAGAATTTTGAAGTACAATAACCACCAAATTCAAAAACATAGTAATAACAAATTACTACCAACTAATTATGAAAAACTAATTATGGAAAATAAAAGAATTTTGAGGTACAAAAACCACCAAATTCAAAAACATAGTAATAACAAATTACTACCAACTAATTATGAAAAGCTAATTATGGAAAATAAAAGAATTTTGAGGTACAAAAACCACCAAATTCAAAAACATAGTAATAACAAATTACTACCAACTAATTATGAAAAACTAATTATGGAAAATAAAAGAATTTTGAAGTATAACAACAACCAAAGTTTAAGAACGGATAATCAAAATCTTACTATTATTTACAATTATTATTTGAAAAATCTTCGAGAAGAACTGTTGGAGGAAACGGTGACAAGTAGAATCAACCAGCAAAATGAAATTTTATACATAACCGCTCAAATTGAAGGAATTCCTACACGAATAATGATAGATACTGGTGCAAATGTATCACTTATTAACGACGCTGAACTGGAGAGAATACAGAAACAAAGTAAAAATATAATACCTACCTTACCTGTCAATAATGTTATTTTAATAGGTGCCACTGGGCGTCAAAATAAAACAGTGAGAAAACAAGTGTCATTGGAAATAGAAAGCAAAGGTGTTACAATTAATATTATATGTCTGGTGGCAATCGGCCTATCATTCGAATTATTAATCGGATGCGATATGCTGAAGAAATATTCAGCCATTATTGATTAGAGCAAGGAGAAGGTGTCCTTGAACTCAGAAGGTGTTATGTGGACGGCAGAGTTAATAGGAAGCGATGGTGCCCCTCTGAACTGTACCCATCACCAAGTTTGGGAATTAAATTTTTTAAATAATGACACCCAATGCAGAAAAATAATCTACAATATGACAAATGAAGACCTGTGGAACAGTAAATTACAGGAGATAAGAGAGTTTAGACACCAAGGCACAAATAATTTGACAGTAAAACAAGTAGAAGATCTCATTATAATATATAAGAAGTATAAACATGTATTTTCAGAAAAAACAGGAAAAGTAAAAAACTATCAGTGTAGAATACAATTTAAAGAACCAGCAGAATTCCACAGAAAATCCTATCCTATACCATATTCATTGAAGGAGGCGGTTAGAGCTGAAATTAATAAAATGTTGTTAAATGATATAATTGAGCATAGCCAATCACCATATACTAGCCCAATAGTAGCAATTCAGAAGATTATAATCAACAATCCATGAAAAAATATCATGAGGAAGAAAAGGTAAAATAACATAAGTAATTATGTCCTCACACCTAATGAAGTGTTCAGAAATAATTACTTCTGAAGGGAGGCAATTTGTAACGAAACAAATGTTACAAAAGAATAGTAAATAATAGTGAAATCCGATCCAGAGAGGAAACAAGAAATAATAATTGAAAGCAAATTAAAGGAAACCTAGTTGGTTTGACTTATTTAATATTATCAAGAAACCCAGAAATAACCCAGTAGAATAGGGCAGTAAACAGACAAAAATTAAATAAATAAACCTAGTAAGCCTAAATAATCAACTTACCCTGAATAACAACCAAACTCAATAAAGAGTACCTAATCATAAATTAAAATTGTATTAACAAAATTGTATCGACATATTTTAAGGATAGAAAAAGGGACACAAACCTTACAGTTATATGAGTGACATAATATAAATAGTGACACAGACTACTGTTAAACAGTGTTAATTATTTTTGTATGAAAAGTGTTTTATTGTTATTATTAGACAGAGGGTTTAGTTTATCATACAGACAATAGTTTAGCAGTATAAATAAACTAAAACTGTCAAAAACAATTATTATTATTAAGAGTTTTGTTATATGTTATAAGATTTTATGTCACCAGTTAATTTATGTAAATATATTTATCTCAGGCAGTCAAAGTAGAAATTACAATCAACCATAACAAATTGTTCCACCACATATCATAGAAATTCAAATTAATAAGGTTTTACAGTTATAAACTGAGGCATGTTTAGTATCAAATTGTTTATAATTATCTAATTAATAATTGTATAAACATTGCATGTATCATTAGAGTATAATAATAAAATTATCTATTAAAGGTAATTTATAAAATATTAAAGTAGGTAATGGGTGTTGATCCTATAACATTTAACCTGTACATAAATGACCAATCAAAATTTAAGAAATTTGTATGAGTTCTATGACTAAAAAAGAAGAAATAACACTTAATGGTTAATTGTGATGGAAAACAGTTGAATAGTGCGTGTCTAGATGTAATTAAAAAATATAAAAATAGATAACCCGTTTGTGAAAGAAGATCTGAAAGACCATAATCGAAGATAATAATCCTTCCACTACAATTTTCATGAACAAGTAATACACACAATCAAGAAAAATCTTCAGAATAAACCAGAAAACCTTCAGAATATCGTCTAGATGTGTAAAGTATAATTTGACAATATTTTATCCAACAAGGAACAACCACTAGACAATATAACAATTTACACTAACACTAATCACTAGTAAACATTTTAAAGTGCAACCAAATTCAATATCTAAGCGAACAGTGATTACAAGGAAAACATTTATTGTACACATTAATAAACTACATTATTTTCTGAGACGGACAAATAGTCATGATGTTGACGTTACTCTAACCTACATGCTTTTACGAAGCGTATTGAATATCGTCAAAACTTGTATGTAACTTAATATATAATTTTTGTAATTTTTTAGATTATAAGTAATATATTGTTTGTAAAGGTACTCTCTATTATTTAGGAAACATGTAAAGGAACTTTTTGTAGCAGCCACAAGAATTCCCACGAAATATATTAAAATTATTTAGTTATTAAATCCTGAGATAAATATTGATTGCGACAACCGTATGTATCGAATGGAATTTTCCAATAATTTGAATTTATGTTACACAGATTAAACCATTATGTTATTAAATCATATCCATGCGTTATTATTTCAGGAACGTAATATATTATACCATTAAGATACTACGGGAATAAAGGGTCGTATTATAAATTGGCGCACCAACTAGTGAGGCTGAAATTAGGGAATATTAGGTGAAGAAATTGAAACAAGCAAATTAATTTCCTAATTTTTAGCTGGCGACTGCTATAAGTTCCAAAGAATAATAAACATGCATAAAAGGGCGTCGTCACTGAGACGGACGAAGGAGGCAGAGAAAGAAGTCAGTATGGAAGAGAAAGAAGTAACATCGGTGGAGGATGTGGAGACGTTAGCAAGAAAGGAAGATAGGGGAGACCCGAATCTTATAAAATTAATGGAATTAATGAATAGTATGAGTGAAAAAATGGACAGAAATAAGGAAGAAACGAATGACAATTTTAAGAAGCAGAAGGAAGAATTCAGTGAAAACTCAAAGAAACAAAATGAAATTTTGAGTCAAAACTTATTAAAACAAATGGAGGAAAAATTCGATAACATCAAGGAAGATCACAGACAAACAAATGAAAAAATTGATAGTATCAAGGAAGATAACAGACAAACAAATGAGAAAATGAGTGAAAATTTAATAAAACAGATGGAGGAGAGATTTGACCAAAACAGAGAAGACACTAACGAGAATTTAAAACGGATAAATGAGAAAATCGACAGTATTAAAGAAAGTACTAACGAAACCTTAAGGCAAAGTATAAGTGACAATAATAACCAAATGAAGGAAGAGTTCAGACAAATCAATGAAGAGAATTTAAGAAGAATTAATGGTAGAATTGAACAGGTCAATGATACAATTAACCAGAAGATGGACAAAATCGATGAGGAAAGGAAGCTAGAAATAGCTGACACTAATGAGAGATTGAGAAAAGTTAACGAAACCATCACACAAAATAAAGCAGTAATAAATACCAGAATAGACCAGGTCCAAGAAAATAGTCGTATTCAAATAGAAGGAATACAAAAGGAACAAGAAAATTAAGTTAATTTACAGAAACAAACCGGAGAAAGGTGTGACAATATTAACACTACGGTGAATAATTTAACTGGTCAAGTACGCCAAAATCAAGAAGAAATTGAGTTAATTAGGACCAGACCAAATAATATTACTCATGTTTCCACAAATGAAACCAGAGAAGGGATTAATTTCAAAAATTATCGTAGAAACCCCATGGAATTCCTGGCCAGAATCGAGGAACATTTTAATAAACATCGAATAACTATCTGGAGCTCGATTAGAGAGATGTTGGATGAGCATTTTAGGGAGATTACGGACAACTGGTGGACAGCAATCAGGAATGAGATAGTGGACTACGCTCAATTTAAAAAACTGTTTAAAGAAAAATATTCGTCCGAAGCGATACAAAATATTATAAGGGACAACATTTGTCAGGGAAGATATGATGGAAATAGAGGTACATCTCCAACTACTTACTTCTGGGGAAAGGTGTGTTTGGCGAGACACCTAGAGCCAAGAATACCAGAAGAATCCCTAGTAACTAAAATGGCATACCATTATGACACAGGAATTGCCAGAGCACGTCTGGGAAGCCAGATTAAAACGGTCCACGCAATGGCTGACTTATTAGAAAATTATGAACACGAGGGTTACTACAAAAGAAGCAGACAACGAACTGATCAGTGCGGTTTAAAAAATAATAACCATGGTATGAATCATAATCAATATAATAACATGAATAACCGGAATAGTTATGTGAACGATCGTAATTACAACGAAAATTTTACCCCAAATAATAACCAACAAGCAAACTCCAATCGAAACCCAATTAACAATAATAATAACAACAGGCCCAATCAAAATTACCATCCAGGTAATAGAAATAATAATAATTATAATAACTACCGAACAAACCAAAATTATAATAATTTTAGGAGTAACTCAGGAGTTAATAACAATAATAATCAGGGTAATTATAATAATAATCGTCCGTACCGACCCCGAATAAATTATATCAGTGCCGAAGAAGGGGATTACTGGAGATACCATCAACCTCGGAGGAACTTTTTTAATAACAGTTATGATCAAAGAGGAAATCCCAGAGGGATGAGTCACCATTATAACCGAGTAAGAAGTAGAAGCCAGGAGGACTTCCGAGAATCAAGGGGAAGTGAACAATTAGACAACCGAGAGGTTGAACAACCAGGAACCAGCACACCATTCCAGGCAAATCAACAGTCATGCCCGGAAAATAATCATGATAGCCTTAATTTAAACGGAGTGAGGCAGTAATAAACCCTCGCGACCCCTTACTGCTACTAACTACTGGGTGCAATAACCACCAAATTCAAAAACATAGTAATAACAAATTGCTACCAACTAATTATGAAAAAACTAATAATGGAAAATAAAAGAATTTTGAAGTACAATAACCACCAAATTCAAAAACATAGTAATAACAAATTACTACCAACTAATTATGAAAAACTAATTATGGAAAATAAAAGAATTTTGAGGTACAAAAACCACCAAATTCAAAAACATAGTAATAACAAATTACTACCAACTAATTATGAAAAGCTAATTATGGAAAATAAAAGAATTTTGAGGTACAAAAACCACCAAATTCAAAAACATAGTAATAACAAATTACTACCAACTAATTATGAAAAACTAATTATGGAAAATAAAAGAATTTTGAAGTATAACAACAACCAAAGTTTAAGAACGGATAATCAAAATCTTACTATTATTTACAATTATTATTTGAAAAATCTTCGAGAAGAACTGTTGGAGGAAACGGTGACAAGTAGAATCAACCAGCAAAATGAAATTTTATACATAACCGCTCAAATTGAAGGAATTCCTACACGAATAATGATAGATACTGGTGCAAATGTATCACTTATTAACGACGCTGAACTGGAGAGAATACAGAAACAAAGTAAAAATATAATACCTACCTTACCTGTCAATAATGTTATTTTAATAGGTGCCACTGGGCGTCAAAATAAAACAGTGAGAAAACAAGTGTCATTGGAAATAGAAAGCAAAGGTGTTACAATTAATATTATATGTCTGGTGGCAATCGGCCTATCATTCGAATTATTAATCGGATGCGATATGCTGAAGAAATATTCAGCCATTATTGATTAGAGCAAGGAGAAGGTGTCCTTGAACTCAGAAGGTGTTATGTGGACGGCAGAGTTAATAGGAAGCGATGGTGCCCCTCTGAACTGTACCCATCACCAAGTTTGGGAATTAAATTTTTTAAATAATGACACCCAATGCAGAAAAATAATCTACAATATGACAAATGAAGACCTGTGGAACAGTAAATTACAGGAGATAAGAGAGTTTAGACACCAAGGCACAAATAATTTGACAGTAAAACAAGTAGAAGATCTCATTATAATATATAAGAAGTATAAACATGTATTTTCAGAAAAAACAGGAAAAGTAAAAAACTATCAGTGTAGAATACAATTTAAAGAACCAGCAGAATTCCACAGAAAATCCTATCCTATACCATATTCATTGAAGGAGGCGGTTAGAGCTGAAATTAATAAAATGTTGTTAAATGATATAATTGAGCATAGCCAATCACCATATACTAGCCCAATAGTAGCAATTCAGAAGATTATAATCAACAATCCATGAAAAAATATCATGAGGAAGAAAAGGTAAAATAACATAAGTAATTATGTCCTCACACCTAATGAAGTGTTCAGAAATAATTACTTCTGAAGGGAGGCAATTTGTAACGAAACAAATGTTACAAAAGAATAGTAAATAATAGTGAAATCCGATCCAGAGAGGAAACAAGAAATAATAATTGAAAGCAAATTAAAGGAAACCTAGTTGGTTTGACTTATTTAATATTATCAAGAAACCCAGAAATAACCCAGTAGAATAGGGCAGTAAACAGACAAAAATTAAATAAATAAACCTAGTAAGCCTAAATAATCAACTTACCCTGAATAACAACCAAACTCAATAAAGAGTACCTAATCATAAATTAAAATTGTATTAACAAAATTGTATCGACATATTTTAAGGATAGAAAAAGGGACACAAACCTTACTGTTATATGAGTGACATAATATAAATAGTGACACAGACTACTGTTAAACAGTGTTAATTATTTTTGTATGAAAAGTGTTTTATTGTTATTATTAGACAGAGGGTTTAGTTTATCATACAGACAATAGTTTAGCAGTATAAATAAACTAAAACTGTCAAAAACAATTATTATTATTAAGAGTTTTGTTATATGTTATAAGATTTTATGTCACCAGTTAATTTATGTAAATATATTTATCTCAGGCAGTCAAAGTAGAAATTACAATCAACCATAACAAATTGTTCCACCACATATCATAGAAATTCAAATTAATAAGGTTTTACAGTTATAAACTGAGGCATGTTTAGTATCAAATTGTTTATAATTATCTAATTAATAATTGTATAAACATTGCATGTATCATTAGAGTATAATAATAAAATTATCTATTAAAGGTAATTTATAAAATATTAAAGTAGGTAATGGGTGTTGATCCTATAACATTTAACCTGTACATAAATGACCAATCAAAATTTAAGAAATTTGTATGAGTTCTATGACTAAAAAAGAAGAAATAACACTTAATGGTTAATTGTGATGGAAAACAGTTGAATAGTGCGTGTCTAGATGTAATTAAAAAATATAAAAATAGATAACCCGTTTGTGAAAGAAGATCTGAAAGACCATAATCGAAGATAATAATCCTTCCACTACAATTTTCATGAACAAGTAATACACACAATCAAGAAAAATCTTCAGAATAAACCAGAAAACCTTCAGAATATCGTCTAGATGTGTAAAGTATAATTTGACAATATTTTATCCAACAAGGAACAACCACTAGACAATATAACAATTTACACTAACACTAATCACTAGTAAACATTTTAAAGTGCAACCAAATTCAATATCTAAGCGAACAGTGATTACAAGGAAAACATTTATTGTACACATTAATAAACTACATTATTTTCTGAGACGGACAAATAGTCATGATGTTGACGTTACTCTAACCTACATGCTTTTACGAAGCGTATTGAATATCGTCAAAACTTGTATGTAACTTAATATATAATTTTTGTAATTTTTTAGATTATAAGTAATATATTGTTTGTAAAGGTACTCTCTATTATTTAGGAAACATGTAAAGGAACTTTTTGTAGCAGCCACAAGAATTCCCACGAAATATATTAAAATTATTTAGTTATTAAATCCTGAGATAAATATTGATTGCGACAACCGTATGTATCGAATGGAATTTTCCAATAATTTGAATTTATGTTACACAGATTAAACCATTATGTTATTAAATCATATCCATGCGTTATTATTTCAGGAACGTAATATATTATACCATTAAGATACTACGGGAATAAAGGGTCGTATTATAAATTGGCGCACCAACTAGTGAGGCTGAAATTAGGGAATATTAGGTGAAGAAATTGAAACAAGCAAATTAATTTCCTAATTTTTAGCTGGCGACTGCTATAAGTTCCAAAGAATAATAAACATGCATAAAAGGGCGTCGTCACTGAGACGGACGAAGGAGGCAGAGAAAGAAGTCAGTATGGAAGAGAAAGAAGTAACATCGGTGGAGGATGTGGAGACGTTAGCAAGAAAGGAAGATAGGGGAGACCCGAATCTTATAAAATTAATGGAATTAATGAATAGTATGAGTGAAAAAATGGACAGAAATAAGGAAGAAACGAATGACAATTTTAAGAAGCAGAAGGAAGAATTCAGTGAAAACTCAAAGAAACAAAATGAAATTTTGAGTCAAAACTTATTAAAACAAATGGAGGAAAAATTCGATAACATCAAGGAAGATCACAGACAAACAAATGAAAAAATTGATAGTATCAAGGAAGATAACAGACAAACAAATGAGAAAATGAGTGAAAATTTAATAAAACAGATGGAGGAGAGATTTGACCAAAACAGAGAAGACACTAACGAGAATTTAAAACGGATAAATGAGAAAATCGACAGTATTAAAGAAAGTACTAACGAAACCTTAAGGCAAAGTATAAGTGACAATAATAACCAAATGAAGGAAGAGTTCAGACAAATCAATGAAGAGAATTTAAGAAGAATTAATGGTAGAATTGAACAGGTCAATGATACAATTAACCAGAAGATGGACAAAATCGATGAGGAAAGGAAGCTAGAAATAGCTGACACTAATGAGAGATTGAGAAAAGTTAACGAAACCATCACACAAAATAAAGCAGTAATAAATACCAGAATAGACCAGGTCCAAGAAAATAGTCGTATTCAAATAGAAGGAATACAAAAGGAACAAGAAAATTAAGTTAATTTACAGAAACAAACCGGAGAAAGGTGTGACAATATTAACACTACGGTGAATAATTTAACTGGTCAAGTACGCCAAAATCAAGAAGAAATTGAGTTAATTAGGACCAGACCAAATAATATTACTCATGTTTCCACAAATGAAACCAGAGAAGGGATTAATTTCAAAAATTATCGTAGAAACCCCATGGAATTCCTGGCCAGAATCGAGGAACATTTTAATAAACATCGAATAACTATCTGGAGCTCGATTAGAGAGATGTTGGATGAGCATTTTAGGGAGATTACGGACAACTGGTGGACAGCAATCAGGAATGAGATAGTGGACTACGCTCAATTTAAAAAACTGTTTAAAGAAAAATATTCGTCCGAAGCGATACAAAATATTATAAGGGACAACATTTGTCAGGGAAGATATGATGGAAATAGAGGTACATCTCCAACTACTTACTTCTGGGGAAAGGTGTGTTTGGCGAGACACCTAGAGCCAAGAATACCAGAAGAATCCCTAGTAACTAAAATGGCATACCATTATGACACAGGAATTGCCAGAGCACGCCTGGGAAGCCAGATTAAAACGGTCCACGCAATGGCTGACTTATTAGAAAATTATGAACACGAGGGTTACTACAAAAGAAGCAGACAACGAACTGATCAGTGCGGTTTAAAAAATAATAACCATGGTATGAATCATAATCAATATAATAACATGAATAACCGGAATAGTTATGTGAACGATCGTAATTACAACGAAAATTTTACCCCAAATAATAACCAACAAGCAAACTCCAATCGAAACCCAATTAACAATAATAATAACAACAGGCCCAATCAAAATTACCATCCAGGTAATAGAAATAATAATAATTATAATAACTACCGAACAAACCAAAATTATAATAATTTTAGGAGTAACTCAGGAGTTAATAACAATAATAATCAGGGTAATTATAATAATAATCGTCCGTACCGACCCCGAATAAATTATATCAGTGCCGAAGAAGGGGATTACTGGAGATACCATCAACCTCGGAGGAACTTTTTTAATAACAGTTATGATCAAAGAGGAAATCCCAGAGGGATGAGTCACCATTATAACCGAGTAAGAAGTAGAAGCCAGGAGGACTTCCGAGAATCAAGGGGAAGTGAACAATTAGACAACCGAGAGGTTGAACAACCAGGAACCAGCACACCATTCCAGGCAAATCAACAGTCATGCCCGGAAAATAATCATGATAGCCTTAATTTAAACGGAGTGAGGCAGTAATAAACCCTCGCGACCCCTTACTGCTACTAACTACTGGGTGCAATAACCACCAAATTCAAAAACATAGTAATAACAAATTGCTACCAACTAATTATGAAAAAACTAATAATGGAAAATAAAAGAATTTTGAAGTACAATAACCACCAAATTCAAAAACATAGTAATAACAAATTACTACCAACTAATTATGAAAAACTAATTATGGAAAATAAAAGAATTTTGAGGTACAAAAACCACCAAATTCAAAAACATAGTAATAACAAATTACTACCAACTAATTATGAAAAGCTAATTATGGAAAATAAAAGAATTTTGAGGTACAAAAACCACCAAATTCAAAAACATAGTAATAACAAATTACTACCAACTAATTATGAAAAACTAATTATGGAAAATAAAAGAATTTTGAAGTATAACAACAACCAAAGTTTAAGAACGGATAATCAAAATCTTACTATTATTTACAATTATTATTTGAAAAATCTTCGAGAAGAACTGTTGGAGGAAACGGTGACAAGTAGAATCAACCAGCAAAATGAAATTTTATACATAACCGCTCAAATTGAAGGAATTCCTACACGAATAATGATAGATACTGGTGCAAATGTATCACTTATTAACGACGCTGAACTGGAGAGAATACAGAAACAAAGTAAAAATATAATACCTACCTTACCTGTCAATAATGTTATTTTAATAGGTGCCACTGGGCGTCAAAATAAAACAGTGAGAAAACAAGTGTCATTGGAAATAGAAAGCAAAGGTGTTACAATTAATATTATATGTCTGGTGGCAATCGGCCTATCATTCGAATTATTAATCGGATGCGATATGCTGAAGAAATATTCAGCCATTATTGATTAGAGCAAGGAGAAGGTGTCCTTGAACTCAGAAGGTGTTATGTGGACGGCAGAGTTAATAGGAAGCGATGGTGCCCCTCTGAACTGTACCCATCACCAAGTTTGGGAATTAAATTTTTTAAATAATGACACCCAATGCAGAAAAATAATCTACAATATGACAAATGAAGACCTGTGGAACAGTAAATTACAGGAGATAAGAGAGTTTAGACACCAAGGCACAAATAATTTGACAGTAAAACAAGTAGAAGATCTCATTATAATATATAAGAAGTATAAACATGTATTTTCAGAAAAAACAGGAAAAGTAAAAAACTATCAGTGTAGAATACAATTTAAAGAACCAGCAGAATTCCACAGAAAATCCTATCCTATACCATATTCATTGAAGGAGGCGGTTAGAGCTGAAATTAATAAAATGTTGTTAAATGATATAATTGAGCATAGCCAATCACCATATACTAGCCCAATAGTAGCAATTCAGAAGATTATAATCAACAATCCATGAAAAAATATCATGAGGAAGAAAAGGTAAAATAACATAAGTAATTATGTCCTCACACCTAATGAAGTGTTCAGAAATAATTACTTCTGAAGGGAGGCAATTTGTAACGAAACAAATGTTACAAAAGAATAGTAAATAATAGTGAAATCCGATCCAGAGAGGAAACAAGAAATAATAATTGAAAGCAAATTAAAGGAAACCTAGTTGGTTTGACTTATTTAATATTATCAAGAAACCCAGAAATAACCCAGTAGAATAGGGCAGTAAACAGACAAAAATTAAATAAATAAACCTAGTAAGCCTAAATAATCAACTTACCCTGAATAACAACCAAACTCAATAAAGAGTACCTAATCATAAATTAAAATTGTATTAACAAAATTGTATCGACATATTTTAAGGATAGAAAAAGGGACACAAACCTTACAGTTATATGAGTGACATAATATAAATAGTGACACAGACTACTGTTAAACAGTGTTAATTATTTTTGTATGAAAAGTGTTTTATTGTTATTATTAGACAGAGGGTTTAGTTTATCATACAGACAATAGTTTAGCAGTATAAATAAACTAAAACTGTCAAAAACAATTATTATTATTAAGAGTTTTGTTATATGTTATAAGATTTTATGTCACCAGTTAATTTATGTAAATATATTTATCTCAGGCAGTCAAAGTAGAAATTACAATCAACCATAACAAATTGTTCCACCACATATCATAGAAATTCAAATTAATAAGGTTTTACAGTTATAAACTGAGGCATGTTTAGTATCAAATTGTTTATAATTATCTAATTAATAATTGTATAAACATTGCATGTATCATTAGAGTATAATAATAAAATTATCTATTAAAGGTAATTTATAAAATATTAAAGTAGGTAATGGGTGTTGATCCTATAACATTTAACCTGTACATAAATGACCAATCAAAATTTAAGAAATTTGTATGAGTTCTATGACTAAAAAAGAAGAAATAACACTTAATGGTTAATTGTGATGGAAAACAGTTGAATAGTGCGTGTCTAGATGTAATTAAAAAATATAAAAATAGATAACCCGTTTGTGAAAGAAGATCTGAAAGACCATAATCGAAGATAATAATCCTTCCACTACAATTTTCATGAACAAGTAATACACACAATCAAGAAAAATCTTCAGAATAAACCAGAAAACCTTCAGAATATCGTCTAGATGTGTAAAGTATAATTTGACAATATTTTATCCAACAAGGAACAACCACTAGACAATATAACAATTTACACTAACACTAATCACTAGTAAACATTTTAAAGTGCAACCAAATTCAATATCTAAGCGAACAGTGATTACAAGGAAAACATTTATTGTACACATTAATAAACTACATTATTTTCTGAGACGGACAAATAGTCATGATGTTGACGTTACTCTAACCTACATGCTTTTACGAAGCGTATTGAATATCGTCAAAACTTGTATGTAACTTAATATATAATTTTTGTAATTTTTTAGATTATAAGTAATATATTGTTTGTAAAGGTACTCTCTATTATTTAGGAAACATGTAAAGGAACTTTTTGTAGCAGCCACAAGAATTCCCACGAAATATATTAAAATTATTTAGTTATTAAATCCTGAGATAAATATTGATTGCGACAACCGTATGTATCGAATGGAATTTTCCAATAATTTGAATTTATGTTACACAGATTAAACCATTATGTTATTAAATCATATCCATGCGTTATTATTTCAGGAACGTAATATATTATACCATTAAGATACTACGGGAATAAAGGGTCGTATTATAAATTGGCGCACCAACTAGTGAGGCTGAAATTAGGGAATATTAGGTGAAGAAATTGAAACAAGCAAATTAATTTCCTAATTTTTAGCTGGCGACTGCTATAAGTTCCAAAGAATAATAAACATGCATAAAAGGGCGTCGTCACTGAGACGGACGAAGGAGGCAGAGAAAGAAGTCAGTATGGAAGAGAAAGAAGTAACATCGGTGGAGGATGTGGAGACGTTAGCAAGAAAGGAAGATAGGGGAGACCCGAATCTTATAAAATTAATGGAATTAATGAATAGTATGAGTGAAAAAATGGACAGAAATAAGGAAGAAACGAATGACAATTTTAAGAAGCAGAAGGAAGAATTCAGTGAAAACTCAAAGAAACAAAATGAAATTTTGAGTCAAAACTTATTAAAACAAATGGAGGAAAAATTCGATAACATCAAGGAAGATCACAGACAAACAAATGAAAAAATTGATAGTATCAAGGAAGATAACAGACAAACAAATGAGAAAATGAGTGAAAATTTAATAAAACAGATGGAGGAGAGATTTGACCAAAACAGAGAAGACACTAACGAGAATTTAAAACGGATAAATGAGAAAATCGACAGTATTAAAGAAAGTACTAACGAAACCTTAAGGCAAAGTATAAGTGACAATAATAACCAAATGAAGGAAGAGTTCAGACAAATCAATGAAGAGAATTTAAGAAGAATTAATGGTAGAATTGAACAGGTCAATGATACAATTAACCAGAAGATGGACAAAATCGATGAGGAAAGGAAGCTAGAAATAGCTGACACTAATGAGAGATTGAGAAAAGTTAACGAAACCATCACACAAAATAAAGCAGTAATAAATACCAGAATAGACCAGGTCCAAGAAAATAGTCGTATTCAAATAGAAGGAATACAAAAGGAACAAGAAAATTAAGTTAATTTACAGAAACAAACCGGAGAAAGGTGTGACAATATTAACACTACGGTGAATAATTTAACTGGTCAAGTACGCCAAAATCAAGAAGAAATTGAGTTAATTAGGACCAGACCAAATAATATTACTCATGTTTCCACAAATGAAACCAGAGAAGGGATTAATTTCAAAAATTATCGTAGAAACCCCATGGAATTCCTGGCCAGAATCGAGGAACATTTTAATAAACATCGAATAACTATCTGGAGCTCGATTAGAGAGATGTTGGATGAGCATTTTAGGGAGATTACGGACAACTGGTGGACAGCAATCAGGAATGAGATAGTGGACTACGCTCAATTTAAAAAACTGTTTAAAGAAAAATATTCGTCCGAAGCGATACAAAATATTATAAGGGACAACATTTGTCAGGGAAGATATGATGGAAATAGAGGTACATCTCCAACTACTTACTTCTGGGGAAAGGTGTGTTTGGCGAGACACCTAGAGCCAAGAATACCAGAAGAATCCCTAGTAACTAAAATGGCATACCATTATGACACAGGAATTGCCAGAGCACGCCTGGGAAGCCAGATTAAAACGGTCCACGCAATGGCTGACTTATTAGAAAATTATGAACACGAGGGTTACTACAAAAGAAGCAGACAACGAACTGATCAGTGCGGTTTAAAAAATAATAACCATGGTATGAATCATAATCAATATAATAACATGAATAACCGGAATAGTTATGTGAACGATCGTAATTACAACGAAAATTTTACCCCAAATAATAACCAACAAGCAAACTCCAATCGAAACCCAATTAACAATAATAATAACAACAGGCCCAATCAAAATTACCATCCAGGTAATAGAAATAATAATAATTATAATAACTACCGAACAAACCAAAATTATAATAATTTTAGGAGTAACTCAGGAGTTAATAACAATAATAATCAGGGTAATTATAATAATAATCGTCCGTACCGACCCCGAATAAATTATATCAGTGCCGAAGAAGGGGATTACTGGAGATACCATCAACCTCGGAGGAACTTTTTTAATAACAGTTATGATCAAAGAGGAAATCCCAGAGGGATGAGTCACCATTATAACCGAGTAAGAAGTAGAAGCCAGGAGGACTTCCGAGAATCAAGGGGAAGTGAACAATTAGACAACCGAGAGGTTGAACAACCAGGAACCAGCACACCATTCCAGGCAAATCAACAGTCATGCCCGGAAAATAATCATGATAGCCTTAATTTAAACGGAGTGAGGCAGTAATAAACCCTCGCGACCCCTTACTGCTACTAACTACTGGGTGCAATAACCACCAAATTCAAAAACATAGTAATAACAAATTGCTACCAACTAATTATGAAAAAACTAATAATGGAAAATAAAAGAATTTTGAAGTACAATAACCACCAAATTCAAAAACATAGTAATAACAAATTACTACCAACTAATTATGAAAAACTAATTATGGAAAATAAAAGAATTTTGAGGTACAAAAACCACCAAATTCAAAAACATAGTAATAACAAATTACTACCAACTAATTATGAAAAGCTAATTATGGAAAATAAAAGAATTTTGAGGTACAAAAACCACCAAATTCAAAAACATAGTAATAACAAATTACTACCAACTAATTATGAAAAACTAATTATGGAAAATAAAAGAATTTTGAAGTATAACAACAACCAAAGTTTAAGAACGGATAATCAAAATCTTACTATTATTTACAATTATTATTTGAAAAATCTTCGAGAAGAACTGTTGGAGGAAACGGTGACAAGTAGAATCAACCAGCAAAATGAAATTTTATACATAACCGCTCAAATTGAAGGAATTCCTACACGAATAATGATAGATACTGGTGCAAATGTATCACTTATTAACGACGCTGAACTGGAGAGAATACAGAAACAAAGTAAAAATATAATACCTACCTTACCTGTCAATAATGTTATTTTAATAGGTGCCACTGGGCGTCAAAATAAAACAGTGAGAAAACAAGTGTCATTGGAAATAGAAAGCAAAGGTGTTACAATTAATATTATATGTCTGGTGGCAATCGGCCTATCATTCGAATTATTAATCGGATGCGATATGCTGAAGAAATATTCAGCCATTATTGATTAGAGCAAGGAGAAGGTGTCCTTGAACTCAGAAGGTGTTATGTGGACGGCAGAGTTAATAGGAAGCGATGGTGCCCCTCTGAACTGTACCCATCACCAAGTTTGGGAATTAAATTTTTTAAATAATGACACCCAATGCAGAAAAATAATCTACAATATGACAAATGAAGACCTGTGGAACAGTAAATTACAGGAGATAAGAGAGTTTAGACACCAAGGCACAAATAATTTGACAGTAAAACAAGTAGAAGATCTCATTATAATATATAAGAAGTATAAACATGTATTTTCAGAAAAAACAGGAAA
The DNA here is from genome assembly GCA_034769895.1 of Magicicada septendecula. NCBI lineage: Eukaryota > Metazoa > Arthropoda > Insecta > Hemiptera > Cicadidae > Magicicada > Magicicada septendecula. The sequence continues at coordinate 1,140,859,928 of CM068367.1, forward strand.
AGTAAAAAACTATCAGTGTAGAATACAATTTAAAGAACCAGCAGAATTCCACAGAAAATCCTATCCTATACCATATTCATTGAAGGAGGCGGTTAGAGCTGAAATTAATAAAATGTTGTTAAATGATATAATTGAGCATAGCCAATCACCATATACTAGCCCAATAGTAGCAATTCAGAAGATTATAATCAACAATCCATGAAAAAATATCATGAGGAAGAAAAGGTAAAATAACATAAGTAATTATGTCCTCACACCTAATGAAGTGTTCAGAAATAATTACTTCTGAAGGGAGGCAATTTGTAACGAAACAAATGTTACAAAAGAATAGTAAATAATAGTGAAATCCGATCCAGAGAGGAAACAAGAAATAATAATTGAAAGCAAATTAAAGGAAACCTAGTTGGTTTGACTTATTTAATATTATCAAGAAACCCAGAAATAACCCAGTAGAATAGGGCAGTAAACAGACAAAAATTAAATAAATAAACCTAGTAAGCCTAAATAATCAACTTACCCTGAATAACAACCAAACTCAATAAAGAGTACCTAATCATAAATTAAAATTGTATTAACAAAATTGTATCGACATATTTTAAGGATAGAAAAAGGGACACAAACCTTACAGTTATATGAGTGACATAATATAAATAGTGACACAGACTACTGTTAAACAGTGTTAATTATTTTTGTATGAAAAGTGTTTTATTGTTATTATTAGACAGAGGGTTTAGTTTATCATACAGACAATAGTTTAGCAGTATAAATAAACTAAAACTGTCAAAAACAATTATTATTATTAAGAGTTTTGTTATATGTTATAAGATTTTATGTCACCAGTTAATTTATGTAAATATATTTATCTCAGGCAGTCAAAGTAGAAATTACAATCAACCATAACAAATTGTTCCACCACATATCATAGAAATTCAAATTAATAAGGTTTTACAGTTATAAACTGAGGCATGTTTAGTATCAAATTGTTTATAATTATCTAATTAATAATTGTATAAACATTGCATGTATCATTAGAGTATAATAATAAAATTATCTATTAAAGGTAATTTATAAAATATTAAAGTAGGTAATGGGTGTTGATCCTATAACATTTAACCTGTACATAAATGACCAATCAAAATTTAAGAAATTTGTATGAGTTCTATGACTAAAAAAGAAGAAATAACACTTAATGGTTAATTGTGATGGAAAACAGTTGAATAGTGCGTGTCTAGATGTAATTAAAAAATATAAAAATAGATAACCCGTTTGTGAAAGAAGATCTGAAAGACCATAATCGAAGATAATAATCCTTCCACTACAATTTTCATGAACAAGTAATACACACAATCAAGAAAAATCTTCAGAATAAACCAGAAAACCTTCAGAATATCGTCTAGATGTGTAAAGTATAATTTGACAATATTTTATCCAACAAGGAACAACCACTAGACAATATAACAATTTACACTAACACTAATCACTAGTAAACATTTTAAAGTGCAACCAAATTCAATATCTAAGCGAACAGTGATTACAAGGAAAACATTTATTGTACACATTAATAAACTACATTATTTTCTGAGACGGACAAATAGTCATGATGTTGACGTTACTCTAACCTACATGCTTTTACGAAGCGTATTGAATATCGTCAAAACTTGTATGTAACTTAATATATAATTTTTGTAATTTTTTAGATTATAAGTAATATATTGTTTGTAAAGGTACTCTCTATTATTTAGGAAACATGTAAAGGAACTTTTTGTAGCAGCCACAAGAATTCCCACGAAATATATTAAAATTATTTAGTTATTAAATCCTGAGATAAATATTGATTGCGACAACCGTATGTATCGAATGGAATTTTCCAATAATTTGAATTTATGTTACACAGATTAAACCATTATGTTATTAAATCATATCCATGCGTTATTATTTCAGGAACGTAATATATTATACCATTAAGATACTACGGGAATAAAGGGTCGTATTATAAATTGGCGCACCAACTAGTGAGGCTGAAATTAGGGAATATTAGGTGAAGAAATTGAAACAAGCAAATTAATTTCCTAATTTTTAGCTGGCGACTGCTATAAGTTCCAAAGAATAATAAACATGCATAAAAGGGCGTCGTCACTGAGACGGACGAAGGAGGCAGAGAAAGAAGTCAGTATGGAAGAGAAAGAAGTAACATCGGTGGAGGATGTGGAGACGTTAGCAAGAAAGGAAGATAGGGGAGACCCGAATCTTATAAAATTAATGGAATTAATGAATAGTATGAGTGAAAAAATGGACAGAAATAAGGAAGAAACGAATGACAATTTTAAGAAGCAGAAGGAAGAATTCAGTGAAAACTCAAAGAAACAAAATGAAATTTTGAGTCAAAACTTATTAAAACAAATGGAGGAAAAATTCGATAACATCAAGGAAGATCACAGACAAACAAATGAAAAAATTGATAGTATCAAGGAAGATAACAGACAAACAAATGAGAAAATGAGTGAAAATTTAATAAAACAGATGGAGGAGAGATTTGACCAAAACAGAGAAGACACTAACGAGAATTTAAAACGGATAAATGAGAAAATCGACAGTATTAAAGAAAGTACTAACGAAACCTTAAGGCAAAGTATAAGTGACAATAATAACCAAATGAAGGAAGAGTTCAGACAAATCAATGAAGAGAATTTAAGAAGAATTAATGGTAGAATTGAACAGGTCAATGATACAATTAACCAGAAGATGGACAAAATCGATGAGGAAAGGAAGCTAGAAATAGCTGACACTAATGAGAGATTGAGAAAAGTTAACGAAACCATCACACAAAATAAAGCAGTAATAAATACCAGAATAGACCAGGTCCAAGAAAATAGTCGTATTCAAATAGAAGGAATACAAAAGGAACAAGAAAATTAAGTTAATTTACAGAAACAAACCGGAGAAAGGTGTGACAATATTAACACTACGGTGAATAATTTAACTGGTCAAGTACGCCAAAATCAAGAAGAAATTGAGTTAATTAGGACCAGACCAAATAATATTACTCATGTTTCCACAAATGAAACCAGAGAAGGGATTAATTTCAAAAATTATCGTAGAAACCCCATGGAATTCCTGGCCAGAATCGAGGAACATTTTAATAAACATCGAATAACTATCTGGAGCTCGATTAGAGAGATGTTGGATGAGCATTTTAGGGAGATTACGGACAACTGGTGGACAGCAATCAGGAATGAGATAGTGGACTACGCTCAATTTAAAAAACTGTTTAAAGAAAAATATTCGTCCGAAGCGATACAAAATATTATAAGGGACAACATTTGTCAGGGAAGATATGATGGAAATAGAGGTACATCTCCAACTACTTACTTCTGGGGAAAGGTGTGTTTGGCGAGACACCTAGAGCCAAGAATACCAGAAGAATCCCTAGTAACTAAAATGGCATACCATTATGACACAGGAATTGCCAGAGCACGCCTGGGAAGCCAGATTAAAACGGTCCACGCAATGGCTGACTTATTAGAAAATTATGAACACGAGGGTTACTACAAAAGAAGCAGACAACGAACTGATCAGTGCGGTTTAAAAAATAATAACCATGGTATGAATCATAATCAATATAATAACATGAATAACCGGAATAGTTATGTGAACGATCGTAATTACAACCAAAATTTTACCCCAAATAATAACCAACAAGCAAACTCCAATCGAAACCCAATTAACAATAATAATAACAACAGGCCCAATCAAAATTACCATCCAGGTAATAGAAATAATAATAATTATAATAACTACCGAACAAACCAAAATTATAATAATTTTAGGAGTAACTCAGGAGTTAATAACAATAATAATCAGGGTAATTATAATAATAATCGTCCGTACCGACCCCGAATAAATTATATCAGTGCCGAAGAAGGGGATTACTGGAGATACCATCAACCTCGGAGGAACTTTTTTAATAACAGTTATGATCAAAGAGGAAATCCCAGAGGGATGAGTCACCATTATAACCGAGTAAGAAGTAGAAGCCAGGAGGACTTCCGAGAATCAAGGGGAAGTGAACAATTAGACAACCGAGAGGTTGAACAACCAGGAACCAGCACACCATTCCAGGCAAATCAACAGTCATGCCCTGAAAATAATCATGATAGCCTTAATTTAAACGGAGTGAGGCAGTAATAAACCCTCGCGACCCCTTACTGCTACTAACTACTGGGTACAATAACCACCAAATTCAAAAACATAGTAATAACAAATTGCTACCAACTAATTATGAAAAAACTAATAATGGAAAATAAAAGAATTTTGAAGTACAATAACCACCAAATTCAAAAACATAGTAATAACAAATTACTACCAACTAATTATGAAAAACTAATTATGGAAAATAAAAGAATTTTGAGGTACAAAAACCACCAAATTCAAAAACATAGTAATAACAAATTACTACCAACTAATTATGAAAGGCTAATTATGGAAAATAAAAGAATTTTGAGGTACAAAAACCACCAAATTCAAAAACATAGTAATAACAAATTACTACCAACTAATTATGAAAAACTAATTATGGAAAATAAAAGAATTTTGAAGTATAACAACAACCAAAGTTTAAGAACGGATAATCAAAATCTTACTATTATTTACAATTATTATTTGAAAAATCTTCGAGAAGAACTGTTGGAGGAAACGGTGACAAGTAGAATCAACCAGCAAAATGAAATTTTATACATAACCGCTCAAATTGAAGGAATTCCTACACGAATAATGATAGATACTGGTGCAAATGTATCACTTATTAACGACGCTGAACTGGAGAGAATACAGAAACAAAGTAAAAATATAATACCTACCTTACCTGTCAATAATGTTATTTTAATAGGTGCCACTGGGCGTCAAAATAAAACAGTGAGAAAACAAGTGTCATTGGAAATAGAAAGCAAAGGTGTTACAATTAATATTATATGTCTGGTGGCAATCGGCCTATCATTCGAATTATTAATCGGATGCGATATGCTGAAGAAATATTCAGCCATTATTGATTAGAGCAAGGAGAAGGTGTCCTTGAACTCAGAAGGTGTTATGTGGACGGCAGAGTTAATAGGAAGCGATGGTGCCCCTCTGAACTGTACCCATCACCAAGTTTGGGAATTAAATTTTTTAAATAATGACACCCAATGCAGAAAAATAATCTATAATATGACAAATGAAGACCTGTGGAACAGTAAATTACAGGAGATAAGAGAGTTTAGACACCAAGGCACAAATAATTTGACAGTAAAACAAGTAGAAGATCTCATTATAATATATAAGAAGTATAAACATGTATTTTCAGAAAAAACAGGAAAAGTAAAAAACTATCAGTGTAGAATACAATTTAAAGAACCAGCAGAATTCCACAGAAAATCCTATCCTATACCATATTCATTGAAGGAGGCGGTTAGAGCTGAAATTAATAAAATGTTGTTAAATGATATAATTGAGCATAGCCAATCACCATATACTAGCCCAATAGTAGCAATTCAGAAGATTATAATCAACAATCCATGAAAAAATATCATGAGGAAGAAAAGGTAAAATAACATAAGTAATTATGTCCTCACACCTAATGAAGTGTTCAGAAATAATTACTTCTGAAGGGAGGCAATTTGTAACGAAACAAATGTTACAAAAGAATAGTAAATAATAGTGAAATCCGATCCAGAGAGGAAACAAGAAATAATAATTTTAAATAAAAAAGATTTTATGTCACCAGTTAATTTATGTAAATATATTTATCTCAGGCAGTCAAAGTAGAAATTACAATCAACCATAACAAATTGTTCCACCACATATCATAGAAATTCAAATTAATAAGGTTTTACAGTTATAAACTGAGGCATGTTTAGTATCAAATTGTTTATAATTATCTAATTAATAATTGTATAAACATTGCATGTATCATTAGAGTATAATAATAAAATTATCTATTAAAGGTAATTTATAAAATATTAAAGTAGGTAATGGGTGTTGATCCTATAACATTTAACCTGTACATAAATGACCAATCAAAATTTAAGAAATTTGTATGAGTTCTATGACTAAAAAAGAAGAAATAACACTTAATGGTTAATTGTGATGGAAAACAGTTGAATAGTGCGTGTCTAGATGTAATTAAAAAATATAAAAATAGATAACCCGTTTGTGAAAGAAGATCTGAAAGACCATAATCGAAGATAATAATCCTTCCACTACAATTTTCATGAACAAGTAATACACACAATCAAGAAAAATCTTCAGAATAAACCAGAAAACCTTCAGAATATCGTCTAGATGTGTAAAGTATAATTTGACAATATTTTATCCAACAAGGAACAACCACTAGACAATATAACAATTTACACTAACACTAATCACTAGTAAACATTTTAAAGTGCAACCAAATTCAATATCTAAGCGAACAGTGATTACAAGGAAAACATTTATTGTACACATTAATAAACTACATTATTTTCTGAGACGGACAAATAGTCATGATGTTGACGTTACTCTAACCTACATGCTTTTACGAAGCGTATTGAATATCGTCAAAACTTGTATGTAACTTAATATATAATTTTTGTAATTTTTTAGATTATAAGTAATATATTGTTTGTAAAGGTACTCTCTATTATTTAGGAAACATGTAAAGGAACTTTTTGTAGCAGCCACAAGAATTCCCACGAAATATATTAAAATTATTTAGTTATTAAATCCTGAGATAAATATTGATTGCGACAACCGTATGTATCGAATGGAATTTTCCAATAATTTGAATTTATGTTACACAGATTAAACCATTATGTTATTAAATCATATCCATGCGTTATTATTTCAGGAACGTAATATATTATACCATTAAGATACTACGGGAATAAAGGGTCGTATTATAAATTGGCGCACCAACTAGTGAGGCTGAAATTAGGGAATATTAGGTGAAGAAATTGAAACAAGCAAATTAATTTCCTAATTTTTAGCTGGCGACTGCTATAAGTTCCAAAGAATAATAAACATGCATAAAAGGGCGTCGTCACTGAGACGGACGAAGGAGGCAGAGAAAGAAGTCAGTATGGAAGAGAAAGAAGTAACATCGGTGGAGGATGTGGAGACGTTAGCAAGAAAGGAAGATAGGGGAGACCCGAATCTTATAAAATTAATGGAATTAATGAATAGTATGAGTGAAAAAATGGACAGAAATAAGGAAGAAACGAATGACAATTTTAAGAAGCAGAAGGAAGAATTCAGTGAAAACTCAAAGAAACAAAATGAAATTTTGAGTCAAAACTTATTAAAACAAATGGAGGAAAAATTCGATAACATCAAGGAAGATCACAGACAAACAAATGAAAAAATTGATAGTATCAAGGAAGATAACAGACAAACAAATGAGAAAATGAGTGAAAATTTAATAAAACAGATGGAGGAGAGATTTGACCAAAACAGAGAAGACACTAACGAGAATTTAAAACGGATAAATGAGAAAATCGACAGTATTAAAGAAAGTACTAACGAAACCTTAAGGCAAACTATAAGTGACAATAATAACCAAATGAAGGAAGAGTTCAGACAAATCAATGAAGAGAATTTAAGAAGAATTAATGGTAGAATTGAACAGGTCAATGATACAATTAACCAGAAGATGGACAAAATCGATGAGGAAAGGAAGCTAGAAATAGCTGACACTAATGAGAGATTGAGAAAAGTTAACGAAACCATCACACAAAATAAAGCAGTAATAAATACCAGAATAGACCAGGTCCAAGAAAATAGTCGTATTCAAATAGAAGGAATACAAAAGGAACAAGAAAATTAAGTTAATTTACAGAAACAAACCGGAGAAAGGTGTGACAATATTAACACTACGGTGAATAATTTAACTGGTCAAGTACGCCAAAATCAAGAAGAAATTGAGTTAATTAGGACCAGACCAAATAATATTACTCATGTTTCCACAAATGAAACCAGAGAAGGGATTAATTTCAAAAATTATCGTAGAAACCCCATGGAATTCCTGGCCAGAATCGAGGAACATTTTAATAAACATCGAATAACTATCTGGAGCTCGATTAGAGAGATGTTGGATGAGCATTTTAGGGAGATTACGGACAACTGGTGGACAGCAATCAGGAATGAGATAGTGGACTACGCTCAATTTAAAAAACTGTTTAAAGAAAAATATTCGTCCGAAGCGATACAAAATATTATAAGGGACAACATTTGTCAGGGAAGATATGATGGAAATAGAGGTACATCTCCAACTACTTACTTCTGGGGAAAGGTGTGTTTGGCGAGACACCTAGAGCCAAGAATACCAGAAGAATCCCTAGTAACTAAAATGGCATACCATTATGACACAGGAATTGCCAGAGCACGCCTGGGAAGCCAGATTAAAACGGTCCACGCAATGGCTGACTTATTAGAAAATTATGAACACGAGGGTTACTACAAAAGAAGCAGACAACGAACTGATCAGTGCTGTTTAAAAAATAATAACCATGGTATGAATCATAATCAATATAATAACATGAATAACCGGAATAGTTATGTGAACGATCGTAATTACAACCAAAATTTTACCCCAAATAATAACCAACAAGCAAACTCCAATCGAAACCCAATTAACAATAATAATAACAACAGGCCCAATCAAAATTACCATCCAGGTAATAGAAATAATAATAATTATAATAACTACCGAACAAACCAAAATTATAATAATTTTAGGAGTAACTCATGAGTTAATAACAATAATAATCAGGGTAATTATAATAATAATCGTCCGTACCGACCCCGAATAAATTATATCAGTGCCGAAGAAGGGGATTACTGGAGATACCATCAACCTCGGAGGAACTTTTTTAATAACAGTTATGATCAAAGAGGAAATCCCAGAGGGATGAGTCACCATTATAACCGAGTAAGAAGTAGAAGCCAGGAGGACTTCCGAGAATCAAGGGGAAGTGAACAATTAGACAACCGAGAGGTGAACAACCAGGAACCAGCACACCATTCCAGGCAAATCAACAGTCATGCCCGGAAAATAATCATGATAGCCTTAATTTAAACGGAGTGAGGCAGTAATAAACCCTCGCGACCCCTTACTGCTACTAACTACTGGGTGCAATAACCACCAAATTCAAAAACATAGTAATAACAAATTGCTACCAACTAATTATGAAAAAACTAATAATGGAAAATAAAAGAATTTTGAAGTACAATAACCACCAAATTCAAAAACATAGTAATAACAAATTACTACCAACTAATTATGAAAAACTAATTATGGAAAATAAAAGAATTTTGAGGTACAAAAACCACCAAATTCAAAAACATAGTAATAACAAATTACTACCAACTAATTATGAAAAGCTAATTATGGAAAATAAAAGAATTTTGAGGTACAAAAACCACCAAATTCAAAAACATAGTAATAACAAATTACTACCAACTAATTATGAAAAACTAATTATGGAAAATAAAAGAATTTTGAAGTATAACAACAACCAAAGTTTAAGAACGGATAATCAAAATCTTACTATTATTTACAATTATTATTTGAAAAATCTTCGAGAAGAACTGTTGGAGGAAACGGTTACAAGTAGAATCAACCAGCAAAATGTAATTTTATACATAACCGCTCAAATTGAAGGAATTCCTACACGAATAATGATAGATACTGGTGCAAATGTATCACTTATTAACGACGCTGAACTGGAGAGAATACAGAAACAAAGTAAAAATATAATACCTACCTTACCTGTCAATAATGTTATTTTAATAGGTGCCACTGGGCGTCAAAATAAAACAGTGAGAAAACAAGTGTCATTGGAAATAGAAAGCAAAGGTGTTACAATTAATATTATATGTCTGGTGGCAATCGGCCTATCATTCGAATTATTAATCGGATGCGATATGCTGAAGAAATATTCAGCCATTATTGATTAGAGCAAGGAGAAGGTGTCCTTGAACTCAGAAGGTGTTATGTGGACGGCAGAGTTAATAGGAAGCGATGGTGCCCCTCTGAACTGTACCCATCACCAAGTTTGGGAATTAAATTTTTTAAATAATGACACCCAATGCAGAAAAATAATCTATAATATGACAAATGAAGACCTGTGGAACAGTAAATTACAGGAGATAAGAGAGTTTAGACACCAAGGCACAAATAATTTGACAGTAAAACAAGTAGAAGATCTCATTATAATATATAAGAAGTATAAACATGTATTTTCAGAAAAAACAGGAAAAGTAAAAAACTATCAGTGTAGAATACAATTTAAAGAACCAGCAGAATTCCACAGAAAATCCTATCCTATACCATATTCATTGAAGGAGGCGGTTAGAGCTGAAATTAATAAAATGTTGTTAAATGATATAATTGAGCATAGCCAATCACCATATACTAGCCCAATAGTAGCAATTCAGAAGATTATAATCAACAATCCATGAAAAAATATCATGAGGAAGAAAAGGTAAAATAACATAAGTAATTATGTCCTCACACCTAATGAAGTGTTCAGAAATAATTACTTCTGAAGGGAGGCAATTTGTAACGAAACAAATGTTACAAAAGAATAGTAAATAATAGTGAAATCCGATCCAGAGAGGAAACAAGAAATAATAATTGAAAGCAAATTAAAGGAAACCTAGTTGGTTTGACTTATTTAATATTATCAAGAAACCCAGAAATAACCCAGTAGAATAGGGCAGTAAACAGACAAAAATTAAATAAATAAACCTAGTAAGCCTAAATAATCAACTTACCCTGAATAACAACCAAACTCAATAAAGAGTACCTAATCATAAATTAAAATTGTATTAACAAAATTGTATCGACATATTTTAAGGATAGAAAAAGGGACACAAACCTTACAGTTATATGAGTGACATAATATAAATAGTGACACAGACTACTGTTAAACAGTGTTAATTATTTTTGTATGAAAAGTGTTTTATTGTTATTATTAGACAGAGGGTTTAGTTTATCATACAGACAATAGTTTAGCAGTATAAATAAACTAAAACTGTCAAAAACAATTATTATTATTAAGAGTTTTGTTATATGTTATAAGATTTTATGTCACCAGTTAATTTATGTAAATATATTTATCTCAGGCAGTCAAAGTAGAAATTACAATCAACCATAACAAATTGTTCCACCACATATCATAGAAATTCAAATTAATAAGGTTTTACAGTTATAAACTGAGGCATGTTTAGTATCAAATTGTTTATAATTATCTAATTAATAATTGTATAAACATTGCATGTATCATTAGAGTATAATAATAAAATTATCTATTAAAGGTAATTTATAAAATATTAAAGTAGGTAATGGGTGTTGATCCTATAACATTTAACCTGTACATAAATGACCAATCAAAATTTAAGAAATTTGTATGAGTTCTATGACTAAAAAAGAAGAAATAACACTTAATGGTTAATTGTGATGGAAAACAGTTGAATAGTGCGTGTCTAGATGTAATTAAAAAATATAAAAATAGATAACCCGTTTGTGAAAGAAGATCTGAAAGACCATAATCGAAGATAATAATCCTTCCACTACAATTTTCATGAACAAGTAATACACACAATCAAGAAAAATCTTCAGAATAAACCAGAAAACCTTCAGAATATCGTCTAGATGTGTAAAGTATAATTTGACAATATTTTATCCAACAAGGAACAACCACTAGACAATATAACAATTTACACTAACACTAATCACTAGTAAACATTTTAAAGTGCAACCAAATTCAATATCTAAGCGAACAGTGATTACAAGGAAAACATTTATTGTACACATTAATAAACTACATTATTTTCTGAGACGGACAAATAGTCATGATGTTGACGTTACTCTAACCTACATGCTTTTACGAAGCGTATTGAATATCGTCAAAACTTGTATGTAACTTAATATATAATTTTTGTAATTTTTTAGATTATAAGTAATATATTGTTTGTAAAGGTACTCTCTATTATTTAGGAAACATGTAAAGGAACTTTTTGTAGCAGCCACAAGAATTCCCACGAAATATATTAAAATTATTTAGTTATTAAATCCTGAGATAAATATTGATTGCGACAACCGTATGTATCGAATGGAATTTTCCAATAATTTGAATTTATGTTACACAGATTAAACCATTATGTTATTAAATCATATCCATGCGTTATTATTTCAGGAACGTAATATATTATACCATTAAGATACTACGGGAATAAAGGGTCGTATTATAAATTGGCGCACCAACTAGTGAGGCTGAAATTAGGGAATATTAGGTGAAGAAATTGAAACAAGCAAATTAATTTCCTAATTTTTAGCTGGCGACTGCTATAAGTTCCAAAGAATAATAAACATGCATAAAAGGGCGTCGTCACTGAGACGGACGAAGGAGGCAGAGAAAGAAGTCAGTATGGAAGAGAAAGAAGTAACATCGGTGGAGGATGTGGAGACGTTAGCAAGAAAGGAAGATAGGGGAGACCCGAATCTTATAAAATTAATGGAATTAATGAATAGTATGAGTGAAAAAATGGACAGAAATAAGGAAGAAACGAATGACAATTTTAAGAAGCAGAAGGAAGAATTCAGTGAAAACTCAAAGAAACAAAATGAAATTTTGAGTCAAAACTTATTAAAACAAATGGAGGAAAAATTCGATAACATCAAGGAAGATCACAGACAAACAAATGAAAAAATTGATAGTATCAAGGAAGATAACAGACAAACAAATGAGAAAATGAGTGAAAATTTAATAAAACAGATGGAGGAGAGATTTGACCAAAACAGAGAAGACACTAACGAGAATTTAAAACAGATAAATGAGAAAATCGACAGTATTAAAGAAAGTACTAACGAAACCTTAAGGCAAACTATAAGTGACAATAATAACCAAATGAAGGAAGAGTTCAGACAAATCAATGAAGAGAATTTAAGAAGAATTAATGGTAGAATTGAACAGGTCAATGATACAATTAACCAGAAGATGGACAAAATCGATGAGGAAAGGTAGCTAGAAATAGCTGACACTAATGAGAGATTGAGAAAAGTTAACGAAACCATCACACAAAATAAAGCAGTAATAAATACCAGAATAGACCAGGTCCAAGAAAATAGTCGTATTCAAATAGAAGGAATACAAAAGGAACAAGAAAATTAAGTTAATTTACAGAAACAAACCGGAGAAAGGTGTGACAATATTAACACTACGGTGAATAATTTAACTGGTCAAGTACGCCAAAATCAAGAAGAAATTGAGTTAATTAGGACCAGACCAAATAATATTACTCATGTTTCCACAAATGAAACCAGAGAAGGGATTAATTTCAAAAATTATCGTAGAAACCCCATGGAATTCCTGGCCAGAATCGAGGAACATTTTAATAAACATCGAATAACTATCTGGAGCTCGATTAGAGAGATGTTGGATGAGCATTTTAGGGAGATTACGGACAACTGGTGGACAGAAATCAGGAATGAGATAGTGGACTACGCTCAATTTAAAAAACTGTTTAAAGAAAAATATTCGTCCGAAGCGATACAAAATATTATAAGGGACAACATTTGTCAGGGAAGATATGATGGAAATAGAGGTACATCTCCAACTACTTACTTCTGGGGAAAGGTGTGTTTGGCGAGACACCTAGAGCCAAGAATACCAGAAGAATCCCTAGTAACTAAAATGGCATACCATTATGACACAGGAATTGCCAGAGCACGCCTGGGAAGCCAGATTAAAACGGTCCACGCAATGACTGACTTATTAGAAAATTATGAACACGAGGGTTACTACAAAAGAAGCAGACAACGAACTGATCAGTGCGGTTTAAAAAATAATAACCATGGTATGAATCATAATCAATATAATAACATGAATAACCGGAATAGTTATGTGAACGATCGTAATTACAACCAAAATTTTACCCCAAATAATAACCAACAAGCAAACTCCAATCGAAACCCAATTAACAATAATAATAACAACAGGCCCAATCAAAATTACCATCCAGGTAATAGAAATAATAATAATTATAATAACTACCGAACAAACCAAAATTATAATAATTTTAGGAGTAACTCAGGAGTTAATAACAATAATAATCAGGGTAATTATAATAATAATCGTCCGTACCGACCCCGAATAAATTATATCAGTGCCGAAGAAGGGGATTACTGGAGATACCATCAACCTCGGAGGAACTTTTTTAATAACAGTTATGATCAAAGAGGAAATCCCAGAGGGATGAGTCACCATTATAACCGAGTAAGAAGTAGAAGCCAGGAGGACTTCCGAGAATCAAGGGGAAGTGAACAATTAGACAACCGAGAGGTGAACAACCAGGAACCAGCACACCATTCCAGGCAAATCAACAGTCATGCCCGGAAAATAATCATGATAGCCTTAATTTAAACGGAGTGAGGCAGTAATAAACCCTCGCGACCCCTTACTGCTACTAACTACTGGGTGCAATAACCACCAAATTCAAAAACATAGTAATAACAAATTGCTACCAACTAATTATGAAAAAACTAATAATGGAAAATAAAAGAATTTTGAAGTACAATAACCACCAAATTCAAAAACATAGTAATAACAAATTACTACCAACTAATTATGAAAAACTAATTATGGAAAATAAAAGAATTTTGAGGTACAAAAACCACCAAATTCAAAAACATAGTAATAACAAATTACTACCAACTAATTATGAAAAGCTAATTATGGAAAATAAAAGAATTTTGAGGTACAAAAACCACCAAATTCAAAAACATAGTAATAACAAATTACTACCAACTAATTATGAAAAACTAATTATGGAAAATAAAAGAATTTTGAAGTATAACAACAACCAAAGTTTAAGAACGGATAATCAAAATCTTACTATTATTTACAATTATTATTTGAAAAATCTTCGAGAAGAACTGTTGGAGGAAACGGTGACAAGTAGAATCAACCAGCAAAATGAAATTTTATACATAACCACTCAAATTGAAGGAATTCCTACACGAATAATGATAGATACTGGTGCAAATGTATCACTTATTAACGACGCTGAACTGGAGAGAATACAGAAACAAAGTAAAAATATAATACCTACCTTACCTGTCAATAATGTTATTTTAATAGGTGCCACTGGGCGTCAAAATAAAACAGTGAGAAAACAAGTGTCATTGGAAATAGAAAGCAAAGGTGTTACAATTAATATTATATGTCTGGTGGCAATCGGCCTATCATTCGAATTATTAATCGGATGCGATATGCTGAAGAAATATTCAGCCATTATTGATTAGAGCAAGGAGAAGGTGTCCTTGAACTCAGAAGGTGTTATGTGGACGGCAGAGTTAATAGGAAGCGATGGTGCCCCTCTGAACTGTACCCATCACCAAGTTTGGGAATTAAATTTTTTAAATAATGACACCCAATGCAGAAAAATAATCTATAATATGACAAATGAAGACCTGTGGAACAGTAAATTACAGGAGATAAGAGAGTTTAGACACCAAGGCACAAATAATTTGACAGTAAAACAAGTAGAAGATCTCATTATAATATATAAGAAGTATAAACATGTATTTTCAGAAAAAACAGGAAAAGTAAAAAACTATCAGTGTAGAATACAATTTAAAGAACCAGCAGAATTCCACAGAAAATCCTATCCTATACCATATTCATTGAAGGAGGCGGTTAGAGCTGAAATTAATAAAATGTTGTTAAATGATATAATTGAGCATAGCCAATCACCATATACTAGCCCAATAGTAGCAATTCAGAAGATTATAATCAACAATCCATGAAAAAATATCATGAGGAAGAAAAGGTAAAATAACATAAGTAATTATGTCCTCACACCTAATGAAGTGTTCAGAAATAATTACTTCTGAAGGGAGGCAATTTGTAACGAAACAAATGTTACAAAAGAATAGTAAATAATAGTGAAATCCGATCCAGAGAGGAAACAAGAAATAATAATTGAAAGCAAATTAAAGGAAACCTAGTTGGTTTGACTTATTTAATATTATCAAGAAACCCAGAAATAACCCAGTAGAATAGGGCAGTAAACAGACAAAAATTAAATAAATAAACCTAGTAAGCCTAAATAATCAACTTACCCTGAATAACAACCAAACTCAATAAAGAGTACCTAATCATAAATTAAAATTGTATTAACAAAATTGTATCGACATATTTTAAGGATAGAAAAAGGGACACAAACCTTACAGTTATATGAGTGACATAATATAAATAGTGACACAGACTACTGTTAAACAGTGTTAATTATTTTTGTATGAAAAGTGTTTTATTGTTATTATTAGACAGAGGGTTTAGTTTATCATACAGACAATAGTTTAGCAGTATAAATAAACTAAAACTGTCAAAAACAATTATTATTATTAAGAGTTTTGTTATATGTTATAAGATTTTATGTCACCAGTTAATTTATGTAAATATATTTATCTCAGGCAGTCAAAGTAGAAATTACAATCAACCATAACAAATTGTTCCACCACATATCATAGAAATTCAAATTAATAAGGTTTTACAGTTATAAACTGAGGCATGTTTAGTATCAAATTGTTTATAATTATCTAATTAATAATTGTATAAACATTGCATGTATCATTAGAGTATAATAATAAAATTATCTATTAAAGGTAATTTATAAAATATTAAAGTAGGTAATGGGTGTTGATCCTATAACATTTAACCTGTACATAAATGACCAATCAAAATTTAAGAAATTTGTATGAGTTCTATGACTAAAAAAGAAGAAATAACACTTAATGGTTAATTGTGATGGAAAACAGTTGAATAGTGCGTGTCTAGATGTAATTAAAAAATATAAAAATAGATAACCCGTTTGTGAAAGAAGATCTGAAAGACCATAATCGAAGATAATAATCCTTCCACTACAATTTTCATGAACAAGTAATACACACAATCAAGAAAAATCTTCAGAATAAACCAGAAAACCTTCAGAATATCGTCTAGATGTGTAAAGTATAATTTGACAATATTTTATCCAACAAGGAACAACCACTAGACAATATAACAATTTACACTAACACTAATCACTAGTAAACATTTTAAAGTGCAACCAAATTCAATATCTAAGCGAACAGTGATTACAAGGAAAACATTTATTGTACACATTAATAAACTACATTATTTTCTGAGACGGACAAATAGTCATGATGTTGACGTTACTCTAACCTACATGCTTTTACGAAGCGTATTGAATATCGTCAAAACTTGTATGTAACTTAATATATAATTTTTGTAATTTTTTAGATTATAAGTAATATATTGTTTGTAAAGGTACTCTCTATTATTTAGGAAACATGTAAAGGAACTTTTTGTAGCAGCCACAAGAATTCCCACGAAATATATTAAAATTATTTAGTTATTAAATCCTGAGATAAATATTGATTGCGACAACCGTATGTATCGAATGGAATTTTCCAATAATTTGAATTTATGTTACACAGATTAAACCATTATGTTATTAAATCATATCCAAGCGTTATTATTTCAGGAACGTAATATATTATACCATTAAGATACTACGGGAATAAAGGGTCGTATTATAAATTGGCGCACCAACTAGTGAGGCTGAAATTAGGGAATATTAGGTGAAGAAATTGAAACAAGCAAATTAATTTCCTAATTTTTAGCTGGCGACTGCTATAAGTTCCAAAGAATAATAAACATGCATAAAAGGGCGTCGTCACTGAGACGGACGAAGGAGGCAGAGAAAGAAGTCAGTATGGAAGAGAAAGAAGTAACATCGGTGGAGGATGTGGAGACGTTAGCAAGAAAGGAAGATAGGGGAGACCCGAATCTTATAAAATTAATGGAATTAATGAATAGTATGAGTGAAAAAATGGACAGAAATAAGGAAGAAACGAATGACAATTTTAAGAAGCAGAAGGAAGAATTCAGTGAAAACTCAAAGAAACAAAATGAAATTTTGAGTCAAAACTTATTAAAACAAATGGAGGAAAAATTCGATAACATCAAGGAAGATCACAGACAAACAAATGAAAAAATTGATAGTATCAAGGAAGATAACAGACAAACAAATGAGAAAATGAGTGAAAATTTAATAAAACAGATGGAGGAGAGATTTGACCAAAACAGAGAAGACACTAACGAGAATTTAAAATGGATAAATGAGAAAATCGACAGTATTAAAGAAAGTACTAACGAAACCTTAAGGCAAACTATAAGTGACAATAATAACCAAATGAAGGAAGAGTTCAGACAAATCAATGAAGAGAATTTAAGAAGAATTAATGGTAGAATTGAACAGGTCAATGATACAATTAACCAGAAGATGGACAAAATCGATGAGGAAAGGAAGCTAGAAATAGCTGACACTAATGAGAGATTGAGAAAAGTTAACGAAACCATCACACAAAATAAAGCAGTAATAAATACCAGAATAGACCAGGTCCAAGAAAATAGTCGTATTCAAATAGAAGGAATACAAAAGGAACAAGAAAATTAAGTTAATTTACAGAAACAAACCGGAGAAAGGTGTGACAATATTAACACTACGGTGAATAATTTAACTGGTCAAGTACGCCAAAATCAAGAAGAAATTGAGTTAATTAGGACCAGACCAAATAATATTACTCATGTTTCCACAAATGAAACCAGAGAAGGGATTAATTTCAAAAATTATCGTAGAAACCCCATGGAATTCCTGGCCAGAATCGAGGAACATTTTAATAAACATCGAATAACTATCTGGAGCTCGATTAGAGAGATGTTGGATGAGCATTTTAGGGAGATTACGGACAACTGGTGGACAGCAATCAGGAATGAGATAGTGGACTACGCTCAATTTAAAAAACTGTTTAAAGAAAAATATTCGTCCGAAGCGATACAAAATATTATAAGGGACAACATTTGTCAGGGAAGATATGATGGAAATAGAGGTACATCTCCAACTACTTACTTCTGGGGAAAGGTGTGTTTGGCGAGACACCTAGAGCCAAGAATACCAGAAGAATCCCTAGTAACTAAAATGGCATACCATTATGACACAGGAATTGCCAGAGCACGCCTGGGAAGCCAGATTAAAACGGTCCACGCAATGGCTGACTTATTAGAAAATTATGAACACGAGGGTTACTACAAAAGAAGCAGACAACGAACTGATCAGTGCGGTTTAAAAAATAATAACCATGGTATGAATCATAATCAATATAATAACATGAATAACCGGAATAGTTATGTGAACGATCGTAATTACAACCAAAATTTTACCCCAAATAATAACCAACAAGCAAACTCCAATCGAAACCCAATTAACAATAATAATAACAACAGGCCCAATCAAAATTACCATCCAGGTAATAGAAATAATAATAATTATAATAACTACCGAACAAACCAAAATTATAATAATTTTAGGAGTAACTCAGGAGTTAATAACAATAATAATCAGGGTAATTATAATAATAATCGTCCGTACCGACCCCGAATAAATTATATCAGTGCCGAAGAAGGGGATTACTGGAGATACCATCAACCTCGGAGGAACTTTTTTAATAACAGTTATGATCAAAGAGGAAATCCCAGAGGGATGAGTCACCATTATAACCGAGTAAGAAGTAGAAGCCAGGAGGACTTCCGAGAATCAAGGGGAAGTGAACAATTAGACAACCGAGAGGTTGAACAACCAGGAACCAGCACACCATTCCAGGCAAATCAACAGTCATGCCCGGAAAATAATCATGATAGCCTTAATTTAAACGGAGTGAGGCAGTAATAAACCCTCGCGACCCCTTACTGCTACTAACTACTGGGTACAATAACCACCAAATTCAAAAACATAGTAATAACAAATTGCTACCAACTAATTATGAAAAAACTAATAATGGAAAATAAAAGAATTTTGAAGTACAATAACCACCAATTCAAAAACATAGTAATAACAAATTACTACCAACTAATTATGAAAAACTAATTATGGAAAATAAAAGAATTTTGAGGTACAAAAACCACCAAATTCAAAAACATAGTAATAACAAATTACTACCAACTAATTATGAAAAGCTAATTATGGAAAATAAAAGAATTTTGAGGTACAAAAACCACCAAATTCAAAAACATAGTAATAACAAATTACTACCAACTAATTATGGAAAATAAAGAATTTTGAAGTATAACAACAACCAAAGTTTAAGAACGGATAATCAAAATCTTACTATTATTTACAATTATTATTTGAAAAATCTTCGAGAAGAACTGTTGGAGGAAACGGTGACAAGTAGAATCAACCAGCAAAATGAAATTTTATACATAACCGCTCAAATTGAAGGAATTCCTACACGAATAATGATAGATACTGGTGCAAATGTATCACTTATTAACGACGCTGAACTGGAGAGAATACAGAAACAAAGTAAAAATATAATACCTACCTTACCTGTCAATAATGTTATTTTAATAGGTGCCACTGGGCGTCAAAATAAAACAGTGAGAAAACAAGTGTCATTGGAAATAGAAAGCAAAGGTGTTACAATTAATATTATATGTCTGGTGGCAATCGGCCTATCATTCGAATTATTAATCGGATGCGATATGCTGAAGAAATATTCAGCCATTATTGATTAGAGCAAGGAGAAGGTGTCCTTGAACTCAGAAGGTGTTATGTGGACGGCAGAGTTAATAGGAAGCGATGGTGCCCCTCTGAACTGTACCCATCACCAAGTTTGGGAATTAAATTTTTTAAATAATGACACCCAATGCAGAAAAATAATCTATAATATGACAAATGAAGACCTGTGGAACAGTAAATTACAGGAGATAAGAGAGTTTAGACACCAAGGCACAAATAATTTGACAGTAAAACAAGTAGAAGATCTCATTATAATATATAAGAAGTATAAACATGTATTTTCAGAAAAAACAGGAAAAGTAAAAAACTATCAGTGTAGAATACAATTTAAAGAACCAGCAGAATTCCACAGAAAATCCTATCCTATACCATATTCATTGAAGGAGGCGGTTAGAGCTGAAATTAATAAAATGTTGTTAAATGATATAATTGAGCATAGCCAATCACCATATACTAGCCCAATAGTAGCAATTCAGAAGATTATAATCAACAATCCATGAAAAAATATCATGAGGAAGAAAAGGTAAAATAACATAAGTAATTATGTCCTCACACCTAATGAAGTGTTCAGAAATAATTACTTCTGAAGGGAGGCAATTTGTAACGAAACAAATGTTACAAAAGAATAGTAAATAATAGTGAAATCCGATCCAGAGAGGAAACAAGAAATAATAATTGAAAGCAAATTAAAGGAAACCTAGTTGGTTTGACTTATTTAATATTATCAAGAAACCCAGAAATAACCCAGTAGAATAGGGCAGTAAACAGACAAAAATTAAATAAATAAACCTAGTAAGCCTAAATAATCAACTTACCCTGAATAACAACCAAACTCAATAAAGAGTACCTAATCATAAATTAAAATTGTATTAACAAAATTGTATCGACATATTTTAAGGATAGAAAAAGGGACACAAAGCTTACAGTTATATGAGTGACATAATATAAATAGTGACACAGACTACTGTTAAACAGTGTTAATTATTTTTGTATGAAAAGTGTTTTATTGTTATTATTAGACAGAGGGTTTAGTTTATCATACAGACAATAGTTTAGCAGTATAAATAAACTAAAACTGTCAAAAACAATTATTATTATTAAGAGTTTTGTTATATGTTATAAGATTTTATGTCACCAGTTAATTTATGTAAATATATTTATCTCAGGCAGTCAAAGTAGAAATTACAATCAACCATAACAAATTGTTCCACCACATATCATAGAAATTCAAATTAATAAGGTTTTACAGTTATAAACTGAGGCATGTTTAGTATCAAATTGTTTATAATTATCTAATTAATAATTGTATAAACATTGCATGTATCATTAGAGTATAATAATAAAATTATCTATTAAAGGTAATTTATAAAATATTAAAGTAGGTAATGGGTGTTGATCCTATAACATTTAACCTGTACATAAATGACCAATCAAAATTTAAGAAATTTGTATGAGTTCTATGACTAAAAAAGAAGAAATAACACTTAATGGTTAATTGTGATGGAAAACAGTTGAATAGTGCGTGTCTAGATGTAATTAAAAAACATAAAAATAGATAACCCGTTTGTGAAAGAAGATCTGAAAGACCATAATCGAAGATAATAATCCTTCCACTACAATTTTCATGAACAAGTAATACACACAATCAAGAAAAATCTTCAGAATAAACCAGAAAACCTTCAGAATATCGTCTAGATGTGTAAAGTATAATTTGACAATATTTTATCCAACAAGGAACAACCACTAGACAATATAACAATTTACACTAACACTAATCACTAGTAAACATTTTAAAGTGCAACCAAATTCAATATCTAAGCGAACAGTGATTACAAGGAAAACATTTATTGTACACATTAATAAACTACATTATTTTCTGAGACGGACAAATAGTCATGATGTTGACGTTACTCTAACCTACATGCTTTTACGAAGCGTATTGAATATCGTCAAAACTTGTATGTAACTTAATATATAATTTTTGTAATTTTTTAGATTATAAGTAATATATTGTTTGTAAAGGTACTCTCTATTATTTAGGAAACATGTAAAGGAACTTTTTGTAGCAGCCACAAGAATTCCCACGAAATATATTAAAATTATTTAGTTATTAAATCCTGAGATAAATATTGATTGCGACAACCGTATGTATCGAATGGAATTTTCCAATAATTTGAATTTATGTTACACAGATTAAACCATTATGTTATTAAATCATATCCATGCGTTATTATTTCAGGAACGTAATATATTATACCATTAAGATACTACGGGAATAAAGGGTCGTATTATAAATTGGCGCACCAACTAGTGAGGCTGAAATTAGGGAATATTAGGTGAAGAAATTGAAACAAGCAAATTAATTTCCTAATTTTTAGCTGGCGACTGCTATAAGTTCCAAAGAATAATAAACATGCATAAAAGGGCGTCGTCACTGAGACGGACGAAGGAGGCAGAGAAAGAAGTCAGTATGGAAGAGAAAGAAGTAACATCGGTGGAGGATGTGGAGACGTTAGCAAGAAAGGAAGATAGGGGAGACCCGAATCTTATAAAATTAATGGAATTAATGAATAGTATGAGTGAAAAAATGGACAGAAATAAGGAAGAAACGAATGACAATTTTAAGAAGCAGAAGGAAGAATTCAGTGAAAACTCAAAGAAACAAAATGAAATTTTGAGTCAAAACTTATTAAAACAAATGGAGGAAAAATTCGATAACATCAAGGAAGATCACAGACAAACAAATGAAAAAATTGATAGTATCAAGGAAGATAACAGACAAACAAATGAGAAAATGAGTGAAAATTTAATAAAACAGATGGAGGAGAGATTTGACCAAAACAGAGAAGACACTAACGAGAATTTAAAACGGATAAATGAGAAAATCGACAGTATTAAAGAAAGTACTAACGAAACCTTAAGGCAAACTATAAGTGACAATAATAACCAAATGAAGGAAGAGTTCAGACAAATCAATGAAGAGAATTTAAGAAGAATTAATGGTAGAATTGAACAGGTCAATGATAGAATTAACCAGAAGATGGACAAAATCGATGAGGAAAGGAAGCTAGAAATAGCTGACACTAATGAGAGATTGAGAAAAGTTAACGAAACCATCACACAAAATAAAGCAGTAATAAATACCAGAATAGACCAGGTCCAAGAAAATAGTCGTATTCAAATAGAAGGAATACAAAAGGAACAAGAAAATTAAGTTAATTTACAGAAACAAACCGGAGAAAGGTGTGACAATATTAACACTACGGTGAATAATTTAACTGGTCTAGTACGCCAAAATCAAGAAGAAATTGAGTTAATTAGGACCAGACCAAATAATATTACTCATGTTTCCACAAATGAAACCAGAGAAGGGATTAATTTCAAAAATTATCGTAGAAACCCCATGGAATTCCTGGCCAGAATCGAGGAACATTTTAATAAACATCGAATAACTATCTGGAGCTCGATTAGAGAGATGTTGGATGAGCATTTTAGGGAGATTACGGACAACTGGTGGACAGCAATCAGGAATGAGATAGTGGACTACGCTCAATTTAAAAAACTGTTTAAAGAAAAATATTCGTCCGAAGCGATACAAAATATTATAAGGGACAACATTTGTCAGGGAAGATATGATGGAAATAGAGGTACATCTCCAACTACTTACTTCTGGGGAAAGGTGTGTTTGGCGAGACACCTAGAGCCAAGAATACCAGAAGAATCCCTAGTAACTAAAATGGCATACCATTATGACACAGGAATTGCCAGAGCACGCCTGGGAAGCCAGATTAAAACGGTCCACGCAATGGCTGACTTATTAGAAAATTATGAACACGAGGGTTACTACAAAAGAAGCAGACAACGAACTGATCAGTGCGGTTTAAAAAATAATAACCATGGTATGAATCATAATCAATATAATAACATGAATAACCGGAATAGTTATGTGAACGATCGTAATTACAACCAAAATTTTACCCCAAATAATAACCAACAAGCAAACTCCAATCGAAACCCAATTAACAATAATAATAACAACAGGCCCAATCAAAATTACCATCCAGGTAATAGAAATAATAATAATTATAATAACTACCGAACAAACCAAAATTATAATAATTTTAGGAGTAACTCAGGAGTTAATAACAATAATAATCAGGGTAATTATAATAATAATCGTCCGTACCGACCCCGAATAAATTATATCAGTGCCGAAGAAGGGGATTACTGGAGATACCATCAACCTCGGAGGAACTTTTTTAATAACAGTTATGATCAAAGAGGAAATCCCAGAGGGATGAGTCACCATTATAACCGAGTAAGAAGTAGAAGCCAGGAGGACTTCCGAGAATCAAGGGGAAGTGAACAATTAGACAACCGAGAGGTTGAACAACCAGGAACCAGCACACCATTCCAGGCAAATCAACAGTCATGCCCGGAAAATAATCATGATAGCCTTAATTTAAACGGAGTGAGGCAGTAATAAACCCTCGCGACCCCTTACTGCTACTAACTACTGGGTACAATAACCACCAAATTCAAAAACATAGTAATAACAAATTGCTACCAACTAATTATGAAAAAACTAATAATGGAAAATAAAAGAATTTTGAAGTACAATAACCACCAAATTCAAAAACATAGTAATAACAAATTATTACCAACTAATTATGAAAAACTAATTATGGAAAATAAAAGAATTTTGAGGTACAAAAACCACCAAATTCAAAAACATAGTAATAACAAATTACTACCAACTAATTATGAAAAGCTAATTATGGAAAATAAAAGAATTTTGAGGTACAAAAACCACCAAATTCAAAAACATAGTAATAACAAATTACTACCAACTAATTATGAAAAACTAATTATGGAAAATAAAAGAATTTTGAAGTATAACAACAACCAAAGTTTAAGAACGGATAATCAAAATCTTACTATTATTTACAATTATTATTTGAAAAATCTTCGAGAAGAACTGTTGGAGGAAACGGTGACAAGTAGAATCAACCAGCAAAATGAAATTTTATACATAACCGCTCAAATTGAAGGAATTCCTACACGAATAATGATAGATACTGGTGCAAATGTATCACTTATTAACGACGCTGAACTGGAGAGAATACAGAAACAAAGTAAAAATATAATACCTACCTTACCTGTCAATAATGTTATTTTAATAGGTGCCACTGGGCGTCAAAATAAAACAGTGAGAAAACAAGTGTCATTGGAAATAGAAAGCAAAGGTGTTACAATTAATATTATATGTCTGGTCGCAATCGGCCTATCATTCGAATTATTAATCGGATGCGATATGCTGAAGAAATATTCAGCCATTATTGATTAGAGCAAGGAGAAGGTGTCCTTGAACTCAGAAGGTGTTATGTGGACGGCAGAGTTAATAGGAAGCGATGGTGCCCCTCTGAACTGTACCCATCACCAAGTTAGGGAATTAAATTTTTTAAATAATGACACCCAATGCAGAAAAATAATCTATAATATGACAAATGAAGACCTGTGGAACAGTAAATTACAGGAGATAAGAGAGTTTAGACACCAAGGCACAAATAATTTGACAGTAAAACAAGTAGAAGATCTCATTATAATATATAAGAAGTATAAACATGTATTTTCAGAAAAAACAGGAAAAGTAAAAAACTATCAGTGTAGAATACAATTTAAAGAACCAGCAGAATTCCACAGAAAATCCTATCCTATACCATATTCATTGAAGGAGGCGGTTAGAGCTGAAATTAATAAAATGTTGTTAAATGATATAATTGAGCATAGCCAATCACCATATACTAGCCCAATAGTAGCAATTCAGAAGATTATAATCAACAATCCATGAAAAAATATCATGAGGAAGAAAAGGTAAAATAACATAAGTACTTATGTCCTCACACCTAATGAAGTGTTCAGAAATAATTACTTCTGAAGGGAGGCAATTTGTAACGAAACAAATGTTACAAAAGAATAGTAAATAATAGTGAAATCCGATCCAGAGAGGAAACAAGAAATAATAATTGAAAGCAAATTAAAGGAAACCTAGTTGGTTTGACTTATTTAATATTATCAAGAAACCCAGAAATAACCCAGTAGAATAGGGAAGTAAACAGACAAAAATTAAATAAATAAACCTAGTAAGCCTAAATAATCAACTTACCCTGAATAACAACCAAACTCAATAAAGAGTACCTAATCATAAATTAAAATTGTATTAACAAAATTGTATCGACATATTTTAAGGATAGAAAAAGGGACACAAACCTTACAGTTATATGAGTGACATAATATAAATAGTGACACAGACTACTGTTAAACAGTGTTAATTATTTTTGTATGAAAAGTGTTTTATTGTTATTATTAGACAGAGGGTTTAGTTTATCATACAGACAATAGTTTAGCAGTATAAATAAACTAAAACTGTCAAAAACAATTATTATTATTAAGAGTTTTGTTATATGTTATAAGATTTTATGTCACCAGTTAATTTATGTAAATATATTTATCTCAGGCAGTCAAAGTAGAAATTACAATCAACCATAACAAATTGTTCCACCACATATCATAGAAATTCAAATTAATAAGGTTTTACAGTTATAAACTGAGGCATGTTTAGTATCAAATTGTTTATAATTATCTAATTAATAATTGTATAAACATTGCATGTATCATTAGAGTATAATAATAAAATTATCTATTAAAGGTAATTTATAAAATATTAAAGTAGGTAATGGGTGTTGATCCTATAACATTTAACCTGTACATAAATGACCAATCAAAATTTAAGAAATTTGTATGAGTTCTATGACTAAAAAAGAAGAAATAACACTTAATGGTTAATTGTGATGGAAAACAGTTGAATAGTGCGTGTCTAGATGTAATTAAAAAATATAAAAATAGATAACCCGTTTGTGAAAGAAGATCTGAAAGACCATAATCGAAGATAATAATCCTTCCACTACAATTTTCATGAACAAGTAATACACACAATCAAGAAAAATCTTCAGAATAAACCAGAAAACCTTCAGAATATCGTCTAGATGTGTAAAGTATAATTTGACAATATTTTATCCAACAAGGAACAACCACTAGACAATATAACAATTTACACTAACACTAATCACTAGTAAACATTTTAAAGTGCAACCAAATTCAATATCTAAGCGAACAGTGATTACAAGGAAAACATTTATTGTACACATTAATAAACTACATTATTTTCTGAGACGGACAAATAGTCATGATGTTGACGTTACTCTAACCTACATGCTTTTACGAAGCGTATTGAATATCGTCAAAACTTGTATGTAACTTAATATATAATTTTTGTAATTTTTTAGATTATAAGTAATATATTGTTTGTAAAGGTACTCTCTATTATTTAGGAAACATGTAAAGGAACTTTTTGTAGCAGCCACAAGAATTCCCACGAAATATATTAAAATTATTTAGTTATTAAATCCTGAGATAAATATTGATTGCGACAACCGTATGTATCGAATGGAATTTTCCAATAATTTGAATTTATGTTACACAGATTAAACCATTATGTTATTAAATCATATCCATGCGTTATTATTTCAGGAACGTAATATATTATACCATTAAGATACTACGGGAATAAAGGGTCGTATTATAAATTGGCGCACCAACTAGTGAGGCTGAAATTAGGGAATATTAGGTGAAGAAATTGAAACAAGCAAATTAATTTCCTAATTTTTAGCTGGCGACTGCTATAAGTTCCAAAGAATAATAAACATGCATAAAAGGGCGTCGTCACTGAGACGGACGAAGGAGGCAGAGAAAGAAGTCAGTATGGAAGAGAAAGAAGTAACATCGGTGGAGGATGTGGAGACGTTAGCAAGAAAGGAAGATAGGGGAGACCCGAATCTTATAAAATTAATGGAATTAATGAATAGTATGAGTGAAAAAATGGACAGAAATAAGGAAGAAACGAATGACAATTTTAAGAAGCAGAAGGAAGAATTCAGTGAAAACTCAAAGAAACAAAATGAAATTTTGAGTCAAAACTTATTAAAACAAATGGAGGAAAAATTCGATAACATCAAGGAAGATCACAGACAAACAAATGAAAAAATTGATAGTATCAAGGAAGATAACAGACAAACAAATGAGAAAATGAGTGAAAATTTAATAAAACAGATGGAGGAGAGATTTGACCAAAACAGAGAAGACACTAACGAGAATTTAAAACGGATAAATGAGAAAATCGACAGTATTAAAGAAAGTACTAACGAAACCTTAAGGCAAACTATAAGTGACAATAATAACCAAATGAAGGAAGAGTTCAGACAAATCAATGAAGAGAATTTAAGAAGAATTAATGGTAGAATTGAACAGGTCAATGATAGAATTAACCAGAAGATGGACAAAATCGATGAGGAAAGGAAGCTAGAAATAGCTGACACTAATGAGAGATTGAGAAAAGTTAACGAAACCATCACACAAAATAAAGCAGTAATAAATACCAGAATAGACCAGGTCCAAGAAAATAGTCGTATTCAAATAGAAGGAATACAAAAGGAACAAGAAAATTAAGTTAATTTACAGAAACAAACCGGAGAAAGGTGTGACAATATTAACACTACGGTGAATAATTTAACTGGTCAAGTACGCCAAAATCAAGAAGAAATTGAGTTAATTAGGACCAGACCAAATAATATTACTCATGTTTCCACAAATGAAACCAGAGAAGGGATTAATTTCAAAAATTATCGTAGAAACCCCATGGAATTCCTGGCCAGAATCGAGGAACATTTTAATAAACATCGAATAACTATCTGGAGCTCGATTAGAGAGATGTTGGATGAGCATTTTAGGGAGATTACGGACAACTGGTGGACAGCAATCAGGAATGAGATAGTGGACTACGCTCAATTTAAAAAACTGTTTAAAGAAAAATATTCGTCCGAAGCGATACAAAATATTATAAGGGACAACATTTGTCAGGGAAGATATGATGGAAATAGAGGTACATCTCCAACTACTTACTTCTGGGGAAAGGTGTGTTTGGCGAGACACCTAGAGCCAAGAATACCAGAAGAATCCCTAGTAACTAAAATGGCATACCATTATGACACAGGAATTGCCAGAGCACGCCTGGGAAGCCAGATTAAAACGGTCCACGCAATGGCTGACTTATTAGAAAATTATGAACACGAGGGTTACTACAAAAGAAGCAGACAACGAACTGATCAGTGCGGTTTAAAAAATAATAACCATGGTATGAATCATAATCAATATAATAACATGAATAACCGGAATAGTTATGTGAACGATCGTAATTACAACCAAAATTTTACCCCAAATAATAACCAACAAGCAAACTCCAATCGAAACCCAATTAACAATAATAATAACAACAGGCCCAATCAAAATTACCATCCAGGTAATAGAAATAATAATAATTATAATAACTACCGAACAAACCAAAATTATAATAATTTTAGGAGTAACTCAGGAGTTAATAACAATAATAATCAGGGTAATTATAATAATAATCGTCCGTACCGACCCCGAATAAATTATATCAGTGCCGAAGAAGGGGATTACTGGAGATACCATCAACCTCGGAGGAACTTTTTTAATAACAGTTATGATCAAAGAGGAAATCCCAGAGGGATGAGTCACCATTATAACCGAGTAAGAAGTAGAAGCCAGGAGGACTTCCGAGAATCAAGGGGAAGTGAACAATTAGACAACCGAGAGGTTGAACAACCAGGAACCAGCACACCATTCCAGGCAAATCAACAGTCATGCCCGGAAAATAATCATGATAGCCTTAATTTAAACGGAGTGAGGCAGTAATAAACCCTCGCGACCCCTTACTGCTACTAACTACTGGGTACAATAACCACCAAATTCAAAAACATAGTAATAACAAATTGCTACCAACTAATTATGAAAAAACTAATAATGGAAAATAAAAGAATTTTGAAGTACAATAACCACCAAATTCAAAAACATAGTAATAACAAATTACTACCAACTAATTATGAAAAACTAATTATGGAAAATAAAAGAATTTTGAGGTACAAAAACCACCAAATTCAAAAACATAGTAATAACAAATTACTACCAACTAATTATGAAAAGCTAATTATGGAAAATAAAAGAATTTTGAGGTACAAAAACCACCAAATTCAAAAACATAGTAATAACAAATTACTACCAACTAATTATGAAAAACTAATTATGGAAAATAAAAGAATTTTGAAGTATAACAACAACCAAAGTTTAAGAACGGATAATCAAAATCTTACTATTATTTACAATTATTATTTGAAAAATCTTCGAGAAGAACTGTTGGAGGAAACGGTGACAAGTAGAATCAACCAGCAAAATGAAATTTTATACATAACCGCTCAAATTGAAGGAATTCCTACACGAATAATGATAGATACTGGTGCAAATGTATCACTTATTAACGACGCTGAACTGGAGAGAATACAGAAACAAAGTAAAAATATAATACCTACCTTACCTGTCAATAATGTTATTTTAATAGGTGCCACTGGGCGTCAAAATAAAACAGTGAGAAAACAAGTGTCATTGGAAATAGAAAGCAAAGGTGTTACAATTAATATTATATGTCTGGTCGCAATCGGCCTATCATTCGAATTATTAATCGGATGCGATATGCTGAAGAAATATTCAGCCATTATTGATTAGAGCAAGGAGAAGGTGTCCTTGAACTCAGAAGGTGTTATGTGGACGGCAGAGTTAATAGGAAGCGATGGTGCCCCTCTGAACTGTACCCATCACCAAGTTAGGGAATTAAATTTTTTAAATAATGACACCCAATGCAGAAAAATAATCTATAATATGACAAATGAAGACCTGTGGAACAGTAAATTACAGGAGATAAGAGAGTTTAGACACCAAGGCACAAATAATTTGACAGTAAAACAAGTAGAAGATCTCATTATAATATATAAGAAGTATAAACATGTATTTTCAGAAAAAACAGGAAAAGTAAAAAACTATCAGTGTAGAATACAATTTAAAGAACCAGCAGAATTCCACAGAAAATCCTATCCTATACCATATTCATTGAAGGAGGCGGTTAGAGCTGAAATTAATAAAATGTTGTTAAATGATATAATTGAGCATAGCCAATCACCATATACTAGCCCAATAGTAGCAATTCAGAAGATTATAATCAACAATCCATGAAAAAATATCATGAGGAAGAAAAGGTAAAATAACATAAGTACTTATGTCCTCACACCTAATGAAGTGTTCAGAAATAATTACTTCTGAAGGGAGGCAATTTGTAACGAAACAAATGTTACAAAAGAATAGTAAATAATAGTGAAATCCGATCCAGAGAGGAAACAAGAAATAATAATTGAAAGCAAATTAAAGGAAACCTAGTTGGTTTGACTTATTTAATATTATCAAGAAACCCAGAAATAACCCAGTAGAATAGGGAAGTAAACAGACAAAAATTAAATAAATAAACCTAGTAAGCCTAAATAATCAACTTACCCTGAATAACAACCAAACTCAATAAAGAGTACCTAATCATAAATTAAAATTGTATTAACAAAATTGTATCGACATATTTTAAGGATAGAAAAAGGGACACAAACCTTACAGTTATATGAGTGACATAATATAAATAGTGACACAGACTACTGTTAAACAGTGTTAATTATTTTTGTATGAAAAGTGTTTTATTGTTATTATTAGACAGAGGGTTTAGTTTATCATACAGACAATAGTTTAGCAGTATAAATAAACTAAAACTGTCAAAAACAATTATTATTATTAAGAGTTTTGTTATATGTTATAAGATTTTATGTCACCAGTTAATTTATGTAAATATATTTATCTCAGGCAGTCAAAGTAGAAATTACAATCAACCATAACAAATTGTTCCACCACATATCATAGAAATTCAAATTAATAAGGTTTTACAGTTATAAACTGAGGCATGTTTAGTATCAAATTGTTTATAATTATCTAATTAATAATTGTATAAACATTGCATGTATCATTAGAGTATAATAATAAAATTATCTATTAAAGGTAATTTATAAAATATTAAAGTAGGTAATGGGTGTTGATCCTATAACATTTAACCTGTACATAAATGACCAATCAAAATTTAAGAAATTTGTATGAGTTCTATGACTAAAAAAGAAGAAATAACACTTAATGGTTAATTGTGATGGAAAACAGTTGAATAGTGCGTGTCTAGATGTAATTAAAAAATATAAAAATAGATAACCCGTTTGTGAAAGAAGATCTGAAAGACCATAATCGAAGATAATAATCCTTCCACTACAATTTTCATGAACAAGTAATACACACAATCAAGAAAAATCTTCAGAATAAACCAGAAAACCTTCAGAATATCGTCTAGATGTGTAAAGTATAATTTGACAATATTTTATCCAACAAGGAACAACCACTAGACAATATAACAATTTACACTAACACTAATCACTAGTAAACATTTTAAAGTGCAACCAAATTCAATATCTAAGCGAACAGTGATTACAAGGAAAACATTTATTGTACAAATTAATAAACTACATTATTTTCTGAGACGGACAAATAGTCATGATGTTGACGTTACTCTAACCTACATGCTTTTACGAAGCGTATTGAATATCGTCAAAACTTGTATGTAACTTAATATATAATTTTTGTAATTTTTTAGATTATAAGTAATATATTGTTTGTAAAGGTACTCTCTATTATTTAGGAAACATGTAAAGGAACTTTTTGTAGCAGCCACAAGAATTCCCACGAAATATATTAAAATTATTTAGTTATTAAATCCTGAGATAAATATTGATTGCGACAACCGTATGTATCGAATGGAATTTTCCAATAATTTGAATTTATGTTACACAGATTAAACCATTATGTTATTAAATCATATCCATGCGTTATTATTTCAGGAACGTAATATATTATACCATTAAGATACTACGGGAATAAAGGGTCGTATTATAAATTGGCGCACCAACTAGTGAGGCTGAAATTAGGGAATATTAGGTGAAGAAATTGAAACAAGCAAATTAATTTCCTAATTTTTAGCTGGCGACTGCTAT
Organism: Magicicada septendecula; assembly: GCA_034769895.1. NCBI lineage: Eukaryota > Metazoa > Arthropoda > Insecta > Hemiptera > Cicadidae > Magicicada > Magicicada septendecula. The sequence goes on from CM068367.1 coordinate 1,140,893,677, forward strand.
AAGTTCCAAAGAATAATAAACATGCATAAAAGGGCGTCGTCACTGAGACGGACGAAGGAGGCAGAGAAAGAAGTCAGTATGGAAGAGAAAGAAGTAACATCGGTGGAGGATGTGGAGACGTTAGCAAGAAAGGAAGATAGGGGAGACCCGAATCTTATAAAATTAATGGAATTAATGAATAGTATGAGTGAAAAAATGGACAGAAATAAGGAAGAAACGAATGACAATTTTAAGAAGCAGAAGGAAGAATTCAGTGAAAACTCAAAGAAACAAAATGAAATTTTGAGTCAAAACTTATTAAAACAAATGGAGGAAAAATTCGATAACATCAAGGAAGATCACAGACAAACAAATGAAAAAATTGATAGTATCAAGGAAGATAACAGACAAACAAATGAGAAAATGAGTGAAAATTTAATAAAACAGATGGAGGAGAGATTTGACCAAAACAGAGAAGACACTAACGAGAATTTAAAACGGATAAATGAGAAAATCGACAGTATTAAAGAAAGTACTAACGAAACCTTAAGGCAAACTATAAGTGACAATAATAACCAAATGAAGGAAGAGTTCAGACAAATCAATGAAGAGAATTTAAGAAGAATTAATGGTAGAATTGAACAGGTCAATGATAGAATTAACCAGAAGATGGACAAAATCGATGAGGAAAGGAAGCTAGAAATAGCTGACACTAATGAGAGATTGAGAAAAGTTAACGAAACCATCACACAAAATAAAGCAGTAATAAATACCAGAATAGACCAGGTCCAAGAAAATAGTCGTATTCAAATAGAAGGAATACAAAAGGAACAAGAAAATTAAGTTAATTTACAGAAACAAACCGGAGAAAGGTGTGACAATATTAACACTACGGTGAATAATTTAACTGGTCAAGTACGCCAAAATCAAGAAGAAATTGAGTTAATTAGGACCAGACCAAATAATATTACTCATGTTTCCACAAATGAAACCAGAGAAGGGATTAATTTCAAAAATTATCGTAGAAACCCCATGGAATTCCTGGCCAGAATCGAGGAACATTTTAATAAACATCGAATAACTATCTGGAGCTCGATTAGAGAGATGTTGGATGAGCATTTTAGGGAGATTACGGACAACTGGTGGACAGCAATCAGGAATGAGATAGTGGACTACGCTCAATTTAAAAAACTGTTTAAAGAAAAATATTCGTCCGAAGCGATACAAAATATTATAAGGGACAACATTTGTCAGGGAAGATATGATGGAAATAGAGGTACATCTCCAACTACTTACTTCTGGGGAAAGGTGTGTTTGGCGAGACACCTAGAGCCAAGAATACCAGAAGAATCCCTAGTAACTAAAATGGCATACCATTATGACACAGGAATTGCCAGAGCACGCCTGGGAAGCCAGATTAAAACGGTCCACGCAATGGCTGACTTATTAGAAAATTATGAACACGAGGGTTACTACAAAAGAAGCAGACAACGAACTGATCAGTGCGGTTTAAAAAATAATAACCATGGTATGAATCATAATCAATATAATAACATGAATAACCGGAATAGTTATGTGAACGATCGTAATTACAACCAAAATTTTACCCCAAATAATAACCAACAAGCAAACTCCAATCGAAACCCAATTAACAATAATAATAACAACAGGCCCAATCAAAATTACCATCCAGGTAATAGAAATAATAATAATTATAATAACTACCGAACAAACCAAAATTATAATAATTTTAGGAGTAACTCAGGAGTTAATAACAATAATAATCAGGGTAATTATAATAATAATCGTCCGTACCGACCCCGAATAAATTATATCAGTGCCGAAGAAGGGGATTACTGGAGATACCATCAACCTCGGAGGAACTTTTTTAATAACAGTTATGATCAAAGAGGAAATCCCAGAGGGATGAGTCACCATTATAACCGAGTAAGAAGTAGAAGCCAGGAGGACTTCCGAGAATCAAGGGGAAGTGAACAATTAGACAACCGAGAGGTTGAACAACCAGGAACCAGCACACCATTCCAGGCAAATCAACAGTCATGCCCGGAAAATAATCATGATAGCCTTAATTTAAACGGAGTGAGGCAGTAATAAACCCTCGCGACCCCTTACTGCTACTAACTACTGGGTACAATAACCACCAAATTCAAAAACATAGTAATAACAAATTGCTACCAACTAATTATGAAAAAACTAATAATGGAAAATAAAAGAATTTTGAAGTACAATAACCACCAAATTCAAAAACATAGTAATAACAAATTACTACCAACTAATTATGAAAAACTAATTATGGAAAATAAAAGAATTTTGAGGTACAAAAACCACCAAATTCAAAAACATAGTAATAACAAATTACTACCAACTAATTATGAAAAGCTAATTATGGAAAATAAAAGAATTTTGAGGTACAAAAACCACCAAATTCAAAAACATAGTAATAACAAATTACTACCAACTAATTATGAAAAACTAATTATGGAAAATAAAAGAATTTTGAAGTATAACAACAACCAAAGTTTAAGAACGGATAATCAAAATCTTACTATTATTTACAATTATTATTTGAAAAATCTTCGAGAAGAACTGTTGGAGGAAACGGTGACAAGTAGAATCAACCAGCAAAATGAAATTTTATACATAACCGCTCAAATTGAAGGAATTCCTACACGAATAATGATAGATACTGGTGCAAATGTATCACTTATTAACGACGCTGAACTGGAGAGAATACAGAAACAAAGTAAAAATATAATACCTACCTTACCTGTCAATAATGTTATTTTAATAGGTGCCACTGGGCGTCAAAATAAAACAGTGAGAAAACAAGTGTCATTGGAAATAGAAAGCAAAGGTGTTACAATTAATATTATATGTCTGGTGGCAATCGGCCTATCATTCGAATTATTAATCGGATGCGATATGCTGAAGAAATATTCAGCCATTATTGATTAGAGCAAGGAGAAGGTGTCCTTGAACTCAGAAGGTGTTATGTGGACGGCAGAGTTAATAGGAAGCGATGGTGCCCCTCTGAACTGTACCCATCACCAAGTTAGGGAATTAAATTTTTTAAATAATGACACCCAATGCAGAAAAATAATCTATAATATGACAAATGAAGACCTGTGGAACAGTAAATTACAGGAGATAAGAGAGTTTAGACACCAAGGCACAAATAATTTGACAGTAAAACAAGTAGAAGATCTCATTATAATATATAAGAAGTATAAACATGTATTTTCAGAAAAAACAGGAAAAGTAAAAAACTATCAGTGTAGAATACAATTTAAAGAACCAGCAGAATTCCACAGAAAATCCTATCCTATACCATATTCATTGAAGGAGGCGGTTAGAGCTGAAATTAATAAAATGTTGTTAAATGATATAATTGAGCATAGCCAATCACCATATACTAGCCCAATAGTAGCAATTCAGAAGATTATAATCAACAATCCATGAAAAAATATCATGAGGAAGAAAAGGTAAAATAACATAAGTACTTATGTCCTCACACCTAATGAAGTGTTCAGAAATAATTACTTCTGAAGGGAGGCAATTTGTAACGAAACAAATGTTACAAAAGAATAGTAAATAATAGTGAAATCCGATCCAGAGAGGAAACAAGAAATAATAATTGAAAGCAAATTAAAGGAAACCTAGTTGGTTTGACTTATTTAATATTATCAAGAAACCCAGAAATAACCCAGTAGAACAGGGCAGTAAACAGACAAAAATTAAATAAATAAACCTAGTAAGCCTAAATAATCAACTTACCCTGAATAACAACCAAACTCAATAAAGAGTACCTAATCATAAATTAAAATTGTATTAACAAAATTGTATCGACATATTTTAAGGATAGAAAAAGGGACACAAACCTTACAGTTATATGAGTGACATAATATAAATAGTGACACAGACTACTGTTAAACAGTGTTAATTATTTTTGTATGAAAAGTGTTTTATTGTTATTATTAGACAGAGGGTTTAGTTTATCATACAGACAATAGTTTAGCAGTATAAATAAACTAAAACTGTCAAAAACAATTATTATTATTAAGAGTTTTGTTATATGTTATAAGATTTTATGTCACCAGTTAATTTATGTAAATATATTTATCTCAGGCAGTCAAAGTAGAAATTACAATCAACCATAACAAATTGTTCCACCACATATCATAGAAATTCAAATTAATAAGGTTTTACAGTTATAAACTGAGGCATGTTTAGTATCAAATTGTTTATAATTATCTAATTAATAATTGTATAAACATTGCATGTATCATTAGAGTATAATAATAAAATTATCTATTAAAGGTAATTTATAAAATATTAAAGTAGGTAATGGGTGTTGATCCTATAACATTTAACCTGTACATAAATGACCAATCAAAATTTAAGAAATTTGTATGAGTTCTATGACTAAAAAAGAAGAAATAACACTTAATGGTTAATTGTGATGGAAAACAGTTGAATAGTGCGTGTCTAGATGTAATTAAAAAATATAAAAATAGATAACCCGTTTGTGAAAGAAGATCTGAAAGACCATAATCGAAGATAATAATCCTTCCACTACAATTTTCATGAACAAGTAATACACACAATCAAGAAAAATCTTCAGAATAAACCAGAAAACCTTCAGAATATCGTCTAGATGTGTAAAGTATAATTTGACAATATTTTATCCAACAAGGAACAACCACTAGACAATATAACAATTTACACTAACACTAATCACTAGTAAACATTTTAAAGTGCAACCAAATTCAATATCTAAGCGAACAGTGATTACAAGGAAAACATTTATTGTACAAATTAATAAACTACATTATTTTCTGAGACGGACAAATAGTCATGATGTTGACGTTACTCTAACCTACATGCTTTTACGAAGCATATTGAATATCGTCAAAACTTGTATGTAACTTAATATATAATTTTTGTAATTTTTTAGATTATAAGTAATATATTGTTTGTAAAGGTACTCTCTATTATTTAGGAAACATGTAAAGGAACTTTTTGTAGCAGCCACAAGAATTCCCACGAAATATATTAAAATTATTTAGTTATTAAATCCTGAGATAAATATTGATTGCGACAACCGTATGTATCGAATGGAATTTTCCAATAATTTGAATTTATGTTACACAGATTAAACCATTATGTTATTAAATCATATCCATGCGTTATTATTTCAGGAACGTAATATATTATACCATTAAGATACTACGGGAATAAAGGGTCGTATTATAAATTGGCGCACCAACTAGTGAGGCTGAAATTAGGGAATATTAGGTGAAGAAATTGAAACAAGCAAATTAATTTCCTAATTTTTAGCTGGCGACTGCTATAAGTTCCAAAGAATAATAAACATGCATAAAAGGGCGTCGTCACTGAGACGGACGAAGGAGGCAGAGAAAGAAGTCAGTATGGAAGAGAAAGAAGTAACATCGGTGGAGGATGTGGAGACGTTAGCAAGAAAGGAAGATAGGGGAGACCCGAATCTTATAAAATTAATGGAATTAATGAATAGTATGAGTGAAAAAATGGACAGAAATAAGGAAGAAACGAATGACAATTTTAAGAAGCAGAAGGAAGAATTCAGTGAAAACTCAAAGAAACAAAATGAAATTTTGAGTCAAAACTTATTAAAACAAATGGAGGAAAAATTCGATAACATCAAGGAAGATCACAGACAAACAAATGAAAAAATTGATAGTATCAAGGAAGATAACAGACAAACAAATGAGAAAATGAGTGAAAATTTAATAAAACAGATGGAGGAGAGATTTGACCAAAACAGAGAAGACACTAACGAGAATTTAAAACGGATAAATGAGAAAATCGACAGTATTAAAGAAAGTACTAACGAAACCTTAAGGCAAACTATAAGTGACAATAATAACCAAATGAAGGAAGAGTTCAGACAAATCAATGAAGAGAATTTAAGAAGAATTAATGGTAGAATTGAACAGGTCAATGATAGAATTAACCAGAAGATGGACAAAATCGATGAGGAAAGGAAGCTAGAAATAGCTGACACTAATGAGAGATTGAGAAAAGTTAACGAAACCATCACACAAAATAAAGCAGTAATAAATACCAGAATAGACCAGGTCCAAGAAAATAGTCGTATTCAAATAGAAGGAATACAAAAGGAACAAGAAAATTAAGTTAATTTACAGAAACAAACCGGAGAAAGGTGTGACAATATTAACACTACGGTGAATAATTTAACTGGTCAAGTACGCCAAAATCAAGAAGAAATTGAGTTAATTAGGACCAGACCAAATAATATTACTCATGTTTCCACAAATGAAACCAGAGAAGGGATTAATTTCAAGAATTATCGTAGAAACCCCATGGAATTCCTGGCCAGAATCGAGGAACATTTTAATAAACATCGAATAACTATCTGGAGCTCGATTAGAGAGATGTTGGATGAGCATTTTAGGGAGATTACGGACAACTGGTGGACAGCAATCAGGAATGAGATAGTGGACTACGCTCAATTTAAAAAACTGTTTAAAGAAAAATATTCGTCCGAAGCGATACAAAATATTATAAGGGACAACATTTGTCAGGGAAGATATGATGGAAATAGAGGTACATCTCCAACTACTTACTTCTGGGGAAAGGTGTGTTTGGCGAGACACCTAGAGCCAAGAATACCAGAAGAATCCCTAGTAACTAAAATGGCATACCATTATGACACAGGAATTGCCAGAGCACGCCTGGGAAGCCAGATTAAAACGGTCCACGCAATGGCTGACTTATTAGAAAATTATGAACACGAGGGTTACTACAAAAGAAGCAGACAACGAACTGATCAGTGCGGTTTAAAAAATAATAACCATGGTATGAATCATAATCAATATAATAACATGAATAACCGGAATAGTTATATGAACGATCGTAATTACAACCAAAATTTTACCCCAAATAATAACCAACAAGCAAACTCCAATCGAAACCCAATTAACAATAATAATAACAACAGGCCCAATCAAAATTACCATCCAGGTAATAGAAATAATAATAATTATAATAACTACCGAACAAACCAAAATTATAATAATTTTAGGAGTAACTCAGGAGTTAATAACAATAATAATCAGGGTAATTATAATAATAATCGTCCGTACCGACCCCGAATAAATTATATCAGTGCCGAAGAAGGGGATTACTGGAGATACCATCAACCTCGGAGGAACTTTTTTAATAACAGTTATGATCAAAGAGGAAATCCCAGAGGGATGAGTCACCATTATAACCGAGTAAGAAGTAGAAGCCAGGAGGACTTCCGAGAATCAAGGGGAAGTGAACAATTAGACAACCGAGAGGTTGAACAACCAGGAACCAGCACACCATTCCAGGCAAATCAACAGTCATGCCCTGAAAATAATCATGATAGCCTTAATTTAAACGGAGTGAGGCAGTAATAAACCCTCGCGACCCCTTACTGCTACTAACTACTGGGTACAATAACCACCAAATTCAAAAACATAGTAATAACAAATTGCTACCAACTAATTATGAAAAAACTAATAATGGAAAATAAAAGAATTTTGAAGTACAATAACCACCAAATTCAAAAACATAGTAATAACAAATTACTACCAACTAATTATGAAAAACTAATTATGGAAAATAAAAGAATTTTGAGGTACAAAAACCACCAAATTCAAAAACATAGTAATAACAAATTACTACCAACTAATTATGAAAAGCTAATTATGGAAAATAAAAGAATTTTGAGGTACAAAAACCACCAAATTCAAAAAATAGTAATAACAAATTACTACCAACTAATTATGAAAAACTAATTATGGAAAATAAAAGAATTTTGAAGTATAACAACAACCAAAGTTTAAGAACGGATAATCAAAATCTTACTATTATTTACAATTATTATTTGAAAAATCTTCGAGAAGAACTGTTGGAGGAAACGGTGACAAGTAGAATCAACCAGCAAAATGAAATTTTATACATAACCGCTCAAATTGAAGGAATTCCTACACGAATAATGATAGATACTGGTGCAAATGTATCACTTATTAACGACCCTGAACTGGAGAGAATACAGAAACAAAGTAAAAATATAATACCTACCTTACCTGTCAATAATGTTATTTTAATAGGTGCCACTGGGCGTCAAAATAAAACAGTGAGAAAACAAGTGTCATTGGAAATAGAAAGCAAAGGTGTTACAATTAATATTATATGTCTGGTCGCAATCGGCCTATCATTCGAATTATTAATCGGATGCGATATGCTGAAGAAATATTCAGCCATTATTGATTAGAGCAAGGAGAAGGTGTCCTTGAACTCAGAAGGTGTTATGTGGACGGCAGAGTTAATAGGAAGCGATGGTGCCCCTCTGAACTGTACCCATCACCAAGTTAGGGAATTAAATTTTTTAAATAATGACACCCAATGCAGAAAAATAATCTATAATATGACAAATGAAGACCTGTGGAACAGTAAATTACAGGAGATAAGAGAGTTTAGACACCAAGGCACAAATAATTTGACAGTAAAACAAGTAGAAGATCTCATTATAATATATAAGAAGTATAAACATGTATTTTCAGAAAAAACAGGAAAAGTAAAAAACTATCAGTGTAGAATACAATTTAAAGAACCAGCAGAATTCCACAGAAAATCCTATCCTATACCATATTCATTGAAGGAGGCGGTTAGAGCTGAAATTAATAAAATGTTGTTAAATGATATAATTGAGCATAGCCAATCACCATATACTAGCCCAATAGTAGCAATTCAGAAGATTATAATCAACAATCCATGAAAAAATATCATGAGGAAGAAAAGGTAAAATAACATAAGTACTTATGTCCTCACACCTAATGAAGTGTTCAGAAATAATTACTTCTGAAGGGAGGCAATTTGTAACGAAACAAATGTTACAAAAGAATAGTAAATAATAGTGAAATCCGATCCAGAGAGGAAACAAGAAATAATAATTGAAAGCAAATTAAAGGAAACCTAGTTGGTTTGACTTATTTAATATTATCAAGAAACCCAGAAATAACCCAGTAGAATAGGGCAGTAAACAGACAAAAATTAAATAAATAAACCTAGTAAGCCTAAATAATCAACTTACCCTGAATAACAACCAAACTCAATAAAGAGTACCTAATCATAAATTAAAATTGTATTAACAAAATTGTATCGACATATTTTAAGGATAGAAAAAGGGACACAAACCTTACAGTTATATGAGTGACATAATATAAATAGTGACACAGACTACTGTTAAACAGTGTTAATTATTTTTGTATGAAAAGTGTTTTATTGTTATTATTAGACAGAGGGTTTAGTTTATCATACAGACAATAGTTTAGCAGTATAAATAAACTAAAACTGTCAAAAACAATTATTATTATTAAGAGTTTTGTTATATGTTATAAGATTTTATGTCACCAGTTAATTTATGTAAATATATTTATCTCAGGCAGTCAAAGTAGAAATTACAATCAACCATAACAAATTGTTCCACCACATATCATAGAAATTCAAATTAATAAGGTTTTACAGTTATAAACTGAGGCATGTTTAGTATCAAATTGTTTATAATTATCTAATTAATAATTGTATAAACATTGCATGTATCATTAGAGTATAATAATAAAATTATCTATTAAAGGTAATTTATAAAATATTAAAGTAGGTAATGGGTGTTGATCCTATAACATTTAACCTGTACATAAATGACCAATCAAAATTTAAGAAATTTGTATGAGTTCTATGACTAAAAAAGAAGAAATAACACTTAATGGTTAATTGTGATGGAAAACAGTTGAATAGTGCGTGTCTAGATGTAATTAAAAAATATAAAAATAGATAACCCGTTTGTGAAAGAAGATCTGAAAGACCATAATCGAAGATAATAATCCTTCCACTACAATTTTCATGAACAAGTAATACACACAATCAAGAAAAATCTTCAGAATAAACCAGAAAACCTTCAGAATATCGTCTAGATGTGTAAAGTATAATTTGACAATATTTTATCCAACAAGGAACAACCACTAGACAATATAACAATTTACACTAACACTAATCACTAGTAAACATTTTAAAGTGCAACCAAATTCAATATCTAAGCGAACAGTGATTACAAGGAAAACATTTATTGTACAAATTAATAAACTACATTATTTTCTGAGACGGACAAATAGTCATGATGTTGACGTTACTCTAACCTACATGCTTTTACGAAGCATATTGAATATCGTCAAAACTTGTATGTAACTTAATATATAATTTTTGTAATTTTTTAGATTATAAGTAATATATTGTTTGTAAAGGTACTCTCTATTATTTAGGAAACATGTAAAGGAACTTTTTGTAGCAGCCACAAGAATTCCCACGAAATATATTAAAATTATTTAGTTATTAAATCCTGAGATAAATATTGATTGCGACAACCGTATGTATCGAATGGAATTTTCCAATAATTTGAATTTATGTTACACAGATTAAACCATTATGTTATTAAATCATATCCATGCGTTATTATTTCAGGAACGTAATATATTATACCATTAAGATACTACGGGAATAAAGGGTCGTATTATAAATTGGCGCACCAACTAGTGAGGCTGAAATTAGGGAATATTAGGTGAAGAAATTGAAACAAGCAAATTAATTTCCTAATTTTTAGCTGGCGACTGCTATAAGTTCCAAAGAATAATAAACATGCATAAAAGGGCGTCGTCACTGAGACGGACGAAGGAGGCAGAGAAAGAAGTCAGTATGGAAGAGAAAGAAGTAACATCGGTGGAGGATGTGGAGACGTTAGCAAGAAAGGAAGATAGGGGAGACCCGAATCTTATAAAATTAATGGAATTAATGAATAGTATGAGTGAAAAAATGGACAGAAATAAGGAAGAAACGAATGACAATTTTAAGAAGCAGAAGGAAGAATTCAGTGAAAACTCAAAGAAACAAAATGAAATTTTGAGTCAAAACTTATTAAAACAAATGGAGGAAAAATTCGATAACATCAAGGAAGATCACAGACAAACAAATGAAAAAATTGATAGTATCAAGGAAGATAACAGACAAACAAATGAGAAAATGAGTGAAAATTTAATAAAACAGATGGAGGAGAGATTTGACCAAAACAGAGAAGACACTAACGAGAATTTAAAACGGATAAATGAGAAAATCGACAGTATTAAAGAAAGTACTAACGAAACCTTAAGGCAAACTATAAGTGACAATAATAACCAAATGAAGGAAGAGTTCAGACAAATCAATGAAGAGAATTTAAGAAGAATTAATGGTAGAATTGAACAGGTCAATGATACAATTAACCAGAAGATGGACAAAATCGATGAGGAAAGGAAGCTAGAAATAGCTGACACTAATGAGAGATTGAGAAAAGTTAACGAAACCATCACACAAAATAAAGCAGTAATAAATACCAGAATAGACCAGGTCCAAGAAAATAGTCGTATTCAAATAGAAGGAATACAAAAGGAACAAGAAAATTAAGTTAATTTACAGAAACAAACCGGAGAAAGGTGTGACAATATTAACACTACGGTGAATAATTTAACTGGTCAAGTACGCCAAAATCAAGAAGAAATTGAGTTAATTAGGACCAGACCAAATAATATTACTCATGTTTCCACAAATGAAACCAGAGAAGGGATTAATTTCAAGAATTATCGTAGAAACCCCATGGAATTCCTGGCCAGAATCGAGGAACATTTTAATAAACATCGAATAACTATCTGGAGCTCGATTAGAGAGATGTTGGATGAGCATTTTAGGGAGATTACGGACAACTGGTGGACAGCAATCAGGAATGAGATAGTGGACTACGCTCAATTTAAAAAACTGTTTAAAGAAAAATATTCGTCCGAAGCGATACAAAATATTATAAGGGACAACATTTGTCAGGGAAGATATGATGGAAATAGAGGTACATCTCCAACTACTTACTTCTGGGGAAAGGTGTGTTTGGCGAGACACCTAGAGCCAAGAATACCAGAAGAATCCCTAGTAACTAAAATGGCATACCATTATGACACAGGAATTGCCAGAGCACGCCTGGGAAGCCAGATTAAAACGGTCCACGCAATGGCTGACTTATTAGAAAATTATGAACACGAGGGTTACTACAAAAGAAGCAGACAACGAACTGATCAGTGCGGTTTAAAAAATAATAACCATGGTATGAATCATAATCAATATAATAACATGAATAACCGGAATAGTTATATGAACGATCGTAATTACAACCAAAATTTTACCCCAAATAATAACCAACAAGCAAACTCCAATCGAAACCCAATTAACAATAATAATAACAACAGGCCCAATCAAAATTACCATCCAGGTAATAGAAATAATAATAATTATAATAACTACCGAACAAACCAAAATTATAATAATTTTAGGAGTAACTCAGGAGTTAATAACAATAATAATCAGGGTAATTATAATAATAATCGTCCGTACCGACCCCGAATAAATTATATCAGTGCCGAAGAAGGGGATTACTGGAGATACCATCAACCTCGGAGGAACTTTTTTAATAACAGTTATGATCAAAGAGGAAATCCCAGAGGGATGAGTCACCATTATAACCGAGTAAGAAGTAGAAGCCAGGAGGACTTCCGAGAATCAAGGGGAAGTGAACAATTAGACAACCGAGAGGTTGAACAACCAGGAACCAGCACACCATTCCAGGCAAATCAACAGTCATGCCCTGAAAATAATCATGATAGCCTTAATTTAAACGGAGTGAGGCAGTAATAAACCCTCGCGACCCCTTACTGCTACTAACTACTGGGTACAATAACCACCAAATTCAAAAACATAGTAATAACAAATTGCTACCAACTAATTATGAAAAAACTAATAATGGAAAATAAAAGAATTTTGAAGTACAATAACCACCAAATTCAAAAACATAGTAATAACAAATTACTACCAACTAATTATGAAAAACTAATTATGGAAAATAAAAGAATTTTGAGGTACAAAAACCACCAAATTCAAAAACATAGTAATAACAAATTACTACCAACTAATTATGAAAAGCTAATTATGGAAAATAAAAGAATTTTGAGGTACAAAAACCACCAAATTCAAAAAATAGTAATAACAAATTACTACCAACTAATTATGAAAAACTGAAAAATCTTCGAGAAGAACTGTTGGAGGAAACGGTGACAAGTAGAATCAACCAGCAAAATGAAATTTTATACATAACCGCTCAAATTGAAGGAATTCCTACACGAATAATGATAGATACTGGTGCAAATGTATCACTTATTAACGACGCTGAACTGGAGAGAATACAGAAACAAAGTAAAAATATAATACCTACCTTACCTGTCAATAATGTTATTTTAATAGGTGCCACTGGGCGTCAAAATAAAACAGTGAGAAAACAAGTGTCATTGGAAATAGAAAGCAAAGGTGTTACAATTAATATTATATGTCTGGTCGCAATCGGCCTATCATTCGAATTATTAATCGGATGCGATATGCTGAAGAAATATTCAGCCATTATTGATTAGAGCAAGGAGAAGGTGTCCTTGAACTCAGAAGGTGTTATGTGGACGGCAGAGTTAATAGGAAGCGATGGTGCCCCTCTGAACTGTACCCATCACCAAGTTAGGGAATTAAATTTTTTAAATAATGACACCCAATGCAGAAAAATAATCTATAATATGACAAATGAAGACCTGTGGAACAGTAAATTACAGGAGATAAGAGAGTTTAGACACCAAGGCACAAATAATTTGACAGTAAAACAAGTAGAAGATCTCATTATAATATATAAGAAGTATAAACATGTATTTTCAGAAAAAACAGGAAAAGTAAAAAACTATCAGTGTAGAATACAATTTAAAGAACCAGCAGAATTCCACAGAAAATCCTATCCTATACCATATTCATTGAAGGAGGCGGTTAGAGCTGAAATTAATAAAATGTTGTTAAATGATATAATTGAGCATAGCCAATCACCATATACTAGCCCAATAGTAGCAATTCAGAAGATTATAATCAACAATCCATGAAAAAATATCATGAGGAAGAAAAGGTAAAATAACATAAGTAATTATGTCCTCACACCTAATGAAGTGTTCAGAAATAATTACTTCTGAAGGGAGGCAATTTTTAACGAAACAAATGTTACAAAAGAATAGTAAATAATAGTGAAATCCGATCCAGAGAGGAAACAAGAAATAATAATTGAAAGCAAATTAAAGGAAACCTAGTTGGTTTGACTTATTTAATATTATCAAGAAACCCAGAAATAACCCAGTAGAATAGGGCAGTAAACAGACAAAAATTAAATAAATAAACCTAGTAAGCCTAAATAATCAACTTACCCTGAATAACAACCAAACTCAATAAAGAGTACCTAATCATAAATTAAAATTGTATTAACAAAATTGTATCGACATATTTTAAGGATAGAAAAAGGGACACAAACCTTACAGTTATATGAGTGACATAATATAAATAGTGACACAGACTACTGTTAAACAGTGTTAATTATTTTTGTATGAAAAGTGTTTTATTGTTATTATTAGACAGAGGGTTTAGTTTATCATACAGACAATAGTTTAGCAGTATAAATAAACTAAAACTGTCAAAAACAATTATTATTATTAAGAGTTTTGTTATATGTTATAAGATTTTATGTCACCAGTTAATTTATGTAAATATATTTATCTCAGGCAGTCAAAGTAGAAATTACAATCAACCATAACAAATTGTTCCACCACATATCATAGAAATTCAAATTAATAAGGTTTTACAGTTATAAACTGAGGCATGTTTAGTATCAAATTGTTTATAATTATCTAATTAATAATTGTATAAACATTGCATGTATCATTAGAGTATAATAATAAAATTATCTATTAAAGGTAATTTATAAAATATTAAAGTAGGTAATGGGTGTTGATCCTATAACATTTAACCTGTACATAAATGACCAATCAAAATTTAAGAAATTTGTATGAGTTCTATGACTAAAAAAGAAGAAATAACACTTAATGGTTAATTGTGATGGAAAACAGTTGAATAGTGCGTGTCTAGATGTAATTAAAAAATATAAAAATAGATAACCCGTTTGTGAAAGAAGATCTGAAAGACCATAATCGAAGATAATAATCCTTCCACTACAATTTTCATGAACAAGTAATACACACAATCAAGAAAAATCTTCAGAATAAACCAGAAAACCTTCAGAATATCGTCTAGATGTGTAAAGTATAATTTGACAATATTTTATCCAACAAGGAACAACCACTAGACAATATAACAATTTACACTAACACTAATCACTAGTAAACATTTTAAAGTGCAACCAAATTCAATATCTAAGCGAACAGTGATTACAAGGAAAACATTTATTGTACACATTAATAAACTACATTATTTTCTGAGACGGACAAATAGTCATGATGTTGACGTTACTCTAACCTACATGCTTTTACGAAGCGTATTGAATATCGTCAAAACTTGTATGTAACTTAATATATAATTTTTGTAATTTTTTAGATTATAAGTAATATATTGTTTGTAAAGGTACTCTCTATTATTTAGGAAACATGTAAAGGAACTTTTTGTAGCAGCCACAAGAATTCCCACGAAATATATTAAAATTATTTAGTTATTAAATCCTGAGATAAATATTGATTGCGACAACCGTATGTATCGAATGGAATTTTCCAATAATTTGAATTTATGTTACACAGATTAAACCATTATGTTATTAAATCATATCCATGCGTTATTATTTCAGGAACATAATATATTATACCATTAAGATACTACGGGAATAAAGGGTCGTATTATAAATTGGCGCACCAACTAGTGAGGCTGAAATTAGGGAATATTAGGTGAAGAAATTGAAACAAGCAAATTAATTTCCTAATTTTTAGCTGGCGACTGCTATAAGTTCCAAAGAATAATAAACATGCATAAAAGGGCGTCGTCACTGAGACGGATGAAGGAGGCAGAGAAAGAAGTCAGTATGGAAGAGAAAGAAGTAACATCGGTGGAGGATGTGGAGACGTTAGCAAGAAAGGAAGATAGGGGAGACCCGAATCTTATAAAATTAATGGAATTAATGAATAGTATGAGTGAAAAAATGGACAGAAATAAGGAAGAAACGAATGACAATTTTAAGAAGCAGAAGGAAGAATTCAGTGAAAACTCAAAGAAACAAAATGAAATTTTGAGTCAAAACTTATTAAAACAAATGGAGGAAAAATTCGATAACATCAAGGAAGATCACAGACAAACAAATGAAAAATTGATAGTATCAAGGAAGATAACAGACAAACAAATGAGAAAATGAGTGAAAATTTAATAAAACAGATGGAGGAGAGATTTGACCAAAACAGAGAAGACACTAACGAGAATTTAAAACGGATAAATGAGAAAATCGACAGTATTAAAGAAAGTACTAACGAAACCTTAAGGCAAACTATAAGTGACAATAATAACCAAATGAAGGAAGAGTTCAGACAAATCAATGAAGAGAATTTAAGAAGAATTAATGGTAGAATTGAACAGGTCAATGATACAATTAACCAGAAGATGGACAAAATCGATGAGGAAAGGAAGCTAGAAATAGCTGACACTAATGAGAGATTGAGAAAAGCTAACGAAACCATCACACAAAATAAAGCAGTAATAAACACCAGAATAGACCAGGTCCAAGAAAATAGTCTTATTCAAATAGAAGGAATACAAAAGGAACAAGAAAATTTAGTTAATTTACAGAAACAAACCGGAGAAAGGTGTGACAATATTAACACTACGGTGAATAATTTAACTGGTCAAGTACGCCAAAATCAAGAAGAAATTGAGTTAATTAGGACCAGACCAAATAATATTACTCATGTTTCCACAAATGAAAACAGAGAAGGGATTAATTTCAAAAATTATCGTAGAAACCCCATAGAATTCCTGGCCAGAATCGAGGAACATTTTAATAAACATCGAATAAGTATCTGGAGCTCGATTAGAGAGATGTTGGATGAGCATTTTAGGGAGATTACGGACAACTGGTGGACAGCAATCAGGAATGAGATAGTGGACTACGCTCAATTTAAAAAACTGTTTAAAGAAAAATATTCGTCCGAAGCGATACAAAATATTATAAGGGACAACATTTGTCAGGGAAGATATGATGGAAATAGAGGTACATCTCCAACTACTTACTTCTGGGGAAAGGTGTGTTTGGCGAGACACCTAGAGCCAAGAATACCAGAAGAATCCCTAGTAACTAAAATGGCATACCATTATGACACAGGAATTGCCAGAGCACGCCTGGGAAGCCAGAATAAAACGGTCCACGCAATGGCTGACTTATTAGAAAATTATGAACACGAGGGTTACTACAAAAGAAGCAGACAACGAACTGATCAGTGCGGTTTAAAAAATAATAACCATGGTATGAATCATAATCAATATAATAACATGAATAACCGGAATAGTTATGTGAACGATCGTAATTACAACCAAAATTTTACCCCAAATAATAACCAACAAGCAAACTCCAATCGAAACCCAATTAACAATAATAATAACAACAGGCCCAATCAAAATTACCATCCAGGTAATAGAAATAATAATAATTATAATAACTACCGAACAAACCAAAATTATAATAATTTTAGGAGTAACTCAGGAGTTAATAACAATAATAATCAGGGTAATTATAATAATAATCGTCCGTACCGACCCCGAATAAATTATATCAGTGCCGAAGAAGGGGATTACTGGAGATACCATCAACCTCAGAGGAACAGTTTTAATAACAGTTATGATCAAAGAGGAAATCCCAGAGGGATGAGTCACCATTATAACCGAGTAAGAAGTAGAAGCCAGGAGGACTTCCGAGAATCAAGGGGAAGTGAACAATTAGACAACCGAGAGGTTGAACAACCAGGAACCAGCACACCATTCCAGGCAAATCAACAGTCATGCCCTGAAAATAATCATGATAGCCTTAATTTAAACGGAGTGAGGCAGTAATAAACCCTCGCGACCCCTTACTGCTACTAACTACTGGGTACAATAACCACCAAATTCAAAAACATAGTAATAACAAATTACTACCAACTAATTATGGAAAAACTAATAATGGAAAATAAAAGAATTTTGAAGTACAATAACCACCAAATTCAAAAACATAGTAATAACAAATTACTACCAACTAATTATGAAAAACTAATTATGGAAAATAAAAGAATTTTGAGGTACAAAAACCACCAAATTCAAAAACATAGTAATAACAAATTACTACCAACTAATTATGAAAAGCTAATTATGGAAAATAAAAGAATTTTGAGGTACAAAAACCACCAAATTCAAAAACATAGTAATAACAAATTACTACCAACTAATTATGAAAAAGTAATTATGGAAAATAAAAGAATTTTGAAGTATAACAACAACCAAAGTTTAAGAACGGATAATCAAAATCTTACTATTATTTACAATTATTATTTGAAAAATCTTCGAGAAGAACTGTTGGAGGAAACGGTGACAAGTAGAATCAACCAGCAAAATGAAATTTTATACATAACCGCTCTAATTGAAGGAATTCCTACATGAATAATGATAGATACTGGTGCAAATGTATCACTTATTAACGACGCTGAACTGGAGAGAATACAGAAACAAAGTAAAAATATAATACCTACCTTACCTGTCAATAATGTTATTTTAATAGGTGCCACTGGGCGTCAAAATAAAACAGTGAGAAAACAAGTGTCATTGGAAATAGAAAGCAAAGGTGTTACAATTAATATTATATGTCTGGTCGCAATCGGCCTATCATTCGAATTATTAATCGGATGCAATATGCTGAAGAAATATTCAGCCATTATTGATTAGAGCAAGGAGAAGGTGTCCTTGAACTCAGAAGGTGTTATGTGGACGGCAGAGTTAATAGGAAGCGATGGTGCCCCTCTGAACCGTACCCATCACCAAGTTAGGGAATTAAATTTTTTAAATAATGACACCCAATGCAGAAAAATAATCTATAATATGACAAATGAAGACCTGTGGAACAGTAAATTACAGGAGATAAGAGAGTTTAGACACCAAGGCACAAATAATTTGACAGTAAAACAAGTAGAAGATCTCATTATAATATATAAGAAGTATAAACATGTATTTTCAGAAAAAACAGGAAAAGTAAAAAACTATCAGTGTAGAATACAATTTAAAGAACCAGCAGAATTCCACAGAAAATCCTATCCTATACCATATTCATTGAAGGAGGCGGTTAGAGCTGAAATTAATAAAATATTGTTAAATGATATAATTGAGCATAGCCAATAACCATATACTAGCCCAATAGTAGCAATTCAGAAGATTATAATCAACAATCCATGAAAAAATATCATGAGGAAGAAAAGGTAAAATAACATAAGTAATTATGTCCTCACACCTAATGAAGTGTTCAGAAATAATTACTTCTGAAGGGAGGCAATTTCTAACGAAACAAATGTTACAAAAGAATAGTAAATAATAGTGAAATCCGATCCAGAGAGGAAACAAGAAATAATAATTGAAAGCAAATTAAAGGAAACCTAGTTGGTTTGACTTATTTAATATTATCAAGAAACCCAGAAATAACCCAGTAGAATAGGGCAGTAAACAGACAAAAATTAAATAAATAAACCTAGTAAGCCTAAATAATCAACTTACCCTGAATAACAACCAAACTCAATAAAGAGTACCTAATCATAAATTAAAATTGTATTAACAAAATTGTATCGACATATTTTAAGGATAGAAAAAGGGACACAAACCTTACAGTTATATGAGTGACATAATATAAATAGTGTCACAGACTACTGTTAAACAGTGTTAATTATTTTTGTATGAAAAGTGTTTTATTGTTATTATTAGACAGAGGGTTTAGTTTATCATACAGACAATAGTTTAGCAGTATAAATAAACTAAAACTGTCAAAAACAATTATTATTATTAAGAGTTTTGTTATATGTTATAAGATTTTATGTCACCAGTTAATTTATGTAAATATATTTATCTCAGGCAGTCAAAGTAGAAATTACAATCAACCATAACATATTGTTCCACCACATATCATAGAAATTCAAATTAATAAGGTTTTACAGTTATAAACTGAGGCATGTTTAGTATCAAATTGTTTATAATTATCTAATTAATAATTGTATAAACATTGCATGTATCATTAGAATATAATAATAAAATTATCTATTAAAGGTAATTTATAAAATATAAAGTAGGTAATGGGTGTTGATCCTATAACATTTAACCTGTACATAAATGACCAATCAAAATTTAAGAAATTTGTATAAGTTCTATGACTAAAAAAGAAGAAATAACACTTAATGGTTAATTGTGATGGAAAACAGTTGAATAGTGCGTGTCTAGATGTAATTAAAAAATATAAAAATAGATAACCCGTTTGTGAAAGAAGATCTGAAAGACCATCATCGAAGATAATAATCCTTCCACTACAATTTTCATGAACAAGTAATACACACAATCAAGAAAAATCTTCAGAATAAACCAGAAAACCTTCAGAATATCGTCTAGATGTGTAAAGTATAATTTGACAATATTTTATCCAACAAGGAACAACCACTAGACAATATAACAATTTACACTAACACTAATCACTAGTAAACATTTTAAAGTGCAACCAAATTCAATATCTAAGCGAACAGTGATTACAAGGAAAACATTTATTGTACACATTAATAAACTACATTATTTTATGAGACTGACAAATAGTCATGATGTTGACGTTACTCTAACCTACATGCTTTTACGAAGCGTATTGAATATCGTCAAAACTTGTATGTAACTTAATATATAATTTTTGTAATTTTTTAGATTATAAGTAATATATTGTTTGTAAAGGTACTCTCTATTATTTAGGAAACATGTAAAGGAACTTTTTGTAGCAGCCACAAGAATTCCCACGAAATATATTAAAATTATTTAGTTATTAAATCCTGAGATAAATATCGATTGCTACAAGCGTATGTATCGAATGGAATTTTCCAATAATTTGAATTTATGTTACACAGATTAAACCATTATGTTATTAAATCATATCCATGCGTTATTATTTCAGGAACGTAATATATTATACCATTAAGATACTACGGGAATAAAGGGTCGTATTATAAATTGGCGCACCAACTAGTGAGGCTGAAATTAGGGAATATTAGGTGAAGAAATTGAAACAAGCAAATTAATTTCCTAATTTTTAGCTGGCGACTGCTATAAGTTCCAAAGAATAATAAACATGCATAAAAGGGCGTCGTCACTGAGACGGACGAAGGAGGCAGAGAAAGAAGTCAGTGTGGAAGAGAAAGAAGTAACATCGGTGGAGGATGTGGAGACGTTAGCAAGAAAGGAAGATAGGGGAGACCCGAATCTTATAAAATTAATGGAATTAATGAATAGTATGAGTGAAAAAATGGACAGAAATAAGGAAGAAACGAATGACAATTTTAAGAAGCAGAAGGAAGAATTCAGTGAAAACTCAAAGAAACAAAATGAAATTTTGAGTCAAAACTTATTAAAACAAATGGAGGAAAAATTCGATAACATCAAGGAAGATCACAGACAAACAAATGAAAAATTGATAGTATCAAGGAAGATAACAGACAAACAAATGAGAAAATGAGTGAAAATTTAATAAAACAGATGGAGGAGAGATTTGACCAAAACAGAGAAGACACTAACGAGAATTTAAAACGGATAAATGAGAAAATCGACAGTATTAAAGAAAGTACTAACGAAACCTTAAGGCAAACTATAAGTGACAATAATAACCAAATGAAGGAAGAGTTCAGACAAATCAATGAAGAGAATTTAAGAAGAATTAATGGTAGAATTGAACAGGTCAATGATACAATTAACCAGAAGATGGACAAAATCGATGAGGAAAGGAAGCTAGAAATAGCTGAACTAATGAGAGATTGAGAAAAGTTAACGAAACCATCACACAAAATAAAGCAGTAATAAATACCAGAATAGACCAGGTCCAAGAAAATAGTCGTATTCAAATAGAAGGAATACAAAAGGAACAAGAAAATTTAGTTAATTTACAGAAACAAACCGGAGAAAGGTGTGACAATATTAACACTACGGTGAATAATTTAACTGGTCAAGTACGCCAAAATCAAGAAGAAATTGAGTTAATTAGGACCAGACCAAATAATATTACTCATGTTTCCACAAATGAAAACAGAGAAGGGATTAATTTCAAAAATTATCGTAGAAACCCCATGGAATTCCTGGCCAGAATCGAGGAACATTTTAATAAACATCGAATAACTATCTGGAGCTCGATTAGAGAGATGTTGGATGAGCATTTTAGGGAGATTACGGACAACTGGTGGACAGCAACCAGGAATGAGATAGTGGACTACGCTGAATTTAAAAAACTGTTTAAAGAAAAATATTCGTCCGAAGCGATACAAAATATTATAAGGGACAACATTTGTCAGGGAAGATATGATGGAAATAGAAGTACATCTCCAACTACTTACTTCTGGGGAAAGGTGTGTTTGGCGAGACACCTAGAGCCAAGAATACCAGAAGAATCCCTAGTAACTAAAATGGCATACCATTATGACACAGGAATTGCCAGAGCACGCCTGGGAAGCCAGATTAAAACGGTCCACGCAATGGCTGACTTATTAGAAAATTATGAACACGAGGGTTACTACAAAAGAAGCAGACAACGAACTGATCAGTGCGGTTTAAAAAATAATAACCATGGTATGAATCATAATCAATATAATAACATGAATAACCGGAATAGTTATGTGAACGATCGTAATTACAACCAAAATTTTACCCCAAATAATAACCAACAAGCAAACTCCAATCGAAACCCAATTAACAATAATAATAACAACAGGCCCAATCAAAATTACCATCCAGGTAATAGAAATAATAATAATTATAATAACTACCGAACAAACCAAAATTATAATAATTTTAGGAGTAACTCAGGAGTTAATAACAATAATAATCAGGGTAATTATAATAATAATCGTCCGTACCGACCCCGAATAAATTATATCAGTGCCGAAGAAGGGGATTACTGGAGATACCATCAACCTCGGAGGAACAGTTTTAATAACAGTTATGATCAAAGAGGAAATCCCAGAGGGATGAGTCACCATTATAACCGAGTAAGAAGTAGAAGCCAGGAGGACTTCCGAGAATCAAGGGGAAGTGAACAATTAGAC
Organism: Magicicada septendecula; assembly: GCA_034769895.1. NCBI lineage: Eukaryota > Metazoa > Arthropoda > Insecta > Hemiptera > Cicadidae > Magicicada > Magicicada septendecula. The sequence goes on from CM068367.1 coordinate 1,140,916,965, forward strand.
AAACGAGAGGTTGAACAACCAGGAACCAGCACACCATTCCAGGCAAATCAACAGTCATGCCCTGAAAATAATCATGATAGCCTTAATTTAAATGGAGTGAGGCAGTAATAAACCCTCGCGACCCCTTACTGCTACTAACTACTGGGTACAATAACCACCAAATTCAAAAACATAGTAATAACAAATTACTACCAACTAATTATGGAAAAACTAATAATGGAAAATAAAAGAATTTTGAAGTACAATAACCACCAAATTCAAAAACATAGTAATAACAAATTACTACCAACTAATTATGAAAAACTAATTATGGAAAATAAAAGAATTTTGAGGTACAAAAACCACCAAATTCAAAAACATAGTAATAACAAATTACTACCAACTAATTATGAAAAGCTAATTATGGAAAATAAAAGAATTTTGAGGTACAAAAACCACCAAATTCAAAAACATAGTAATAACAAATTACTACCAACTAATTATGAAAAAGTAATTATGGAAAATAAAAGAATTTTGAAGTATAACAACAACCAAAGTTTAAGAACGGATAATCAAAATCTTACTATTATTTACAATTATTATTTGAAAAATCTTCGAGAAGAACTGTTGGAGGAAACGGTGACAAGTAGAATCAACCAGCAAAATGAAATTTTATACATAACTGCTCAAATTGAAGGAATTCCTACACGAATAATGATAGATACTGGTGCAAATGTATCACTTATTAACGACGCTGTACTGGAGAGAATACAGAAACAAAGTAAAAATATAATACCTACCTTACCTGTCAATAATGTTATTTTAATAGGTGCCACTGGGCGTCAAAATAAAACAGTGAGAAAACAAGTGTCATTGGAAATAGAAAGCAAAGGTGTTACAATTAATATTATATGTCTGGTCGCAATCGGCCTATCATTCGAATTATTAATCGGATGCGATATCCTGAAGAAATATTCAGCCATTATTGATTAGAGCAAGGAGAAGGTGTCCTTGAACTCAGAAGGTGTTATGTGGACGGCAGAGTTAATAGGAAGCGATGGTGCCCCTCTGAACTGTACCCATCACCAAGTTAGGGAATTAAATTTTTTAAATAATGACACCCAATGCAGAAAAATAATCTATAATATGACAAATGAAGACCTGTGGAACAGTAAATTACAGGAGATAAGAGAGTTTAGACACCAAGGCACAAATAATTTGACAGTAAAACAAGTAGAAGATCTCATTATAATATATAAGAAGTATAAACATGTATTTTCAGAAAAAACAGGAAAAGTAAAAAACTATCAGTGTAGAATACAATTTAAAGAACCAGCAGAATTCCACAGAAAATCCTATCCTATACCATATTCATTGAAGGAGGCGGTTAGAGCTGAAATTAATAAAATGTTGTTAAATGATATAATTGAGCATAGCCAATCACCATATACTAGCCCAATAGTAGCAATTCAGAAGATTATAATCAACAATCCATGAAAAAATATCATGAGGAAGAAAAGGTAAAATAACATAAGTAATTATGTCCTCACACCTAATGAAGTGTTCAGAAATAATTACTTCTGAAGGGAGGCAATTTGTAACGAAACAAATGTTACAAAAGAATAGTAAATAATAGTGAAATCCGATCCAGAGAGGAAACAAGAAATAATAATTGAAAGCAAATTAAAGGAAACCTAGTTGGTTTGACTTATTTAATATTATCAAGAAACCCAGAAATAACCCAGTAGAATAGGACAGTAAACAGACAAAAATTAAATAAATAAACCTAGTAAGCCTAAATAATCAACTTACCCTGAATAACAACCAAACTCAATAAAGAGTACCTAATCATAAATTAAAATTGTATTAACAAAATTGTATCGACATATTTTAAGGATAGAAAAAGGGACACAAACCTTACAGTTATATGAGTGACATAATATAAATAGTGACACAGACTACTGTTAAACAGTGTTAATTATTTTTGTATGAAAAGTGTTTTATTGTTATTATTAGACAGAGGGTTTAGTTTATCATACAGACAATAGTTTAGCAGTATAAATAAACTAAAACTGTTAAAACCATTATTATTATTAAGAGTTTTGTTATATGTTATAAGATTTTATGTCACCAGTTAATTTATGTAAATATATTTATCTCAGGCAGTCAAAGTAGAAATTACAATCAACCATAACAAATTGTTCCACCACATATCATAGAAATTCAAATTAATAAGGTTTTACAGTTATAAACTGAGGCATGTTTAGTATCAAATTGTTTATAATTATCTAATTAATAATTGTATAAACATTGCATGTATCATTAGAATATAATAATAAAATTATCTATTAAAGGTAATTTATAAAATATTAAAGTAGGTAATGGGTGTTGATCCTATAACATTTAACCTGTACATAAATGACCAATCAAAATTTAAGAAATTTGTATGAGTTCTATGACTAAAAAAGAAGAAATAACACTTAATGGTTAATTGTGATGGAAAACAGTTGAATAGTGCGTGTCTAGATGTAATTAAAAAATATAAAAATAGATAACCCGTTTGTGAAAGAAGATCTGAAAGACCATCATCGAAGATAATAATCCTTCCACTACAATTTTCATGAACAAGTAATACACACAATCAAGAAAAATCTTCAGAATAAACCAGAAAACCTTCAGAATATCGTCTAGATGTGTAAAGTATAATTTGACAATATTTTATCCAACAAGGAACAACCACTAGACAATATAACAATTTACACTAACACTAATCACTAGTAAACATTTTAAAGTGCAACCAAATTCAATATCTAAGCGAACAGTGATTACAAGGAAAACATTTATTGTACACATTAATAAACTACATTATTTTATGAGACTGACAAATAGTCATGATGTTGACGTTACTCTAACCTACATGCTTTTACGAAGCGTATTGAATATCGTCAAAACTTGTATGTAACTTAATATATAATTTTTGTAATTTTTTAGATTATAAGTAATATATTGTTTGTAAAGGTACTCTCTATTATTTAGGAAACATGTAAAGGAACTTTTTGTAGCAGCCACAAGAATTCCCACGAAATATATTAAAATTATTTAGTTATTAAATCCTGAGATAAATATCGATTGCTACAAGCGTATGTATCGAATGGAATTTTCCAATAATTTGAATTTATGTTACACAGATTAAACCATTATGTTATTAAATCATATCCATGCGTTATTATTTCAGGAACGTAATATATTATACCATTAAGATACTACGGGAATAAAGGGTCGTATTATAAATTGGCGCACCAACTAGTGAGGCTGAAATTAGGGAATATTAGGTGAAGAAATTGAAACAAGCAAATTAATTTCCTAATTTTTAGCTGGCGACTGCTATAAGTTCCAAAGAATAATAAACATGCATAAAAGGGCGTCGTCACTGAGACGGACGAAGGAGGCAGAGAAAGAAGTCAGTGTGGAAGAGAAAGAAGTAACATCGGTGGAGGATGTGGAGACGTTAGCAAGAAAGGAAGATAGGGGAGACCCGAATCTTATAAAATTAATGGAATTAATGAATAGTATGAGTGAAAAAATGGACAGAAATAAGGAAGAAACGAATGACAATTTTAAGAAGCAGAAGGAAGAATTCAGTGAAAACTCAAAGAAACAAAATGAAATTTTGAGTCAAAACTTATTAAAACAAATGGAGGAAAAATTCGATAACATCAAGGAAGATCACAGACAAACAAATGAAAAATTGATAGTATCAAGGAAGATAACAGACAAACAAATGAGAAAATGAGTGAAAATTTAATAAAACAGATGGAGGAGAGATTTGACCAAAACAGAGAAGACACTAACGAGAATTTAAAACGGATAAATGAGAAAATCGACAGTATTAAAGAAAGTACTAACGAAACCTTAAGGCAAACTATAAGTGACAATAATAACCAAATGAAGGAAGAGTTCAGACAAATCAATGAAGAGAATTTAAGAAGAATTAATGGTAGAATTGAACAGGTCAATGATACAATTAACCAGAAGATGGACAAAATCGATGAGGAAAGGAAGCTAGAAATAGCTGAACTAATGAGAGATTGAGAAAAGTTAACGAAACCATCACACAAAATAAAGCAGTAATAAATACCAGAATAGACCAGGTCCAAGAAAATAGTCGTATTCAAATAGAAGGAATACAAAAGGAACAAGAAAATTTAGTTAATTTACAGAAACAAACCGGAGAAAGGTGTGACAATATTAACACTACGGTGAATAATTTAACTGGTCAAGTACGCCAAAATCAAGAAGAAATTGAGTTAATTAGGACCAGACCAAATAATATTACTCATGTTTCCACAAATGAAAACAGAGAAGGGATTAATTTCAAAAATTATCGTAGAAACCCCATGGAATTCCTGGCCAGAATCGAGGAACATTTTAATAAACATCGAATAACTATCTGGAGCTCGATTAGAGAGATGTTGGATGAGCATTTTAGGGAGATTACGGACAACTGGTGGACAGCAACCAGGAATGAGATAGTGGACTACGCTGAATTTAAAAAACTGTTTAAAGAAAAATATTCGTCCGAAGCGATACAAAATATTATAAGGGACAACATTTGTCAGGGAAGATATGATGGAAATAGAAGTACATCTCCAACTACTTACTTCTGGGGAAAGGTGTGTTTGGCGAGACACCTAGAGCCAAGAATACCAGAAGAATCCCTAGTAACTAAAATGGCATACCATTATGACACAGGAATTGCCAGAGCACGCCTGGGAAGCCAGATTAAAACGGTCCACGCATTGGCTGACTTATTAGAAAATTATGAACACGAGGGTTACTACAAAAGAAGCAGACAACGAACTGATCAGTGCGGTTTAAAAAATAATAACCATGGTATGAATCATAATCAATATAATAACATGAATAACCGGAATAGTTATGTGAACGATCGTAATTACAACCAAAATTTTACCCCAAATAATAACCAACAAGCAAACTCCAATCGAAACCCAATTAACAATAATAATAACAACAGGCCCAATCAAAATTACCATCCAGGTAATAGAAATAATAATAATTATAATAACTACCGAACAAACCAAAATTATAATAATTTTAGGAGTAACTCAGGAGTTAATAACAATAATAATCAGGGTAATTATAATAATAATCGTCCGTACCGACCCCGAATAAATTATATCAGTGCCGAAGAAGGGGATTACTGGAGATACCATCAACCTCGGAGGAACAGTTTTAATAACAGTTATGATCAAAGAGGAAATCCCAGAGGGATGAGTCACCATTATAACCGAGTAAGAAGTAGAAGCCAGGAGGACTTCCGAGAATCAAGGGGAAGTGAACAATTAGACAAACGAGAGGTTGAACAACCAGGAACCAGCACACCATTCCAGGCAAATCAACAGTCATGCCCTGAAAATAATCATGATAGCCTTAATTTAAATGGAGTGAGGCAGTAATAAACCCTCGCGACCCCTTACTGCTACTAACTACTGGGTACAATAACCACCAAATTCAAAAACATAGTAATAACAAATTACTACCAACTAATTATGGAAAAACTAATAATGGAAAATAAAAGAATTTTGAAGTACAATAACCACCAAATTCAAAAACATAGTAATAACAAATTACTACCAACTAATTATGAAAAACTAATTATGGAAAATAAAAGAATTTTGAGGTACAAAAACCACCAAATTCAAAAACATAGTAATAACAAATTACTACCAACTAATTATGAAAAGCTAATTATGGAAAATAAAAGAATTTTGAGGTACAAAAACCACCAAATTCAAAAACATAGTAATAACAAATTACTACCAACTAATTATGAAAAAGTAATTATGGAAAATAAAAGAATTTTGAAGTATAACAACAACCAAAGTTTAAGAACGGATAATCAAAATCTTACTATTATTTACAATTATTATTTGAAAAATCTTCGAGAAGAACTGTTGGAGGAAACGGTGACAAGTAGAATCAACCAGCAAAATGAAATTTTATACATAACTGCTCAAATTGAAGGAATTCCTACACGAATAATGATAGATACTGGTGCAAATGTATCACTTATTAACGACGCTGAACTGGAGAGAATACAGAAACAAAGTAAAAATATAATACCTACCTTACCTGTCAATAATGTTATTTTAATAGGTGCCACTGGGCGTCAAAATAAAACAGTGAGAAAACAAGTGTCATTGGAAATAGAAAGCAAAGGTGTTACAATTAATATTATATGTCTGGTCGCAATCGGCCTATCATTCGAATTATTAATCGGATGCGATATGCTGAAGAAATATTCAGCCATTATTGATTAGAGCAAGGAGAAGGTGTCCTTGAACTCAGAAGGTGTTATGTGGACGGCAGAGTTAATAGGAAGCGATGGTGCCCCTCTGAACTGTACCCATCACCAAGTTAGGGAATTAAATTTTTTAAATAATGACACCCAATGCAGAAAAATAATCTATAATATGACAAATGAAGACCTGTGGAACAGTAAATTACAGGAGATAAGAGAGTTTAGACACCAAGGCACAAATAATTTGACAGTAAAACAAGTAGAAGATCTCATTATAATATATAAGAAGTATAAACATGTATTTTCAGAAAAAACAGGAAAAGTAAAAAACTATCAGTGTAGAATACAATTTAAAGAACCAGCAGAATTCCACAGAAAATCCTATCCTATACCATATTCATTGAAGGAGGCGGTTAGAGCTGAAATTAATAAAATGTTGTTAAATGATATAATTGAGCATAGCCAATCACCATATACTAGCCCAATAGTAGCAATTCAGAAGATTATAATCAACAATCCATGAAAAAATATCATGAGGAAGAAAAGGTAAAATAACATAAGTAATTATGTCCTCACACCTAATGAAGTGTTCAGAAATAATTACTTCTGAAGGGAGGCAATTTGTAACGAAACAAATGTTACAAAAGAATAGTAAATAATAGTGAAATCCGATCCAGAGAGGAAACAAGAAATAATAATTGAAAGCAAATTAAAGGAAACCTAGTTGGTTTGACTTATTTAATATTATCAAGAAACCCAGAAATAACCCAGTAGAATAGGGCAGTAAACAGACAAAAATTAAATAAATAAACCTAGTAAGCCTAAATAATCAACTTACCCTGAATAACAACCAAACTCAATAAAGAGTACCTAATCATAAATTAAAATTGTATTAACAAAATTGTATCGACATATTTTAAGGATAGGAAAAGGGACACAAACCTTACAGTTATATGAGTGACATAATATAAATAGTGACACAGACTACTGTTAAACAGTGTTAATTATTTTTGTATGAAAAGTGTTTTATTGTTATTATTAGACAGAGGGTTTAGTTTATCATACAGACAATAGTTTAGCAGTATAAATAAACTAAAACTGTCAAAAACAATTATTATTATTAAGAGTTTTGTTATATGTTATAAGATTTTATGTCACCAGTTAATTTATGTAAATATATTTATCTCAGGCAGTCAAAGTAGAAATTACAATCAACCATAACAAATTGTTCCACCACATATCATAGAAATTCAAATTAATAAGGTTTTACAGTTATAAACTGAGGCATGTTTAGTATCAAATTGTTTATAATTATCTAATTAATAATTGTATAAACATTGCATGTATCATTAGAATATAATAATAAAATTATCTATTAAAGGTAATTTATAAAATATTAAAGTAGGTAATGGGTGTTGATCCTATAACATTTAACCTGTACATAAATGACCAATCAAAATTTAAGAAATTTGTATGAGTTCTATGACTAAAAAAGAAGAAATAACACTTAATGGTTAATTGTGATGGAAAACAGTTGAATAGTGCGTGTCTAGATGTAATTAAAAAATATAAAAATAGATAACCCGTTTGTGAAAGAAGATCTGAAAGACCATCATCGAAGATAATAATCCTTCCACTACAATTTTCATGAACAAGTAATACACACAATCAAGAAAAATCTTCAGAATAAACCAGAAAACCTTCAGAATATCGTCTAGATGTGTAAAGTATAATTTGACAATATTTTATCCAACAAGGAACAACCACTAGACAATATAACAATTTACACTAACACTAATCACTAGTAAACATTTTAAAGTGCAACCAAATTCAATATCTAAGCGAACAGTGATTACAAGGAAAACATTTATTGTACACATTAATAAACTACATTATTTTCTGAGACGGACAAATAGTCATGATGTTGACGTTACTCTAACCTACATGCTTTTACGAATCGTATTGAATATCGTCAAAACTTGTATGTAACTTAATATATAATTTTTGTAATTTTTTAGATTATAAGTAATATATTGTTTGTAAAGGTACTCTCTATTATTTAGGAAACATGTAAAGGAACTTTTTGTAGCAGCCACAAGAATTCCCACGAAATATATTAAAATTATTTAGTTATTAAATCCTGAGATAAATATTGATTGCGACAACCGTATGTATCGAATGGAATTTTCCAATAATTTGAATTTATGTTACACAGATTAAACCATTATGTTATTAAATCATATCCATGCGTTATTATTTCAGGAACGTAATATATTATACCATTAAGATACTACGGGAATAAAGGGTCGTATTATAAATTGGCGCACCAACTAGTGAGGCTGAAATTAGGGAATATTAGGTGAAGAAATTGAAACAAGCAAATTAATTTCCTAATTTTTAGCTGGCGACTGCTATAAGTTCCAAAGAATAATAAACATGCATAAAAGGGCGTCGTCACTGAGACGGACGAAGGAGGCAGAGAAAGAAGTCAGTATGGAAGAGAAAGAAGTAACATCGGTGGAGGATGTGGAGACGTTAGCAAGAAAGGAAGATAGGGGAGACCCGAATCTTATAAAATTAATGGAATTAATGAATAGTATGAGTGAAAAAATGGACAGAAATAAGGAAGAAACGAATGACAATTTTAAGAAGCAGAAGGAAGAATTCAGTGAAAACTCAAAGAAACAAAATGAAATTTTGAGTCAAAACTTATTAAAACAAATGGAGGAAAAATTCGATAACATCAAGGAAGATCACAGACAAACAAATGAAAAATTGATATTATCAAGGAAGATAACAGACAAACAAATGAGAAAATGAGTGAAAATTTAATAAAACAGATGGAGGAGAGATTTGACCAAAACAGAGAAGACACTAACGAGAATTTAAAACGGATAAATGAGAAAATCGACAGTATTAAAGAAAGTACTAACGAAACCTTAAGGCAAACTATAAGTGACAATAATAACCAAATGAAGGAAGAGTTCAGACAAATCAATGAAGAGAATTTAAGAAGAATTAATGGTAGAATTGAACAGGTCAATGATACAATTAACCAGAAGATGGACAAAATCGATGAGGAAAGGAAGCTAGAAATAGCTGACACTAATGAGAGATTGAGAAAAGCTAACGAAACCATCACACAAAATAAAGCAGTAATAAACACCAGAATAGACCAGGTCCAAGAAAATAGTCGTATTCAAATAGAAGGAATACAAAAGGAACAAGAAAATTTAGTTAATTTACAGAAACAAACCGGAGAAAGGTGTGACAATATTAACACTACGGTGAATAATTTAACTGGTCAAGTACGCCAAAATCAAGAAGAAATTGAGTTAATTAGGACCAGACCAAATAATATTACTCATGTTTCCACAAATGAAACCAGAGAAGGGATTAATTTCAAAAATTATCGTAGAAACCCCATGGAATTCCTGGCCAGAATCGAGGAACATTTTAATAAACATCGAATAACTATCTGGAGCTCGATTAGAGAGATGTTGGATGAGCATTTTAGGGAGAGTACGGACAACTGGTGGACAGCAACCAGGAATGAGATAGTGGACTACGCTCAATTTAAAAAACTGTTTAAAGAAAAATATTCGTCCGAAGCGATACAAAATATTATAAGGGACAACATTTGTCAGGGAAGATATGATGGAAATAGAAGTACATCTCCAACTACTTACTTCTGGGGAAAGGTGTGTTTGGCGAGACACCTAGAGCCAAGAATACCAGAAGAATCCCTAGTAACTAAAATGGCATACCATTATGACACAGGAATTGCCAGAGCACGCCTGGGAAGCCAGATTAAAACGGTCCACGCAATGGCTGACTTATTAGAAAATTATGAACACGAGGGTTACTACAAAAGAAGCAGACAACGAACTGATCAGTGCGGTTTAAAAAATAATAACCATGGTATGAATCATAATCAATATAATAACATGAATAACCGGAATAGTTATGTGAACGATCGTAATTACAACCAAAATTTTACCCCAAATAATAACCAACAAGCAAACTCCAATCGAAACCCAATTAACAATAATAATAACAACAGGCCCAATCAAAATTACCATCCAGGTAATAGAAATAATAATAATTATAATAACTACCGAACAAACCAAAATTATAATAATTTTAGGAGTAACTCAGGAGTTAATAACAATAATAATCAGGGTAATTATAATAATAATCGTCCGTACCGACCCCGAATAAATTATATCAGTGCCGAAGAAGGGGATTACTGGAGATACCATCAACCTCGGAGGAACAGTTTTAATAACAGTTATGATCAAAGAGGAAATCCCAGAGGGATGAGTCACCATTATAACCGAGTAAGAAGTAGAAGCCAGGAGGACTTCCGAGAATCAAGGGGAAGTGAACAATTAGACAACCGAGAGGTTGAACAACCAGGAACCAGCACACCATTCCAGGCAAATCAACAGTCATGCCCTGAAAATAATCATGATAGCCTTAATTTAAACGGAGTGAGGCAGTAATAAACCCTCGCGACCCCTTACTGCTACTAACTACTGGGTACAATAACCACCAAATTCAAAAACATAGTAATAACAAATTACTACCAACTAATTATGGAAAAACTAATAATGGAAAATAAAAGAATTTTGAAGTACAATAACCACCAAATTCAAAAACATAGTAATAACAAATTACTACCAACTAATTATGAAAAACTAATTATGGAAAATAAAAGAATTTTGAGGTACAAAAACCACCAAATTCAAAAACATAGTAATAACAAATTACTACCAACTAATTATGAAAAGCTAATTATGGAAAATAAAAGAATTTTGAGGTACAAAAACCACCAAATTCAAAAACATAGTAATAACAAATTACTACCAACTAATTATGAAAAAGTAATTATGGAAAATAAAAGAATTTTGAAGTATAACAACAACCAAAGTTTAAGAACGGATAATCAAAATCTTACTATTATTTACAATTATTATTTGAAAAATCTTCGAGAAGAACTGTTGGAGGAAACGGTGACAAGTAGAATCAACCAGCAAAATGAAATTTTATACATAACTGCTCAAATTGAAGGAATTCCTACACGAATAATGATAGATACTGGTGCAAATGTATCACTTATTAACGACGCTGAACTGGAGAGAATACAGAAACAAAGTAAAAATATAATACCTACCTTACCTGTCAATAATGTTATTTTAATAGGTGCCACTGGGCGTCAAAATAAAACAGTGAGAAAACAAGTGTCATTGGAAATAGAAAGCAAAGGTGTTGCAATTAATATTATATGTCTGGTCGCAATCGGCCTATCATTCGAATTATTAATCGGATGCGATATGCTGAAGAAATATTCAGCCATTATTGATTAGAGCAAGGAGAAGGTGTCCTTGAACTCAGAAGGTGTTATGTGGACGGCAGAGTTAATAGGAAGCGATGGTGCCCCTCTGAACTGTACCCATCACCAAGTTAGGGAATTAAATTTTTTAAATAATGACACCCAATGCAGAAAAATAATCTATAATATGACAAATGAAGACCTGTGGAACAGTAAATTACAGGAGATAAGAGAGTTTAGACACCAAGGCACAAATAATTTGACAGTAAAACAAGTAGAAGATCTCATTATAATATATAAGAAGTATAAACATGTATTTTCAGAAAAAACAGGAAAAGTAAAAAACTATCAGTGTAGAATACAATTTAAAGAACCAGCAGAATTCCACAGAAAATCCTATCCTATACCATATTCATTGAAGGAGGCGGTTAGAGCTGAAATTAATAAAATGTTGTTAAATGATATAATTGAGCATAGCCAATCACCATATACTAGCCCAATAGTAGCAATTCAGAAGATTATAATCAACAATCCATGAAAAAATATCATGAGGAAGAAAAGGTAAAATAACATAAGTAATTATGTCCTCACACCTAATGAAGTGTTCAGAAATAATTACTTCTGAAGGGAGGCAATTTGTAACGAAACAAATGTTACAAAAGAATAGTAAATAATAGTGAAATCTGATCCAGAGAGGAAACAAGAAATAATAATTGAAAGCAAATTAAAGGAAACCTAGTTGGTTTGACTTATTTAATATTATCAAGAAACCCAGAAATAACCCAGTAGAATAGGGCAGTAAACAGACAAAAATTAAATAAATAAACCTAGTAAGCCTAAATAATCAACTTACCCTGAATAACAACCAAACTCAATAAAGAGTACCTAATCATAAATTAAAATTGTATTAACAAAATTGTATCGACATATTTTAAGGATAGAAAAAGGGACACAAACCTTACAGTTATATGAGTGACATAATATAAATAGTGACACAGACTACTGTTAAACAGTGTTAATTATTTTTGTATGAAAAGTGTTTTATTGTTATTATTAGACAGAGGGTTTAGTTTATCATACAGACAATAGTTTAGCAGTATAAATAAACTAAAACTGTCAAAAACAATTATTATTATTAAGAGTTTTGTTATATGTTATAAGATTTTATGTCACCAGTTAATTTATGTAAATATATTTATCTCAGGCAGTCAAAGTAGAAATTACAATCAACCATAACAAATTGTTCCACCACATATCATAGAAATTCAAATTAATAAGGTTTTACAGTTATAAACTGAGGCATGTTTAGTATCAAATTGTTTATAATTATCTAATTAATAATTGTATAAACATTGCATGTATCATTAGAGTATAATAATAAAATTATCTATTAAAGGTAATTTATAAAATATTAAAGTAGGTAATGGGTGTTGATCCTATAACATTTAACCTGTACATAAATGACCAATCAAAATTTAAGAAATTTGTATGAGTTCTATGACTAAAAAAGAAGAAATAACACTTAATGGTTAATTGTGATGGAAAACAGTTGAATAGTGCGTGTCTAGATGTAATTAAAAAATATAAAAATAGATAACCCGTTTGTGAAAGAAGATCTGAAAGACCATCATCGAAGATAATAATCCTTCCACTACAATTTTCATGAACAAGTAATACACACAATCAAGAAAAATCTTCAGAATAAACCAGAAAACCTTCAGAATATCGTCTAGATGTGTAAAGTATAATTTGACAATATTTTATCCAACAAGAACAACCACTAGACAATATAACAATTTACACTAACACTAATCACTAGTAAACATTTTAAAGTGCAACCAAATTCAATATCTAAGCGAACAGTGATTACAAGGAAAACATTTATTGTACACATTAATAAACTACATTATTTTCTGAGACGGACAAATAGTCATGGTGTTGACATTACTCTAACCTACATGCTTTTACGAAGCGTATTGAATATCGTCAAAACTTGTATGTAACTTAATATATAATTTTTGTAATTTTTTAGATTATAAGTAATATATTGTTTGTAAAGGTACTCTCTATTATTTAGGAAACATGTAAAGAAACTTTTTGTGGCAGCCACAAGAATTCCCACGAAATATATTAAAATTATTTAGTTATTAAATCCTGAGATAAATATCGATTGCGACAACCGTATGTATCGAATGGAATTTTCCAATAATTTGAATTTATTTTATACAGATTAAACCATTATGTTATTAAATCATATCCATGCGTTATTATTTCAGGAACGTAATATATTATACCATTAAGATACTACGGGAATAAAGGGTCGTATTATAATATATATATAAACTTTCACTGTGAACACTTACTTTTTAGTTTTGTTTCCCAGACGTTTCGACGTGGTGTTCGTTTTCCTCAATGGGATTTGAATACTGAATGTCTGTAATCATAGATGCTGAAACGGCCATACAACACATGCATAACAAAGACCATGACACCATACGTCATGATATAAAACGTAAATTACAACACACACAACAATATGAACAAAAACACCATAACAACGAAATCCAAACACTATAAAATATAAAACGTAAATTACAAGAACACAACCTTACCATACTCAAAGCAGATAAAGGTAACATAAACGTAATAAAAGGAAAACAGGATTTAAATAACAAAATCGAAACATTTTTTACTGAAAACAACATAACCAAATTAAATAAAGACCCCACCCTAAAATATCACAAACAAATAAATAAAATCATAAATAACACAAAACACATAATCTCACCTGACAACATCAAATATCTGAAACAAATTAAACCAAATCCCCCTACACTGAATGCACTACCAAAATTACACAAACCTAATATCCCCATCAGACCACTTATAAACAATACACAAGCACCTGCACACAAAATAGCTAGACACTTAGATAAATTAATCAGAAATAACATAAATTTAACAAACAACACCACTGTCAAAAATAATATAGAACTGGTGAATAAAACTCAACATGTCCACATTCCGCACAATTCAACACTAGCTTCATTTGACATAACAAACCTATACACAAATGTACCCATAAAAGAAACTATATCCACATTAGAACAGTTACTAAAACTAAATAACACACCTGAAACACACATTAAAGAGATCATCCATCTCACTAAAATTATCACTGAACAAAATTATTTCTCACACAATAACATGGTTTACACACAAACAGATGGACTACCCATGGGCTCTCCTATATCAGGTATACTAGCCGAAATATTTGTACATACCATAGAACAAGAACACATATTAAACAATAATTTTTATATAGTGGTGTGCAATATTGATCATTTTGATTGTGATTTCAACCACTAACACAAATTTCTTCATTAAACGTCTGTTAAGATGTGCAATCGACTACAGGTAATGGACAACAACAATGAGGTAATAAACGACAACAATAAGGTAAGTAAAGTTTTTAAATATCTTAAGTTAAAAGTTAAATTGAAGAGGGTTTTAAGTAAAATATGGTTTAATAAACAATGTCTGGATAATAATGTCATCCCAAAGTACGCTCAAGTTAAAATTAAAAATAAGAACAGTGTAGCCAAAAAAGTAAAAGAACAAAGCGAGAAGTTGTGGATAAAACTGGAAATAAGGTCACTCTACGGCTTAATCAATAGATATAATAGGGAATTATATGACAGACACATAGAATTATTAAGAATATACTCGTATGTAGAGTTAGAAGAAATATTATATAATTTTGGTTTGGGGTACATAGAAAAGAAATTGGAAAATAAAAATAAAAAAATGGTAGATAAGTTAAATAAATTAATAAGAAATAACGAAGTAAAAAAGGAACACCTCTCTAAGAATAACTATGAAAAAAGAGTAATAAACCTTACAGAGGTAAATTTCAATACGGAAGAAAAAGAAATGTTAGCGAAAGGCTTAAAATACGCACTGCCACCAGAATTAAATCAAGAAAAAACGATTATTGAATGCGAAAGCATAATACAAAAACTAGGAAATGAAAATGATAAAAAAAGAATAAGGTGGGAAGTAGGGAATGTAGTAGATAAAATATTTAAGAAAAGTTTGTATAATTCAAAGAATGAACAAAAAATCAAAGCAACTGTAACTAAACTAAAGAATAAAATAAAGAAGAATGATATTATAGTTACGAAGGCGGATAAAGGAAATACAATGGTACTAATGAGAAAGGAAGAATACATAAAGAAAACGGAAGAATTTATAAGGGAAGGACCATACGAGGAAATAAAGTATGATTATACAAGTAAGTACCAGTCAAGGATAAAACAAATGATGAAACAGATAACATTTATAGAAGAAAATAAGAAAAAGTATTTATTGGAAAGTAATCCAACAGCACCAACTTTTAAAAGTCAGGTTAAGATACATAAAGAAGGAAAACCAATTAGACCGATTGTTTCTTTTATTAATGCACCTATTTATAAACTATCAAAGGAAGTTAGCAGAGTACTGAAAGAGAAATATGAATTTGGGACAAAATACAACATAGAGAATAATATAAAATTGATAGAAAAATTAGAAAATATTAGCATTAATGTAAATACAAAATTGATATCACTGGATGTTAAGGACATGTTTACTAATATCACAGTAAATAAAGTTATTAAGTTAATAAACGATAATAATATGGGAGAATACAGGTATAAAAAGCAGTTGATGAAAGTAATTAAAGAATGTGTAAATCAGAACTATTTTAGGTTTAATAACAAGTTTTATATACAGAAAAAAGGTTTACCTATGGGGTCTTCATTATCCCCTATTCTTGCTGAAATATACATGAATGATTTTGAAAAGCAATTAATAATTTCCACTAAGTATAAAGACAATATAAAATTATGGTCTAGATACGTTGATGATGTATTAGTAGTTTGGGAAGGAAGCATAGAAGAAGTGCATGAGTTTATAAAGGAGGTAAATAATAAGGATAAAAACTTACAATTTAAGGAAGAGATAGGAGGTAAGCAAATAAATTACTTAGATTTAAACATAGAAATTAAAGATAATGAGAAACTACAGTTTGGGATATTTAGGAAAGAGTCGTATTCTGATATAATTATACCAAGAGAGTCGTACCACCCATACAGATATAAAATGGCGGCAATCAATTCCTTTTGTTACAGAGCTCAGAAGTGTTTAAAAGAGACCGAATCAAAAGATAGGGAGTTAAAAACGATAAAGGGAATTGTAAGGAATAATAATTATAGCACCAACATAGTGGATAAAGTTATGAAAAGGGTCAACATACAAAAAGCTAAAATAGAACCAGAACAAAAGAATTATGCAGGGTCATTGACATACATAGGTTCACATACTAGAAAAATTATAAAATGTTTTAATAAATATGGAGTAGATATAGCTATTAAAAAATGTGAAACGGTATTTGATAAGATAAGGAATAAGAATATAGAAAAAATTCCAGTATTACAGAAAAGCGGAATTTATAAATTAAAATGTAAAGACTGCAACAAAGTGTACCTAGGGGAGACGGGACGAAAATTCGCATGCAGGTTGTCTGACCACAAACGTGGAGAAGGTAATAGAACAACCAATTCGTTATATGCAAGACATTTCATAGAAGACAACCACAAGTTTGTTAATCCTTTGGAAGAATACGAAATTGTAAAAGTAGTAAATAACACAGTTGAAAGGAAGCTTAGAGAGGAGTTAGAAATATTGAAAGAAAGAGAAAAAGGGTTAGACAATTTAATTAATATTAAAATTAAATTTCATAATGAAGAAATATTTTATAACATGATTAAGAAGTAAATGAGAGAGGGCAGATAGATAAGATTAAGAATTATATTTCATAGTACTAATTGGTTGTTTTAAAATAAGGGTGTGTGACTGACCCAGGTGTGTGGAGAGGAAGAGGGTAATTTAAAGGGATGCACACACACACACACACACACACACACACACACACACACACACACACACACACACACACACACACACTGAAACACAAGGAATTTACTAGAAAAATATGTAACTTACAGATGGTGAGACAGAGTTTAGGGGGTGGGGAAGGGTCATTAATTTTTAGTTTGTTGTG
Organism: Magicicada septendecula; assembly: GCA_034769895.1. Classification (NCBI taxonomy): domain Eukaryota; kingdom Metazoa; phylum Arthropoda; class Insecta; order Hemiptera; family Cicadidae; genus Magicicada; species Magicicada septendecula. Next base: position 1,140,934,704 of record CM068367.1, read on the forward strand.
GGTGAGCAGGGTGGGGGTGAGGGGTGAAGGGTTGGGTATTACATATTTTCTGCCTATTCCTGATCTGACGATGAGCTGTGAAGCTTGAAAGCACTAATCGGAATAATTTTTATGTAGTGGTGTGCAATATTGATCATTTTGATTGTGATTTCAACCACTAACACAAATTTCTTCATTAAACGTCTGTTAAGATGTGCAATCGACTATAGGTAATGGACAACAACAATGAGGTAATAAACGACAACAATAAGGTAAGTAAAGTTTTTAAATATCTTAAGTTAAAAGTTAAATTGAAGAGGGTTTTAAGTAAAATATGGTTTAATAAACAATGTCTGGATAATAATGTCATCCCAAAGTACGCTCAAGTTAAAATTAAAAATAAGAACAGTGTAGCCAAAAAAGTAAAAGAACAAAGCGAGAAGTTGTGGATAAAACTGGAAATAAGGTCACTCTACGGCTTAATCAATAGATATAATAGGGAATTATATGACAGACACATAGAATTATTAAGAATATACTCGTATGTAGAGTTAGAAGAAATATTATATAATTTTGGTTTGGGGTACATAGAAAAGAAATTGGAAAATAAAAATAAAAAAATGGTAGATAAGTTAAATAAATTAATAAGAAATAACGAAGTAAAAAAGGAACACCTCTCTAAGAATAACTATGAAAAAAGAGTAATAAACCTTACAGAGGTAAATTTCAATACGGAAGAAAAAGAAATGTTAGCGAAAGGCTTAAAATACGCACCGCCACCAGAATTAAATCAAGAAAAAACGATTATTGAATGCGAAAGCATAATACAAAAACTAGGAAATGAAAATGATAAAAAAAGAATAAGGTGGGAAGTAGGGAATGTAGTAGATAAAATATTTAAGAAAAGTTTGTATAATTCAAAGAATGAACAAAAAATCAAAGCAACTGTAACTAAACTAAAGAATAAAATAAAGAAGAATGATATTATAGTTACGAAGGCGGATAAAGGAAATACAATGGTACTAATGAGAAAGGAAGAATACATAAAGAAAACGGAAGAATTTATAAGGGAAGGACCATACGAGGAAATAAAGTATGATTATACAAGTAAGTACCAGTCAAGGATAAAACAAATGATGAAACAGATAACATTTATAGAAGAAAATAAGAAAAAGTATTTATTGGAAAGTAATCCAACAGCACCAACTTTTAAAAGTCAGGTTAAGATACATAAAGAAGGAAAACCAATTAGACCGATTGTTTCTTTTATTAATGCACCTATTTATAAACTATCAAAGGAAGTTAGCAGAGTACTGAAAGAGAAATATGAATTTGGGACAAAATACAACATAGAGAATAATATAAAATTGATAGAAAAATTAGAAAATATTAGCATTAATGTAAATACAAAATTGATATCACTGGATGTTAAGGACATGTTTACTAATATCACAGTAAATAAAGTTATTAAGTTAATAAACGATAATAATATGGGAGAATACAGGTATAAAAAGCAGTTGATGAAAGTAATTAAAGAATGTGTAAATCAGAACTATTTTAGGTTTAATAACAAGTTTTATATACAGAAAAAAGGTTTACCTATGGGGTCTTCATTATCCCCTATTCTTGCTGAAATATACATGAATGATTTTGAAAAGCAATTAATAATTTCCACTAAGTATAAAGACAATATAAAATTATGGTCTAGATACGTTGATGATGTATTAGTAGTTTGGGAAGGAAGCATAGAAGAAGTGCATGAGTTTATAAAGGAGGTAAATAATAAGGATAAAAACTTACAATTTAAGGAAGAGATAGGAGGTAAGCAAATAAATTACTTAGATTTAAACATAGAAATTAAAGATAATGAGAAACTACAGTTTGGGATATTTAGGAAAGAGTCGTATTCTGATATAATTATACCAAGAGAGTCGTACCACCCATACAGATATAAAATGGCGGCAATCAATTCCTTTTGTTACAGAGCTCAGAAGTGTTTAAAAGAGACCGAATCAAAAGATAGGGAGTTAAAAACGATAAAGGGAATTGTAAGGAATAATAATTATAGCACCAACATAGTGGATAAAGTTATGAAAAGGGTCAACATACAAAAAGCTAAAATAGAACCAGAACAAAAGAATTATGCAGGGTCATTGACATACATAGGTTCACATACTAGAAAAATTATAAAATGTTTTAATAAATATGGAGTAGATATAGCTATTAAAAAATGTGAAACGGTATTTGATAAGATAAGGAATAAGAATATAGAAAAAATTCCAGTATTACAGAAAAGCGGAATTTATAAATTAAAATGTAAAGACTGCAACAAAGTGTACCTAGGGGAGACGGGACGAAAATTCGCATGCAGGTTGTCTGACCACAAACGTGGAGAAGGTAATAGAACAACCAATTCGTTATATGCAAGACATTTCATAGAAGACAACCACAAGTTTGTTAATCCTTTGGAAGAATACGAAATTGTAAAAGTAGTAAATAACACAGTTGAAAGGAAGCTTAGAGAGGAGTTAGAAATATTGAAAGAAAGAGAAAAAGGGTTAGACAATTTAATTAATATTAAAATTAAATTTCATAATGAAGAAATATTTTATAACATGATTAAGAAGTAAATGAGAGAGGGCAGATAGATAAGATTAAGAATTATATTTCATAGTACTAATTGGTTGTTTTAAAATAAGGGTGTGTGACTGACCCAGGTGTGTGGAGAGGAAGAGGGTAATTTAAAGGGATGCACACACACACACACACACACACACACACACACACACACACACACACACACACACACACACTGAAACACAAGGAATTTACTAGAAAAATATGTAACTTACAGATGGTGAGACAGAGTTTAGGGGGTGGGGAAGGGTCATTAATTTTTAGTTTGTTGTGGGTGAGCAGGGTGGGGGTGAGGGGTGAAGGGTTGGGTATTACATATTTTCTGCCTATTCCTGATCTGACGATGAGCTGTGAAGCTTGAAAGCGCTAATCGGAATAATTTTTATATAGTGGTGTGCAATATTGATCATTTTGATTGTGATTTCAACCACTAACACAAATTTCTTCATTAATTATAAAGTAGCCTACAGAACTAACAACACCATCAGGAAACACATAAATAATACTAACAAAGACACAGACACATACTGCAAAACAGGGGTTTATAAATTAAACTGCAGTGATTGTCACCAATTCTACATCGGCCAGACGGGAAGATCTTTTTCCTCTAGATATTCTGAACATTTAAAAGCCCTCACCACAAACTACATACATTCCACATTTGCCACACATTTACAAAATGAAAACCACAGTTACACAAACATAGAGCACAACATGGAAATACTACACTACTTACCTAAAAGTAGAAAACTAAACACAGCAGAACCATTTGAAATATACAGATATCACACACTACAACCAAACAGCATATTAAATGAACAATTACATTATAGATCACACATACTTTTCGATACACTGATTTAAACACACACTTTGAATCCTAGCACCATTTCCCTCCCACCAGCAACCCCCACCACACACACCTACAACCCGTAACCGTTACTTTGTACAGACATTCAGTATTCAAGTACCATTGAGGAAGACGAACACCACGTCGAAACGTCTGGGAAACAAAACTAAAAAGTAAGTGTTCACAGTGAAAGTTTAATATATATATTTTGCGACAACACAAATTACTAAGCTATTGGCGCATAGGATATGGTAGTATATGTATCTTAAATCAAAAGTCTATATTGGAGGGTTTAAGATTATTTATTGCACAAGACATATGTAATTGTTTATATGGTATATTTGATAAGTATAATAATGGTAGTGTTTGATATAGAGTCTTTTAAAATGTTAAATACTGTTCATACACGTGATGTGATATGTTACATAAGTGATCATTCCCACGATGATGTTGCTGAAGAAAAAGGGGGGCTTTGCTGCGTTGTTGAGTCGTCAGGCGCGGCTTATAGATGATAGACGGTTCACCCTGGAAACGCTTTCAGCTGGGCTGGTGTCCTGTAGTTCCCACGATGACTCTGACACTTCGCACACCACAACGGTTCTATGGATCTTATTATTCGTTAAATTTCATATAGAGTTTATAACTTATAAGTATCTCAGGTAACAGTGAGTTTTATATAACAACGGTATATTAAACTTATACCACTCCGGACTCTTCAAGTGTTCACGCGAATCACAGGGTCTACCGCGATCAGCAGACCACCCTATGCGGACATCTTCCACTAACGCGGAAACTTCTTGATGATAAAATTTACTATTGCGTAATTATTAAATTTTACTGGCACTGCAGAAAATCTCACACAGTGATACAGTTCACACTCACTTATTACACACGTAATGCTTTAGTAATAATGCCGTGTGTAAAGAGGTAATATTTTATTGTTCTGAGTCTTCGCACGCGTTACTATCACCGAATAGTCTTTACAGATTCTTGCAAGCGGAAAATCTTGAACAAGAACTGCGCGACCCAATCGTTTTAGCTGGTAGAGAAGAACTTCCTGTGTTAAACAGGCTTACGAAAGTTTCCGACTACCTTCCAGCATTTAATTGGTGGAAGGAAGTCATATGGTTACATACAACATGACATGCAACTTTTCATGCTGTAAAGTGCATTAACATTGTAAGAGCATGCATAGCTGGTAAACACAGAATACCCTTATCTCATGCATAACTGCATACTTTAATAAGATCAAATATGAATGTCAAATAATAGCCAGAAATATACAGGGATTGTAGCGAATACATTTGTCTATGTTCAGTTCAGTGTCACAACACAACGATACTTTATTCACGCACAGCTGGGGAAACGTTTATCACTCGCGCACGCGCGCACATTTCCACAAACATAGTACATGAATAAACAACAAATAAATAATACACAGTTTTACTAAACTTAAATCCTTATCCTTCCTAAAATACAACTGATATCACAACCAAATCTAACAAACTACCAATTTAAACATGAATGTTCATAGTCTGTGTATTAAATGAGTTTGCCCTGCTTATCATGATCCTGTGATTCATTGCAATATATATATATATATATATATATATATATATATATATACAGTATATTGTAACGTCTCGCGAGTCTATCTGGTATTCTCTGATATTAACCTTCGAAAATCTCGCTTAATTAAGAGTCACAGAATTTGTTATCTTTATGTTATATGCCTTCAAAATCGAGTGTGAGTGATTATGCAAAGATATTGAATGATTTTCTTGAATTTTGTTTATGTGAAATCAATACCGTTGTTTGACAGTAGTTAGGAGAGAGAGTGAAGAAAGGCAAAGAGAATTACTCTCTCAGTATACGATTGAGTATTTCAAATTTTTCTGCTCGTGGCATCAGCTGATTGCTACTTTTATGAACCCATTTGAGGTTAAATGACTTCAAATGGTACGTAATAAATTCTGGATGTCCGGACTGATTTCCTTTCTCTTCTCGATCTTCTTACAACCTGTAACCAACTACCATCTACTGGAAATAATACACATTTTATTATTTAAACCACAAGGCATTCCTTGAATTTATTTAACATTTTTTATTTTTTGGTCTCCCAAAACATGAATGGATAATCGATTATTTCATAAAACACAGAGTTAGTTCGATCTAACTTTTACAAACATATATATCATATAACAAATATTTTTATTTCAGTTTTAATAACGAGAAAGAAATAAGTAATTATTTTCCCAGGGTTATTTAAGGTTCTTTGAACTTTGAGGAAGTCAGAAATGTATATGGGTCAGTATCAAGCTTTACATAAATTATTTTAAAATTAGTATAATTGGTATCATGTAGTTGATTTTTTGATCACTAAAGCACAGGCTACTTTTCTTCACTGACGAAAAACGGACACTAAAACATCATGGCGGCCGGAAAGTGATTAACAAGACCACGTTTTGCTGTTTTTTGGTTAATAAAAAATAAAGTTTATGTCCACCTCTTTTCCAGAAGTATTTAAAGAGATTGTGCTGTTTCTAGTGTTCTAAGGTTATAGTTGAGGTATAATTTAGTTAAATTTTAATAGGAAACGATCTCACCAACAAAGTCGAATCTCGGTAGGCTAGGCTTGAAAATGGAAGGCTGATTTTTCAATTTTCATCAATTTGCGGGCGTGAATTATTCTGTTCGAAGGATGTCTAAGATGTAGTAGATATCACTCATTAAGTTTATTAATTTGGCACTGATTATTTCCAAATGGTATTTATAAATTTCTTAATTTTTTCTAGACATTACACTTTTCAACTGCTCACTTCCAATGTATCTGAACAATTAATTCAATTCTTGTTAGTTAGTTACTATTAGTAACCAAGAATTTTTTATGGTTTTTTATTGGCTAATCTAGATACATTTTAGTATATAGGCTAATAATAATTATTATTATTTCATTTCTTCTTTTTAGAAAAAATAATCTTTTATAGATTTTATCTATAATCAAATTGAATTTATTTACGGTTTTTCTTTATATTTTTTCTTAAACTTGTCCACTGGTATTTTATATTTTAATCCCTTCTATTTTGGTTTATTTATGATTTATAATTCATTTAATGTATCCTTACTCTACACTATTTTTTTACATGCCATCTTGCTAACATAGTATTATTTGGTATATTATTATTATTTTATACATAACCCTGGATTATTTTACATCTAAACAAAATAATTATATTAAACAAAAATATTACTCCTAGTTGCAAGACCTTTGTGGCCTATACAATATAAAATTACAACAAAATACAAAAACTACAAAACTTGTCAGTAGTATCATAGACTATTGCTACAATACTGATTTTTTTTCATCTCCAACACAAATTTGTGAGATGCTCTTTTTAAATGTTTTACACTTTCACCGATTACACTATGTTCCACTCTGTACACTGCACTTTTATGATTATTGTTTACAGTGTTTTTAGAGTACAAAGGTTCTCATAGCTTGATACCTAATCACCATTTCTGACTTTTAACAATGGGTGATTACTGGTTTAAACTCTGGTGATTATGTTATCATATTTGGGCAGGGGTTATGTAACGTTACATAAAGCTCCCCGACTGGAACAGATTTATTTTTATTTACTTGTTTTAAAAATAATCGTTAAACTCTTCAATCTTTGGATTCTTTCATCATTCTTCATAATATCTCTTTATTTCTGCTTGGTTATACACCTTTTATCTGGTTAATGGTAATAGGCTTGATTTCATACTCAACTCTCTATCTCTTGGAGGCAAATTCATTAACGATTTCATTTCTCTGGGTAGTGGTCCTTCAAATATCCCTTGATAAGGACTGGTCACACTAATCAATAAAAACTTGTTTTAACACTCATATTTCTATTTACTGTTATAAATTTGCTTTCTCAATTGAGCTTCTGTCTTCTATCTTCCTTCTGTTTTCTTCCTTCATACTTCTGGAATCTGATATCAATCTTCTCAGCTGTTTTATTATCCCTTAAATATTCAATTTCCTAACATTTTTTCCCTATCCTGTGTGGTGGTTCAGTTCGGGTGGCCACTTTAAGGTCCATTACTCCGCTGTCCATCCTTACACATTCTGAGACCAGAGGGATGTACCGTCTGCTCAGGAAAATGATTGCTGGAACATTTCTACAGTCAATTCATTATAATAAAAAACTTACAAGTAGTCGATTGGCGACTAATACTAAACACTTTTGGGATTCTTCACGCTGTTGCTGTTTGCATTTAATTATATATTGCGACAGTACAAATAAGTGATGTACTGAGCATTGAATATAAAAATTTAAATATACCTAATAAACTGTAAATAATTAATAATGTATTAGAAATAAGCATGTCAGGGATTCCAAGCTTGGCTCAGACAAAAATATGAACAGGTGTTTCGACCTGAATCGACATGCACACACACACAAATGTAACTGAAAGTGTGTACACCAGTATTTTGCTAGTGTGTGTGAACGCAGGTCTATGCAGGCGAGTTTACCACCCCAAGATGAACAATTGCATAATTACTGTTTTTCTGTAATTATTCATAAACTATAATTAAGAAGTAAAATCCAAAAACACAATAAAATGTAAGAAAATTTACTAAATACTGTGTATGAAAACCATGTGAAAGTGCCACACCGTACGAGTGTAATAGTGAAATAATTGTGTACAAATTGAAAGGGTTAAGTTTCAATGTCCAAAATTACTGTGAACATGTGTTGTAAAAATAGTTATAAGATAAGTATAAGAGTACACTTACAGGACTCTGCAATTCGCAGAAATATAAGAAATAGCGAAATTGACAAGGAGTGGGGGAACTGAACCCAGAAACAATTTCAGACATGTTGATTTCGTACAACTGCAGGTGTTGAACAAGACATGGGTATAAATAGGACACACAAGCTACAGTGGTTCTCTTTCTTAAATCATCCACGGTGCAGCGGGAGCTTCTCCCCGTCCGCACAGAATATTTAAATTTTTGTAAATAGTTTCATCCTTCCAGTTACATACAGTTATGTAACTGGATTGTAAAACAAACAATTTTTAAGTAGTAACAAAATTGCATAAGAAGATCCACATAAGAAGATCAACTGACGTCCGAAACAGCACGAGGAGAAGTTACAGAGAGCGATACGACGCTGGACAGAGAGAGAGAGAGAGAGAGAGTCGACGCTGGACAGAGAGAGAGTCGACGCTGGACAAGAGAGGAAGTCGACGCTGGACAAGAGGAGAAGAGAGAGGCGATGCTGGACAAGAGGAGAAGAGAGAGGCGACGCTGGACAAGAGGAGAAGAGCGAGTGATGCTGAAGTTCGAGACGAGGACGATTACAGAGGGATCCAATGATTGAGTATGATTGACGACGATAAGGTGATAAACAACTTATTTATCTCTTAATCGAACAATTAACGTAAAGACAATTAAGGACATTCTTGTTCTATTTAAAAGTAAGAGTCAATGTTTATTGTAAAATTTGAATTAAGATCATAGATGTTATTGAAATAAGATTAACGTAAACAAGAGCTCAAATTAGTATTGAAATGAAAAGAATACAAAGCATTTAAGTAAAAATTAGAGTTTCATATAAATCAGTACTGAGAAACAAAAGATAAATTCAGTAACTATTGATATTTTTGAGTTACATTGCAATATATAAGAAAATATTTAAATATTGATATTTTGAAACACACTAATTGACTGAGTAGTCTGGAAATGAGATTTTTCGTTAATGCAATAATTAGTAGGATAGAATATTTAGTCAGTAAGGATGTATGTAGCATAAGCCTTACGGCATAATAACGAAATAATAACGAATGTTTTAAGTCGAAGTAAGTGCCATGTGCACAATTTTATTAATATCAAATAAATTTGAAATACCATTACAAGTTACATAGAGTTCTTATTACAGATACACCTGAAACCCAAATTAAATGTTATATTGTTACATAATTTGTCGCTCTTGAACGTGAGGCCAGACACGCCTATTTTTATGTAAATCGTATCGTTGCATAAGAAATATCGCTTCCAAAGTGGGGCATCACAAATTTATATTATATTTACTTATGCAGTTGTATCGCATAATAAATTTGTCGCCCTGGACGTGGGGCACGACATGCCTAAATTTATGTACAAAAATTTGTTACATAAATTGTAGCCCATGAACATATGGCCCAACCCCCACCATTTAACTATTAAAATTTTTTATGTAGCTAAAGGGTTGCTCTAAAATATAAGAGTGTGTTAAATGAAAAATGTATTATATGAAATAATTATTTATATTAAACAGTAACTGAATGTAATGTTAATTGTTGTGTAATCACACAGCTGGCGCCCACGAATAATATTATTTGTCTATGTAACAGGTGTAACTTTAATGAGTATTAATAATAACTATTAATAAAAATAAAGAAATAAATAAATAAGTAGGGAACGGTTATCAATAATAATTGTTAAAGAATTACTACTAAATAAATATTTTAATAATACTTCAACATGACGACTTCAGGAAATTTAGACGTAGAAGCATTCCAGACGATGATGCGTGCCTGGGTCGATGAATTAAGCACAAAACAGACAGAAAATTTAAATAAACAGACATAAAATTTAAATGCTAGAATAGACAAATTAAAAGAATCTAATAAGAAACAATTAGAAGAACAAACTGAAAATTTTAGACAAGACACCATAAAAATTTCAGAAAGTCTAGAAGAGTTAAAAATTGATAATCTTGAAATAAAACAAAGTATAATTGACAGTAATGCACAATTAACCGAAAAAATTGGTGACACCAACATACGTATTGATACTTTAGAGAATAATTTTAAACAAGCCTTACATGAGCAAGTTGTACGGATTGAAAATAAAAAAAAGAATTACATCTCGAGTGGAGAAAAGATTTAAAAGAAACACATAAACAAATAAATGATACTTTAACTACTATAACATGAGAACATGATGATAAAATTCAAACTATTAATAATGTATTGCAAACAAATACCAGTAAACTTAAAGAAATATAAACACATACTGTAGTTATTGAGAATAAAATTGAAGAAACTACAAAGGACCGTTCGGGAGACGTATCATATATGAAATAAGAAATTCAAGAGGAAATGAACCAGCTACGAAGTGAGTTAAGAAGATGACAGAACCAAATGACCATATTTCCTACACCAACGGAAGAAAGGAGCAGACTTAAGTGCTTAGGTGGTAAAGGGGAGAACAGTATGGAATTCCTAGCTAGAGTAGAGAAGGAAATAGAAAAAATTGGGAGTGCAATAAATGACGACGAGAAGATAGACTTCGTCACGCGATATCTTAGAGATTCAGCCAGCCAATGGTACTCTATTATTAGAGATAACGTCAGTACATATCAGCAGTTTCGTGAGTCATTCGAGAACCGATACTGGAATCTACATACCCAACGACAAGTACGGGATCAACTCGAATATGGAAAGTTCAATGCACAAGGACAGCAGAGTATTGAACAATACACAATTACGCAAATAGAATGTGTAAAGCATCTTAAACCTAAAATTCTCAGAATACGAAATTGTTTCAAAATTATCTTACCATTTTCAGCGAGATATCCAGTTAGCAGTTTATACGCAAGGAATTAAAACCATAGAAGAATTTTTAATCCTTGTAACACAGTCAGAGAATATCAATAAAGGTAAGAACACACAATACTGGGAACAAAGACACGCAAATCACCACCATAATTATCACAGAGATGACAAGAAAGCAATACAAAACACTACACCGCACCGTGATAATTATAACATAAATTATTCGCCACCAATGTACAACACTACAACACGCACAGCTAAAGAGACTGAACAAAATAATACAGCTAAACGACAAGGAGACGTTGTATGGTCATCCAATCGTAAACAGTTTTCAAAACCAGCTGACAAACGTGTTGCCGCAGTACGAGGGTACGATGAGAAAAAATTGAAGAGAAATGGACGAGAAATGAATGAGATGGAGACAGTAACATTCCACAGCCGACCGTCTACATCAAAGGCGTCACAATGACTGAATAAACGGAAGCAAAATTATAAAATAAACAACATATACCCCTGTGATATTAGGGAGGAATTATTAAACAATGAACAGGATATAAAGCGAGACGCGCAGCAAACACAATGCCCTATTGTGACAGTGAGTATAAACAGGTGTAAAATACGGATGCTAATTGACACTGGCAGCCAACTATCAGTTCTTAACGCTGCATGGGTCCAACGCAATAAGAAATATTTTTAAAATACTGCAATTTTGCCCGTAAATAATTTAAATATTACAACAGCTACCAATAAAAAAGAAAGAGTTAAACAACAAGCATATGTAACTCTAACATATAAAAATCTAGAATTAGAACATCCCATGATAATTATGCATAAGTTGATTTATGATGGAATTTTAGGTATCGATATACTAAATGCAATAAATGCTAAGATTAATGTTAATGATAATACAATTGTGTGTAATTATAAAAATGTTCAATATGAATTAATTATGAACAGCAAGGAAGAAGAGTGCAAGGTAAGTGAAACACCTTTTACTTTGTACAAGCCACAGATACAGTATGGTCCAACTCGACATGTGAATGCGGTAGATGAAGGGATGACGACACGGGAAGAAGAGAAACTGCACGAATTAATAGAAGAATACAGTGATGTATTTAGTGAAGTACCGACGCAGACGACAGTATACGAGTATTCTATAGTTGTGTCAGACCCTGCGAAACTCATTAGGAAGACATACCCTATCCCAATGCGATATGAGGAAGAGGTTGAACTGGAAATTCGGCGTATGATCGAAAGTGGAGTCATAGAGCGATCGAACAGAAACTTCCTGAATCCTCTAGTGGTAGTGAAGAAGAAAAATGGTGAAATACGTCTATGCCTTGACATGAGGGAGCTGAACAGCATTGTATTAAAGGAGTATGACTGTGCACCAACTGCGGATGAATTATTTACTAAGTGTGAAGGAGCAAGGTATCTGACGAAGCTAGATTTACGCTCAAGTTTCTGGCAGATTCCAATTCGTGAAGAGAATAGAAAGTACACTGCTTTCCTGTATAAAAATAAATGCTACCAACACAGGGTAGTACCCTTCGGATTAAGCACGAGTTTAGCAGCCATCATAAAGTGTCTAGAAAGAGCCCTAGGACCTGAAGTGGAACCCTACACCATGATATTTGTAGATGATATCTTAGTTGTATCTAAAACGTTAGACTAACATATAAAACATCTAAGCACGATATTCCACAAGTTTAGGCAAGCGAACATATCCCTTAACCTAGACAAATGTGAATTTATCAAATCCTCTATCCAATTCCTAGGTCACATTATTTCATCCTCTGGTATTCAACCCGATCCTATCAAAATTTCCAGCATAACTAATTTCCCTATACCCGGAAATCTCAAAGAGTTAAGAGCATTCTTAGGAGTCACAGGATACTACAGAAGATTCTCACCGTTATATGCAAGGTATACGCAACCGCTTCTAGAGCTGATGAAGAAAGAAAAAAAATGGAAGTGGGAGAAGAAACATCAAGATGCCTTTAACCAAGTGAAAGAGTTGTTCATCGAAAATATTATGTTACATCATCCTCAACGAGAAGGAAAATTCGTAATATACTCCGATGCTAGTGACTACGCGGTAGGAAGTGTACTATATCAACAAGATACTATGGGAGTTATTGCCTACGCCAGTAGAGTCTTCAAAGGAGCTGAAAAACACTACTCCACATCAGAAAAAGAAATACTTGCTATAGTATACGCTCTTAAGCAATTCAGATATTATGTTTATGGTACTCATTTTGAGATACATACTGACCACCAAGCATTATCATTTCTATTGAAATGCAAAATAACAAATGCCCGATTATTAAGATGGATTTTAGCCATTAGCGAATACTCATTCACTATTAAATACTGTAAAGGTAAAGACAATATTATATCTGATACACTAAGCCGATACATCAAAGAAAAATGTGAAGAAGTTTATGAGAGCGAAAAGAAAGAAGTACGATTGTTATCAATTAAATTCAAAGAGAATGATGAAGTAAAACAAATGCTAAAAAAATGTAGCACAACAACAAGATTTGGACGTGACAATAAGGGAGATGAATGACCAAGAACAGCTACCAAATCATTATAAGGTACTTAATGGAATTCTTTTCAGGTTAGTAAGACAAGACTGGAAGATAGTACTAACGAATGACATGTTACAAAAATTAATTCAACCAGCACATGCTGCCGCTCTGAAATGTTATCTGAGTCTACGAGAAGATTTTACGATTAATAATATGTATCGAAAGATAAAGAAGGAGGTAAAGAAGTGTTATGAGTGTCAAACGGCGAAAGGACCGAATTTACACACATACATAGAAATGCAGAGCATCCAAAAGGGGAACAAGGGAGAGCTAATTGCAGTGGATTTCCTGGGACCACTACCACGATCAAGTCGAGCTGTGAAGCACATATTGGTATGTATTGATGTGTTTTCCAAGGCAGTCCGACTGTACCCAATTATGCGACCCACAACCAAAGTTGTTCTAAAGATACTACTGCAGAAATATATTCCGTCATATGGAAAAATGAAGAAGGTACTCAGTGATCAAGGTGTACAATTCCAGAGTGAAAAATGGGAGAGGACATTAAGGGAAAATGGAATACAACCAGTACTCACATCCATAAGACATCCTCAAGGAAACCTTGCTGAGAGAGTTTACAAAGAATTAGGTAAATATTTACGAATATACTGCAATGATCAATACAATAAATGGGCAGAATATTTACCATTTCTTGAAAAAGCCATCAACGAAAATTATAGTGAAGCAACAGGATATACTCCAATGGAATTAGAAGAAGATAAGAAGCCAAACAGATTTTGGACTAAGTATATAAACAAACTTAATAACCAGAATGTACCTGTACCAATAAGAGTGAAAATTGAATACGCAAAGCAACGGATAAGAGAAAGAGGTAACAAGAGAGTAGAAAGATTTAATCTAACTCACAAGCTACAACAATTCAACGTGGGAGAAAGTGTACTACTCAAAGCTAATCCAGTGGGAAAACGGAGTGATAATACGGTGAAGAAATTCTTCAGACTTTATAATGGACCGTATACGTTAAGACAGCGAGTAGGACAACACACTTACATCGTATATGATGAGATACAGAAGAAAGAAATTGGTAAATTCCACGCAACATCATTTAGGAAGTTCTACACATGAAAACAACGAGGTCAATGAAACCAGTCAGATCAGCTGTTTGTTGAAGCCACCCTACTACAAGGTCACGAGCAGTGAGCGTATAAAGAGGGGAGGTAGTAAGACATTTGTATACACTCCAATTAAGGGTGAAATGATGAATATTATTCTTTATTATTTGTTACATTTTTATTACAAGTGTAATAATAATAATAAAAAAATTTTAATAAATAAATTTATTAAATTTTTGTGATGGTACAATTCTGGTACAATAATAATTTTGTAAAACTATAATCCTAAAAACCATAATTATTGTATTTTTATTCTCTAACCGTTTATTTTGTAATAATAATAATTTTATTTCATAATCCCTATAAAGTTCTGGTGAATAAACTATAGAATATTTTAAACAACGCACTTTGGAGTTAACAGGATTTCGGTCGAATTCGCTGAAAAGCTACAAATGTCGCAAAAAACTATTTGCCACAGATAAGCAGTAAACAAACAAGCCCACGATTACGTCAGACGCAAGGAATGTAAGACATTGTATGCGACTGGGCTGGGCTACGGAACAAAGAACTCGTGACGTAGTTTTGCCCCACCTACGCAATGTTTAACAAAGACTCTGGGTCATTTTCGTCCAGACAGTGAACCGAGCCGGCCGGCGTATTCACTAAGAGTGTTTATGTAAATTTTACACCACCAAAAGTGGTTTAATAACTATTAATGAAATAATGGTAATGTTGGTGTTGTAACTGGGCTTGAGTGGGTGTCATCGGCCAAGTGAAACCGTGAAGAATCTGGCAACGGTCAGGACTTCTACGTGCAGCATAAAATCTGCCAAAGTGTGATTCGAGGGGGGACACTACGATTCGTTCGAGAGTGTGGGCCCTAAGACAATGTAAAGAATCAGATTTTGCCACATACAAGGATTCGAGTAGTGTGATGACATTGACTCAAAACTGGAAGCTAAGTATCAGCTACAATCTTTTGTAATATCAAAGATACTAATCTCAAAAATACTAATATCAAAGTAAAATGACCAATTCAGTAAATTCATTTTAATAAAGAATTTATTCATAAAATGAGCTCATAAAATAAAAAATTGTACCAGAGAATGAGAGAGAGAGAGAGAGAGAGAGAGAGAGAGAGAGAGAGAGAGAGAGAGAGAGAGAGAGAGAGAGAGAGAGAGAGAGAGTCTTAATAAGTAAACACAAAGAGAAGAAATTAAAAAAGTCGAACAATGATAACACACTTCCGGTTAATAAATACATATCTGCAGATTACACAAATATTTTACCAAATATTCTAGTTAACGAACTCAAGAAACACCATGTAATTGTAACTTTCCGTACAAATAACAACATTCAGAGACTTCTTAGCCGGAAAAACAGTATACCAGTAAGAAAAAGAACCGGCGTATACAAGATGAATTGCAGCTCATGCGATATGTTCTACATAGGCCAAACAGGCAGACCGTTTGAAGAAAGATATAACGAACATCTTCCCAGAAAGGAATTACATAAAACAACATCTAATTTTGCCAGACACCTGATACTATGTAATCATAACTACAGTGATTTTGAGACAAATTTCCAGCCCTTGCATTGCTGCAGGAAAGGAAAATACATGGACGTGCTTGAGGAATATGAAATATATAAAGCCGTCAAAATCAACAGTGATTATGTCTTGAATGATAAACTTACATTTTCACATAACATATTGTACGACACGGCAATACTTGCACACGGGCGCCGGTAAATGGAAAGTCACAGTACATACGGGCTATAATAAGCAAAACAGGTTTATCAGTGGCTATATAAACAGTGAATCAGTCGATCGATATTGTCCATGCGAGAAACATAAACTTTCATGTTCGCGTCTGTGAGTTTCCAATGTCGTAAAAGTGCACTTTTACTGTAATGATTTTAGTGTTTTTAATTTTTTAACGATCTCTAATGAGTGATTAAGATTTCTGAAGATGGCAATTCGTTGCTGAAACGCGTCATAAGACAAGAAAAACGAAGTCGCACGACGGATATATGGTAAATATCTATTATACCATATTATATCCATTATAGTAAAACAGGTAGGGATTTAAAAGAAATTGAAATTTTTCAGATTAGCAGAGAAGACAGGTTCTTTGGAGAAGAGTTGAAGGATATCAAAACCATGCAGAGAGCAGATGGTAAGTCTGGGAAAATAATACACAGTTTGGAGACGGAGTTGGATGAATCAGAGTGCAATCAATATTTTCAAATTTACAAAGGGTTGTTGTTCAAGAAGGTAGTAGGGGGTGAGCGTGACTGGAGATTAGTAGTGCCAGCAGTGTTGGAGGAGAAGATTATATGGGATTGTCATATAAGATATGGTCATTTTGGGGCTAAAAAGTGTGTGAATGTTTTAAAAGAATCATGTATTTTCAGGAATATGGAGAGGTGAGTGAGACAGCTGCTGAGGAGTTGTGACTTGTGTCAAAAGTCGAAGGTGGTAAACTACAGAGTGGAAGGTGAGTTAAATTATATTAAGGTAGAAAGACCTTTCGATTTAGTTGCTGTGGATTTGTTTGGACCATTGCCGAAGGGTAGAGGCGGAGTAGTTTATATATTTGTATTGCTTGACACTTTCTCAAAATATGTAAAATTGTATAGCGTGAAAAGAGCTACCAGTAAGGTATTGAGTGAAAAGGTGACGAAAGATTATATGATTAACGTGGGTAAGCCAAAGGTAATTTTATCAGACCATGGGCCGCAATTCATCAGTGGAAGATGGCGCCAGACCTTAGGATGGGAAGGCATCCTCACGAAGCATACGGCTGTGTATCATCCCCAATCCAACCAGGCTGAGCGTGTAATGAGAGAAATAGGTAGGATCTTCAGAGCCTATTGTCACGCTAAACACAGCGAATGGCCATTGTATGTAAGAAAGGTAGAAACTTGGCTAAACAGTACCACCCACGAGTCCATCGGCTATACACCCCATGAGTTGGTAAGAGGAACACGCCCCCCAAGAATTTTGGAACAACTGTTCGACTATCCACCTGAGAGCAGGACAACTGATGTAAACATTAAAATCCGGTTGGCTAACGAAAACTTAATCAGCAAAGGTGAACAGAGAAAACGTAGACACAACGCAAGAGGTAAGTGGGTTAAGTATAATATAGGACAAATGGTATTAGTAAAAAGGCATGACTTATCGAGTGCGCAAGACAAAGAAATCAAGAAGTTCTTTCTACTATACGAAGGTCCGTATGAGGTAGTAGAGATTAAAATGCAAAATTCTTATGTGTTGCAGAACAACGTAACTGGAGAGATAGTAGGAACACACAATGCTACAAATTTAAAATTGTACTGGTCATCTTAGGTATATCTTATAAATATTGTTGTTTTGTTTTTGAGATTAGCGAGTGTATGAGTATTAATTTGGTGTATATTATTTTCCAGAAGGGACTCTCCCCCATTTTCGGGCGATCACAGACTCACCACCTCTGATCGTGGATTTTGGAATTCTGGAGGCGGACCATGGTTGGCGGTAGCCTCAGCGAGGGGTGAAAGCAACGATGGTCTTACTCCACAAATTGGTGCAAGTAGAAATTTAATCTTATTGTTGAACGGGGAGGGGGACCCCTAGTTCGTGGGAAAAAAAACTATATGATTGGCATTTTTCCACGAACATTAGTTTATTCTAAAAATTATAGAATAGAACATATAAAATTTTGTAACTTAAAACTTTAGCTCATTACGGAGTTATTTTTTTTAGTATAACCTAGAAATATAAGATGATCCATTGTTGTACTTGTTATTCTGTAGTGAAAAGGTATTGGTTTTGAAAAGTGAAAGTTGGGACTTGAAAAGTGTCTACAAATTTAATTATGTAAACTAAAGAAAGAAATCAATTTTTTTTTTTAGAGATGATATTTGAATTTTAAAATCATGTTTATAACCTTACAGGGTTAAAAGGACATAGTGATACTATGGTGATATATTGAGACTGCTTTATGAACAGTGATAATATGATTATTATGTTTATAATATATGTGTTAGTCTTGTAATGGATTTATATGTATAACCTGTTAGTTGTAGGGTAGTTCCAGATGGGACTACATAAGACACAATGTGTCATACTATTGCGATTCCCCATATTTCGGGCGATTACTGTCTTCCCAACACTAATCGTGGTTCTGGACGACAACCAGCTGTGGCCAGCAATTGTAACCCTGACCATGGTTGGTTGCCTATAAAATTGGTTAAACTTGGAAATTTAATGGGAGATTCAGGGGAATCTAAGATTCTTTGTTTGCATAGGCTACTTCACCTCAGTAGGGGTGGTAGACCTTAGGGGCATATTATAAGAATGAAAGTAGGGGTACATACCCTGAAGGTTTTGTAAAGCTGAAGCAAGGATGGGAGAGAGAGAAAAGAAAAAAGTGCTCACTCCTTCTGCCTCAGTCCTTGTGGAGGCAACTGAACGTAACAGTTCAGGGGGGGAAATAGTGTGTGTGGAGGAGAAAGAGGGGTAAATATTATTAACAGCGCCAGTTATTAACTGTTAATTATAATAATATTAATTTTAATAAGATTTTATTTTTTTTAAAATGTTTTTCTCCCTGTTTGAGTAATTAATTTAAAGGGAGATTTAGGTAATTATATCCATAAATTTGGGATTTATATATATTTATTATATCCATGTATTTTATTTAGATATTTGTTTCTTTTATAATTACATTAATTATGAAAAACAGAAAGGGTTAATTATTATCGATGGGAATCGAAAAGATTTTTAAAATAAAGGATAGTCAATGAAGAGAATGGCACTTCTATATAATTCTTGTTGAGTTGAAGCAGACCCAGTGCTTCTTAACGCAAACCAGCACATAGCTAAGGGGAAACAGATCAGTTATGGATATAGTATTATACCAAGCCACTATTTTAATGTTTTTGATTTATTGTTTCAGTGTTTGGTGATGTTATGACGACGGTCCTGAGCTGGCCAGCGCGTCAGAGCAGAAGCGTTATGCGCCTGATTGGCCTTATGGTGTTGGGATCTCGAAGGAGAAGTCCAGTAAGGTCATGCAGGTACTGTCATCATCATCGGACCACGGGTGAGTTATTGTATTTCTTTTCATATAAATTGTAAGGGGGTTGTGGCGACATATCCTGGCTGATCCCTTTAGGAAGTACGAATGTGTCAATGAAAGTTTTATGCTTCGGCATAAAATCTTTCATTGAGGGGGTTTTGTGACGTACAATTCTGGTACAATAATAATTTTGTAAAACTATAATCCTAAAAACCATAATTATTGTATTTTTATTCTCTAACCGTTTATTTTGTAATAATAATAATTTTATTTCATAATCCCTATAAAGTTCTGGTGAATAAACTATAGAATATTTTAAACAACGCACTTTGGAGTTAACAGGATTTTGGTCGAATTCGCTGAAAAGCTACAAATGTCGCAAAAAACTATTTGCCACAGATAAGCAGTAAACAAACAAGTCCACGATTATGTCAGACGCAAGGAATGTAAGACGCATTGTATGCGACTGGGCTGGGCTATGGAACAAAGAACTCGTGACGTAGTTTTGCCCCACCTACGCAATGTTTAACAAAGACTCTGGGTCATTTTCGTCCAGACAGTGAACCGAGCCGGCCGGCGTATTCACTAAGAGTGTTTGTGTAAATTTTACACCACCAAAAGTGGTTTAATAACTATTAATAAAATAATGGTAATGTTGGTGTTGTAACTGGGCTTGAGTGGGTGTCATCGGCCAAGTGAAACCGTGAAGAAACTGGCAACGGTCCGGACTTCTACGTGCAGCATAAAATCTGCCAAAGTGTGATTCGAGGGGGGACACTACGATTTGAGAGTGTGGGCCCTAAGACAATGTAAAGAATCAGATTTTGCCACGTACAAGGATTCGAGTAGTGCGATGACATCGACTCAAAACTGGAAGCTAAGTATCAGCTACAATCTTTTGTAATATCAAAGATACTAATCTCAAAAATACTAATATCAAAGTAAAATGACCAATTCAGTAAATTCATTTTAATAAAGAATTTATTCATAAAATGAGCTCATAAAATAAAAAATTGTACCAGAGAATGAGAGAGAGAAAGAGAGAGAGAGAGAGAGAGAGAGAGAGAGAGAGAGAGAGAGAGAGAGAGAGAGAGAGAGAGAGAGAGAGCGTGAACAAAATACTATTTAAAAAGTGCTGGGTTGTGCAAATATAAAATATATATATATCTATAAAACACATATCAAATGTTTAATGTTTACTGTGTAGGTATTTTGGAGGGTTTGTAAAAGGGAAATTTAACGTAATTTTGTCGCCACCTGGTGGAGAATATATGTAAGTAAATGTCATAAATAAACTGGGTAATATCATTTGGTAAAATTTTAACAAAGTATTATTATTTCACATAACACTTTCCGCTACTCAAGAAATTCGCTTAAACGAATTCCTGCTCTGTAACAACTTTTAAAGAGCCTCCTGGTGGTCTAGTGGCTAGCGCGGGCGCTTGATGCGCTCGTGGTCCCGGGCTCAATTCCCGGCGGAGGCTCCGTACGGCGTGCACTCAGCGTCATGAGGCCGAACTGAGTAGGCGCTGAGATAACAGCGCCGCCTCCTGGCTGTGAATACCGCAACTATCGGCTGGTGGCGCATTGTACTAGCCATGCAACCGTCACACTGCACACAACACAGCCGCGCGGTACGCCTTGGTCCTTTCCAGGGACTGTTGAGCGGAGGTTTGACTTGACTAACAACTTTTAAAGGTAAGTAAAACTTACTTGGTATATTTACTTTCTTGCATATCAAGATGGCGCCCGACCTTTGAAATTATTGACTAAGTGTAAAGATATTATATTGTATTTTATTATAAGTAGTATAACATTTTTTTTATTACCAAGCAGAGGGATAATGCGACAGTACAAATAAGTGATGTACTGAGCATTGAATATAAAAATTTTAATATACCTAATAAACTGTAAATAATTAATAATGTATTAGAAATAAGCATGTCAGGGATTCCAAGCTTGGCTCAGACAAAAATATGAACAGGTGTTTCGACCTGAATCGACATGCACACACACACAAATGTAACTGAAAGTGTGTACACCAGTATTTTGCTAGTGTGTGTGAACGCAGGTCTATGCATGTGAGTTTACCACCCCAAGATGAATAATTGCATAATTACTGTTTTCCGTAATTATTCATAAACTATAATTAATAAGTAAAATCCAAAAACACAATAAAATGTAAGAAAATTTACTAAATACTGTGTACGAAAACCATGTGAAAGTTCCACACCATACGAGTGTAATAGTGAAATAAATGTGTACAAATCGAAAGGGTTAAGTTTCAATGTCCAAAATTACAGTGAACATGTGTTGTAAAAATAGTTATAAGATAAGTATAAGAGTATACTAACAGGACTCTGCAATTCGCAGAAATATAAGAAATAGCGAAATTGACAATGAGTGGGGGAACTGAACCCAGAAACTATTTCAGACAAGTCGATTTCGTACAACTGCAGTTTTTGAACAAGACATGGGTATAAATAGGACACACAAGCTACAGTGGTTCTCTTTCTTAAATCATCCACGGTGCAGCGGGAGCTTCTGTTCGTCTGCACAGAATATTTAAATTTTTGTAAATAGTTTCATCCTTCCAGTTACATACAGTTATGTAACTGGATTGTAAAACAAACAATTTTTAAGTAGTAACAAAATTACATAAGAAGATCCACATAAGAAGATCAACTGATGTCCGAAACAGCACGAGGAGAAGTTACAGAGAGCGATACGACGCTGGACAGAGAGAGAGAGAGAGAGTGTCGACGCTGGACAGAGAGAGAGTCGACGCTGGACAAGAGAGGAAGTCGACGCTGGACAAGAGGAGAAGAGAGAGGCGATACTGGACAAGAGGAGAAGAGAGAGGCGACGCTGGACAAGAGGAGAAGAGCGAGTGATGCTGAAGTTTGAGACGAGGACGATTACAGAGGGATCCAATGATTGAGTATGATTGACGACGATAAGGTGATAAACAACTTATTTATCTCTTAATCGAACAATTAACATAAAGACAATTAAGGACATTCTTGTTCTATTTAAAAGTAAGAGTCAATGTTTATTGTAAAATTTGAATTAAATCATAGATGTTATTGAAATAAGATTAACGTAAGCAAGAGCTCAAATTAGTATTGAAATGAAAAGAATACAAAGCATTTAAGTAAAAATTAGCATTTCATATAAATCAGTACTGAGAAACAAAAGATAAATTCAGTAACTATTGATATTTTTGAGTTACATTGCAATATATAAGAAAATATTTAAATATTGATATTTTGAAACACACTAATTGACTGAATAGTCTGGAAATGAGATTTTTCGTTAATACAATAATTAGTAGGATAGAATATTTAGTCAGTAAGGATGTATATAGCATAAGCCTTACGGCATAATAACGAAATAATAACGAATGTTTTAAGTCGAAGTAAGTGCCATGTGCACAATTTTATTAATATCAAATAAATTTGAAATACCGTTACAAGTTACATAGAGTTCTTATTACAGATACACCTGAAACCCAAATTAAATGTTATATTGTTACATAATTTGTCGCTCTTGAACGTGAGGCCAGACACGCCTATTTTTATGTATATCATATTGTTGCATAAGAAATATCGCTTCCAAAGTGGGGCATCACAAATTTATATTATATTTACTTATGCAGTTGTATCATTACAATATTTCTTTTTCTTCTTGATTCCTCCTTATTTTTCAGTAATTAATTGCAGATAACATTATTGATAGGCATTATTTTAAAATCCTTTTGACTTTCCTTCTTGTGACCGATGTTCTTTGTATCATTTCTTCCTATATCATTTTAAACTCCAAGAAATTCTAAATCGTAGTTGTATTACTTATTATCATTCTTCAGCTTCATTGTAGTCATTAAATTATTTGTTATTTCTTCTTATTTTACCTTCTTATCTGAGCACATTACCATCAATTGTTTTTATTTATTTATTTATTCTTCTGTTTGTTCCCATCAAAATATTATTTTTTCTATTATTCCAGTTTAAATCAGTTATTTATAAATAAATTATATAATAACCTGTTCTTACATTAAATCATATTGTCTCTTTATTTTTTAAATCATATTGTTTCTAAATAAATTAAGTAAGTTGTCCTTACATAGTTTTTGAATTTTGGGGTTTTACTTATTTATTTAGAATTATTTGGTTCTTTCTTTCCAATAGGTTGCTTGGTCGGTATACAGAAAATCAGTCCCCTTTTTCTGGTTGATTATTACTTGGTCTAACCATGGTCCATTAACTCAGTTACTCCTCTTCCTCGGATTACTGGGGTGTTCGGAATTACATCTCTCCTTGATAATCTCCTTATCATCCGGCTCTCCCACTTTGCTGCTACGAAATCTTCATTTAAGTACCGGTCTCCCATCATAGTTCATTCCTTTTAAACTAACAGGTATTGTACCTCCTCTAACATAACATAGTCACTCATTTTTAATACCATTTCATTCCCTTTTACCTCTGGATTATTTACCAAATTTTTGAATGTTATATTCCGTCTTGAAGATATGACTGATATCTTCTGATGCACTTCAATCGTCGACATATTTAATTGAGATCTAAACTTAATTAACTCCCTTTGTTCATTAATTGGAAGGTTAAATACATTAATTAATCCACCTGTAATCATCTCCAATTCTTCTCTTGTATTTATTATTTTCTTTCTACATGTTTTCCTTATTTTCTTAGTCTTCTTTTCCAGGTATTGATTATCCTCTTTGTTGTGGTTATTTTTATTTTCAGAGAATATTACACCTTGGTATTCTCTAATTTCTATTTCCTTCCTGCTCTCTTCTGTATTCGGACTTACTTTAATACCTTCGGAAGTGCTGTCTAGTGTTTCATTTACATTCTTAAAATCACTGTCCATTGTTTCCTCTAACTTTCCGAAACTTTCATCCATTTGCTTATTTGTCTCCCCCTTGTATTCATCTGTTTTTTGGCTAAGTGTGTTACTGATCATTTCAATCTTTTCATGAATTTGTTTTATATTTTTATTACTTTCTTCAAATTTTGTGTTCATATATTCCCTTTGTCCGTCAATAGTTTCTTTCAATTCGTGGTATTGTTCATTCATGGTTTGTCTGATATCTCCATGAATGGTCTCAATTTTTTCATTGAGTTGTTTTACTAAACTTTTCTGAATACTATCTATTTTCTCATTGGTTTGTTGGTTTGGTCCTCCTGTTTCCTAAAGTTCTCCTTATTTTCCTCATTGGATTGTTTGTTTTGTTCCTTCAAAGTTTTGTTTTGTTTCTTTGAAGTTTCCTCCTGTTTACTAAAATTTTCGTCTATTTTATTAAATTTTTCCTCCTGTTTACTAAATTGTTCTGCCATAAATTTCATTATTTCCTGCTAATTTGGTTCTTCTCTGGCTACTGCTTTATCTGGTTGGTCCCCTTGGGCATCCTCTTCAACTATTTCCTTTTCCGTGTCCATAATTGCTTCAGTTTGTTCTTTATCACCTGTCTGTTGTTCCATTTCACTGTCCGTGACTACTTCTATTTCTTGTTCCTGTCCACCTTCTTCCTTCTCCGTGTCTTCTGCCCTCTTCTTCGATCTGCCTCTGGTATTATGCATTTCTTGTCTTCTCATAGTTGCCGACAAAAATTAGTTTTTTCGTTATATTAACTTGCGTATATCCCGAAATTTCCTTCCTAATTAAAGCCCTTTAAGTTGAGCGCCATCTTGTAACGTCTCGCGAGTAAGTCTGGGAGTAAAATACATCTATTTTATATTCTTCGATAAGCTTTCCTACTTAAGCCCCACGTTTGTACGTCATCTTGTAACGTCTCGCTAGTATCGTTGGTATTATCTGATATTAACCTTCGAAAATCTCGCTTAATTAAGAGTCACAGAATTTGTTATCTTTATGTTATATGCCTTCAAAATCGAGTGTGAGTGATTATGCAAAGATGTTGAATGATTTTCTTAAATTTTGTTTATGTGAAATCAATACCGTTGTTTGACAGTAGTTAGGAGAGAGAGTGAAGAAAGGCAAAGAGAATTACTTTCTCAGTATATGATTGAGTATTTCAAATTTTTCCGCTCGTGGCATCAGCTGATTGCTACTTTTACGAACCCATTTGAGGTTAAATGACTTCAAATGGTACGTAATAAATTCTGGATGTCCAGACTGATTTCCTTTCTCTTCTCGATCTTCTTACAACCTGTAACCAACTACCATCTACTGGAAATAATACACATTTTATTATTTAAACCACAAGGCATTCCTTGAATTTATTTAACATTTTATGGTCTCCCAAAACATGAATGATAATCGATTATTTCATAAAACACAGAGATAATTCGATCTTACTTTTACAAACATATATCATATAACAAATATTTTTATTTCAGTTTTAATAATGAGAAAGAAATAAGTAATTATTTTCCCAGGGTTATTTAAGGTTCTTTGAACTTTGAGGAAGTCAGAAATGTATATGGGTCAGTATCAAGCTTTACATAAATTATTTTAAAATTAGTATAATTGGTATCATGCAGTTGATTTTTTGATCACTAGAGCGCAGGCTACTTTTCTTCACTGACGAAAAACGGACAGTAAAACATCATGGCGGCCGGAAAGTGATTAACAAGACCACGTTTTGCTGTTTTTTGGTTAATAAAAAATAAAGTTTATGTCCACCTCTTTTCCAAAAGTATTTAAAGAGATTGTGCTGTTTCTACTGTTCTAAGTTTATAGTTGAGGTGTAATTTAGTTAAATTTTAATAGGAAACGATCTCACCAACAAAGTCGAATTTCGGTAGGCTAGGCTTGAAAATGGAAGGCTGATTTTTCAATTTTCATCAATTTGGGGGCGTGAATTATTCTGTTCGAAGGATGTCTAAGATGTAGTAGATATCACTCATTAAGTTTATTAATTTGGCACTGATTATTTTTCGAATGGTATTTATAAATTTCTTAATTTTTTCTAGACATTACACTTTCAACTGCTCACTTCCAATATATCTGAACAATTAATTCAATTCTTGTTAGTTAGTTACTATTAGTAACCAAGAATTTTTTATGGTTTTTTATTGGCTAATCTAGATACATTTTAGTATATAGGCTAATAATAATTATTATTATTTCATTTCTTCTTTTTAGAAAAAATAATCTTTTATAGATTTTATCTATAATCAAATTGAATTTATTTACGGTTTTTTCTTATATATTTTTTCTTAAACTTGTCCACTGGTATTTTATATTTTAATCCCTTTTATTTTGGTGCCACACGTTGGATGCGTCAATTTGTAACGGTTTGAACGTCCGTCTAATCTTAAACGTGTTTGAGTATAATGGGTGTAACGTGTCTTCTCTATACGTCGTCGCTTTAGAACATAACTTACGCAGATTTCGTCCATTGCGAACGTACGAATAACCAGGTCTCGATGTTCTTACCTGTTGTTCACTAGGGGTGTGAAAATCCCGAGTGGCGCCAAATTGTTTTATGAAAACAATTAAAAAAATTTTAAGTTTGTATGACAAGCGCGGCTCGGCGGTGTGAAGAATTCAATTTGTTCCCACCTCGCCTTGGCCGTCTGGATTGGGCCAGTAGTTAGTTGCGTTGGCTGTGCGATCACTCGTCATCAATTTGTTAAAATGTACACAAATTTTTATCCACCTCCTAATAAAATTATAACACATTGGTTACACTCAGTACTTATTTATTTTCGGTTAACGATTAATTATTCAGTTAATACAAATTATGTTTTCTTTGGTAATACATTTGCACCAGTAGATTATATGAGACACATCTCTGGGGTTTGACAAATCAATCTTTGAACTTAACAACAGATATTCAATAATGGCGTCTGTTGGAATTGTACACAAAATTATTATTGTTCGATCGTCTCGGATTCTTGAGATTGCGTTAAAAGGATTATTAATGATTACAACAATAAAAAT
The DNA here is from genome assembly GCA_034769895.1 of Magicicada septendecula. NCBI lineage: Eukaryota > Metazoa > Arthropoda > Insecta > Hemiptera > Cicadidae > Magicicada > Magicicada septendecula. The sequence goes on from CM068367.1 coordinate 1,140,962,425, forward strand.
ACACACCCTTACATCAGTTAAACTTAAATAATATACTGTGTAGTTATAATTTGTTTATTGGAGTGTAGTAAAAGTGTTACAAAATATCACTAACTAATGACAGGTTAACTTTGCCAGTTGATAAATTTTCAGTGTCTTAGTTTTTTAATTTAATCTTTGAAAGTAATTATGTGCAGTTTAGTGAGAGTTCAGCTTTCAGTGAGAAATAATTGACGTGAGTTTATTCAGAAATTTGGGGTAATTTAATAGATACTTAACACTTCAGTTGACTGGATGAACTCAGTTGATCTGGTAATAATGAATTAGGCTGCAATCATATTTAATTTTCAATTGTTCGGGGCTTCGGGCATCTTTTTCAAGTTAATCGGTAATATAAATATATTGTTTCCTTTTTTCTTTAATTCGGCTTCGACATCAGTTAAATGGTTTCAGCCATCGTCTGCTTCCTTGGTGTTCACTTTATTAGTAATTTCGTTTGATATTTTGATGTTTTAATTAACAATTTTGACCGTTCAAGAAGTGGCGTCTATTCAGCAAGAGCGTGAAATTACAAGTAAAGAAATCTAACGGTAAATTAGTAACCAAACGACCGTTGTCATAGTAACCAATCAATCCTGATTGGTTAATTCTTAATTATGACTATTGTTATCAAATTTGAATTTTTATTCAAAATAGCTGTATATCTTCTTATTGATTATATTCTTCTGTCATCTTCCCTACATATTAAATATTATCACCACTGTTATTATTTCCTTTCAAAGATTAATTTGGTACCACATAATGTATGGTTTTATGAAATATCAATGTTTGTACATTTATGTTAATATTTGGTATTTACATTTCTCCTTTAAATTAAGTTCTTATTCTAATATTTTTCCTTTAAACTGATTTACAAAATATTCTCGGCTATTTACTCGCCTTGAATTTATTAATTTCCTGGTTGTTTTTATACAATTTGCAATTATTTGTTATTGACAGTTATACATTTCCTAGGCCTAAGTAGCCATTGATTATTTTTACTTAATATATTCTAATTATATTTCATTTTATTACAAAGTGTTTTGTTCTGTTGTTATAATTGATTCGTTTAGTGGTTGTTGTGTCTTGAATTTGTTAGTGTTCTGATTATGTGTCAAGATTACTTTCTATATCTTAATACCTAAAATATAACAATTAGGCCTATGGACTGTAAGCTTCCTTCAGCCATATCCTGTTTAGCCATACACAAACTGTTTATCTTACAAGGGCTTTCTCCCTGAATAACATCGTATCCTTTATCTATCTCTAAACTAAATACTATTTCTAATTACCCTTAACTATATAATTTTTATAAGCTCACTCTTAAATCATTTATTGTTTCATCATTGATTTATTAAGTGTTTTCTTAACTATTACTATCCTTTTAATCATACTATCATTTACAATATCTTTTTTCACCCATCACTTTCACCTTTAATTAATTGGTGTTTATCACTGATACACTCATTATTTTGGGGTATTTACACCTTCACTATTATCACTTGTTAAACTTTTTATTTTAAGCGTTTATTGGTGGGTAATCCCTATTATTATTTTTCTTTGTCACTTAGTTACTTTCATTATATTTCTCACTATCTCACTATCTTTACAAATTTTATTTATATCTAATAAGTTCACGTCTTTTTCTAGATTTCTTACTTACATATACCACTAATTCGTGGGTTAGTGTATTTTTATTTAACGGTGTTTTATTTATTATGTATTACATTTGTCACTTAGACAATACTAATATTTCTTTTTTATATTTGTTATTCATTGGTTTCGTTTCCTTTATGATATTTGATGGTATTATCTCCCCTTTCCCTATTCTACACTATTTGTCTGTGTTTTATCACCTTGGTTCACTTTATTTTCTTTATAGTTGGTTTGTTCCATTTTTAATTTCATTTTTCTTCTCCTTCACTTCCATCTTGTTTCACTTTATTTTGGTTATTATCTGGCCAGTCTCTGGGGTTGGGTCAATGTCATTTGTCTGTCAGTCTAGTTTGTATTTTTTATTTAATAATCACCTTTGCTTTACTATTCTTCCTCCTTCACTCTTAATTACATTTACTATTTTTATTTTCTTTATTATTTATTTATTAAAATATATTATTTTTTAGCATTTCTTACATACGTATATATATCAAATATGATCTGAATTTGGCGATGTTATATAATGCCCTTCCACCAAAATTGATCATTTTATGAAACGTGATTCTAAGTTCGATGAAATTATCAATTGTATTGTATCATTTTTTTTCTCAACTTCTCCTGCTTCTTGTCCATTTTTTCTTTTGTTCAATTCTGTATCTTCTACTTCCATTCTTCTGAGCCTTTTCTTCATTATTTTCTCTTATTACGAACTGGCTTATTGATTTTTTATTATAAATTATTCCCTATAAATCTTATTTTCCCTAACTATCCCTACTTTGTAGCTGAAATCGATTCGAATGGGCTATATTGGCTTACCTAACTCCGTCGTTCAAAACTACTCTTATTCTGAGAACAGGGGAACATCATCCCTGCTCAGTTAAATGATTGCTGGACTTATTCAACAGTCAATCTCAATTAATGAATCTTCAATACAGTCATCTCGTGACTCATAATAAAATAATAATAATAATAATCATAATATTTGTTGGGAATCTTTTACTTTTGTATTTCATTATTGCTGAGTTCGAGTCATATATTTTTTACTTTCTTTATAGATACTACTTGATAATACTTGAAGCATTGCTTTTTATTGATACAATTCACCTTTTTATTCATTTTTAATTACTCTTTGTTTCATCTCATTTCATATTATAACTTTTAGAATGTTTATTTTATTTATTTCGTTTTTTGATCATTGGTTTGTTTAATTTTACTTCCCATATTTTTTTCTACATAGTTGTGGAAGTTGATCATTTTGATTGATATATATTTTTTCCTTTTTTTTCATAATTTTTTTAAATATCATAGTAAGTTAGTGCTTCTTACTAGTTAGAAATTTTTGTAGCTTATTCCTTTATAGTATGTTTTGCTTTTTATGCCTCATATGTTGGCTAAAGATTATTGTAACTTAATTTTATTTTGTAGGAATGTTCTGTAACTTCATTCCTTTATTATTATTTTTTTATTTAAATATTATAGTAAGTTTGTTGTTCTTACTTTATATGGATTCTTTGTAACTTCTTTTTTTTCTCCATTTTATAATTGTTCTAAAATATTATCGAAATACTTGCGTAAGTTGTCCTTACATAACTTTTTTGAATTTTGAAATTCATTTGAGATCTTTTTTCTTTATGATATTGGCGAACTTGTTCGTTTGTCTGGTTATTTTTCTTTATTTAAAGTATTTCGGTTGATTTTTTACTTTAAGTTTTTTCAGTCATTGCTGATTGTCATCATCTTTGTCTATGTTCTCCCCTTCGATGATTATCTATTATTTTAGTTACCTTAATGTTATTTCTTTTCCGTTGGTTAGCTTGGTTGGTAATCAGTAGTTCAGTCCCATATGCAAGTGTTCATCTGCATTTGGTTTATCCATTGTCCATGATTACATGAGTTTTCTCCATTGTTCGGACTGCTCAGTGCTCAGGTGTGCATCACTGTTTCTGTCTGTGTTATATATGTCTCTTCTATCTGGTACAGCCACTCTTCTAATACCATGTGTTCTCTATGATCCCTTTCTCCCTCAATTACTCTAGCATTTTGGTTATTACACAACGTAGTTACTCGTACCTCCATCATTGATCTTCTCCCTTATATTGGTTTATTTTGCATTTCTATCTCTGTTGTATTCAATTTTCTGATAGCTCTTCTTAATTTGTCATACATTGTTTTGTTGTGATGCCTTTCAACTTTGGGTATCCTCCATCTAAAGATAGGTTTGCTGACATTTTTCTTCGCTGGTTGATTGTTGATCTCTCCTAGAATTTCCTTCAGAGTTCTCCTACATTCCATAAAATTCATCATTTCAGCATTGTCGGTCATTGGTAAATTAAACATCTCAAGTAGTCCGTTCTTCATCATTTCCAATTCTTCTCTGCTATTGATTAGTTTTCTTTGACGCATTTTCTTAGTCTTCTTAATTATTTGTTTCTTCTGTACTCCTCTACTGTTGGTTCCTGTGTGTTTAACTTTCTCTTTGTTTTTGTTACTTTTATTTTGAGGTAACAATGTACTTGGGTCTTTCTTAATTTCTGTTTTTTCATTAGTTCCTTCAGAAGTGCTGTCCAGCGTTTCATTCACCTTCTTGAACCCGTTACCTAATGTCTCATTAAGTAGATCTATTTTGTAATTGGTTTCTTCCCATTTCTTATTCATCTCTGTTTTTGTCTGGTCACTTTCTTCACGACATCCTTTGAAAATTAGTCTTATTCGCTGCTTCATTTCTTCTTTATTTTTCTCGTGGTCCTCCTTCAGCTGTTGTTGGAGGGTTTCGTTATTTTTGTTAATGGTTTGTCTCAATTCTTCTTTCTGCTTCTGAAAATTGCTGTTCGTTTCTTCTTTCATGCTATCATACTCACCTCATTCTTGTCGAATTTCTCCTCCTGTTTCTTAAAATTTTCGTTGGTTTCTTCCTTCTGTTTCTTAAAATTTTCGTTAATCAATTCCCATAATTTTTGTAAATCCATTCCTCCTCTGGCTTCCTCCCTATCTCCAGCCTGTGGTTCCATTTCTTCGTCTTGGGTTGGTTCTGTTGTGGTTATTATTGTCTCCACTTCTTCAATTGATGTTCCTTTTTCTTCTTCACCTCTATTTTCTTTCTCCTTCGCCAACTTTTTCGACAATCCTCTGGTGTGCATATTGTAACCTTTCGCAATTGCCGCTAGAATTTCGTATTTCCCTCTCTTTTAGTCCCACCGGTTGGTCGCCAATTTGTAACGGTTCTTTGTGTGTCTCCCATGTTATAATGCCACACGTTGGATGCGTCAATTTGTAACGGTTTGAACGACCATCTAATCTTAAACGTGTATGAGTATAATGGGTGTAACGTGTCTTCTCTATACGTCATTGCTTTAGAACGTAACTTACGCAGATTTTGTCCGTTGCGAACGTACGAATAACCAGGTCTCGATGTTCTTACCTGTTGTTCACTAGGGGTGTGAAAATCCCGAGTGGCGCCAAATTGTTTTATGAAAACAATTTAAAAAATTTTAAGTTTGTATGACAAGCGCAGCTCGGCGGTGTGAAGAATTCAATTTGTTCCCGCCTTGCCTTGGCCGTCTGGATTGGGCCAGTAGTTAGTTGCGTTGGCTGTGCGATCGCTCATCGTCAATACCTATTTGTTAAAATGTACACAAATTTTTATCCACCTCCTAATGAAATTATAACACATTGGTTACACTCAGTACTTATTTATTTTTGGTTAACGATTAATTATTCAGTTAATACAAATTATGTTTTCTTTGGTAATACATTTGCACCGGTAGATTATATGAGACACATCTCTGGGGTTTGACAAATCAATCTTTGAACTTAACAACAGATATTCAATAATGGCGTCTGTTGGAATTGTACACAAAATTATTATTGTTCGATCGTCTCGGGTTCTTGAGATTGCGTTAAAAGGATTATTAATGATTACAACATTAAAAATACACACCCTTACATCAGTTAAACTTAAATAATATACTGTGTAGTTATAATTTGTTTATTGGAGTGTAGTAAAAGTGTTACAAAATATCACTAACTAATGACAGGTTAACTTTGCCAGTTGATAAATTTTCAGTGTCTTAGTTTTTTAATTTAATCTTTGAAAGTAATTATGTGCAGTTTAGTGAGAGTTCAGCTTTCAGTGAGAAATAATTGACGTGAGTTTATTCAGAAATTTGGGGTAATTTAATAGATACTTAACACTTCAGTTGACTGGATGAACTCAGTTGATCTGGTAATAATGAATTAGGCTGCAATCATATTTAATTTTCAATTGTTCGGGGCTTCGGGCATCTTTTTCAAGTTAATCGGTAATATAAATATATTGTTTTCTTTTTTCTTTAATTCGGCTTCGACATCAGTTAAATGGTTTCAGCCATCGTCTGCTTCCTTGGTGTTCACTTTATTAGTAATTTCGTTTGATATTTTGATGTTTTAATTAACAATTTTGACCGTTCAAGAAGTGGCGTCTATTCAGCAAGAGCGTGAAATTACGAGTAAAGAAATCTAACGGTAAAGTAGTAACCAAACGACCATTGTCATAGTAACCAATCAATCCTGATTGGTTAATTCTGAATTATGACTATTGTTATCAAATTTGAATTTTTATTCAAAATAGCTGTATATCTTCTTATTGATTATATTCTTCTGTCATCTTCCCTACATATTAAATATTATCACCACTGTTATTATTTCCTTTCAAAGATTAATTTGGTACCACATAATGTATGGTTTTATGAAATATCAATGTTTGTACATTTATGTTAATATTTGGTATTTACATTTCTCCTTTAAATTAAGTTCTTATTCTAATATTTTTCCTTTAAACTGATTTACAAATTATTCTCGGCTATTTACTCGCCTTGAATTTATTAATTTCCTGGTTGTTTTTATACAATTTGCAATTATTTGTTATTGACAGTTATACATTTCCTAGGCCTAAGTAGCCATTGATTATTTTTACTTAATATATTCTAATTATATTTCATTTTATTACAAAGTGTTTTGTTCTGTTGTTATAATTGATTCGTTTAGTGGTTGTTGTGTCTTGAATTTGTTAGTGTTCTGATTATGTGTCAAGATACTTTCTATATCTTAATACCTAAAATATAACAATTAGGCCTATGGACTGTAAGCTTCCTTCAGCCATATCCTATCCATAAAATTAAAATGAACAATTCTTTACCAGTTATTAGTTACTGTTGGTTTAACATACATTTCATTCTTTTACTATTATTTTGAGTGAGAAACATTATCACTTCTTTCAAACTTTTTAAATTTATTTTCCCTTATAACATAGGGTGTTTATTAATTAAATTCTTAATTTCTTAATACTTTACTAATCCCTTTCTCCATTCCATGTTAACACAAACTGTTTATCTTACATGGGCTTTCTCCCCTGAATAACATCGTATCCTTTATCTATCTCTAATCTAAATACTATTTCTAATTACCCTTAACTATATAATTTTTATAAGCTCACTCTTAAATCATTTATTGTTTCATCATTGATTTATTAAGTGTTTTCTTATCTATTACTATCCTTTTAATCATACTATCATTTACAATATCTTTTTTCACCCATCACTTTCACCTTTAATTAATTGGTGTTTATCACTGATACACTCATTATTTTGGGGTATTTACACCTTCACTATTATCACTTGTTAAACTTTTTATTTTAAGTGTTTATTGGTGGGTAATCCCTATTATTATTTTTCTTTGTCACTTAGTTACTTTCATTATATTTCTCACTATCTCACTATCTTTACAAATTTTATTTATATCTAATAAGTTCATGTCTTTTTCTAGATTTCTTACTTACATATACTACTAATTTGTGGGTTAGTGTATTTTTATTTAACGGTGTTTTATTTATTATGTATTACATTTGTCACTTAGACAATACTAATATTTCTTTTTTATATTTGTTATTCATTGGTTTCGTTTCCTTTATGATATTTGATGGTATCATCTCCCCCTTCCCAAATCTACACTATTTGTCTGTGTTTTATCACCTTGGTTCACTTTATTTTCTTTATAGTTGGTTTGTTCCATTTTTAATTTCATTTTTCTTCTCCTTCACTTCCATCTTGTTTCACTTTATTTTGGTTATTATCTGGCCAGTCTCTGGGGTTGGGTCAATGTCATTTGTCTGTCAGTCTAGTTTGTATTTTTTATTTAATAATCACCTTTGCTTTACTATTCTTCCTTCTTCACTCTTAATTACATTTACTAGTTTTATTCTCTTTATTATTTATTTATTAAAATATATTATTTCTTAGCATTTCTTACATATGTATAGATATCAAATATGATCTGAATTTGGCGATGTTATATAATGCCCTTCCACCAAAATTGATCATTTTATGAAACGTGATTCTAAGTTTGATGAAATTATCAATTGTATTGTATCATTTTTTTTCTCAACTTCTCCTGCTTCTTGTCCATTTTTTCTTTTGTTCAATTCTGTATCTTCTACTTCCATTCTTCTGAGCCTTTTCTTCATTATTTTCTCTTATTACGAACTGGCTTATTGATTTTTTATTATAAATTATTCCCTATAAATCTTATTTTCCCTAACTATCCCTACTTTGTAGCTGAAATCGATTCGAATGGGCTATATTGGCTTACCTAACTCCGTCGTTCAAAACTACTCTTATTCTGAGAACAGGGGAACATCATCCCTGCTCAGTTAAATGATTGCTGGACTTATTCAACAGTCAATCTCAATTAATGAATCTTCAATACAGTCATTGATAATACTTGAAGCATTGCTTTTTATTGATACAATTCACCTTTTTATTCATTTTTAATTACTCTTTGTTTCATCTCATTTCATATTATAACTTTTAGAATGTTTATTTTATTTATTTCGTTTTTTGATCATTGGTTTGTTTAATTTTACTTCCCATATTTTTTCTACATAGTTGTGGAAGTTGATCATTTTGATTGATATATATTTTTTCCTTTTTTTTTCATAATTTTTTTAAATATCACAGTAAGTTAGTGCTTCTTACTAGTTAGGAATTTTTGTAGCTTATTCCTTTATAGTATGTTTTGCTTTTTATGCCTCATATGTTGGCTAAAGATTATTGTAACTTAAACTTATTTTGTAGGAATGTTCTGTAACTTCATTCCTTTATTATTATTTTTTTATTTAAATATTATAGTAAGTTTGTTGTTCTTACTTTATATGGATTCTTTGTAACTTCTTTTTTTTCTCCATTTTATAATTGTTCTAAAATATTATCGAAATACTTGCGTAAGTTGTCCTTACATAACTTTTTTGTATTTTGAAATTCATTTGAGATCTTTTTTCTTTATGATATTGGCAAACTTGTTCGCTTGTCTTGTTATTTTTCTTTATTTAAAGTATTTCGGTTGATTTTTTACTTTAAGTTTTTTCAGTCATTGCTGATTGTCATCATCATTGCCTATGTTCTCCCCTTCGATGATTATCTATTATTTTAGTTACCTTAATGTTATTTCTTTTCTGTTGGTTAGCTTGGTTGGTAATCAGTAGTTCAGTCCCATATGCAAGTGTTCATCTGCATTTGGTTTATCCATTGTCCATGATTACATGAGTTTCCTCCGTTGTTCGGACTGCTCTGGTGTGCATCACTGTTTCTGTCTGTGTTATATATGTCTCTTCTATCTGGTACAGCCACTCTTCTAATACCATGTGTTCTCTATGATCCCTTTCTCCCTCAATTACTCTAGCATTTTGGTTATTACTCAACGTAGTTACTCGTACCTCCATCATTGATCTTCTCCCTGATATTGGTTTATTTTGCATTTCTATCTCTGTTGTATTCAATTTTCTGATCGCTCTTCTTAATTTGTCATACATTGTTTTGTTGTGAGGCCTTTCAACTTTGGGTATCCTCCATCTAAAGATAGGTTTGCTGACGTTTTTCTTCGCTGGTTGATTGTTGATCTCTCCTAGAATTTCCTTCAGGGTTCTCCTACATTCCATAAAATTCATCATTTCAGCATTGTCGGTCATTGGTAAATTAAACATCTCAAGTAGTCCGTTCTTCATCATTTCCAATTCTTCTCTGCTATTGATTAGTTTTGTTTGACGCATTTTCTTAGTCTTCTTAATTATTTGTTTCTTCTGTACTCCTCTACTGTTGGTTCCTGTGTGTTTAACTTTCTCTTTGTTTTTGTTACTTTTATTTTGAGGTAACAATGTACTTGGGTCTTTCTTAATTTCTGTTTTTTCATTAGTTCCTTCAGAAGTGCTGTCCAGCGTTTCATTCACCTTCTTGAACCCGTTACCTAATGTCTCATTAAGTAGATCTATTTTGTAATTGGTTTCTTCCCATTTCTTATTCATCTCTGTTTTTGTCTGGTCACTTTCTTCACGACATCCTTTGAAAATTAGTCTTATTCGCTGCTTCATTTCTTCTTTATTTTTCTCGTGGTCCTCCTTCAGCTGTTGTTGGAGGGTTTCGTTATTTTTGTTAATGGTTTGTCTCAATTCTTCTTTCTGCTTCTGAAAATTGCTGTTCGTTTCTTCTTTCATGCTATCATACTCACCTCATTCTTGTCGAATTTCTCCTCCTGTTTCTTAAAATTTTCGTTGGTTTCTTCCTTCTGTTTCTTAAAATTTTCGTTAATCAATTCCCATAATTTTTGTAAATCCATTCCTCCTCTGGCTTCCTCCCTATCTCCAGCCTGTGGTTCCATTTCTTCGTCTTGGGTTGGTTCTGTTGTGGTTATTATTGTCTCCACTTCTTCAATTGATGTTCCTTTTTCTTCTTCACCTCTATTTTCTTTCTCCTTCGCCAACTTTTTCGAGAATCCTCTGGTGTGCATATTGTAACCTTTCGCAATTGCCGCTAGAATTTCGTATTTCCCTCTCTTTTAGTCCCACCGGTTGGTCGCCAATTTGTAATGGTTCTTTGTGTGTCTCCCGTGTTATAATGCCACATGTTGGATGCGTCAATTTGTAACGGTTTGAACGTCCGTCTAATCTTAAACGTGTATGAGTATAATGGGTGTAACGTGTCTTCTCTATACGTCGTCGCTTTAGAACGTAACTTACGCAGATTTCGTCCGTTGCGAACGTACGAATAACCAGGTCTCGATGTTCTTACCTGTTGTTCACTAGGGGTGTGAAAATCCCGAGTGGCGCCAAATTGTTTTATGAAAACAATTTAAAAAATTTTAAGTTTGTATGACAAGGGCAGCTCGGCGGTGTGAAGAATTCAATTTGTTCCCGCCTCGCCTTGGCCGTCTGGATTGGGCCAGTAGTTAGTTGCGTTGGCTGTGCGATCGCTCATCGTCAATACCTATTTGTTAAAATGTACACAAATTTTTATACACCTCCTAATGAAATTATAACACATTGGTTACACTCAGTACTTATTTATTTTTGGTTAACGATTAATTATTCAGTTAATACAAATTATGTTTTCTTTGGTAATACATTTGCACCGGTAGATTATATGAGACACATCTCTGGGGTTTGACAAATCAATCTTTGAACTTAACAACAGATATTCAATAATGGCGTCTGTTGGAATTGTACACAAAATTATTATTGTTCGATCGTCTCGGGTTCTTGAGATTGCGTTAAAATAATTATTAATGATTACAACATTAAAAATACACACCCTTACATCAGTTAAACTTAAATAATATACTGTGTAGTTATAATTTGTTTATTGGAGTGTAGTAAAAGTGTTACAAAATATCACTAACTAATGACAGGTTAACTTTGCCAGTTGATAAATTTTCAGTGTCTTAGTTTTTTAATTTAATCTTTGAAAGTAATTATGTGCAGTTTAGTGAGAGTTCAGCTTTCAGTGAGAAATAATTGACGTGAGTTTATTCGGAAATTTGGGGTAATTTAATAGATACTTAACACTTCAGTAGACTGGATGAACTCAGTTGATCTGGTAATAATGAATTAGGCTGCAATCATATTTAATTTTCAATTGTTCGGGGCTTCGGGCATCTTTTTCAAGTTAATCGGTAATATAAGTATATTGTTTTCTTTTTTCTTTAATTCGGCTTCGACATCAGTTAAATGGTTTCAGCCATCGTCTGCTTCCTTGGTGTTCACTTTATTAGTAATTTCGTTTGATATTTTGATGTTTTAATTAACAATTTTGACCGTTCAAGAAGTGGCGTCTATTCAGCAAGAGCGTGAAATTACGAGTAAAAAAAACTAACGGTAAAGTAGTAACCAAACGACCATTGTCATAGTAACCAATCAATCCTGATTGGTTATTCTGAATTATGAGTATTGTTATCAAATTTGAATTTTTATTCAAAATAGCTGTATATCTTCTTATTGATTATATTCTTCTGTCATCTTCCCTACATATTAAATATTATCACCACTGTTATTATTTCCTTTCAAAGATTAATTTGGTACCGCATAATGTATGGTTTTATGAAATATCAATGTTTGTACATTTATGTTAATATTTGGTATTTACATTTCTCCTTTAAATTAAGTTCTTATTCTAATATTTTTCCTTTAAACTGATTTACAAATTATTCTCGGCTATTTACTCGCCTTGAATTTATTAATTTCCTGGTTGTTTTTATACAATTTGCAATTATTTGTTATTGACAGTTATACATTTCCTAGGCCTAAGTAGCCATTGATTATTTTTACTTAATATATTCTAATTATATTTCATTTTATTACAAAGTGTTTTGTTCTGTTGTTATAATTGATTCGTTTAGTGGTTGTTGTGTCTTGAATTTGTTAATGTTCTGATTATGTGTCAAGATTACTTTCTATATCTTAATACCTAAAATATAACAATTAGGCCTATGGACTGTAAGCTTCCTTCAGCCATAACCTATCCATAAAATTAAAATGAACAATTCTTTACCAGTTATTAGTTACTGTTGGTTTAACATACATTTCATTCTTTTACTATTATTTTGAGTGAGAAACATTATCACTTCCTTCAAACTTTTTTAATTTATTTTCCCTTATAACATAGGGTGTTTATTAATTAAATTCTTAATTTCTTAATTCTTTACTAATCCCTTTCTCCATTCCATGTTAACACAAACTGTTTATCTTACATGGGCTTTCTCCCCTGAATAACATCGTATCCTTTATCTATCTCTAATCTAAATACTATTTCTAATTACCCTTATCTATATAATTTTTATAAGCTCACTCTTAAATCATTTATTGTTTCATCATTGATTTATTAAGTGTTTTCTTATCTATTACTATCCTTTTAATCATACTATCATTTACAATATCTTTTTTTCACCCATCACTTTCACCTTTAATTAATTGGTGTTTATCACTGATACACTCATTATTTTGGGGTATTTACACCTTCACTATTATCACTTGTTAAACTTTTTATTTTAAGCGTTTATTGGTGGGTAATCCCTATTATTATTTTTCTTTGTCACTTAGTTACTTTCATTATATTTCTCACTATCTCACTATCTTTACAAATTTTATTTATATCTAATAAGTTCATGTCTTTTTCTAGATTTCTTACTTACATATACTACTAATTCGTGGGTTAGTGTACTTTATTTACGGTGTTTTATTTATTATGAATTACATTTGTCACTTAGACAATACTAATATTTCTTTTTTATATTTGTTATTCATTGGTATCGTTTCCTTTATGATATTTGATGGTATCATCTCCCCCTTCCCTATTCTACATTATTTGTCTGTGTTTTATCACCTTGGTTCACTTTATTTTCTTTATAGTTGGTTTGTTCCATTTTTAATTTCATTTTTCTTCTCCTTCACTTCCATCTTGTTTCACTTTATTTTGGTTATTATCTGGCCAGTCTCTGGGGTTGGGTCAATGTCATTTGTCTGTCAGTCTAGTTTGTATTTTTTATTTAATAATCACCTTTGCTTTCCTATTCTTCCTCCTTCACTCTTAATTACATTTACTAGTTTTATTCTCTTTATTATTTATTTATTAAAATATATTATTTCTTAGCATTTCTTACATACGTATATATATCAAATATGATCTGAATTTGGCGATGTTATATAATGCCCTTCCACCAAAATTGATCATTTTATGAAACGTGATTCTAAGTTTGATGAAATTATCAATTGTATTGTATCATTTTTTTTCTCAACTTCTCCTGCTTCTTGTCCATTTTTTCTTTTGTTCAATTCTGTATCTTCTACTTCCATTCTTCTGAGCCTTTTCTTCATTATTTTCTCTTATTACGAACTGGCTTATTGATTTTTTATTATAAATTATTCCCTATAAATCTTATTTTCCCTAACTATCCCTACTTTGTATCTGAAATCGATTCGAATGGGCTCTATTGGCTTACCTAACTCCGTCGTTCAAAACTACTCTTATTCTGAGAACAGGGGAACATCATCCCTGCTCAGTTAAATGATTGCTGGACTTATTCAACAGTCAATCTCAATTAATGAATCTTCAATACAGTCATCTCGTGACTCATAATAATAATAATAATAATAATAATAATAATCATAATATTTGTTGGGAATCTTTTACTTTTGTATTTCATTATTGCTCAGTTCGAGTCATATATTTTTTCACTTTCTTTATAGATACTACTTGATAATACTTGAAGCATTGCTTTTTATTGATACAATTCACCTTTTTATTCATTTTTAATTACTCTTTGTTTCATCTCATTTCATATTATAACTTTTAGAATGTTTATTTTATTTATTTCGTTTTTTGATCATTGGTTTGTTTAATTTTATTTCCCATATTTTTTCTACATAGTTGTGGAAGTTGATCATTTTGATTGATATATATTTTTTCCTTTTTTTTCATAATTTTTTTAAATATCATAGTAAGTTAGTGCTTCTTACTAGTTAGGAATTTTTGTAGCTTATTCCTTTATAGTATGTTTTGCTTTTTATGCCTCATATGTTGGCTAAAGATTATTGTAACTTAATCTTATTTTGTAGGAATGTTCTGTAACTTCATTCCTTTATTATTATTTTTTTATTTAAATATTATAGTAAGTTTGTTGTTCTTACTTTATATGGATTCTTTGTAACTTCTTTTTTTTCTCCATTTTATAATTGTTCTAAAATATTATCGAAATACTTGCGTAAGTTGTCCTTACATAACTTTTTTGAATTTTGAAATTCATTTGAGATCTTTTTTCTTTATGATATTGGCAAACTTGTTCGTTTGTCTTGTTATTTTTCTTTATTTAAAGTATTTCGGTTGATTTTTTACTTTAAGGTTTTTCAGTCATTGCTGATTGTCATCATCTTTGTCTGTGTTCTCCCCTTCGATGATTATCTGTTATTTTAGTTACCTTAATGTTATTTCTTTTCCGTTGGTTAGCTTGGTTGGTAATCAGTAGTTCAGTCCCATATGCCAGTGTTCATCTGCATTTGGTTTATCCATTGTCCATGATTACATGAGTTTCCTCCGTTGTTCGGACTGCTCTGGTGTGCATCACTGTTTCTGTCTGTGTTATATATGTCTCTTCTATCTGGTACAGCCACTCTTCTAATACCATGTGTTCTCTATGATCCCTTTCTCCCTCAATTACCCTAGCATTTTGGTTATTACTCAACGTAGTTACTCGTACCTCCATCATTGATCTTCTCCCTGATATTGGTTTATTTTGCATTTCTATCTCTGTTGTATTCAATTTTCTGATCGCTCTTCTTAATTTGTCATACATTGTTTTGTTGTGAGGTCTTTCAACTTTGGGTTGAAGAAGTTTTTCTTCGCTGGTTGATTGTTGATCTCTCCTAGAATTTCCTTCAGAGTTCTCCTACATTCCATAAAATTCATCATTTCAGCATTGTCGGTCATTGGTAAATTAAACATCTCAAGTAGTCCGTTCTTCATCATTTCCAATTCTTCTCTGGTATTGATTAGTTTTCTTTGACGCATTTTCTTAGTCTTCTTAATTATTTGTTTCTTCTGTACTCCTCTACTGTTGGTTCCTGTGTGTTTAACTTTCTCTTTGTTTTTGTTACTTTTATTTTGAGGTAACAATTTACTCGGGTCTTTCTTAATTTCTGTTTTTTCATTAGTTCCTTCAGAAGTGCTGTCCAGCGTTTCATTCACCTTCTTGAACCCGTTACCTAATGTCTCATTAAGTAGATCTATTTTGTAATTGGTTTCTTCCCATTTCTTATTCATCTCTGTTTTTGTCTGGTCACTTTCTTCACGACATCCTTTGAAAATTAGTCTTATTCGCTGCTTCATTTCTTCTTTATTTTTCTCGTGGTCCTCCTTCAGCTGTTGTTGGAGGGTTTCGTTATTTTTGTTAATGGTTTGTCTCAATTCTTCTTTCTGCTTCTGAAAATTGCTGTTCGTTTCTTCTTTCATGCTATCATACTCACCTCATTCTTGTCGAATTTCTCCTCCTGTTTCTTAAAATTTTCGTTGGTTTCTTCCTTCTGTTTCTTAAAATTTTCGTTAATCAATTCCCATAATTTTTGTAAATCCATTCCTCCTCTGGCTTCCTCCCTATCTCCAGCCTGTGGTTCCATTTCTTCGTCTTGGGTTGGTTCTGTTGTGGTTATTATTGTCTCCACTTCTTCAATTGATGTTCCTTTTTCTTCTTCACCTCTATTTTCTTTCTCCTTCGCCAACTTTTTCGAGAATCCTCTGGTGTGCATATTGTAACCTTTCGCAATTGCCGCTAGAATTTCGTATTTCCCTCTCTTTTAGTCCCACCGGTTGGTCGCCAATTTGTAATGGTTCTTTGTGTGTCTCCCGTGTTATAATGCCACATGTTGGATGCGTCAATTTGTAACGGTTTGAACGTCCGTCTAATCTTAAACGTGTATGAGTATAATGGGTGTAACGTGTCTTCTCTATACGTCGTCGCTTTAGAACGTAACTTACGCAGATTTCGTCCGTTGCGAACGTACGAATAACCAGGTCTCGATGTTCTTACCTGTTGTTCACTAGGGGTGTGAAAATCCCGAGTGGCGCCAAATTGTTTTATGAAAACAATTTAAAAAATTTTAAGTTTGTATGACAAGGGCAGCTCGGCGGTGTGAAGAATTCAATTTGTTCCCGCCTCGCCTTGGCCGTCTGGATTGGGCCAGTAGTTAGTTGCGTTGGCTGTGCGATCGCTCATCGTCAATACCTATTTGTTAAAATGTACACAAATTTTTATCCACCTCCTAATGAAATTATAACACATTGGTTACACTCAGTACTTATTTATTTTTGGTTAACGATTAATTATTCAGTTAATACAAATTATGTTTTCTTTGGTAATACATTTGCACCGGTAGATTATATGAGACACATCTCTGGGGTTTGACAAATCAATCTTTGAACTTAACAACAGATATTCAATAATGGCGTCTGTTGGAATTGTACACAAAATTATTATTGTTCGATCGTCTCGGGTTCTTGAGATTGCGTTAAAATAATTATTAATGATTACAACATTAAAAATACACACCCTTACATCAGTTAAACTTAAATAATATACTGTGTAGTTATAATTTGTTTATTGGAGTGTAGTAAAAGTGTTACAAAATATCACTAACTAATGACAGGTTAACTTTGCCAGTTGATAAATTTTCAGTGTCTTAGTTTTTTAATTTAATCTTTGAAAGTAATTATGTGCAGTTTAGTGAGAGTTCAGCTTTCAGTGAGAAATAATTGACATGAGTTTATTCGGAAATTTGGGGTAATTTAATAGATACTTAACACTTCAGTAGACTGGATGAACTCAGTTGATCTGGTAATAATGAATTAGGCTGCAATCATATTTAATTTTCAATTGTTCGGGGCTTCGGGCATCTTTTTCAAGTTAATCGGTAATATAAATATATTGTTTTCTTTTTTCTTTAATTCGGCTTCGACATCAGTTAAATGGTTTCAGCCATCGTCTGCTTCCTTGGTGTTCACTTTATTAGTAATTTCGTTTGATATTTTGATGTTTTAATTAACAATTTTGACCGTTCAAGAAGTGGCGTCTATTCAGCAAGAGCGTGAAATTACGAGTAAAAAAAACTAACGGTAAAGTAGTAACCAAACGACCATTGTCATAGTAACCAATCAATCCTGATTGGTTAATCTGAATTATGAGTATTGTTATCAAATTTGAATTTTCATTCAAAATAGCTGTATATCTTCTTATTGATTATATTCTTCTGTCATCTTCCCTACATATTAAATATTATCACCACTGTTATTATTTCCTTTCAAAGATTAATTTGGTACCGCATAATGTATGGTTTTATGAAATATCAATGTTTGTACATTTATGTTAATATTTGGTATTTACATTTCTCCTTTAAATTAAGTTCTTATTCTAATATTTTTCCTTTAAACTGATTTACAAATTATTCTCGGCTATTTACTCGCCTTGAATTTATTAATTTCCTGGTTGTTTTTATACAATTTGCAATTATTTGTTATTGACAGTTATACATTTCCTAGGCCTAAGTAGCCATTGATTATTTTTACTTAATATATTCTAATTATATTTCATTTTATTACAAAGTGTTTTGTTCTGTTGTTATAATTGATTCGTTTAGTGGTTGTTGTGTCTTGAATTTGTTAATGTTCTGATTATGTGTCAAGATTACTTTCTATATCTTAATACCTAAAATATAACAATTAGGCCTATGGACTGTAAGCTTCCTTCAGCCATAACCTATCCATAAAATTAAAATGAACAATTCTTTACCAGTTATTAGTTACTGTTGGTTTAACATACATTTCATTCTTTTACTATTATTTTGAGTGAGAAACATTATCACTTCCTTCAAACTTTTTTAATTTATTTTCCCTTATAACATAGGGTGTTTATTAATTAAATTCTTAATTTCTTAATTCTTTACTAATCCCTTTCTCCATTCCATGTTAACACAAACTGTTTATCTTACATGGGCTTTCTCCCCTGAATAACATCGTATCCTTTATCTATCTCTAATCTAAATACTATTTCTAATTACCCTTATCTATATAATTTTTATAAGCTCACTCTTAAATCATTTATTGTTTCATCATTGATTTATTAAGTGTTTTCTTATCTATTACTATCCTTTTAATCATACTATCATTTACAATATCTTTTTTTCACCCATCACTGTCACCTTTAATTAATTGGTGTTTATCACTGATACACTCATTATTTTGGGGTATTTACACCTTCACTATTATCACTTGTTAAACTTTTTATTTTAAGCGTTTATTGGTGGGTAATCCCTACTATTATTTTTCTTTGTCACTTAGTTACTTTCATTATATTTCTCACTATCTCACTATCTTTACAAATTTTATTTATATCTAATAAGTTCATGTCTTTTTCTAGATTTCTTACTTACATATACTACTAATTCGTGGGTTAGTGTACTTTATTTACGGTGTTTTATTTATTATGAATTACATTTGTCACTTAGACAATACTAATATTTCTTTTTTATATTTGTTATTCATTGGTATCGTTTCCTTTATGATATTTGATGGTATCATCTCCCCCTTCCCTATTCTACATTATTTGTCTGTGTTTTATCACCTTGGTTCACTTTATTTTCTTTATAGTTGGTTTGTTCCATTTTTAATTCATTTTTCTTCTCCTTCACTTCCATCTTGTTTCACTTTATTTTGGTTATTATCTGGCCAGTCTCTGGGGTTGGGTCAGTGTCATTTGTCTGTCAGTCTAGTTTGTATTTTTTATTTAATAATCACCTTTGCTTTACTATTCTTCCTCCTTCACTCTTAATTACATTTACTAGTTTTATTCTCTTTATTATTTATTTATTAAAATATATTATTTCTTAGCATTTCTTACATACGTATATATATCAAATATGATCTGAATTTGGCGATGTTATATAATGCCCTTCCACCAAAATTGATCATTTTATGAAACGTGATTCTAAGTTTGATGAAATTATCAATTGTATTGTATCATTTTTTTTCTCAACTTCTCCTGCTTCTTGTCCATTTTTTCTTTTGTTCAATTCTGTATCTTCTACTTCCATTCTTCTGAGCCTTTTCTTCATTATTTTCTCTTATTACGAACTGGCTTATTGATTTTTTATTATAAATTATTCCCTATAAATCTTATTTTCCCTAACTATCCCTACTTTGTAGCTGAAATCGATTCGAATGGGCTCTATTGGCTTACCTAACTCCGTCGTTCAAAACTACTCTTATTCTGAGAACAGGGGAACATCATCCCTGCTCAGTTAAATGATTGCTGGACTTATTCAACAGTCAATCTCAATTAATGAATCTTCAATACAGTCATCTCGTGACTCATAATAATAATAATAATAATAATAATAATAATCATAATATTTGTTGGGAATCTTTTACTTTTGTATTTCATTATTGCTCAGTTCGAGTCATATATTTTTTCACTTTCTTTATAGATACTACTTGATAATACTTGAAGCATTGCTTTTTATTGATACAATTCACCTTTTTATTCATTTTTAATTACTCTTTGTTTCATCTCATTTCATATTATAACTTTTAGAATGTTTATTTTATTTATTTCGTTTTTTGATCATTGGTTTGTTTAATTTTATTTCCCATATTTTTTCTACATAGTTGTGGAAGTTGATCATTTTGATTGATATATATTTTTTCCTTTTTTTTCATAATTTTTTTAAATATCATAGTAAGTTAGTGCTTCTTACTAGTTAGGAATTTTTGTAGCTTATTCCTTTATAGTATGTTTTGCTTTTTATGCCTCATATGTTGGCTAAAGATTATTGTAACTTAATCTTATTTTGTAGGAATGTTCTGTAACTTCATTCCTTTATTATTATTTTTTTATTTAAATATTATAGTAAGTTTGTTGTTCTTACTTTATATGGATTCTTTGTAACTTCTTTTTTTTTCTCCATTTTATAATTGTTCTAAAATATTATCGAAATACTTGCGTAAGTTGTCCTTACATAACTTTTTTGAATTTTGAAATTCATTTGAGATCTTTTTTCTTTATGATATTGGCAAACTTGTTCGTTTGTCTTGTTATTTTTCTTTATTTAAAGTATTTCGGTTGATTTTTTACTTTAAGGTTTTTCAGTCATTGCTGATTGTCATCATCTTTGTCTATGTTCTCCCCTTCGATGATTATCTGTTATTTTAGTTACCTTAATGTTATTTCTTTTCCGTTGGTTAGCTTGGTTGGTAATCAGTAGTTCAGTCCCATATGCCAGTGTTCATCTGCATTTGGTTTATCCATTGTCCATGATTACATGAGTTTCCTCCGTTGTTCGGACTGCTCTGGTGTGCATCACTGTTTCTGTCTGTGTTATATATGTCTCTTCTATCTGGTACAGCCACTCTTCTAATACCATGTGTTCTCTATGATCCCTTTCTCCCTCAATTACCCTAGCATTTTGGTTATTACTCAACGTAGTTACTCGTACCTCCATCATTGATCTTCTCCCTGATATTGGTTTATTTTGCATTTCTATCTCTGTTGTATTCAATTTTCTGATCGCTCTTCTTAATTTGTCATACATTGTTTTGTTGTGAGGTCTTTCAACTTTGGGTTGAAGAAGTTTTTCTTCGCTGGTTGATTGTTGATCTCTCCTAGAATTTCCTTCAGAGTTCTCCTACATTCCATAAAATTCATCATTTCAGCATTGTCGGTCATTGGTAAATTAAACATCTCAAGTAGTCCGTTCTTCATCATTTCCAATTCTTCTCTGGTATTGATTAGTTTTCTTTGACGCATTTTCTTAGTCTTCTTAATTATTTGTTTCTTCTGTACTCCTCTACTGTTGGTTCCTGTGTGTTTAACTTTCTCTTTGTTTTTGTTACTTTTATTTTGAGGTAACAATGTACTCGGGTCTTTCTTAATTTCTGTTTTTTCATTAGTTCCTTCAGAAGTGCTGTCCAGCGTTTCATTCACCTTCTTGAACCCGTTACCTAATGTCTCATTAAGTAGATCTATTTTGTAATTGGTTTCTTCCCATTTCTTATTCATCTCTGTTTTTGTCTGGTCACTTTCTTCACGACATCCTTTGAAAATTAGTCTTATTCGCTGCTTCATTTCTTCTTTATTTTTCTCGTGGTCCTCCTTCAGCTGTTGTTGGAGGGTTTCGTTATTTTTGTTAATGGTTTGTCTCAATTCTTCTTTCTGCTTCTGAAAATTGCTGTTCGTTTCTTCTTTCATGCTATCATACTCACCTCATTCTTGTCGAATTTCTCCTCCTGTTTCTTAAAATTTTCGTTGGTTTCTTCCTTCTGTTTCTTAAAATTTTCGTTAATCAATTCCCATAATTTTTGTAAATCCATTCCTCCTCTGGCTTCCTCCCTATCTCCAGCCTGTGGTTCCATTTCTTCGTCTTGGGTTGGTTCTGTTGTGGTTATTATTGTCTCCACTTCTTCAATTGATGTTCCTTTTTCTTCTTCACCTCTATTTTCTTTCTCCTTCGCCAACTTTTTCGAGAATCCTCTGGTGTGCATATTGTAACCTTTCGCAATTGCCGCTAGAATTTCGTATTTCCCTCTCTTTTAGTCCCACCGGTTGGTCGCCAATTTGTAATGGTTCTTTGTGTGTCTCCCGTGTTATAATGCCACATGTTGGATGCGTCAATTTGTAACGGTTTGAACGTCCGTCTAATCTTAAACGTGTATGAGTATAATGGGTGTAACGTGTCTTCTCTATACGTCGTCGCTTTAGAACGTAACTTACGCAGATTTCGTCCGTTGCGAACGTACGAATAACCAGGTCTCGATGTTCTTACC
Organism: Magicicada septendecula; assembly: GCA_034769895.1. Taxonomy (NCBI): domain Eukaryota; kingdom Metazoa; phylum Arthropoda; class Insecta; order Hemiptera; family Cicadidae; genus Magicicada; species Magicicada septendecula. The sequence continues at coordinate 1,140,984,756 of CM068367.1, forward strand.
TGTTGTTCACTAGGGGTGTGAAAATCCCGAGTGGCGCCAAATTGTTTTATGAAAACAATTTAAAAAATTTTAAGTTTGTATGACAAGGGCAGCTCGGCGGTGTGAAGAATTCAATTTGTTCCCGCCTCGCCTTGGCCGTCTGGATTGGGCCAGTAGTTAGTTGCGTTGGCTGTGCGATCGCTCATCGTCAATACCTATTTGTTAAAATGTACACAAATTTTTATCCACCTCCTAATGAAATTATAACACATTGGTTACACTCAGTACTTATTTATTTTTGGTTAACGATTAATTATTCAGTTAATACAAATTATGTTTTCTTTGGTAATACATTTGCACCGGTAGATTATATGAGACACATCTCTGGGGTTTGACAAATCAATCTTTGAACTTAACAACAGATATTCAATAATGGCGTCTGTTGGAATTGTACACAAAATTATTATTGTTCGATCGTCTCGGGTTCTTGAGATTGCGTTAAAATAATTATTAATGATTACAACATTAAAAATACACACCCTTACATCAGTTAAACTTAAATAATATACTGTGTAGTTATAATTTGTTTATTGGAGTGTAGTAAAAGTGTTACAAAATATCACTAACTAATGACAGGTTAACTTTGCCAGTTGATAAATTTTCAGTGTCTTAGTTTTTTAATTTAATCTTTGAAAGTAATTATGTGCAGTTTAGTGAGAGTTCAGCTTTCAGTGAGAAATAATTGACGTGAGTTTATTCGGAAATTTGGGGTAATTTAATAGATACTTAACACTTCAGTAGACTGGATGAACTCAGTTGATCTGGTAATAATGAATTAGGCTGCAATCATATTTAATTTTCAATTGTTCGGGGCTTCGGGCATCTTTTTCAAGTTAATCGGTAATATAAATATATTGTTTTCTTTTTTCTTTAATTCGGCTTCGACATCAGTTAAATGGTTTCAGCCATCATCTGCTTCCTTGGTGTTCACTTTATTAGTAATTTCGTTTGATATTTTGATGTTTTAATTAACAATTTTGACCGTTCAAGAAGTGGCGTCTATTCAGCAAGAGCGTGAAATTACGAGTAAAAAAAACTAACGGTAAAGTAGTAACCAAACGACCATTGTCATAGTAACCAATCAATCCTGATTGGTTAATCTGAATTATGAGTATTGTTATCAAATTTGAATTTTTATTCAAAATAGCTGTATATCTTCTTATTGATTATATTCTTCTGTCATCTTCCCTACATATTAAATATTATCACCACTGTTATTATTTCCTTTCAAAGATTAATTTGGTACCGCATAATGTATGGTTTTATGAAATATCAATGTTTGTACATTTATGTTAATATTTGGTATTTACATTTCTCCTTTAAATTAAGTTCTTATTCTAATATTTTTCCTTTAAACTGATTTACAAATTATTCTCGGCTATTTACTCGCCTTGAATTTATTAATTTCCTGGTTGTTTTTATACAATTTGCAATTATTTGTTATTGACAGTTATACATTTCCTAGGCCTAAGTAGCCATTGATTATTTTTACTTAATATATTCTAATTATATTTCATTTTATTACAAAGTGTTTTGTTCTGTTGTTATAATTGATTCGTTTAGTGGTTGTTGTGTCTTGAATTTGTTAATGTTCTGATTATGTGTCAAGATTACTTTCTATATCTTAATACCTAAAATATAACAATTAGGCCTATGGACTGTAAGCTTCCTTCAGCCATAACCTATCCATAAAATTAAAATGAACAATTCTTTACCAGTTATTAGTTACTGTTGGTTTAACATACATTTCATTCTTTTACTATTATTTTGAGTGAGAAACATTATCACTTCCTTCAAACTTTTTTAATTTATTTTCCCTTATAACATAGGGTGTTTATTAATTAAATTCTTAATTTCTTAATTCTTTACTAATCCCTTTCTCCATTCCATGTTAACACAAACTGTTTATCTTACATGGGCTTTCTCCCCTGAATAACATCGTATCCTTTATCTATCTCTAATCTAAATACTATTTCTAATTACCCTTATCTATATAATTTTTATAAGCTCACTCTTAAATCATTTATTGTTTCATCATTGATTTATTAAGTGTTTTCTTATCTATTACTATCCTTTTAATCATACTATCATTTACAATATCTTTTTTTCACCCATCACTTTCACCTTTAATTAATTGGTGTTTATCACTGATACACTCATTATTTTGGGGTATTTACACCTTCACTGTTATCACTTGTTAAACTTTTTATTTTAAGCGTTTATTGGTGGGTAATCCCTATTATTATTTTTCTTTGTCACTTAGTTACTTTCATTATATTTCTCACTATCTCACTATCTTTACAAATTTTATTTATATCTAATAAGTTCATGTCTTTTTCTAGATTTCTTACTTACATATACTACTAATTCGTGGGTTAGTGTACTTTATTTACGGTGTTTTATTTATTATGAATTACATTTGTCACTTAGACAATACTAATATTTCTTTTTTATATTTGTTATTCATTGGTATCGTTTCCTTTATGATATTTGATGGTATCATCTCCCCCTTCCCTATTCTACATTATTTGTCTGTGTTTTATCACCTTGGTTCACTTTATTTTCTTTATAGTTGGTTTGTTCCATTTTTAATTCATTTTTCTTCTCCTTCACTTCCATCTTGTTTCACTTTATTTTGGTTATTATCTGGCCAGTCTCTGGGGTTGGGTCAATGTCATTTGTCTGTCAGTCTAGTTTGTATTTTTTATTTAATAATCACCTTTGCTTTACTATTCTTCCTCCTTCACTCTTAATTACATTTACTAGTTTTATTCTCTTTATTATTTATTTATTAAAATATATTATTTCTTAGCATTTCTTACATACGTATATATATCAAATATGATCTGAATTTGGCGATGTTATATAATGCCCTTCCACCAAAATTGATCATTTTATGAAACGTGATTCTAAGTTTGATGAAATTATCAATTGTATTGTATCATTTTTTTCTCAACTTCTCCTGCTTCTTGTCCATTTTTTCTTTTGTTCAATTCTGTATCTTCTACTTCCATTCTTCTGAGCCTTTTCTTCATTATTTTCTCTTATTACGAACTGGCTTATTGATTTTTTATTATAAATTATTCCCTATAAATCTTATTTTCCCTAACTATCCCTACTTTGTAGCTGAAATCGATTCGAATGGGCTCTATTGGCTTACCTAACTCCGTCGTTCAAAACTACTCTTATTCTGAGAACAGGGGAACATCATCCCTGCTCAGTTAAATGATTGCTGGACTTATTCAACAGTCAATCTCAATTAATGAATCTTCAATACAGTCATCTCGTGACTCATAATAATAATAATAATAATAATAATAATAATCATAATATTTGTTGGGAATCTTTTACTTTTGTATTTCATTATTGCTCAGTTCGAGTCATATATTTTTTCACTTTCTTTATAGATACTACTTGATAATACTTGAAGCATTGCTTTTTATTGATACAATTCACCTTTTTATTCATTTTTAATTACTCTTTGTTTCATCTCATTTCATATTATAACTTTTAGAATGTTTATTTTATTTATTTCGTTTTTTGATCATTGGTTTGTTTAATTTTATTTCCCATATTTTTTCTACATAGTTGTGGAAGTTGATCATTTTGATTGATATATATTTTTTCCTTTTTTTTCATAATTTTTTTAAATATCATAGTAAGTTAGTGCTTCTTACTAGTTAGGAATTTTTGTAGCTTATTCCTTTATAGTATGTTTTGCTTTTTATGCCTCATATGTTGGCTAAAGATTATTGTAACTTAATCTTATTTTGTAGGAATGTTCTGTAACTTCATTCCTTTATTATTATTTTTTTATTTAAATATTATAGTAAGTTTGTTGTTCTTACTTTATATGGATTCTTTGTAACTTCTTTTTTTTTCTCCATTTTATAATTGTTCTAAAATATTATCGAAATACTTGCGTAAGTTGTCCTTACATAACTTTTTTGAATTTTGAAATTCATTTGAGATCTTTTTTCTTTATGATATTGGCAAACTTGTTCGTTTGTCTTGTTATTTTTCTTTATTTAAAGTATTTCGGTTGATTTTTTACTTTAAGGTTTTTCAGTCATTGCTGATTGTCATCATCTTTGTCTATGTTCTCCCCTTCGATGATTATCTGTTATTTTAGTTACCTTAATGTTATTTCTTTTCCGTTGGTTAGCTTGGTTGGTAATCAGTAGTTCAGTCCCATATGCCAGTGTTCATCTGCATTTGGTTTATCCATTGTCCATGATTACATGAGTTTCCTCCGTTGTTCGGACTGCTCTGGTGTGCATCACTGTTTCTGTCTGTGTTATATATGTCTCTTCTATCTGGTACAGCCACTCTTCTAATACCATGTGTTCTCTATGATCCCTTTCTCCCTCAATTACCCTAGCATTTTGGTTATTACTCAACGTAGTTACTCGTACCTCCATCATTGATCTTCTCCCTGATATTGGTTTATTTTGCATTTCTATCTCTGTTGTATTCAATTTTCTGATCGCTCTTCTTAATTTGTCATACATTGTTTTGTTGTGAGGTCTTTCAACTTTGGGTTGAAGAAGTTTTTCTTCGCTGGTTGATTGTTGATCTCTCCTAGAATTTCCTTCAGAGTTCTCCTACATTCCATAAAATTCATCATTTCAGCATTGTCGGTCATTGGTAAATTAAACATCTCAAGTAGTCCGTTCTTCATCATTTCCAATTCTTCTCTGGTATTGATTAGTTTTCTTTGACGCATTTTCTTAGTCTTCTTAATTATTTGTTTCTTCTGTACTCCTGTACTGTTGGTTCCTGTGTGTTTAACTTTCTCTTTGTTTTTGTTACTTTTATTTTGAGGTAACAATGTACTCGGGTCTTTCTTAATTTCTGTTTTTTCATTAGTTCCTTCAGAAGTGCTGTCCAGCGTTTCATTCACCTTCTTGAACCCGTTACCTAATGTCTCATTAAGTAGATCTATTTTGTAATTGGTTTCTTCCCATTTCTTATTCATCTCTGTTTTTGTCTGGTCACTTTCTTCACGACATCCTTTGAAAATTAGTCTTATTCGCTGCTTCATTTCTTCTTTATTTTTCTCGTGGTCCTCCTTCAGCTGTTGTTGGAGGGTTTCGTTATTTTTGTTAATGGTTTGTCTCAATTCTTCTTTCTGCTTCTGAAAATTGCTGTTCGTTTCTTCTTTCATGCTATCATACTCACCTCATTCTTGTCGAATTTCTCCTCCTGTTTCTTAAAATTTTTCGTTGGTTTCTTCCTTCTGTTTCTTAAAATTTTCGTTAATCAATTCCCATAATTTTTGTAAATCCATTCCTCCTCTGGCTTCCTCCCTATCTCCAGCCTGTGGTTCCATTTCTTCGTCTTGGGTTGGTTCTGTTGTGGTTATTATTGTCTCCACTTCTTCAATTGATGTTCCTTTTTCTTCTTCACCTCTATTTTCTTTCTCCTTCGCCAAATTTTTGAGAATCCTCTGGTGTGCATATTGTAACCTTTCGCAATTGCCGCTAGAATTTCATATTTCCCTCTCTTTTAGTCCCACCGGTTGGTCGCCAATTTGTAATGGTTCTTTGTGTGTCTCCCGTGTTATAATGCCACATGTTGGATGCGTCAATTTGTAACGGTTTGATCGTCCGTCTAATCTTAAACGTGTATGAGTATAATGGGTGTAACGTGTCTTCTCTATACGTCGTCGCTTTAGAACGTAACTTACGCAGATTTCGTCCGTTGCGAACGTACGAATAACCAGGTCTCGATGTTCTTACCTGTTGTTCACTAGGGGTGTGAAAATCTCGAGTGGCGCCAAATTGTTTTATGAAAACAATTAAAAAAATTTTAAGTTTGTATGACAAGCGCAGCTCGGCGGTGTGAAGAATTCAATTTGTTCCCGCCTCGCCTTGGCCGTCTGGATTGGGCCAGTAGTTAGTTGTGTTGGCTGTGCGATCGCTCATCGTCAATACCTATTTGTTAAAATGTACACAAATTTTTATCCACCTCCTAATGAAATTATAACACATTGGTTACACTCAGTACTTATTTATTTTCGGTTAACGATTAATTATTCAGTTAATACAAATTATGTTTTCTTTGGTAATACATTTGCACCGGTAGATTATATGAGACACATCTCTGGGGTTTGACAAATCAATCTTTGAACTTAACAACAGATATTCAATAATGGCGTCTGTTGGAATTGTACACAAAATTATTATTGTTCGATCGTCTCGGGTTCTTGAGATTGCGTTAAAATAATTATTAATGATTACAACATTAAAAATACACACCCTTACATCAGTTAAACTTAAATAATATACTGTGTAGTTATAATTTGTTTATTGGAGTGTAGTAAAAGTGTTATTAAATATCACTAACTAATGACAGGTTAACTTTGCCAGTTGATAAATTTTCAGTGTCTTAGTTTTTTAATTTAATCTTTGAAAGTAATTATGTGCAGTTTAGTGAGAGTTCAGCTTTCAGTGAGAAATAATTGACGTGAGTTTATTCGGAAATTTGGGGTAATTTAATAGATACTTAACACTTCAGTATGTGACGATTTCATTAATAAAAATATGTTAATTAATTAAGTTGATAATATATAGGCGGAGAAATTTTAAATTCTTAATAAAATCTCACATTGTAAACTAAATCTTATGGCAATCATTTAATAATAATAATATTTAATATAAGTCTAATAATAATAAAATTAAAAGGGAATGGAATTGTACAGAAAGGGTAAAGCTTATTAATTTATCCTGCATAAACAAGAACTGACCAGAATTAACTTGTTTTCTGACCCCTAAATAAACTAAGTATTATTGTAAATTTGTTATTATTTAAATAATTAATTAAGACCATTGTTACGTACTTTGATAACTTCTGCAACTAAGAATATCACGATTTAATTATTTAATCAACCGTAGTCCTTAAATTTAAATTAGGAAAACGGAACTACTTTTATGTTGCCTAGTAATTGTCTTGAGATTACTACGCTCCCCTTAACTATTTTTTTTGCCACTTGTAATGGAGCGCTCACGCCGTAAGCAGCGTAAAGCGTTGTTTCACTACGTATATAAATAAAAAAGTGAAAGGGTTGATACTATGACTATTTAAATGAGTAAATTTGTGTGGTGATGACATCTCTCTAGATTATAAAATAACGGACTATGTAAATAATACAGTATTACCACCAAGAAGGTGATAGTAAACTAATCTATCATCATGTGAAGTGTGTAACAGTGAAACAAACTTTCTATCTATGTATTCTAACTACAAGAATTATTAAGAGTAACTACAGTCGCCGGAGATGAATGTACCACACCAGGAATGATTTCACATACTGCTAGAACTTCACCATCACAGTATGATAAGGTAACGACTGAACTTCAAGAAACATCAGGAGGACCGAAGAACTAATTCTGCAGCAACTTCAGGAAACACACAGGTGACATGGAGGCTTGTCTTCCATGGTTAAGAGTTACAAAATTATAAACCCAAAAAGACAATTTAAATTATCACAATAAAGACTTTAAAACTTATGTTTAATTGTAATAACATTAAAGACTTTAGAAACCTGACATTTTAGGTAACATGTAGTATAAAATCTAATAACGCTAGTTATAGCAAAAAAAGGTAAAGTTTAAATTAAAAGTTTTGTTGTTTTAGAAGATTAACAAAAAACCATTCTTCAAATGGTTAGAGTTTCAATATTGTACATGGCAAGGTGACCATAATTCAGTTAATATATTTAATCCCGGATCCGTGGAATTAATCTATAAGATGTACATCATGTTTTGAGGCCCCTTTGTAAAGTAGTAATTTATATATTGAATCATATAGTAAACTATATTGTTTGAGAACTTTCAATAGAGAACTTAATCACCAAATGTAATAAAGAGATGTCATCTAAGTAACGAGTAAAATGAGTGCATAAATCAACAGTCTCCCCTTCCTAATATCCTGCTATATAAATTGTTTATTTGTTGTGATTATTTTCAGTGCTTCACAACGAAGGCAGCCGGTATAATTGGCACATCCAATTATCACTGGTTCCCTACGTTATAACTCCAGAGAAGAGGTTATAATTTGCGCCACTCTGCTTTGCTGCTCTATTTTGCTAATTTGCTATTTTGCGTAAGAGAAAAGAAAGAAGTAATTGCGTCCCGATATCCCACGCACAAAAGCTGTTGATCTATACACTCATGTATTTCAATATGTGTCAGAGTTTGAAATAAGATAAAAATAATAATTAATATTATAGTAATATAGTATAAATAACTTTATTAGTAAATATAATATGTGTAACGTAATATTAGCATATAATCCCATGTAAACAAACCATGTCGGTACTTGTTAAAAGTCCCATTCATAAACGTGGCACATTCTCGACAAACTCGGACGGGTAGTTTCCTGCTGCCGTTTGTTTAAAATTGTCATTGTTTAGTTGAGTTGAAAATAAGTCACCCTCCTTGTGTGGTCTATTGTTATAAGAAGCGTGTCTGTTCATGTGTTAGTAACCGAAGGGGGAATCTTTTGTCGTACGCATATTCATGCATCTGTGAAATTTCTCTCTCTCTCTCTCAAAGTAAAACGATAAAGGTTGTCATAACATTTTAAGTGTTTATTTGTGTAAAAGAAAAAGGAAGCGTTGTATAACAATTAATGCAAATAGTAGAATAATTAGTTATAGCCGCTCACGTTACAAAAATGGCAGAATTTAATCCTGATCTGTTATTAAAAGATGAGCTATGCTACGAGGCACTTTTACGAGGCCTAAAACACGTAAATGTAACCGTGTCGGAGTTACGAAAATCATTACGCCAAACCGGATCAGATACACCCTCGCAGTTAGATAAATTGCGTGAACTCGATTATGACGGCGAACGAGAAACCTGTTATGCGAAATATAGGGAATTGATAGTATTATCTCAGAACCTTGAGGACAAGAAATCACCTACGGAATTTTTGCGCGTTACGCAACGTATAGAACATTTAACCCGCCGGTTAAATAATTTATTAAGCTGGCCCGACGTCACCATAATCCCCCCCGATGTGCAGAAATTTGCGGAGGAGGCATTAAGCCAATTACCTATAATTATCAACGACTTACGACGAAAATCAGACTCATCGAGAATGGAGGAAATTGAGCACTACTTACAAAAATTATATATCTCCCCAGTTCAATCCCCTACTTTAGAACACCCTCCCTCCACCTCGAACCCCGAATCACCCACCGTATCAAAGATACCACAGAGTCATGAACAATTACCTAGTAGAGAATTAAATACCCACACTATGTCAGAACCCCCACCGCCAAATGTTCAGCATACTCGCACTAGTAAATATGCAATTACGAATCCTAATGCAAACCCCAATCCTTCGAAAAGTATACCTAACGTATATTCTAATGTAGACCTCTATGGAAAGATTTCCCACCCAGTAGAGAAAATAATTAATGATATTCCTTACACCGATGGCTTAAGCATCACGACTCTATTGACTTTTATCAGATATCTACTGCAAATAAAAGATTTACAACAATTGAGCGATTGGCAAATACTGCAGGTCATCTTACCCAAATGTAAACCACCTTTACGAGATCGTGTGCTCGAATCATTAAACTCGAATCTTCCGGTAGAAGAACTTCATACAAATATAATCAAATATTTTATTCCCACTGGAATATATGAGGAGATAAAAAGAAACACTGTACTTCGAGTACAAAGAGCTCAAGAAAGATTGGCCCACTATATCGCAGACATCAGAGAATCTTCACGTCTACTGCAAGTCGACTGGACTGAAAAACAATTGGTCGATACTATATTGGTAGGCTTATCTCCTGAAGAACGCTCCCGTTTAGCTCTAATAAGTAGACCTCTTACTTTCGCTGACCTTGAACAATGTAGTGTGGACTCTTCAAATGTGTGGTATGCAGATCAGCATCGACATGCACCGGTATCCACAACACCACATAGAAAGGAAACGCAAGCCCTATCCTCAGATACAAGAAGTCTACGAGAACGACGCCCATTTCGGCGACCAACCTATGTTCATGGCCAGGGTAAGTCCAAAGAGCTTCCACCTAGACACGAAACCAGTGAGACCCCGCGTAAAGAATATATATGCTATAACTGCGGAAAACCTGGACACCTCAGTGGAAACTGTAAACGGAAACAGTATCATCAGAAAACTCATTATCCAAAAAACATGTAAGGCAGGGAGATCCGAAACCCTGTGTCTTCCGCAGCATCGTGAAAACAGGTAAACCCCTGAGAAACCACAAATTAAAACAAAATACTAATAATAATAACAAAAGAAAATTAGACCCCTATGTTAGGAAATTTATCGATAAATGTAACTCTATTAGTAAATGTGATTACAATAGGTGTGAATTACCGTATATACAAGTTGACCTTGGTGTTACATTAATTGATTCCGGATCCACGCGAAGTTTAATTAGTCAAGAGCTAGCCGATCAATTATTTAAACACAATTTAGTTAAACGCAGTCAATCAGTAAATATTAGATGCGCTACAGCTAATAAGCAAAACTTAATGATAAAACTTATCATCACGTTTAAAGTAAAAATTAAAAATCTAACGTGGTATTTTCCAATGTTGGTATGCGACGAATTAGGACCCGAATTAATATTGGGAGCTGATTTTATCAGTAAAACAGGAATAATTTTAGACATTCACGAGAAGATATTTTACTTTGGATTCGATCGTTCACGGAAATATAACTTGCATGATAATGCAAATAACAGAGAAAGTACTAGCACCACTTCTACACATAAAGCATCACGAATCTGAATTAAGTCATCTAGGAAGTAAAGATAGACGGAACATACAGACTTTAATAAAACAATTCTCCAACGTCCTCACCCCAAAGTTAGGACTGACGGATCTGATAGAGTACAAAATAAATTTGAGCGACAACAAAGTAATTCGTTTAGCCCCATACAAATTATCACCACCGAAAATGGAAGTGATGAGGAACCAAATTAATAAATTGTTAGAACAAGGAGTCATCGAACCCTCTACGTCATCTTATTCATCACCTGCGTTTTTAGTACCCAAAAGTAACGACAAACATAGATTAGTGGTGGACTACAGACAACTAAATAAACGGATAGAATTTGAATCTATACCACTTCCCGACATCCACAGTGCATTTCATTATTTTACTAAAGAAAAAATCTTTACCATTATGGATTTAAATCAGGCATTTCATCAGATACCTCTTTCGGAAGAATCAAAACGTCTTACCGCCTTTGCCGTCCCTTTCAACCTGTACCAATTTACAAGGGTACCTTTTGGTATATCCCAAGGTAGTTCTGTATGTAGCAGATTATTAGAAAAATTATTTCATGACATAAAGTTTAAATATGTGTACCACTACCTAGATGACATTGTTATTTACAGCGAGTCAATTGAGCAACATCTTGAACATCTACGTGAAGTACTAACCCGATTGGAGAAAGCTGGATTAACCGTAAATCCCAGTAAAGTAAATTTTGCTGTGACACAATTCTCATTTTTAGGTCACATCGTAAAAGCCAACGGAAAGGTAAGCATAGACCCAGAGCGAACCCGTGCCATCAGAGAATTTTTACCGCCGCGGGATGCGAAAGGAATAGCTCGATTTTTGGGAATGATAAATTATTTCCATAAGTACATCCCACATCTAGCCGAAATTGCAGCACCGCTAAATACCTTAAGAAAGAAGGGAATTAAATTTGAATGGAATGAGCAACACCAAACCGCATTCGAGAAATTAAAAGAAAGCATAATATCACCCCCCGTACTACAATTAGCCGACTTTACAAAACCATTTGTAGTGCAGACTGACAGTTCTAGTGTCGCACTAGGTGCAGTAATATATCAGGAAGTAGATAACTCAAGGTTACCTATTAGTTACGCTTCTCGCACCCTGACTGAACAAGAAAAGAAATACTCCGCATACGAATTAGAATGTTTAGCTATAGTTTTCGCTTTTGAGAAGTTCAAACCATTTTTAGAACATAAGGAGTTTTTATTAGAAACAGATAATCAAGCGTTATCTTGGCTACTAAATCACCCAAAACAGTTAGGCCGTATCGGAAGATGGGTATTAAGATTAAATTGTTTTAAATTCAAAATACAACATATTAGAGGCACCCAAAACGTAGTTGCCGATACACTGTCACGTATGTTCCAGCCTAGTAGTAATACTTACGAAAACAAGAGTAGAGAAACGCCGATTATTAATACGTTAATTACCGAATTTCCTCTTGCATTTACGGATTTAGCCCAGTATCAAATACAAGACCCACGTTTGAGTCCAATTATTGAACAACTTGAAAAAGGAAATAAGTCAGAGAAATACATATTAAGTAGGAGAGTATTATGTTGTAAAATAGCGAACGGAAAATATCTACGAATAATTGCCCCTGACATTATTAAACCTATGCTGATGGAATATTATCACTCTTCCACCATTGGAGCACATATGGGAATAAATAAAACCATACACAGAATTCGTAAAGAATATCACTGGGAAAATATGAACAGTGAGATCGCCAATTTTGTAAAAAAGTGTAAGTTGTGTGCACTCAGCAAACCAGCGAGAAACAGCCAAATAAGTCAGTTAATCTCAGAGATTCCAGCTACCCCGTTATCCAAAATTTATTTAGACTTTTCAGGACCCTACCCGCGTTCCAAATCAGGAAATACAATGTTACTAATTTGTGTAGACTCTTTTAGCAAATTCGTATGGATGTACCCCATGCGGCGAGCCTTAGCTACAACCACAGTAAATATTTTACAGCATAGATTATTTAAAGAATTCGGTATTCCTGTCCATCTAGTGTCGGATAACGGACCACAGTTTAAGTCCAAGGAATTCAGGAACATGTGTTTCAAACTAGGTATAAACCATATTACCACTACAGAGTATCGTCCGCAAGGTAATATAGCTGAGAGGTATTTGCGAAACCTAAAATCTGCTTTAATTGCCTACCATGCTAACGACCATACTTCTTGGGACCAGAACTTATCCTGGATACAGTTCGCTTTTAATTCTGCATATCATGAAGGACATAAGTCGACCCCATTTGAATTATTGTTCAAATATAAACCCAACCACCCATTATCCACTAAGTGGAAAATACATGAATTGTTACCCCATGAAATTAGGGATAAAAATATTAGGAAAATATGGAATGAAGCGCGCGCTAATTTGCGAACAAACTTAGCGAAATCAAGGAAATATCACGAGCAAAATAAAAATAATGAAGTAAAGTACCAAATCGGTAACTTAGTTATGTGTAAAACACATCCTACGAGTAGTGCAATCGATAAGACCACTTCCAAGCTATCATACCGATGGTGCGGTCCTTATCAAATTCGCAAATATTTAACTCCAGTAACCGTAGCACTGTATGAACCCTCTACTCAAAAATATGTACGAAGGACACATATTTCTCAGATAAAACATTATCACGAAGAAGGTAATGGTAGAGTGCAAGTTAAATAAATGTAAAGAAAAAAGAAAGGTATATGTTTTGTACTCAACTGCAAAGGAGTACCAGAGTAACATTTAGCTAGCTAATGGTATAGATAGGTACGAGGCCTGATAACCCTTGAATCCTATTCTTCGAAAGTAGAGCAAAGTAAGAAGTCAGCTGACAGCAAATATGAGAAATAATTAAGTAACAAATTACTTAATGAGTAATTCTATCACTAGAATAACTCCCAACTAAAGAAAAACCCGGTAGTAGTCATAAGTAGTAGTGTTAAGAAAATTAGAATGTTAACTATATGTTTTATAATGTGTGAATTTTATGTACTATTAGAATTAGTTTGTAAAGTATGATATGTAGATAGTAAGAATGAACAATTCGAAACTGACGTGTGTAACTCATAATTACATACAGAGAGAAACGGGTGAGAGAAATTACACACGGAAATCCCTAAACATACTCTCGGTATATTCAAAAAAAAAATTATACCGGCGTCTGTGGCTTAAGCGGCGGAGTATGTGACGATTTCATTAATAAAAATATGTTAATTAATTAAGTTGATAATATATAGGCGGAGAAATTTTAAATTCTTAATAAAATCTCACATTGTAAACTAAATCTTATGGCAATCATTTAATAATAATAATATTTAATATAAGTCTAATAATAATAAAATTAAAAGGGAATGGAATTGTACAGAAAGGGTAAAGCTTATTAATTTATCCTGCATAAACAAGAACTGACCAGAATTAACTTGTTTTCTGACCCCTAAATAAACTAAGTATTATTGTAAATTTGTTATTATTTAAATAATTAATTAAGACCATTGTTACGTACTTTGATAACTTCTGCAACTAAGAATATCACGATTTAATTATTTAATCAACCGTAGTCCTTAAATTTAAATTAGAAAAACGGAACTACTTTTATGTTGCCTAGTAATTGTCTTGCGATTACTACGCTCCCCTTAACTATTTTTTTTGCCACTTGTAATGGAGCGCTCACGCCGTAAGCAGCGTAAAGCGTTGTTTCGCTACGTATATAAATAAAAAAGTGAAAGGGTTGATACTATGACTATTTAAATGAGTAAATTTGTGTGGTGATGACATCTCTCTAGATTATAAAATAACGGACTATGTAAATAATACAGTATTACCACCAAGAAGGTGATAGTAAACTAATCTATCATCATGTGAAGTGTGTAACAGTGAAACAAACTTTCTATCTATGTATTCTAACTACAAGAATTATTAAGAGTAACTACAGTCGCCGGAGATGAATGTACCACACCAGGAATGATTTCACATACTGCTAGAACTTCACCATCACAGTATGATAAGGTAACGACTGAACTTCAAGAAACATCAGGAGGACCGAAGAACTAATTCTGCAGCAACTTCAGGAAACACACAGGTGACATGGAGGCTTGTCTTCCATGGTTAAGAGTTACAAAATTATAAACCCAAAAAGACAATTTAAATTATCACAATAAAGACTTTAAAACTTATGTTTAATTGTAATAACATTAAAGACTTTAGAAACCTGACATTTTAGGTAACATGTAGTATAAAATCTAATAACGCTAGTTATAGCAAAAAAAGGTAAAGTTTAAATTAAAAGTTTTGTTGTTTTAGAAGATTAACAAAAAACCATTCTTCAAATGGTTAGAGTTTCAATATTGGTGTTCACTTTATTAGTAATTTCGTTTGATATTTTGATGTTTTAATTAACAATTTTGACCGTTCAAGAAGTGGCGTCTATTCAGCAAGAGCGTGAAATTACGAGTAAAAAAAACTAACGGTAAAGTAGTAACCAAACGACCATTGTCATAGTAACCAATCAATCCTGATTGGTTAATCTGAATTATGAGTATTGTTATCAAATTTGAATTTTTATTCAAAATAGCTGTATATCTTCTTATTGATTATATTCTTCTGTCATCTTCCCTACATATTAAATATTATCACCACTGTTATTATTTCCTTTCAAAGATTAATTTGGTACCACATAATGTATGGTTTTATGAAATATCAATGTTTGTACATTTATGTTAATATTTGGTATTTACATTTCTCCTTTAAATTAAGTTCTTATTCTAATATTTTTCCTTTAAACTGATTTACAAATTATTCTCGGCTATTTACTCGCCTTGAATTTATTAATTTCCTGGTTGTTTTTATACAATTTGCAATTATTTGTTATTGACAGTTATACATTTCCTAGGCCTAAGTAGCCATTGATTATTTTTACTTAATATATTCTAATTATATTTCATTTTATTACAAAGTGTTTTGTTCTGTTGTTATAATTGATTCGTTTAGTGGTTGTTGTGTCTTGAATTTGTTAATGTTCTGATTATGTGTCAAGATTACTTTCTATATCTTAATACCTAAAATATAACAATTAGGTCTATGGACTGTAAGCTTCCTTCAGCCATAACCTATCCATAAAATTAAAATGAACAATTCTTTACCAGTTATTAGTTACTGTTGGTTTAACATACATTTCATTCTTTTACTATTATTTTGAGTGAGAAACATTATCACTGCCTTCAAACTTTTTTAATTTATTTTCCCTTATAACATAGGGTGTTTATTAATTAAATTCTTAATTTCTTAATTCTTTACTAATCCCTTTCTCCATTCCATGTTAACACAAACTGTTTATCTTACATGGGCTTTCTCCCCTGAATAACATCGTATCCTTTATCTGTCTCTAATCTAAATACTATTTTGGGGTATTTACACCTTCACTATTATCACTTGTTAAACATTTTATTTTAAGCGTTTATTGGTGGGTAATCCCTATTATTATTTTTCTTTGTCACTTAGTTACTTTCATTATATTTCTCACTATCTCACTATCTTTACAAATTTTATTTATATCTAATAAGTTCATGTCTTTTTCTAGATTTCTTACTTACATATACTACTAATTCGTGGGTTAGTGTACTTTATTTACGGTGTTTTATTTATTATGAATTACATTTGTCACTTAGACAATACTAATATTTCTTTTTTATATTTGTTATTCATTGGTATCGTTTCCTTTATGATATTTGATGGTATCATCTCCCCCTTCCCTATTCTACATTATTTGTCTGTGTTTTATCACCTTGGTTCACTTTATTTTCTTTATAGTTGGTTTGTTCCATTTTTAATTTCATTTTTCTTCTCCTTCACTTCCATCTTGTTTCACTTTATTTTGGTTATTATCTGGCCAGTCTCTGGGGTTGGGTCAATGTCATTTGTCTGTCAGTCTAGTTTGTATTTTTTATTTAATAATCACCTTTGCTTTACTATTCTTCCTCCTTCACTCTTAATTACATTTACTAGTTTTATTCTCTTTATTATTTATTTATTAAAATATATTATTTCTTAGCATTTCTTACATACGTATATATATCAAATATGATCTGAATTTGGCGATGTTATATAATGCCCTTCCACCAAAATTGATCATTTTATGAAACGTGATTCTAAGTTTGATGAAATTATCAATTGTATTGTATCATTTTTTTTCTCAACTTCTCCTGCTTCTTGTCCATTTTTTCTTTTGTTCAATTCTGTATCTTCTACTTCCATTCTTCTGAGCCTTTTCTTCATTATTTTCTCTTATTACGAACTGGCTTATTGATTTTTTATTATAAATTATTCCCTATAAATCTTATTTTCCCTAACTATCCCTACTTTGTAGCTGAAATCGATTCGAATGGGCACTATTGGCTTACCTAACTCCGTCGTTCAAAACTACTCTTATTCTGAGAACAGGGGAACATCATCCCTGCTCAGTTAAATGATTGCTGGACTTATTCAACAGTCAATCTCAATTAATGAATCTTCAATACAGTCATCTCGTGACTCATAATAATAATAATAATAATAATAATAATCATAATATTTGTTGGGAATCTTTTACTTTTGTATTTCATTATTGCTCAATTCGAGTCATATATTTTTTCACTTTCTTTATAGATACTACTTGATAATACTTGAAGCATTGCTTTTTATTGATACAATTCACCTTTTTATTCATTTTTAATTACTCTTTGTTTCATCTCATTTCATATTATAACTTTTAGAATGTTTATTTTATTTATTTCGTTTTTTGATCATTGGTTTGTTTAATTTTATTTCCCATATTTTTTCTACATAGTTGTGGAAGTTGATCATTTTGATTGATATATATTTTTTCCTTTTTTTTCATAATTTTTTTAAATATCATAGTAAGTTAGTGCTTCTTACTAGTTAGGAATTTTTGTAGCTTATTCCTTTATAGTATGTTTTGCTTTTTATGCCTCATATGTTGGCTAAAGATTATTGTAACTTAATCTTATTTTGTAGGAATGTTCTGTAACTTCATTCCTTTATTATTATTTTTTTATTTAAATATTATAGTAAGTTTGTTGTTCTTACTTTATATGGATTCTTTGTAACTTCTTTTTTTTCTCCATTTTATAATTGTTCTAAAATATTATCGAAATACTTGCGTAAGTTGTCCTTACATAACTTTTTTGAATTTTGAAATTCATTTGAGATCTTTTTTCTTTATGATATTGGCAAACTTGTTCGTTTGTCTTGTTATTTTTCTTTATTTAAAGTATTTCGGTTGATTTTTTACTTTAAGGTTTTTCAGTCATTGCTGATTGTCATCATCTTTGTCTATGTTCTCCCCTTCGATGATTATCTGTTATTTTAGTTACCTTAATGTTATTTCTTTTCCGTTGGTTAGCTTGGTTGGTAATCAGTAGTTCAGTCCCATATGCCAGTGTTCATCTGCATTTGGTTTATCCATTGTCCATGATTACATGAGTTTCCTCCGTTGTTCGGACTGCTCTGGTGTGCATCACTGTTTCTGTCTGTGTTATATATGTCTCTTCTATCTGGTACAGCCACTCTTCTAATACCATGTGTTCTCTATGATCCCTTTCTCCCTCAATTACCCTAGCATTTTGGTTATTACTCAACGTAGTTACTCGTACCTCCATCATTGATCTTCTCCCTGATATTGGTTTATTTTGCATTTCTATCTCTGTTGTATTCAATTTTCTGATCGCTCTTCTTAATTTGTCATACATTGTTTTGTTGTGAGGTCTTTCAACTTTGGGTTGAAGAAGTTTTTCTTCGCTGGTTGATTGTTGATCTCTCCTAGAATTTCCTTCAGAGTTCTCCTACATTCCATAAAATTCATCATTTCAGCATTGTCGGTCATTGGTAAATTAAACATCTTAAGTAGTCCGTTCTTCATCATTTCCAATTCTTCTCTGGTATTGATTAGTTTTCTTTGACGCATTTTCTTAGTCTTCTTAATTATTTGTTTCTTCTGTACTCCTCTACTGTTGGTTCCTGTGTGTTTAACTTTCTCTTTGTTTTTGTTACTTTTATTTTGAGGTAACAATGTACTCGGGTCTTTCTTAATTTCTGTTTTTTCATTAGTTCCTTCAGAAGTGCTGTCCAGCGTTTCATTCACCTTCTTGAACCCGTTACCTAATGTCTCATTAAGTAGATCTATTTTGTAATTGGTTTCTTCCCATTTCTTATTCATCTCTGTTTTTGTCTGGTCACTTTCTTCACGACATCCTTTGAAAATTAGTCTTATTCGCTGCTTCATTTCTTCTTTATTTTTCTCGTGGTCCTCCTTCAGCTGTTGTTGGAGGGTTTCATTATTTTTGTTAATGGTTTGTCTCAATTCTTCTTTCTGCTTCTGAATTGCTGTTCGTTTCTTCTTTCATGCTATCATACTCACCTCATTCTTGTCGAATTTCTCCTCCTGTTTCTTAAAATTTTCGTTGGTTTCTTCCTTCTGTTTCTTAAAATTTTCGTTAATCAATTCCCATAATTTTTGTAAATCCATTCCTCCTCTGGCTTCCTCCCTATCTCCAGCCTGTGGTTCCATTTCTTCGTCTTGGGTTGGTTCTGTTGTGGTTATTATTGTCTCCACTTCTTCAATTGATGTTCCTTTTTCTTCTTCACCTCTATTTTCTTTCTCCTTCGCCAACTTTTTCGAGAATCCTCTGGTGTGCATATTGTAACCTTTCGCAATTGCCGCTAGAATTTCGTATTTCCCTCTCTTTAGTCCCACCGGTTGGTCGCCAATTTGTAATGGTTCTTTGTGTGTCTCCCGTGTTATAATGCCACATGTTGGATGCGTCAATTTGTAACGGTTTGAACGTCCGTCTAATCTTAAACGTGTATGAGTATAATGGGTGTAACGTGTCTTCTCTATACGTCGTCGCTTTAGAACGTAACTTACGCAGATTTCGTCCGTTGCGAACGTACGAATAACCAGGTCTCGATGTTCTTACCTGTTGTTCACTAGGGGTGTGAAAATCCCGAGTGGCGCCAAATTGTTTTATGAAAACAATTTAAAAAATTTTAAGTTTGTATGACAAGCGCAGCTCGGCGGTGTGAAGAATTCAATTTGTTCCCGCCTCGCCTTGGCCGTCTGGATTGGGCCAGTAGTTAGTTGCGTTGGCTGTGCGATCGCTCATCGTCAATACCTATTTGTTAAAATGTACACAAATTTTTATCCACCTCCTAATGAAATTATAACACATTGGTTACACTCAGTACTTATTTATTTTTGGTTAACGATTAATTATTCAGTTAATACAAATTATGTTTTCTTTGGTAATACATTTGCACCGGTAGATTATATGAGACACATCTCTGGGGTTTGACAAATCAATCTTTGAACTTAACAACAGATATTCAATAATGGCGTCTGTTGGAATTGTACACAAAATTATTATTGTTCGATCGTCTCGGGTTCTTGAGATTGCGTTAAAATAATTATTAATGATTACAACATTAAAAATACACACCCTTACATCAGTTAAACTTAAATAATATACTGTGTAGTTATAATTTGTTTATTGGAGTGTAGTAAAAGTGTTACAAAATATCACTAACTAATGACAGGTTAACTTTGCCAGTTGATAAATTTTCAGTGTCTTAGTTTTTTAATTTAATCTTTGAAAGTAATTATGTGCAGTTTAGTGAGAGTTCAGCTTTCAGTGAGAAATAATTGACGTGAGTTTATTCGGAAATTTGGGGTAATTTAATAGATACTTAACACTTCAGTAGACTGGATGAACTCAGTTGATCTGGTAATAATGAATTAGGCTGCAATCATATATAATTTTCAATTGTTCGGGGCTTCGGGCATCTTTTTCAAGTTAATCGGTAATATAAATATATTGTTTTCTTTTTTCTTTAATTCGGCTTCGACTTCAGTTAAATGGTTTCAGCCATCGTCTGCTTCCTTGGTGTTCACTTTATTAGTAATTTCGTTTGATATTTTGATGTTTTAATTAACAATTTTGACCGTTCAAGAAGTGGCGTCTATTCAGCAAGAGCGTGAAATTACGAGTAAAAAAAACTAACGGTAAAGTAGTAACCAAACGACCATTGTCATAGTAACCAATCAATCCTGATTGGTTAATCTGAATTATGAGTATTGTTATCAAATTTGAATTTTTATTCAAAATAGCTGTATATCTTCTTATTGATTATATTCTTCTGTCATCTTCCCTACATATTAAATATTATCACCACTGTTATTATTTCCTTTCAAAGATTAATTTGGTACCACATAATGTATGGTTTTATGAAATATCAATGTTTGTACATTTATGTTAATATTTGGTATTTACATTTCTCCTTTAAATTAAGTTCTTATTCTAATATTTTTCCTTTAAACTGATTTACAAATTATTCTCGGCTATTTACTCGCCTTGAATTTATTAATTTCCTGGTTGTTTTTATACAATTTGCAATTATTTGTTATTGACAGTTATACATTTCCTAGGCCTAAGTAGCCATTGATTATTTTTACTTAATATATTCTAATTATATTTCATTTTATTACAAAGTGTTTTGTTCTGTTGTTATAATTGATTCGTTTAGTGGTTGTTGTGTCTTGAATTTGTTAATGTTCTGATTATGTGTCAAGATTACTTTCTATATCTTAATACCTAAAATATAACAATTAGGCCTATGGACTGTAAGCTTCCTTCAGCCATAACCTATCCATAAAATTAAAATGAACAATTCTTTACCAGTTATTAGTTACTGTTGGTTTAACATACATTTCATTCTTTTACTATTATTTTGAGTGAGAAACATTATCACTTCCTTCAAACTTTTTTAATTTATTTTCCCTTATAAAATAGGGTGTTTATTAATTAAATTCTTAATTTCTTAATTCTTTACTAATCCCTTTCTCCATTCCATGTTAACACAAACTGTTTATCTTACATGGGCTTTCTCCCCTGAATAACATCGTATCCTTTATCTATCTCTAATCTAAATACTATTTCTAATTACCCTTATCTATATAATTTTTATAAGCTCACTCTTAAATCATTTATTGTTTCATCATTGATTTATTAAGTGTTTTCTTATCTATTACTATCCTTTTAATCATACTATCATTTACAATATCTTTTTTTCACCCATCACTTTCACCTTTAATTAATTGGTGTTTATCACTGATACACTCATTATTTTGGGGTATTTACACCTTCACTATTATCACTTGTTAAACTTTTTATTTTAAGCGTTTATTGGTGGGTAATCCCTATTATTATTTTTCTTTGTCACTTAGTTACTTTCATTATATTTCTCACTATCTCACTATCTTTACAAATTTTATTTATATCTAATAAGTTCATGTCTTTTTCTAGATTTCTTACTTACATATACTACTAATTCGTGGGTTAGTGTACTTTATTTACGGTGTTTTATTTATTATGAATTACATTTGTCACTTAGACAATACTAATATTTCTTTTTTATATTTGTTATTCATTGGTATCGTTTCCTTTATGATATTTGATGGTATCATCTCCCCCTTCCCTATTCTACATTATTTGTCTGTGTTTTATCACCTTGGTTCACTTTATTTTCTTTATAGTTGGTTTGTTCCATTTTTAATTTCATTTTTCTTCTCCTTCACTTCCATCTTGTTTCACTTTATTTTGGTTATTATCTGGCCAGTCTCTGGGGTTGGGTCAATGTCATTTGTCTGTCAGTCTAGTTTGTATTTTTTATTTAATAATCACCTTTGCTTTCCTATTCTTCCTCCTTCACTCTTAATTACATTTACTAGTTTTATTCTCTTTATTATTTATTTATTAAAATATATTATTTTTTAGCATTTCTTACATACGTATATATATCAAATATGATCTGAATTTGGCGATGTTATATAATGCCCTTCCACCAAAATTGATCATTTTATGAAACGTGATTCTAAGTTTGATGAAATTATCAATTGTATTGTATCATTTTTTTTCTCAACTTCTCCTGCTTCTTGTCCATTTTTTCTTTTGTTCAATTCTGTATCTTCTACTTCCATTCTTCTGAGCCTTTTCTTCATTATTTTCTCTTATTACGAACTGGCTTATTGATTTTTTATTATAAATTATTCCCTATAAATCTTATTTTCCCTAACTATCCCTAATTTGTAGCTGAAATCGATTCGAATGGGCTCTATTGGCTTACCTAACTCCGTCGTTCAAAACTACTCTTATTCTGAGAACAGGGGAACATCATCCCTGCTCAGTTAAATGATTGCTGGACTTATTCAACAGTCAATCTCAATTAATGAATCTTCAATACAGTCATCTCGTGACGCATAATAATAATAATAATAATAATAATAATAATCATAATATTTGTTGGGAATCTTTTACTTTTGTATTTCATTATTGCTCAGTTCGAGTCATATATTTTTTCACTTTCTTTATAGATACTACTTGATAATACTTGAAGCATTGCTTTTTATTGATACAATTCACCTTTTTATTCATTTTTAATTACTCTTTGTTTCATCTCATTTCATATTATAACTTTTAGAATGTTTATTTTATTTATTTCGTTTTTTGATCATTGGTTTGTTTAATTTTATTTCCCATATTTTTTCTACATAGTTGTGGAAGTTGATCATTTTGATTGATATATATTTTTTCCTTTTTCTTCATAATTTTTTTAAATATCATAGTAAGTTAGTGCTTCTTACTAGTTAGGAATTTTTGTAGCTTATTCCTTTATAGTATGTTTTGCTTTTTATGCCTCATATGTTGGCTAAAGATTATTGTAACTTAATCTTATTTTGTAGGCATGTTCTGTAACTTCATTCCTTTATTATTATTTTTTTATTTAAATATTATAGTAAGTTTGTTGTTCTTACTTTATATGGATTCTTTGTAACTTCTTTTTTTTCTCCATTTTATAATTGTTCTAAAATATTATCGAAATACTTGCGTAAGTTGTCCTTACATAACTTTTTTGAATTTTGAAATTCATTTGAGATCTTTTTTCTTTATGATATTGGCAAACTTGTTCGTTTGTCTTGTTATTTTTCTTTATTTAAAGTATTTCGGTTGATTTTTTACTTTAAGGTTTTTCAGTCATTGCTGATTGTCATCATCTTTGTCTATGTTCTCCCCTTCGATGATTATCTATTATTTTAGTTACCTTAATGTTATTTCTTTTCCGTTGGTTAGCTTGGTTGGTAATCAGTAGTTCAGTCCCATATGCCAGTGTTCATCTGCATTTGGTTTATCCATTGTCCATGATTACATGAGTTTCCTCCGTTGTTCGGACTGCTCTGGTGTGCATCACTGTTTCTGTCTGTGTTATATATGTCTCTTCTATCTGGTACAGCCACTCTTCTAATACCATGTGTTCTCTATGATCCCTTTCTCCCTCAATTACCCTAGCATTTTGGTTATTACTCAACGTAGTTACTCGTACTTCCATCATTGATCTTCTCCCTGATATTGGTTTATTTTGCATTTCTATCTCTGTTGTATTCAATTTTCTGATCGCTCTTCTTAATTTGTCATGCATTGTTTTGTTGTGAGGTCTTTCAACTTTGGGTTGAAGAAGTTTTTCTTCGCTGGTTGATTGTTGATCTCTCCTAGAATTTCCTTCAGAGTTCTCCTACATTCCATAAAATTCATCATTTCAGCATTGTCGGTCATTGGTAAATTAAACATCTCAAGTAGTCCGTTCTTCATCATTTCCAATTCTTCTCTGGTATTGGTTAGTTTTCTTTGACGCATTTTCTTAGTCTTCTTAATTATTTGTTTCTTCTGTACTCCTCTACTGTTGGTTCCTGTGTGTTTAACTTTCTCTTTGTTTTTGTTACTTTTATTTTGAGGTAACAATGTACTCGGGTCTTTCTTAATTTCTGTTTTTTCATTAGTTCCTTCAGAAGTGCTGTCCAGCGTTTCATTCACCTTCTTGAACCCGTTACCTAATGTCTCATTAAGTAGATCTATTTTGTAATTGGTTTCTTCCCATTTCTTATTCATCTCTGTTTTTGTCTGGTCACTTTCTTCACGACATCCTTTGAAAATTAGTCTTATTCGCTGCTTCATTTCTTCTTTATTTTTCTCGTGGTCCTCCTTCAGCTGTTGTTGGAGGGTTTCGTTATTTTTGTTAATGGTTTGTCTCAATTCTTCTTTCTGCTTCTGAAAATTGCTGTTCGTTTCTTCTTTCATGCTATCATACTCACCTCATTCTTGTCGAATTTCTCCTCCTGTTTCTTAAAATTTTCGTTGGTTTCTTCCTTCTGTTTCTTAAAATTTTCGTTAATCAATTCCCATAATTTTTGTAAATCCATTCCTCCTCTGGCTTCCTCCCTATCTCCAGCCTGTGGTTCCATTTCTTCGTCTTGGGTTGGTTCTGTTGTGGTTATTATTGTCTCCACTTCTTCAATTGATGTTCCTTTTTCTTCTTCACCTCTATTTTCTTTCTCCTTCGCCAACTTTTTCGAGAATCCTCTGGTGTGCCTATTGTAACCTTTCGCAATTGCCGCTAGAATTTCGTATTTCCCTCTCTTTTAGTCCCACCGGTTGGTCGCCAATTTGTAATGGTTCTTTGTGTGTCTCCCGTGTTATAATGCCACATGTTGGATGCGTCAATTTGTAACGGTTTGAACGTCCGTCTAATCTTAAACGTGTATGAGTATAATGGGTGTAACGTGTCTTCTCTATACGTCGTCGCTTTAGAACGTAACTTACGCAGATTTCGTCCGTTGCGAACGTACGAATAACCAGGTCTCGATGTTCTTACCTGTTGTTCACTAGGGGTGTGAAAATCCCGAGTGGCGCCAAATTGTTTTATGAAAACAATTTAAAAAATTTTAAGTTTGTATGACAAGGGCAGCTCGGCGGTGTGAAGAATTCAATTTGTTCCCGCCTCGCCTTGGCCGTCTGGATTGGGCCAGTAGTTAGTTGCGTTGGCTGTGCGATCGCTCATCGTCAATACCTATTTGTTAAAATGTACACAAATTTTTATCCACCTCCTAATGAAATTATAACACATTGGTTACACTCAGTACTTATTTATTTTTGGTTAACGATTAATTATTCAGTTAATACAAATTATGTTTTCTTTGGTAATACATTTGCACCGGTAGATTATATGAGACACATCTCTGGGGTTTGACAAATCAATCTTTGAACTTAACAACAGATATTCAATAATGGCGTCTGTTGGAATTGTACACAAAATTATTATTGTTCGATCGTCTCGGGTTCTTGAGATTGCGTTAAAATAATTATTAATGATTACAACATTAAAAATACACACCCTTACATCAGTTAAACTTAAATAATATACTGTGTAGTTATAATTTGTTTATTGGAGTGTAGTAAAAGTATTACAAAATATCACTAACTAATGACAGGTTAAATTTGCCAGTTGATAAATTTTCAGTGTCTTAGTTTTTTAATTTAATCTTTGAAAGTAATTATGTGCAGTTTAGTGAGAGTTCAGCTTTCAGTGAGAAATAATTGACGTGAGTTTATTCGGAAATTTGGGGTAATTTAATAGATACTTAACACTTCAGTAGACTGGATGAACTCAGTTGATCTGGTAATAATGAATTAGGCTGCAATCATATTTAATTTTCAATTGTTCGGGGCTTCGGGCATCTTTTTCAAGTTAATCGGTAATATAAATATATTGTTTTCTTTTTTCTTTAATTCGGCTTCGACATCAGTTAAATGGTTTCAGCCATCATCTGCTTCCTTGGTGTTCACTTTATTAGTAATTTCGTTTGATATTTTGATGTTTTAATTAACAATTTTGACCGTTCAAGAAGTGGCGTCTATTCAGCAAGAGCGTGAAATTACGAGTAAAAAAAACTAACGGTAAAGTAGTAACCAAACGACCATTGTAATAGTAACCAATCAATCCTGATTGGTTAATCTGAATTATGAGTATTGTTATCAAATTTGAATTTTTATTCAAAATAGCTGTATATCTTCTTATTGATTATATTCTTCTGTCATCTTCCCTACATATTAAATATTATCACCACTGTTATTATTTCCTTTCAAAGATTAATTTGGTACCGCATAATGTATGGTTTTATGAAATATCAATGTTTGTACATTTATGTTAATATTTGGTATTTACATTTCTCCTTTAAATTAAGTTCTTATTCTAATATTTTTCCTTTAAACTGATTTACAAATTATTCTCGGCTATTTACTCGCCTTGAATTTATTAATTTCCTGGTTGTTTTTATACAATTTGCAATTATTTGTTATTGACAGTTATACATTTCCTAGGCCTAAGTAGCCATTGATTATTTTTACTTAATATATTCTAATTATATTTCATTTTATTACAAAGTGTTTTGTTCTGTTGTTATAATTGATTCGTTTAGTGGTTGTTGTGTCTTGAATTTGTTAATGTTCTGATTATGTGTCAAGATTACTTTCTATATCTTAATACCTAAAATATAACAATTAGACCTATGGACTGTAAGCTTCCTTCAGCCATAACCTATCCATAAAATTAAAATGAACAATTCTTTACCAGTTATTAGTTACTGTTGGTTTAACATACATTTCATTCTTTTACTATTATTTTGAGTGAGAAACATTATCACTTCCTTCAAACTTTTTTAATTTATTTTCCCTTATAAAATAGGGTGTTTATTAATTAAATTCTTAATTTCTTAATTCTTTACTAATCCCTTTCTCCATTCCATGTTAACACAAACTGTTTATCTTACATGGGCTTCCTCCCCTGAATAACATCGTATCCTTTATCTATCTCTAATCTAAATACTATTTCTAATTACCCTTATCTATATAATTTTTATAAGCTCACTCTTAAATCATTTATTGTTTCATCATTGATTTATTAAGTGTTTTCTTATCTATTACTATCCTTTTAATCATACTATCATTTACAATATCTTTTTTTCACCCATCACTTTCACCTTTAATTAATTGGTGTTTATCACTGATACACTCATTATTTTGGGGTATTTACACCTTCACTATTATCACTTGTTAAACTTTTTATTTTAAGCGTTTATTGGTGGGTAATCCCTATTATTATTTTTCTTTGTCACTTAGTTACTTTCATTATATTTCTCACTATCTCACTATCTTTACAAATTTTATTTATATCTAATAAGTTCATGTCTTTTTCTAGATTTCTTACTTACATATACTACTAATTCGTGGGTTAGTGTACTTTATTTACGGTGTTTTATTTATTATGAATTACATTTGTCACTTAGACAATACTAATATTTCTTTTTTATATTTGTTATTCATTGGTATCGTTTCCTTTATGATATTTGATGGTATCATCTCCCCCTTCCCTATTCTACATTATTTGTCTGTGTTTTATCACCTTGGTTCACTTTATTTTCTTTATAGTTGGTTTGTTCCATTTTTAATTTCATTTTTCTTCTCCTTCACTTCCATCTTGTTTCACTTTATTTTGGTTATTATCTGGCCAGTCTCTGGGGTTGGGTCAATGTCATTTGTCTGTCAGTCTAGTTTGTATTTTTTATTTAATAATCACCTTTGCTTTACTATTCTTCCTCCTTCACTCTTAATTACATTTACTAGTTTTATTCTCTTTATTATTTATTTATTAAAATATATTATTTCTTAGCATTTCTTACATACGTATATATATCAAATATGATCTGAATTTGGCGATGTTATATAATGCCCTTCCACCAAAATTGATCATTTTATGAAACGTGATTCTAAGTTTGATGAAATTATCAATTGTATTGTATCATTTTTTTTCTCAACTTCTCCTGCTTCTTGTCCATTTTTTCTTTTGTTCAATTCTGTATCTTCTACTTCCATTCTTCTGAGCCTTTTCTTCATTATTTTCTCTTATTACGAACTGGCTTATTGATTTTTTATTATAAATTATTCCCTATAAATCTTATTTTCCCTAACTATCCCTACTTTGTAGCTGAAATCGATTCGAATGGGCTCTATTGGCTTACCTAACTCCGTCGTTCAAAACTACTCTTATTCTGAGAACAGGGGAACATCATCCCTGCTCAGTTAAATGATTGCTGGACTTATTCAACAGTCAATCTCAATTAATGAATCTTCAATACAGTCATCTCGTGACTCATAATAATAATAATAATAATCATAATATTTGTTGGGAATCTTTTATTTGTATTTCATTATTGCTCAGTTCGAGTCATATATTTTTTCACTTTCTTTATAGATACTACTTGATAATACTTGAAGCATTGCTTTTTATTGATACAATTCACCTTTTTATTCATTTTTAATTACTCTTTGTTTCATCTCATTTCATATTATAACTTTTAGAATGTTTATTTTATTTATTTCGTTTTTTGATCATTGGTTTGTTTAATTTTATTTCCCATATTTTTTCTACATAGTTGTGGAAGTTGATCATTTTGATTGATATATATTTTTTCCTTTTTTTTCATAATTTTTTTAAATATCATAGTAAGTTAGTGCTTCTTACTAGTTAGGAATTTTTGTAGCTTATTCCTTTATAGTATGTTTTGCTTTTTATGCCTCATATGTTGGCTAAAGATTATTGTAACTTAATCTTATTTTGTAGGAATGTTCTGTAAATTCATTCCTTTATTATTATTTTTTTATTTAAATATTATAGTAAGTTTGTTGTTCTTACTTTATATGGATTCTTTGTAACTTCTTTTTTTTCTCCATTTTATAATTGTTCTAAAATATTATCGAAATACTTGCGTAAGTTGTCCTTACATAACTTTTTTGAATTTTGAAATTCATTTGAGATCTTTTTTCTTTATGATATTGGCAAACTTGTTCGTTTGTCTTGTTATTTTTCTTTATTTAAAGTATTTCGGTTGATTTTTTACTTTAAGGTTTTTCAGTCATTGCTGATTGTCATCATCTTTGTCTATGTTCTCCCCTTCGATGATTATCTATTATTTTAGTTACCTTAATGTTATTTCTTTTCCGTTGGTTAGCTTGGTTGGTAATCAGTAGTTCAGTCCCATATGCCAGTGTTCATCTGCATTTGGTTTATCCATTGTCCATGATTACATGAGTTTCCTCCGTTGTTCGGACTGCTCTGGTGTGCATCACTGTTTCTTTCTGTGTTATATATGTCTCTTCTATCTGGTACAGCCACTCTTCTAATACCATGTGTTCTCTATGATCCCTTTCTCCCTCAATTACCCTAGCATTTTGGTTATTACTCAACGTAGTTACTCGTACCTCCATCATTGATCTTCTCCCTGATATTGGTTTATTTTGCATTTCTATCTCTGTTGTATTCAATTTTCTGATCGCTCTTCTTAATTTGTCATACATTGTTTTGTTGTGAGGTCTTTCAACTTTGGGTTGAAGAAGTTTTTCTTCGCTGGTTGATTGTTGATCTCTCCTAGAATTTCCTTCAGAGTTCTCCTACATTCCATAAAATTCATCATTTCAGCATTGTCGGTCATTGGTAAATTAAACATCTCAGGTAGTCCGTTCTTCATCATTTCCAATTCTTCTCTGGTATTGATTAGTTTTCTTTGACGCATTTTCTTAGTCTTCTTAATTATTTGTTTCTTCTGTACTCCTCTACTGTTGGTTCCTGTGTGTTTAACTTTCTCTTTGTTTTTGTTACTTTTATTTTGAGGTAACAATGTACTCGGGTCTTTCTTAATTTCTGTTTTTTCATTAGTTCCTTCAGAAGTGCTGTCCAGCGTTTCATTCACCTTCTTGAACCCGTTACCTAATGTCTCATTAAGTAGATCTATTTTGTAATTGGTTTCTTCCCATTTCTTATTCATCTCTGTTTTTGTCTGGTCACTTTCTTCACGACATCCTTTGAAAATTAGTCTTATTTGCTGCTTCATTTCTTCTTTATTTTTCTCGTGGTCCTCCTTCAGCTGTTGTTGGAGGGTTTCGTTATTTTTGTTAATGGTTTGTCTCAATTCTTCTTTCTGCTTCTGAAAATTGCTGTTCGTTTCTTCTTTCATGCTATCATACTCACCTCATTCTTGTTGAATTTCTCCTCCTGTTTCTTAAAATTTTCGTTGGTTTCTTCCTTCTGTTTCTTAAAATTTTCGTTAATCAATTCCCATAATTTTTGTAAATCCATTCCTCCTCTGGCTTCCTCCCTATCTCCAGCCTGTGGTTCCATGTCTTCGTCTTGGGTTGGTTCTGTTGTGGTTATTATTGTCTCCACTTCTTGAATTGATGTTCCTTTTTCTTCTTCACCTCTATTTTCTTTCTCCTTCGCCAACTTTTTCGACAATCCTCTGGTGTGCATATTGTAACCTTTCGCAATTGCCGCTAGAATTTCGTATTTCCCTCTCTTTTAGTCCCACCGGTTGGTCGCCAATTTGTAATGGTTCTTTGTGTGTCTCCCGTGTTATAATGCCACATGTTGGATGCGTCAATTTGTAACGGTTTGAACGTCCGTCTAATCTTAAACGTGTATGAGTATAATGGGTGTAACATGTCTTCTCTATACGTCGTCGCTTTAGAACGTAACTTACGCAGATTTCGTCCGTTGCGAACGTACGAATAACCAGGTCTCGATGTTCTTACCTGTTGTTCACTAGGGGTGTGAAAATCCCGAGTGGCGCCAAATTGTTTTATGAAAACAATTTAAAAAATTTTAAGTTTGTATGACAAGCGCAGCTCGGCGGTGTGAAGAATTCAATTTGTTCCCGGCTCGCCTTGGCCGTCTGGATTGGGCCAGTAGTTAGTTGTGTTGGCTGTGCGATCGCTCATCGTCAATACATATTTGTTAAAATGTACACAAATTTTTATCCACCTCCTAATGAAATTATAACACATTGGTTACACTCAGTACTTATTTATTTTCGGTTAACGATTAATTATTCAGTTAATACAAATTATGTTTTCTTTGGTAATACATTTGCACCGGTAGATTATATGAGACACATCTCTGGGGTTTGACAAATCAATCTTTGAACTTAACAACAGATATTCAATAATGGCGTCTGTTGGAATTGTACACAAAATTATTATTGTTCGATCGTCTCGGGTTCTTGAGATTGCGTTAAAATAATTATTAATGATTACAACATTAAAAATACACACCGTTACATCAGTTAAACTTAAATAATATACTGTGTAGTTATAATTTGTTTATTGGAGTGTAGTAAAAGTGTTACAAAATATCACTAACTAATGACAGGTTAACTTTGCCAGTTGATAAATTTTCAGTGTCTTAGTTTTTTAATTTAATCTTTGAAAGTATTTATGTGCAGTTTAGTGAGAGTTCAGCTTTCAGTGAGAAATAATTGACGTGGGTTTATTCGGAAATTTGGGGTAATTTAATAGATACTTAACACTTCAGTAGACTGGATGAACTCAGTTGATCTGGTAATAATGAATTAGGCTGCAATCATATTTAATTTTCAATTGTTCGGGGCTTCGGGCATCTTTTTCAAGTTAATCGGTAATATAAATATATTGTTTTCTTTTTTCTTTAATTCGGCTTCGACATCAGTTAAATGGTTTCAGCCATCGTCTGCTTCCTTGGTGTTCACTTTATTAGTAATTTCGTTTGATATTTTGATGTTTTAATTAACAATTTTGACCGTTCAAGAAGTGGCGTCTATTCAGCAAGAGCGTGAAATTACGAGTAAAGAAATCTAACGGTAAAGTAGTAACCAAACGACCATTGTCATAGTAACCAATCAATCCTGATTGGTTAATTCTGAATTATGAGTATTGTTATCAAATTTGAATTTTTATTCAAAATAGCTGTATATCTTCTTATTGATTATATTCTTCTGTCATCTTCCCTACATATTAAATATTATCACCACTGTTATTATTTCCTTTCAAAGATTAATTTGGTACCACATAATGTATGGTTTTATGAAATATCAATGTTTGTACATTTATGTTAATATTTGGTATTTACATTTCTCCTTTAAATTAAGTTCTTATTCTAATATTTTTCCTTTAAACTGATTTACAAATTATTCTCGGCTATTTACTCGCCTTGAATTTATTAATTTCCTGGTTGTTTTTATACAATTTGCAATTATTTGTTATTGACAGTTATACATTTCCTAGGCCTAAGTAGCCATTGATTATTTTTACTTAATATATTCTAATTATATTTCATTTTATTACAAAGTGTTTTGTTCTGTTGTTATAATTGATTCGTTTAGTGGTTGTTGTGTCTTGAATTTGTTAATGTTCTGATTATGTGTCAAGATTACTTTCTATATCTTAATACCTAAAATATAACAATTAGGCGTATGGACTGTAAGCTTCCTTCAGCCATAACCTATCCATAAAATTAAAATGAACAATTCTTTACCAGTTATTAGTTACTGTTGGTTTAACATACATTTCATTCTTTTACTATTATTTTGAGTGAGAAACATTATCACTTCCTTCAAACTTTTTTAATTTATTTTCCCTTATAACATAGGGTGTTTATTAATTAAATTCTTAATTTCTTAATTCTTTACTAATCCCTTTCTCCATTCCATGTTAACACAAACTGTTTATATTACATGGGCTTTCTCCCCTGAATAACATCGTATCCTTTATCTATCTCTAATCTAAATACTATTTCTAATTACCCTTATCTATATAATTTTTATAAGCTCACTCTTAAATCATTTATTGTTTCATCATTGATTTATTAAGTGTTTTCTTATCTATTACTATCCTTTTAATCATACTATCATTTACAATATCTTTTTTTCACCCATCACTTTCACCTTTAATTAATTGGTGTTTATCACTGATACACTCATTATTTTGGGGTATTTACACCTTCACTATTATCACTTGTTAAACTTTTTATTTTAAGCGTTTATTGGTGGGTAATCCCTATTATTATTTTTCTTTGTCACTTAGTTACTTTCATTATATTTCTCACTATCTCACTATCTTTACAAATTTTATTTATATCTAATAAGTTCATGTCTTTTTCTAGATTTCTTACTTACATATACTACTAATTCGTGGGTTAGTGTACTTTATTTACGGTGTTTTATTTATTATGAATTACATTTGTCACTTAGACAATACTAATATTTCTTTTTTATATTTGTTATTCATTGGTATCGTTTCCTTTATGATATTTGATGGTATCATCTCCCCCTTCCCTATTCTACATTATTTGTCTGTGTTTTATCACCTTGGTTCACTTTATTTTCTTTATAGTTGGTTTGTTCCATTTTTAATTTCATTTTTCTTCTCCTTCACTTCCATCTTGTTTCACTTTATTTTGGTTATTATCTGGCCAGTCTCTGGGGTTGGGTCAATGTCATTTGTCTGTCAGTCTAGTTTGTATTTTTTATTTAATAATCACCTTTGCTTTCCTATTCTTCCTCCTTCACTCTTAATTACATTTACTAGTTTTATTCTCTTTATTATTTATTTATTAAAATATATTATTTTTTAGCATTTCTTACATACGTATATATATCAAATATGATCTGAATTTGGCGATGTTATATAATGCCCTTCCACCAAAATTGATCATTTTATGAAACGTGATTCTAAGTTTGATGAAATTATCAATTGTATTGTATCATTTTTTTTCTCAACTTCTCCTGCTTCTTGTCCATTTTTTCTTTTGTTCAATTCTGTATCTTCTACTTCCATTCTTCTGAGCCTTTTCTTCATTATTTTCTCTTATTACGAACTGGCTTATTGATTTTTTATTATAAATTATTCCCTATAAATCTTATTTTCCCTAACTATCCCTAATTTGTAGCTGAAATCGATTCGAATGGGCTCTATTGGCTTACCTAACTCCGTCGTTCAAAACTACTCTTATTCTGAGAACAGGGGAACATCATCCCTGCTCAGTTAAATGATTGCTGGACTTATTCAACAGTCAATCTCAATTAATGAATCTTCAATACAGTCATCTCGTGACTCATAATAATAATAATCATAATATTTGTTGGGAATCTTTTACTTTTGTATTTCATTATTGCTCAGTTCGAGTCATATATTTTTTCACTTTCTTTATAGATACTACTTGATAATACTTGAAGCATTGCTTTTTATTGATACAATTCACCTTTTTATTCATTTTTAATTACACTTTGTTTCATCTCATTTCATATTATAACTTTTAGAATGTTTATTTTATTTATTTCGTTTTTTGATCATTGGTTTGTTTAATTTTATTTCCCATATTTTTTCTACATAGTTGTGGAAGTTGATCATTTTGATTGATATATATTTTTTCCTTTTTTTTCATAATTTTTTTAAATATCATAGTAAGTTAGTGCTTCTTACTAGTTAGGAATTTTTGTAGCTTATTCCTTTATAGTATGTTTTGCTTTTTATGCCTCATATGTTGGCTAAAGATTATTGTAACTTAATCTTATTTTGTAGGAATGTTCTGTAACTTCATTCCTTTATTATTATTTTTTTATTTAAATATTATAGTAAGTTTGTTGTTCTTACTTTATATGGATTCTTTGTAACTTCTTTTTTTTCTCCATTTTATAATTGTTCTAAAATATTATCGAAATACTTGCGTAAGTTGTCCTTACATAACTTTTTTGAATTTTGAAATTCATTTGAGATCTTTTTTCTTTATGATATTGGCAAACTTGTTCGTTTGTCTTGTTATTTTTCTTTATTTAAAGTATTTCGGTTGATTTTTTACTTTAAGGTTTTTCAGTCATTGCTGATTGTCATCATCTTTGTCTATGTTCTCCCCTTCGATGATTATCTATTATTTTAGTTACCTTAATGTTATTTCTTTTCCGTTGGTTAGCTTGGTTGGTAATCAGTAGTTCAGTCCCATATGCCAGTGTTCATCTGCATTTGGTTTATCCATTGTCCATGATTACATGAGTTTCCTCCGTTGTTCGGACTGCTCTGGTGTGCATCACTGTTTCTTTCTGTGTTATATATGTCTCTTCTATCTGGTACAGCCACTCTTCTAATACCATGTGTTCTCTATGATCCCTTTCTCCCTCAATTACCCTAGCATTTTGGTTATTACTCAACGTAGTTACTCGTACCTCCATCATTGATCTTCTCCCTGATATTGGTTTATTTTGCATTTCTATCTCTGTTGTATTCAATTTTCTGATCGCTCTTCTTAATTTGTCATACATTGTTTTGTTGTGAGGTCTTTGAACTTTGGGTTGAAGAAGTTTTTCTTCGCTGGTTGATTGTTGATCTCTCCTAGAATTTCCTTCAGAGTTCTCCTACATTCCATAAAATTCATCATTTCAGCATTGTCGGTCATTGGTAAATTAAACATCTCAGGTAGTCCGTTCTTCATCATTTCCAATTCTTCTCTGGTATTGATTAGTTTTCTTTGACGCATTTTCTTAGTCTTCTTAATTATTTGTTTCTTCTGTACTCCTCTACTGTTGGTTCCTGTGTGTTTAACTTTCTCTTTGTTTTTGTTACTTTTATTTTGAGGTAACAATGTACTCGGGTCTTTCTTAATTTCTGTTTTTTCATTAGTTCCTTCAGAAGTGCTGTCCAGCGTTTCATTCACCTTCTTGAACCCGTTACCTAATGTCTCATTAAGTAGATCTATTTTGTAATTGGTTTCTTCCCATTTCTTATTCATCTCTGTTTTTGTCTGGTCACTTTCTTCACGACATCCTTTGAAAATTAGTCTTATTTGCTGCTTCATTTCTTCTTTATTTTTCTCGTGGTCCTCCTTCAGCTGTTGTTGGAGGGTTTCGTTATTTTTGTTAATGGTTTGTCTCAATTCTTCTTTCTGCTTCTGAAAATTGCTGTTCGTTTCTTCTTTCATGCTATCATACTCACCTCATTCTTGTTGAATTTCTCCTCCTGTTTCTTAAAATTTTCGTTGGTTTCTTCCTTCTGTTTCTTAAAATTTTCGTTAATCAATTCCCATAATTTTTGTAAATCCATTCCTCCTCTGGCTTCCTCCCTATCTCCAGCCTGTGGTTCCATGTCTTCGTCTTGGGTTGGTTCTGTTGTGGTTATTATTGTCTCCACTTCTTGAATTGATGTTCCTTTTTCTTCTTCACCTCTATTTTCTTTCTCCTTCGCCAACTTTTTCGACAATCCTCTGGTGTGCATATTGTAACCTTTCGCAATTGCCGCTAGAATTTCGTATTTCCCTCTCTTTTAGTCCCACCGGTTGGTCGCCAATTTGTAATGGTTCTTTGTGTGTCTCCCGTGTTATAATGCCACATGTTGGATGCGTCAATTTGTAACGGTTTGAACGTCCGTCTAATCTTAAACGTGTTTGAGTATAATGGGTGTAACGTGTCTTCTCTATACGTCGTCGCTTTAGAACGTAACTTACGCAGATTTCATCCGTTGCGAACGTACGAATAACCAGGTCTCGATGTTCTTACCTGTTGTTCACTAGGGGTGTGAAAATCCCGAGTGGCGCCAAATTGTTTTATGAAAACAATTTAAAAAATTTTAAGTTTGTATGACAAGCGCAGCTCGGCGGTGTGAAGAATTCAATTTGTTCCCGCCTCGCCTTGGCCGTCTGGATTGGGCCAGTAGTTAGTTGTGTTGGCTGTGCGATCGCTCATCGTCAATACCTATTTGTTAAAATGTACACAAATTTTTATCCACCTCCTAATGAAATTATAACACATTGGTTACACTCAGTACTTATTTATTTTCGGTTAACGATTAATTATTCAGTTAATACAAATTATGTTTTCTTTGGTAATACATTTGCACCGGTAGATTATATGAGACACATCTCTGGGGTTTGACAAATCAATCTTTGAACTTAACAACAGATATTCAATAATGGCGTCTGTTGGAATTGTACACAAAATTATTATTGTTCGATCGTCTCGGGTTCTTGAGATTGCGTTAAAATAATTATTAATGATTACAACATTAAAAATACACACCCTTACATCAGTTAAACTTAAATAATATACTGTGTAGTTATAATTTGTTTATTGGAGTGTAGTAAAAGTGTTACAAAATATCACTAACTAATGACAGGTTAACTTTGCCAGTTGATAAATTTTCAGTGTCTTAGTTTTTTAATTTAATCTTTGAAAGTAATTATGTGCAGTTTAGTGAGAGTTCAGCTTTCAGTGAGAAATAATTGACGTGAGTTTATTCAGAAATTTGGGGTAATTTAATAGATACTTAACACTTCAGTAGACTGGATGAACTCAGTTGATCTGGTAATAATGAATTAGGCTGCAATCATATTTAATTTTCAATTGTTCGGGGCTTCGGGCATCTTTTTCAAGTTAATCGGTAATATAAATATATTGTTTTCTTTTTTCTTTAATTCGGCTTCGACATCAGTTAAATGGTTTCAGCCATCGTCTGCTTCCTTGGTGTTCACTTTATTAGTAATTTCGTTTGATATTTTGATGTTTTAATTAACAATTTTGACCGTTCAAGAAGTGGCGTCTATTCAGCAAGAGCGTGAAATTACGAGTAAAGAAATCTAACGGTAAAGTAGTAACCAAACGACCATTGTTTTAGTAACCAATCAATCCTGATTGGTTAATTCTGAATTATGAGTATTGTTATCAAAGTTGAATTTTCATTCAAAATAGCTGTATATCTTCTTATTGATTATATTCTTCTGTCATCTTCCCTACATATTAAATATTATCACCACTGTTATTATTTCCTTTCAAAGATTAATTTGGTACCACATAATGTATGGTTTTATGAAATATCAATGTTTGTACATTTATGTTAATATTTGGTATTTACATTTCTCCTTTAAATTAAGTTCTTATTCTAATATTTTTCCTTTAAACTGATTTACAAATTATTCTCGGCTATTTACTCGCCTTGAATTTATTAATTTCCTGGTTGTTTTTATACAATTTGCAATTATTTGTTATTGACAGTTATACATTTCCTAGGCCTAAGTAGCCATTGATTATTTTTACTTAATATATTCTAATTATATTTCATTTTATTACAAAGTGTTTTGTTCTGTTGTTATAATTGATTCGTTTAGTGGTTGTTGTGTCTTGAATTTGTTAATGTTCTGATTATGTGTCAAGATTACTTTCTATATCTTAATACCTAAAATATAACAATTAGGCGTATGGACTGTAAGCTTCCTTCAGCCATAACCTATCCATAAAATTAAAATGAACAATTCTTTACCAGTTATTAGTTACTGTTGGTTTAACATACATTTCATTCTTTTACTATTATTTTGAGTGAGAAACATTATCACTTCCTTCAAACTTTTTTAATTTATTTTCCCTTATAACATAGGGTGTTTATTAATTAAATTCTTAATTTCTTAATTCTTTACTAATCCCTTTCTCCATTCCATGTTAACACAAACTGTTTATCTTACATGGGCTTTCTCCCCTGAATAACATCGTATCCTTTATCTATCTCTAATCTAAATACTATTTCTAATTACCCTTATCTATATAATTTTTATAAGCTCACTCTTAAATCATTTATTGTTTCATCATTGATTTATTAAGTGTTTTCTTATCTATTACTATCCTTTTAATCATACTATCATTTACAATATCTTTTTTTCACCCATCACTTTCACCTTTAATTAATTGGTGTTTATCACTGATACACTCATTATTTTGGGGTATTTACACCTTCACTATTATCACTTGTTAAACTTTTTATTTTAAGCGTTTATTGGTGGGTAATCCCTATTATTATTTTTCTTTGTCACTTAGTTACTTTCATTATATTTCTCACTATCTCACTATCTTTACAAATTTTATTTATATCTAATAAGTTCATGTCTTTTTCTAGATTTCTTACTTACATATACTACTAATTCGTGGGTTAGTGTACTTTATTTACGGTGTTTTATTTATTATGAATTACATTTGTCACTTAGACAATACTAATATTTCTTTTTTATATTTGTTATTCATTGGTATCGTTTCCTTTATGATATTTGATGGTATCATCTCCCCCTTCCCTATTCTACATTATTTGTCTGTGTTTTATCACCTTGGTTCACTTTATTTTCTTTATAGTTGGTTTGTTCCATTTTTAATTTCATTTTTCTTCTCCTTCACTTCCATCTTGTTTCACTTTATTTTGGTTATTATCTGGCCAGTCTCTGGGGTTGGGTCAATGTCATTTGTCTGTCAGTCTAGGTTGTATTTTTTATTTAATAATCACCTTTGCTTTACTATTCTTCCTCCTTCACTCTTAATTACATTTACTAGTTTTATTCTCTTTATTATTTATTTATTAAAATATATTATTTCTTAGCATTTCTTACATACGTATATATATCAAATATGATCTGAATTTGGCGATGTTATATAATGCCCTTCCACCAAAATTGATCATTTTATGAAACGTGATTCTAAGTTTGATGAAATTATCAATTGTATTGTATCATTTTTTTTCTCAACTTCTCCTGCTTCTTGTCCATTTTTTCTTTTGTTCAATTCTGTATCTTCTACTTCCATTCTTCTGAGCCTTTTCTTCATTATTTTCTCTTATTACGAACTGGCTTATTGATTTTTTATTATAAATTATTCCCTATAAATCTTATTTTCCCTAACTATCCCTACTTTGTAGCTGAAATCGATTCGAATGGGCTCTATTGGCTTACCTAACTCCGTCGTTCAAAACTACTCTTATTCTGAGAACAGGGGAACATCATCCCTGCTCAGTTAAATGATTGCTGGACTTATTCAACAGTCAATCTCAATTAATGAATCTTCAATACAGTCATCTCGTGACTCATAATAATAATAATCATAATATTTGTTGGGAATCTTTTACTTTTGTATTTCATTATTGCTCAGTTCGAGTCATATATTTTTTCACTTTCTTTATAGATACTACTTGGTAATACTTGAAGCATTGCTTTTTATTGATACAATTCACCTTTTTATTCATTTTTAATTACTCTTTGTTTCATCTCATTCCATATTATAACTTTTAGAATGTTTATTTTATTTATTTCGTTTTTTGATCATTGGTTTGTTTAATTTTATTTCCCATATTTTTTCTACATAGTTGTGGAAGTTGATCATTTTGATTGATATATATTTTTTCCTTTTTTTTCATAATTTTTTTAAATATCATAGTAAGTTAGTGCTTCTTACTAGTTAGGAATTTTTGTAGCTTATTCCTTTATAGTATGTTTTGCTTTTTATGCCTCATATGTTGGCTAAAGATTATTGTAACTTAATCTTATTTTGTAGGAATGTTCTGTAACTTCATTCCTTTATTATTATTTTTTTATTTAAATATTATGGTAAGTTTGTTGTTCTTACTTTATATGGATTCTTTGTAACTTCTTTTTTTTCTCCATTTTATAATTGTTCTAAAATATTATCGAAATACTTGCGTAAGTTGTCCTTACATAACTTTTTTGAATTTTGAAATTCATTTGAGATCTTTTTTCTTTATGATATTGGCAAACTTGTTCGTTTGTCTTGTTATTTTTCTTTATTTAAAGTATTTCGGTTGATTTTTTACTTTAAGGTTTTTCAGTCATTGCTGATTGTCATCATCTTTGTCTATGTTCTCCCCTTCGATGATTATCTATTATTTTAGTTACCTTAATGTTATTTCTTTTCCGTTGGTTAGCTTGGTTGGTAATCAGTAGTTCAGTCCCATATGCCAGTGTTCATCTGCATTTGGTTTATCCATTGTCCATGATTACATGAGTTTCCTCCGTTGTTCGGACTGCTCTGGTGTGCATCACTGTTTCTGTCTGTGTTATATATGTCTCTTCTATCTGGTACAGCCACTCTTCTAATACCATGTGTTCTCTATGATCCCTTTCTCCCTCAATTACCCTAGCATTTTGGTTATTACTCAACGTAGTTACTCGTACCTCCATCATTGATCTTCTCCCTGATATTGGTTTATTTTGCATTTCTATCTCTGTTGTATTCAATTTTCTGATCGCTCTTCTTAATTTGTCATACATTGTTTTGTTGTGAGGTCTTTCAACTTTGGGTTGAAGAAGTTTTTCTTCGCTGGTTGATTGTTGATCTCTCCTAGAATTTCCTTCAGAGTTCTCCTACATTCCATAAAATTCATCATTTCAGCATTGTCGGTCATTGGTAAATTAAACATCTCAGGTAGTCCGTTCTTCATCATTTCCAATTCTTCTCTGGTATTGATTAGTTTTCTTTGACGCATTTTCTTAGTCTTCTTAATTATTTGTTTCTTCTGTACTCCTCTACTGTTGGTTCCTGTGTGTTTAACTTTCTCTTTGTTTTTGTTACTTTTATTTTGAGGTAACAATGTACTCGGGTCTTTCTTAATTTCTGTTTTTTCATTAGTTCCTTCAGAAGTGCTGTCCAGCGTTTCATTCACCTTCTTGAACCCGTTACCTAATGTCTCATTAAGTAGATCTATTTTGTAATTGGTTTCTTCCCATTTCTTATTCATCTCTGTTTTTGTCTGGTCACTTTCTTCACGACATCCTTTGAAAATTAGTCTTATTTGCTGCTTCATTTCTTCTTTATTTTTCTCGTGGTCCTCCTTCAGCTGTTGTTGGAGGGTTTCGTTATTTTTGTTAATGGTTTGTCTCAATTCTTCTTTCTGCTTCTGAAAATTGCTGTTCGTTTCTTCTTTCATGCTATCATACTCACCTCATTCTTGTTGAATTTCTCCTCCTGTTTCTTAAAATTTTCGTTGGTTTCTTCCTTCTGTTTCTTAAAATTTTCGTTAATCAATTCCCATAATTTTTGTAAATCCATTCCTCCTCTGGCTTCCTCCCTATCTCCAGCCTGTGGTTCCATGTCTTCGTCTTGGGTTGGTTCTGTTGTGGTTATT
Source organism: Magicicada septendecula (assembly GCA_034769895.1). NCBI lineage: Eukaryota > Metazoa > Arthropoda > Insecta > Hemiptera > Cicadidae > Magicicada > Magicicada septendecula. Next base: position 1,141,027,277 of record CM068367.1, read on the forward strand.
ATTGTCTCCACTTCTTGAATTGATGTTCCTTTTTCTTCTTCACCTCTATTTTCTTTCTCCTTCGCCAACTTTTTCGACAATCCTCTGGTGTGCATATTGTAACCTTTCGCAATTGCCGCTAGAATTTCGTATTTCCCTCTCTTTTAGTCCCACCGGTTGGTCGCCAATTTGTAATGGTTCTTTGTGTGTCTCCCGTGTTATAATGCCACATGTTGGATGCGTCAATTTGTAACGGTTTGAACGTCCGTCTAATCTTAAACGTGTATGAGTATAATGGGTGTAACATGTCTTCTCTATACGTCGTCGCTTTAGAACTTAACTTACGCAGATTTCGTCCGTTGCGAACGTACGAATAACCAGGTCTCGATGTTCTTACCTGTTGTTCACTAGGGGTGTGAAAATCCCGAGTGGCGCCAAATTGTTTTATGAAAACAATTTAAAAAATTTTAAGTTTGTATGACAAGCGCAGCTCGGCGGTGTGAAGAATTCAATTTGTTCCCGGCTCGCCTTGGCCGTCTGGATTGGGCCAGTAGTTAGTTGTGTTGGCTGTGCGATCGCTCATCGTCAATACATATTTGTTAAAATGTACACAAATTTTTATCCACCTCCTAATGAAATTATAACACATTGGTTACACTCAGTACTTATTTATTTTCGGTTAACGATTAATTATTCAGTTAATACAAATTATGTTTTCTTTGGTAATACATTTGCACCGGTAGATTATATGAGACACATCTCTGGGGTTTGACAAATCAATCTTTGAACTTAACAACAGATATTCAATAATGGCGTCTGTTGGAATTGTACACAAAATTATTATTGTTCGATCGTCTCGGGTTCTTGAGATTGCGTTAAAATAATTATTAATGATTACAACATTAAAAATACACACCGTTACATCAGTTAAACTTAAATAATATACTGTGTAGTTATAATTTGTTTATTGGAGTGTAGTAAAAGTGTTACAAAATATCACTAACTAATGACAGGTTAACTTTGCCAGTTGATAAATTTTCAGTGTCTTAGTTTTTTAATTTAATCTTTGAAAGTATTTATGTGCAGTTTAGTGAGAGTTCAGCTTTCAGTGAGAAATAATTGACGTGGGTTTATTCGGAAATTTGGGGTAATTTAATAGATACTTAACACTTCAGTAGACTGGATGAACTCAGTTGATCTGGTAATAATGAATTAGGCTGCAATCATATTTAATTTTCAATTGTTCGGGGCTTCGGGCATCTTTTTCAAGTTAATCGGTAATATAAATATATTGTTTTCTTTTTTCTTTAATTCGGCTTCGACATCAGTTAAATGGTTTCAGCCATCGTCTGCTTCCTTGGTGTTCACTTTATTAGTAATTTCGTTTGATATTTTGATGTTTTAATTAACAATTTTGACCGTTCAAGAAGTGGCGTCTATTCAGCAAGAGCGTGAAATTACGAGTAAAGAAATCTAACGGTAAAGTAGTAACCAAACGACCATTGTCATAGTAACCAATCAATCCTGATTGGTTAATTCTGAATTATGAGTATTGTTATCAAATTTGAATTTTTATTCAAAATAGCTGTATATCTTCTTATTGATTATATTCTTCTGTCATCTTCCCTACATATTAAATATTATCACCACTGTTATTATTTCCTTTCAAAGATTAATTTGGTACCACATAATGTATGGTTTTATGAAATATCAATGTTTGTACATTTATGTTAATATTTGGTATTTACATTTCTCCTTTAAATTAAGTTCTTATTCTAATATTTTTCCTTTAAACTGATTTACAAATTATTCTCGGCTATTTACTCGCCTTGAATTTATTAATTTCCTGGTTGTTTTTATACAATTTGCAATTATTTGTTATTGACAGTTATACATTTCCTAGGCCTAAGTAGCCATTGATTATTTTTACTTAATATATTCTAATTATATTTCATTTTATTACAAAGTGTTTTGTTCTGTTGTTATAATTGATTCGTTTAGTGGTTGTTGTGTCTTGAATTTGTTAATGTTCTGATTATGTGTCAAGATTACTTTCTATATCTTAATACCTAAAATATAACAATTAGGCGTATGGACTGTAAGCTTCCTTCAGCCATAACCTATCCATAAAATTAAAATGAACAATTCTTTACCAGTTATTAGTTACTGTTGGTTTAACATACATTTCATTCTTTTACTATTATTTTGAGTGAGAAACATTATCACTTCCTTCAAACTTTTTTAATTTATTTTCCCTTATAACATAGGGTGTTTATTAATTAAATTCTTAATTTCTTAATTCTTTACTAATCCCTTTCTCCATTCCATGTTAACACAAACTGTTTATCTTACATGGGCTTTCTCCCCTGAATAACATCGTATCCTTTATCTATCTCTAATCTAAATACTATTTCTAATTACCCTTATCTATATAATTTTTATAAGCTCACTCTTAAATCATTTATTGTTTCATCATTGATTTATTAAGTGTTTTCTTATCTATTACTATCCTTTTAATCATACTATCATTTACAATATCTTTTTTTCACCCATCACTTTCACCTTTAATTAATTGGTGTTTATCACTGATACACTCATTATTTTGGGGTATTTACACCTTCACTATTATCACTTGTTAAACATTTTATTTTAAGCGTTTATTGGTGGGTAATCCCTATTATTATTTTTCTTTGTCACTTAGTTACTTTCATTATATTTCTCACTATCTCACTATCTTTACAAATTTTATTTATATCTAATAAGTTCATGTCTTTTTCTAGATTTCTTACTTACATATACTACTAATTCGTGGGTTAGTGTACTTTATTTACGGTGTTTTATTTATTATGAATTACATTTGTCACTTAGACAATACTAATATTTCTTTTTTATATTTGTTATTCATTGGTATCGTTTCCTTTATGATATTTGATGGTATCATCTCCCCCTTCCCTATTCTACATTATTTGTCTGTGTTTTATCACCTTGGTTCACTTTATTTTCTTTATAGTTGGTTTGTTCCATTTTTAATTTCATTTTTCTTCTCCTTCACTTCCATCTTGTTTCACTTTATTTTGGTTATTATCTGGCCAGTCTCTGGGGTTGGGTCAATGTCATTTGTCTGTCAGTCTAGGTTGTATTTTTTATTTAATAATCACCTTTGCTTTACTATTCTTCCTCCTTCACTCTTAATTACATTTACTAGTTTTATTCTCTTTATTATTTATTTATTAAAATATATTATTTCTTAGCATTTCTTACATACGTATATATATCAAATATGATCTGAATTTGGCGATGTTATATAATGCCCTTCCACCAAAATTGATCATTTTATGAAACGTGATTCTAAGTTTGATGAAATTATCAATTGTATTGTATCATTTTTTTTCTCAACTTCTCCTGCTTCTTGTCCATTTTTTCTTTTGTTCAATTCTGTATCTTCTACTTCCATTCTTCTGAGCCTTTTCTTCATTATTTTCTCTTATTACGAACTGGCTTATTGATTTTTTATTATAAATTATTCCCTATAAATCTTATTTTCCCTAACTATCCCTACTTTGTAGCTGAAATCGATTCGAATGGGCTCTATTGGCTTACCTAACTCCGTCGTTCAAAACTACTCTTATTCTGAGAACAGGGGAACATCATCCCTGCTCAGTTAAATGATTGCTGGACTTATTCAACAGTCAATCTCAATTAATGAATCTTCAATACAGTCATCTCGTGACTCATAATAATAATAATCATAATATTTGTTGGGAATCTTTTACTTTTGTATTTCATTATTGCTCAGTTCGAGTCATATATTTTTTCACTTTCTTTATAGATACTACTTGGTAATACTTGAAGCATTGCTTTTTATTGATACAATTCACCTTTTTATTCATTTTTAATTACTCTTTGTTTCATCTCATTCCATATTATAACTTTTAGAATGTTTATTTTATTTATTTCGTTTTTTGATCATTGGTTTGTTTAATTTTATTTCCCATATTTTTTCTACATAGTTGTGGAAGTTGATCATTTTGATTGATATATATTTTTTCCTTTTTTTTCATAATTTTTTTAAATATCATAGTAAGTTAGTGCTTCTTACTAGTTAGGAATTTTTGTAGCTTATTCCTTTATAGTATGTTTTGCTTTTTATGCCTCATATGTTGGCTAAAGATTATTGTAACTTAATCTTATTTTGTAGGAATGTTCTGTAACTTCATTCCTTTATTATTATTTTTTTATTTAAATATTATGGTAAGTTTGTTGTTCTTACTTTATATGGATTCTTTGTAACTTCTTTTTTTTCTCCATTTTATAATTGTTCTAAAATATTATCGAAATACTTGCGTAAGTTGTCCTTACATAACTTTTTTGAATTTTGAAATTCATTTGAGATCTTTTTTCTTTATGATATTGGCAAACTTGTTCGTTTGTCTTGTTATTTTTCTTTATTTAAAGTATTTCGGTTGATTTTTTACTTTAAGGTTTTTCAGTCATTGCTGATTGTCATCATCTTTGTCTATGTTCTCCCCTTCGATGATTATCTATTATTTTAGTTACCTTAATGTTATTTCTTTTCCGTTGGTTAGCTTGGTTGGTAATCAGTAGTTCAGTCCCATATGCCAGTGTTCATCTGCATTTGGTTTATCCATTGTCCATGATTACATGAGTTTCCTCCGTTGTTCGGACTGCTCTGGTGTGCATCACTGTTTCTGTCTGTGTTATATATGTCTCTTCTATCTGGTACAGCCACTCTTCTAATACCATGTGTTCTCTATGATCCCTTTCTCCCTCAATTACCCTAGCATTTTGGTTATTACTCAACGTAGTTACTCGTACCTCCATCATTGATCTTCTCCCTGATATTGGTTTATTTTGCATTTCTATCTCTGTTGTATTCAATTTTCTGATCGCTCTTCTTAATTTGTCATACATTGTTTTGTTGTGAGGTCTTTCAACTTTGGGTTGAAGAAATTTTTCTTCGCTGGTTGATTGTTGATCTCTCCTAGAATTTCCTTCAGAGTTCTCCTACATTCCATAAAATTCATCATTTCAGCATTGTCGGTCATTTGTAAATTAAACATCTCAAGTAGTCCGTTCTTCAACATTACCAATTCTTCTCTGATATTGATTAGTTTTCTTTGACGCATTTTCTTAGTCTTCTTAATTATTTGTTTCTACTGTACTCCTCTACTGTTGGTTCCTGTGTGTTTAACTTTCTCTTTGTTTTTGTTACTTTTATTTTGAGGTAACAATGTACTCGGGTCTTTCTTAATTTCTGTTTTTTCATTAGTTCCTTCAGAAGTGCTGTCCAGCGTTTCATTCACCTTCTTGAACCCGTTACCTAATGTCTCATTAAGTAGATCTATTTTGTAATTGGTTTCTTCCCATTTCTTATTCATCTCTGTTTTTGTCTGGTCACTTTCTTCACGACATCCTTTGAAAATTAGTCTTATTCGCTGCTTCATTTCTTCTTTATTTTTCTCGTGGTCCTCCTTCAGCTGTTGTTGGAGGGTTTCGTTATTTTTGTTAATGGTTTGTCTCAATTCTTCTTTCTGCTTCTGAAAATTCCTGTTCATTTCTTCTTTCATGCTATCATACTCACCTCATTCTTGTCGAATTTCTCCTCCTGTTTCTTAAAATTTTTCGTTGGTTTCTTCCTTCTGTTTCTTAAAATTTTCGTTAATCAATTCCCATAATTTTTGTAAATCCATTCCTCCTCTGGCTTCCTCCCTATCTCCAGCCTGTGGTTCCATTTCTTCGTCTTGGGTTGGTTCTGTTGTGGTTATTATTGTCTCCACTTCTTCAATTGATGTTCCTTTTTCTTCTTCACCTCTATTTTCTTTCTCCTTCGCCAACTTTTTCGACAATCCTCTGGTGTGCATATTGTAACCTTTCGCAATTGCCGCTAGAATTTCGTATTTCCCTCTCTTTTAGTCCCACCGGTTGGTCGCCAATTTGTAATGGTTCTTTGTGTGTCTCCCGTGTTATAATGCCACATGTTGGATGCGTCAATTTGTAACGGTTTGAACGTCCGTCTAATCTTAAACGTGTATGAGTATAATGGGTGTAACGTGTCTTCTCTATACGTCGTCGCTTTAGAACGTAACTTACGCAGATTTCGTCCGTTGCGAACGTACGAATAACCAGGTCTCGATGTTCTTACCTGTTGTTCACTAGGGGTGTGAAAGTCCCGAGTGGCGCCAAATTGTTTTATGAAAACAATTTAAAAAATTTTAAGTTTGTATGACAAGCGCAGCTCGGCGGTGTGAAGAATTCAATTTGTTCCCGCCTCGCCTTGGCCGTCTGGATTGGGCCAGTAGTTAGTTGCGTTGGTTGTGCGATCGCTCGTCGTCAATACCTATTTGTTAAAATGTACACAAATTTTATCCACCTCCTAATGAAATTATAACACATTGGTTACACTCAGTACTTATTTATTTTCGGTTAACGATTAATTATTCAGTTAATACAAATTATGTTTTCTTTGGTAATACATTTGCACCGGTAGATTATATGAGACACATCTCTGGGGTTTGACAAATCAATCTTTGAACTTAACAACAGATATTCAGTAATGGCGTCTGTAGGAATAGTACACAAAATTATTATTGTTCGATCGTCTCGGGTTCTTGAGATTGCGTTAAAAGGATTATTAATGATTACAACAATAAAAATACACACCCTTACATCAGTTAAACTTAAATAATATACTGTGTAGTTATAATTTGTTTATTGGAGTGTAGTAAAAGTCTTACAAAATATCACTAACTAATGACAGGTTAACTTTGCCAGTTGATAAATTTTCAGTGTCTTAGTTTTTTAATTTAATCTTTGAAAGTAATTATGTGCAGTTTAGTGAGAGTTCAGCTTTCAGTGAGAAATAATTGACGTGAGTTTATTCGGAAATTTGGGGTAATTTAATAGATACTTAACACTTCAGTAGACTGGATGAACTCAGTTGATCTGGTAATAATGAATTAGGCTGCAATCATATTTAATTTTCAATTGTTCGGGGCTTCGGGCATCTTCTTCAAGTTAATCGGTAATATAAATATATTGTTTTCTTTTTTCTTTAATTCGGCTTCGACATCAGTTAAATGGTTTCAGCCATCGTCTGCTTCCTTGGTGTTCACTTTATTAGTAATTTCGTTTGATATTTTGATGTTTTAATTAACAATTTTGACCGTTCAAGAAGTGGCGTCTATTCAGCAAGAGCGTGAAATTACGAGTAAAGAAATCTAACGGTAAAGTAGTAACCAAACGACCATTGTCATAGTAACCAATCAATCCTGATTGGTTAATTCTGAATTATGAGTATTGTTATCAAATTTGAATTTTTATTCAAAATAGCTGTATATCTTCTTATTGATTATATTCTTCTGTCATCTTCCCTACATATTAAATATTATCACCACTGTTATTATTTCCTTTCAAAGATTAATTTGGTACCACATAATGTATGGTTTTATGAAATATCAATGTTTGTACATTTATGTTAATATTTGGTATTTACATTTCTCCTTTAAATTAAGTTCTTATTCTAATATTTTTCCTTTAAACTGATTTACAAATTATTCTCGGCTATTTACTCGCCTTGAATTTATTAATTTCCTGGTTGTTTTTATACAATTTGCAATTATTTGTTATTGACAGTTATACATTTCCTAGGCCTAAGTAGCCATTGATTATTTTTACTTAATATATTCTAATTATATTTCATTTTATTACAAAGTGTTTTGTTCTGTTGTTATAATTGATTCGTTTAGTGGTTGTTGTGTCTTGAATTTGTTAATGTTCTGATTATGTGTCAAGATTACTTTCTATATCTTAATACCTAAAATATAACAATTAGGCCTATGGACTGTAAGCTTCCTTCAGCCATAACCTATCCATAAAATTAAAATGAACAATTCTTTACCAGTTATTAGTTACTGTTGGTTTAACATACATTTCATTCTTTTACTATTATTTTGAGTGAGAAACATTATCACTTCCTTCAAACTTTTTTAATTTATTTTCCCTTATAACATAGGGTGTTTATTAATTAAATTCTTAATTTCTTAATTCTTTACTAATCCCTTTCTCCATTCCATGTTAACACAAACTGTTTATCTTACATGGGCTTTCTCCCCTGAATAACATCGTATCCTTTATCTATCTCTAATCTAAATACTATTTCTAATTACCCTTATCTATATAATTTTTATAAGCTCACTCTTAAATCATTTATTGTTTCATCATTGATTTATTAAGTGTTTTCTTATCTATTACTATCCTTTTAATCATACTATCATTTACAATATCTTTTTTTCACCCATCACTTTCACCTTTAATTAATTGGTGTTTATCACTGATACACTCATTATTTTGGGGTATTTACACCTTCACTATTATCACTTGTTAAACATTTTATTTTAAGCGTTTATTGGTGGGTAATCCCTATTATTATTTTTCTTTGTCACTTAGTTACTTTCATTATATTTCTCACTATCTCACTATCTTTACAAATTTTATTTATATCTAATAAGTTCATGTCTTTTTCTAGATTTCTTACTTACATATACTACTAATTCGTGGGTTAGTGTACTTTATTTACGGTGTTTTATTTATTATGAATTACATTTGTCACTTAGACAATACTAATATTTCTTTTTTATATTTGTTATTCATTGGTATCGTTTCCTTTATGATATTTGATGGTATCATCTCCCCCTTCCCTATTCTACATTATTTGTCTGTGTTTTAACACCTTGGTTCACTTTATTTTCTTTATAGTTGGTTTGTTCCATTTTTAATTTCATTTTTCTTCTCCTTCACTTCCATCTTGTTTCACTTTATTTTGGTTATTATCTGGCCAGTCTCTGGGGTTGGGTCAATGTCATTTGTCTGTCAGTCTAGGTTGTATTTTTTATTTAATAATCACCTTTGCTTTACTATTCTTCCTCCTTCACTCTTAATTACATTTACTAGTTTTATTCTCTTTATTATTTATTTATTAAAATATATTATTTCTTAGCATTTCTTACATACGTATATATATCAAATATGATCTGAATTTGGCGATGTTATATAATGCCCTTCCACCAAAATTGATCATTTTATGAAACGTGATTCTAAGTTTGATGAAATTATCAATTGTATTGTATCATTTTTTTTCTCAACTTCTCCTGCTTCTTGTCCATTTTTTCTTTTGTTCAATTCTGTATCTTCTACTTCCATTCTTCTGAGCCTTTTCTTCATTATTTTCTCTTATTACGAACTGGCTTATTGATTTTTTATTATAAATTATTCCCTATAAATCTTATTTTCCCTAACTATCCCTACTTTGTAGCTGAAATCGATTCGAATGGGCTCTATTGGCTTCCCTAACTCCGTCGTTCAAAACTACTCTTATTCTGAGAACAGGGGAACATCATCCCTGCTCAGTTAAATGATTGCTGGACTTATTCAACAGTCAATCTCAATTAATGAATCTTCAATACAGTCATCTCGTGACTCATAATAATAATAATCATAATATTTGTTGGGAATCTTTTACTTTTGTATTTCATTATTGCTCAGTTCGAGTCATATATTTTTTCACTTTCTTTATAGATACTACTTGATAATACTTGAAGCATTGCTTTTTATTGATACAATTCACCTTTTTATTCATTTTTAATTACTCTTTGTTTCATCTCATTTCATATTATAACTTTTAGAATGTTTATTTTATTTATTTCGTTTTTTGATCATTGGTTTGTTTAATTTTATTTCCCATATTTTTTCTACATAGTTGTGGAAGTTGATCATTTTGATTGATATATATTTTTTCCTTTTTTTTCATAATTTTTTTAAATATCATAGTAAGTTAGTGCTTCTTACTAGTTAGGAATTTTTGTAGCTTATTCCTTTATAGTATGTTTTGCTTTTTATGCCTCATATGTTGGCTAAAGATTATTGTAACTTAATCTTATTTTGTAGGAATGTTCTGTAACTTCATTCCTTTATTATTATTTTTTTATTTAAATATTATGGTAAGTTTGTTGTTCTTACTTTATATGGATTCTTTGTAACTTCTTTTTTTTCTCCATTTTATAATTGTTCTAAAATATTATCGAAATACTTGCGTAAGTTGTCCTTACATAACTTTTTTGAATTTTGAAATTCATTTGAGATCTTTTTTCTTTATGATATTGGCAAACTTGTTCGTTTGTCTTGTTATTTTTCTTTATTTAAAGTATTTCGGTTGATTTTTTACTTTAAGGTTTTTCAGTCATTGCTGATTGTCATCATCTTTGTCTATGTTCTCCCCTTCGATGATTATCTATTATTTTAGTTACCTTAATGTTATTTCTTTTCCGTTGGTTAGCTTGGTTGGTAATCAGTAGTTCAGTCCCATATGCCAGTGTTCATCTGCATTTGGTTTATCCATTGTCCATGATTACATGAGTTTCCTCCGTTGTTCGGACTGCTCTGGTGTGCATCACTGTTTCTGTCTGTGTTATATATGTCTCTTCTATCTGGTACAGCCACTCTTCTAATACCATGTGTTCTCTATGATCCCTTTCTCCCTCAATTACCCTAGCATTTTGGTTATTACTCAACGTAGTTACTCGTACCTCCATCATTGATCTTCTCCCTGATATTGGTTTATTTTGCATTTCTATCTCTGTTGTATTCAATTTTCTGATCGCTCTTCTTAATTTGTCATACATTGTTTTGTTGTGAGGTCTTTCAACTTTGGGTTGAAGAAATTTTTCTTCGCTGGTTGATTGTTGATCTCTCCTAGAATTTCCTTCAGAGTTCTCCTACATTCCATAAAATTCATCATTTCAGCATTGTCGGTCATTGGTAAATTAAACATCTCAAGTAGTCCGTTCTTCATCATTTCCAATTCTTCTCTGATATTGATTAGTTTTCTTTGACGCATTTTCTTAGTCTTCTTAATTATTTGTTTCTACTGTACTCCTCTACTGTTGGTTCCTGTGTGTTTAACTTTCTCTTTGTTTTTGTTACTTTTATTTTGAGGTAACAATGTACTCGGGTCTTTCTTAATTTCTGTTTTTTCATTAGTTCCTTCAGAAGTGCTGTCCAGCGTTTCATTCACCTTCTTGAACCCGTTACCTAATGTCTCATTAAGTAGATCTATTTTGTAATTGGTTTCTTCCCATTTCTTATTCATCTCTGTTTTTGTCTGGTCACTTTCTTCACGACATCCTTTGAAAATTAGTCTTATTCGCTGCTTCATTTCTTCTTTATTTTTCTCGTGGTCCTCCTTCAGCTGTTGTTGGAGGGTTTCGTTATATTTGTTAATGGTTTTCTCAATTCTTCTTTCTGCTTCTGAAAATTGCTGTTCATTTCTTCTTTCATGCTATCATACTCACCTCATTCTTGTCGAATTTCTCCTCCTGTTTCTTAAAATTTTCGTTGGTTTCTTCCTTCTGTTTCTTAAAATTTTCGTTAATCAATTCCCATAATTTTTGTAAATCCATTCCTCCTCTGGCTTCCTCCCTATGTCCAGCCTGTGGTTCCATTTCTTCGTCTTGGGTTGGTTCTGTTGTGGTTATTATTGTCTCCACTTCTTCAATTGATGTTCCTTCTTCTTCTTCACCTCTATTTTCTTTCTCCTTCGCCAACTTTTTCGACAATCCTCTGGTGTGCATATTGTAACCTTTCGCAATTGCCGCTAGAATTTCGTATTTCCCTCTCTTTTAGTCCCACCGGTTGGTCGCCAATTTGTAATGGTTCTTTGTGTGTCTCCCGTGTTATAATGCCACACGTTGGATGCGTTAATTTGTAACGGTTTGAACGTCCGTCTAATCTTAAACGTGTATGAGTATAATGGGTGTAACGTTTCTTCTCTATACGTCGTCGCTTTAGAACGTAACTTACGCAGATTTCGTCTGTTGCGAACGTACGAATAACCAGGTCTCGATGTTCTTACCTGTTGTTTACTAGGGGTGTGAAAATCCCGAGTGGCGCCAAATTGTTTTATGAAAACAATTAAAAAAATTTTAAGTTTGTATGACAAGCGCAGCTCGGCGGTGTGAAGAATTCAATTTGTTCCCGCCTCGCCTTGGCCGTCTGGATTGGGCCAGTAGTTAGTTGCGTTGGCTGTGCGATCGCTCGTCGTCAATACCTGTTTGTTAAAATGTACACAAATTTTTATCCACCTCCTAATGAAATTATAACACATTGGTTACACTCAGTACTTATTTATTTTCGGTTAACGATTAATTATTCAGTTAATACAAATTATGTTTTCTTTGGTAATACATTTGCACCGGTAGATTATATGAGACACATCTCTGGGGTTTGACAAATCAATCTTTGAACTTAACAACAGATGTTCAGTAATGGCATCTGTAGGAATTGTACACAAAATTATTATTGTTCGATCGTCTCGTGTTCTTGAGATTGCGTTAAAAGGATTATTAATGATTTCAACAATAAAAATACACACCCTTACATCAGTTAAACTTAAATAATATACTGTGTAGTTATAATTTGTTTATTGGAGTGTAGTAAAAGTGTTACAAAATATCACTAACTAATGACAGGTTAACTTTACCAGTTGATAAATTTTTAGTGTCTTAGTTTTTTAATTTAATCTTTGAAAGTAATTATGTGCAGTTTAGTGAGAGTTCAGCTTTCAGTGAGAAATAATTGACGTGAGTTTATTTGGAAATTTGGGGTAATTTAATAGATACTTAACACTTCAGTAGACTGGATGAACTCAGTTGATCTGGTAATAATGAATTAGGCTGCAATCATATTTAATTTTCAATTGTTCGGGGCTTCGGGCATCTTTTTCAAGTTAATCGGTAATATAAATATATTGTTTTCTTTTTTCTTTAATTCGGCTTCGACATCAGTTAAATGGTTTCAGCCATCGTCTGCTTCCTTGGTGTTCACTTTATTAGTAATTTCGTTTGATATTTTGATGTTTTAATTAACAATTTTGACCATTCAAGAAGTGGCGTCTATTCAGCAAGAGCGTGAAATTACGAGTAAAGAAATCTAATGGTAAAGTAGTAACCAAACGACCGTTGTCATAGTAACCAATCAATCCTGATTGGTTAGTTCTGAATTATGACTATTGTTATCAAATTTGAATTTTTATTCAAAATAGCTGTATATCTTCTTATTGATTATATTCTTCTGTCATCTTCTCTACATATTAAATATTATCACCACTGTTATTATTTCCTTTCAAAGATTAATTTGGTACCACATAATGTATGGTTTTATGCAGGGCCGGCCTAAGAGCAAAATGCTGTGTGTGCAAGAATGAGTTTTGGCGCCCCTTACAATGAAATTGGTATAGAAAATCCTCCAAAAAAAGGTATGGGTGCTCTATAACTGAAATTTGTCGGAACTTAATAACTGAAGTTGGCATTTTAAAGGTATTAAAAACCAAAAACTAAAACTAATAAGTAGAATAAATAGTAAATATTAAAGTAAATTATTTAGTACCTTTTCATTATTTTTATTTTTTTAAATGACTTCTTCTAGTACTAATTCTTTTAACTGACTTTTTCAAACTTCAATAGGCGTGCTGTACTGTACTTGTGTAAAGACCAAACTCCTAACAAATTCTTTTACTCAGTTTATTGTTTTGTCAGGTAGAAAATAACCGACACATTTTTTTACTACAACAAAAGTTTTATTTGATTTAATATTCATGAAAAATACATTTCAGTTTGAATATATTAATATTAAAAAATGTTATGTCAGTACATTAGAAAAAGTACGATAAAGTTCAGAAATATAAACTTTGGTATTCACTTTTCTTGAAAAATATAACTATCAATATAACTATAAATTGATAGTAGTAGTGTAAAAGATAAAGAAAATTGATTAAAATAATCTGTATTATACACTTAGCAGTGGACCTTCCTAGTTTTAGCAGCCGAAAATGTTTTTATTAGTGCATCATAATCTAATGACGATGAAATATTTTCAATGGACAAAATTGCAAGGTTGTTGAGTCTTTCTTGTGAAAGAGTAGACCTTAGGTAGGTTTTTATTAATTTTAATTTTGAAAAACTTCGCTCCGCCGACGCTACCGACATTGGTATTGTCAGAAATATTCGCAAAGCAACCCACACATTTACATAAGCGTCTGCAGATCCAGTTTCCAACAGAAAGTTCAGCACGTTCAGAGGCGTTTTCCTGCCTAAAATCAAACAAAAAGGAATTAAAAGACTGCTTTTTAATTTTGGAAATTAAAAAACTTTGAAAAATAATAATTTTGTTTGAGCCCAAAACAATTATGAATTAACTGACCAAACAATAAATCAAGATGATAAATTTTGAATAGCTAAAACGTAAAAGTAAAACGTACCTTTATTTGGCATGAGGTCAGCTCCTTTGATGTCACTGTCATCCCCATCTGAAAGGAGGTCTTCTAGGTCTTTGCATTTAACAAACAAGTCCTCTCTCTTGGGCAATTCATCAAGTTTAAAAAGAAACTCAACTTTTGACATTTTGGCCTTGAAGAGCGTTTGGAGGTGTTCGAACCTCTCTTGCACAGCCATTTTGGCAGTTTCAACAAGTGGTATAAAAAAGTCAACTCTAAAACGCTCTTGGGGGTCAATCGGTGCTTCATCATTAGCTTCGTAATCAAACTGCTTCTTCTTCCTTCTATCCCGGGGTGTTTTGAATTTTCCTTCGACTTCTAAATATTCAGCCAACTCTTTGGCTTTCACTAAACAACTAACAAATCCATTTTCACGAAAGTCCGTCAAAAAGTCCCCAACGGACTTCAAAATAGCTACAGCTTGAGGTAAGTTGACGATCTTTGATTGCAATATCTTACTAGCAATGTTTATTTGAAACAGGACATCATACCATGCAGTCAATGACACTAAGAAACCAAAATCTTCAATTGTTTCGGACAAGGAATTTGCCTCACTTCTAACCTCGTCTTCAAATGGTGCATCCTCGTGCAGGTCCCAAAGTGCTTGTCGGATTTGCACAATCTGGTATCTTACTGCTTTGAGTGATTCAATACGTGGTTCCCAGCGAGTTACACAAAGTTCTTTCAATGTGAGAGAAGGCCCAAATACTGATGATGCCTTATATGATTGTGACAGAGTCTCTAACAATTTGCTCCAAGTTTTGTTGATGAGCTAAAAAACACAAACAATCGTTGAATTGTTCCAAAAAGGGTAACTGTTGGTACTGAGGTTTTTGCGGCATTGCTTAGTACCAAGTTTAGGCTGTGACATGGTACAAAAAAAGCTCTCTTGTTTTTTCTGAAATTTGTTTTTGTAGTCCAGAGTGTTTTCCTTTCATATTTGCCCCATTATCATATCCCTGGCCTCTGCAATTAGAAATGTCCAAGTCGTACTCTTGCAGTTTTTTTAAGACTGTTTCTGACATTCCCTTCCCTGAAGTGTCTGTTATTTCAAAGAAATCTAGGAAACTTTCACAAATTTCAACTTTTTTCTCTTTTGTTTCATAAACGTACCTCAAAACAACAGAGAACTGTTCTTTCCTACTTAAATCGGGTGTGCAGTCGAGAATCAATGCATAGTATTTGGCTCCTTTAATTCTGCTTAGTATTTCTTCTCTTACTTTGTCTCCCATCAGAGTCAATAATTCGTTTTGTATGTTTTTCCCCAAGTATGACAGACACCTTTGTTTTTCATTTGCCAATACTCTACATATATGTTCTTTCATTACAGGATCAAATTGGGCAATTAGTTCAACAAGCCCTAAATAATTTCCATTGTCCTTTTTGTACAGGGTTTCATTTCTTCCTCGGAAAGCCATTTGGTGCTGGGCAAGAAATTGTGTTATGGCAAGAAGTCGTTTAAGAACATTCTGCCATCGTTCTTTTTCTTGGGCAATTATTTTCTGGTTTTCATTATCAATTGTTTTACCTGTGCTCAGTCTCCTTTCCACCTCCACCCACCTTTCATAACACTTTAGGTGAGTAGGGGAAGTTTCATGACGTGTCAGTATAGTTCCAATGTGCCTCCAGTCACAGTTTCCGCTTTGATCTGATAAAGTTTTATTGGAACGTGCAGTACTAAATATCTTACAACAAAAACAGTAAACACTATTGTTTTTTTGATAATACAATAGCCAACGTCTCTTAACTTTTTCACCATTTGGAGCCAGCCGATAGTAAAATACATTAGAAAATGACCTCTTTGTTCCATCTTTGGGATATCTCTCTAAATATGGAGAGAACGGCCCTTCAGCTATAATGCAATCACGATCGTTTGGATTAAGATGTATAAGCCATGTAGCAGGATCTTTTAATGGAAATGAAACTGTAACATCAACATCCGCCGAGCTGGGGCCACCATTTTCTTGCTCTTCCAATGAATGAGTTACAGTTACAGGTTCTTGACCTTGACAAGTTTCATCAGCTATATTTGTTGCGATTTCATGAATACCAGTTTCAGTTTGTAAACTATCTCTACACTCTGGTAATTGTAGTTCTTGTCCCTTAGAGTGCTCGTCTTTTTCACTGAGCTTAGGTTCATCAGTTAGGGCTACGTCATTCGTAGCTACATTTTCTGTACTAGAGATAGGGTTTTGTGGTTTTGATAAATACTTGCATAGTAATTTAGCACTGACTTCCGCTTCTTTTAAGGATTTAGCTTTCCCCTTCCTACTTTGACATCCAGAAGATTTGGAAACCATTTTTAGTTTATTAACATCACAAATAGAGTTATCACAATTCACAAAACACAAAACTAATATTTATCACAAAACACAAAACTACTTACTAATTATATGCAGACGTCAACTGGATACACTTGTCACGACTCACGTCAGATAACGACTGCCACCTGTCGCAGCACAGATACAGCACCAGACGTCGACGCGACAGATAGACTAAACATGTGATAGTGATTGTGACTCACTATCTACAACTGTTCAGTTCTGTCAAAACAACGGAGCGGAGCGTTTGGAGCCAGTAGCCAGTCTCTTTACTGTACTTTCAAGAAACATTTTATTTGTTGAAAAAAAGTTATTAACATATTCAAATGGCTAATTTGCATTCAAAATTACATAAAAATTTAAATTTTTACCATATTATTTTTTTATATTTTTTCTCATTTCGGCGCCCCTCCCAAAATCGCATGTGTGCGACCGCACACGTCGCACACGCTTTAGGCCGGCCCTGGTTTTATGAAATATCAATGTTTGTACATTTATGTTAATATTTGGTATTTACATTTCTCCTTTAAATTAAGTTCTTATTCTAATATTTTTCCTTTAAACTGATTTACAAATTATTCTCGGCTATTTACTCGCCTTGAATTTATTAATTTCCTGGTTGTTTTTATACAATTTGCAATTATTTGTTATTGACAGTTATACATTTCCTAGGCTTAAGTAGCCATTGATTATTTTTACTTAATATATTCTAATTATATTTCATTTTATTACAAAGTGTTTTGTTCTGTTGTTATAATTGATTCGTTTAGTGGTTGTTGTGTCTTGAATTTGTTAGTGTTCTGATTATGTGTCAAGATTACTTTCTATATCTTAATACCTAAAATATAACAATTAGGCCTATGGACTGTAAGCTTCCTTCAGCCATATCCTATCCATAAAATTAAAATGAACAATTCTTTACCAGTTATTAGTTACTGTTGGTTTAACATACATTTCATTCTTTTACTATTATTTTGAGTGAGAAACATTATCACTTCCTTCAAACTTTTTTAATTTATTTTCCCTTATAACATAGGGTGTTTATTAATTAAATTCTTAATTTCTTAATTCTTTACTAATCCCTTTCTCCATTCCATGTTAACACAAACTGTTTATCTTACATGGGCTTTCTCCCCTGAATAACATCGTATCCTTTATCTATCTCTAATCTAAATACTATTTCTAATTACCCTTAACTATATAATTTTTATAAGCTCACTCTTAAATCATTTATTGTTTCATCATTGATTTATTAAGTGTTTTCTTATCTATTACTATCCTTTTAATCATACTATCATTTACAATATCTTTTTTTCACCCATCACTTTCACCTTTAATTAATTGGTGTTTATCACTGATACACTCATTATTTTGGGGTATTTACACCTTCACTATTATCACTTGTTAAACTTTTTATTTTAAGCGTTTATTGGTGGGTAATCCCTATTATTATTTTTCTTTGTCACTTAGTTACTTTCATTATATTTCTTACTATCTCACTATCTTTACAAATTTTATTTATATCTAATAAGTTCATGTCTTTTTCTAGATTTCTTACTTACATATACTACTAATTCGTGGGTTAGTGTACTTTATTTACGGTGTTTTATTTATTATGAATTACATTTGTCACTTAGACAATACTAATATTTCTTTTTTATATTTGTTATTCATTGGTATCGTTTCCTTTATGATATTTGATGGTATCATCTCCCCCTTCCCTATTCTACATTATTTGTCTGTGTTTTATCACCTTGGTTCACTTTATTTTCTTTATAGTTGGTTTGTTCCATTTTTAATTTCATTTTTCTTCTCCTTCACTTCCATCTTGTTTCACTTTATTTTGGTTATTATCTGGCCAATCTCTGGGGTTGGGTCAATGTCATTTGTCTGTCAGTCTAGTTTGTATTTTTTATTTAATAATCACCTTTGGTTTACTATTCTTCCTCCTTCACTCTTAATTACATTTACTAGTTTTATTCTCTTTATTATTTATTTATTAAAATATATTATTTCTTAGCATTTCTTACATACTTATAGATATCAAATATGATCTGAATTTGGCGATGTTATAATATATATATATATATATTGTAACGCTTAAGAGGTGTTAGCGAAACGTCCGTCTTATGCAAGTCGCAATGTTGGGTTCGCCAATTCTGTAACGTTATCGCTTATATCAAAGGTTTCCGCCTCTCCAAGAGTGTATTGTAATTACGGGTTTGTAGTTAATTCAGCCCCACTGTAGTAAGCGCCTATTTTTGTAACGTACCGCCTTTAGAGTGAGGGTGTGACATCCGTCTTTTTTACAGTCTCGGATCGGTCAGAACACCTCTTAGCAATCGCCACTTATGAATTATAAAGACTGAAGTTTAAATAAAGTTGTTGGTAATGTTACTCAAACAAAGCAGAAATTGAGTGTGTGTGATTTGGGTCAAGTAGGGAAGTTGTTTAGCCTTCTTTTGAAGAGAGAGCAAGTACCGTTTGTTTACCCTCGGTTTAGACGATTTCTAAAAAATATTCAAATATTTGCCGTGAACCGAATCAGCTGATTTTGACATTAGTCTCCAAATATAGGTTAACCAAACGACACTGTTGCTGAATACGACCTGGTGGATCGTCCTCTTCTTATTTTTTCTGAAATCTACTACAACTACCCACTACAATAAAGGAAACACATTTTATTATTCAATATCATTTCTCAATAATATTTATTTATAATATTATTGTTTTTTCTCTTCCACCAAAATACAAATATTACAATCGATATTTTCATTAACTAGTACATGATATCGACTTCATTGAGTAAACATGGAATCGTCATAAAATCGGGTTTTGACCAATTTTATCTTTTATTTAAACATCAATCAACATATAATTCTTTTATTTATTTCCCCAGGGTTAAGGGTAAGTTCTTTTTGTTATGAGATGGTCAGAAATGGATAATTATACTACGCTTTACAAATATAGAAAAACTTCGAAAATTTGTTTATTCTCTGAGTACGTAGTTCCGGATTTGTCCGTAAGAGAGCAGATTGTTTTATTTTTATTAAAACATGTGATTACACTTGGAAAGTTTTGTACTGAACGACAATTTGATTTGAGTTTTCTTTGTTAAATATTAAAAGAACTGTTTATATTACCTCTCTTCTCGAAGTTCTTACTTGTGTGAAGCTGTTTCTCAGGTGGTGTTCTTAGTTGTTTGTAATTTCATAACCGTCTGTCAAATACTATCTCGTCAAAACTCAAAACGCGGCTAGGCTAGGCCTGATCGTCCAAAATGGTTTTTTCACTTTTATTATGGAGTATAGCAAGTTAACTTTGATAATTAAGGTAGTGGTACATAATGTTTATACTGTTATTTAAATTTTGTAACAATTTTGTGCTGTTCAAAAGATTTCTAAAGGATATTTTAATACAATTTTTGTCTCATCATTTTGTCAACCGGATGGTTTTCAATTTCAAATTCGATTAAACAATACTTGTTATTTCGTTACTCTTAGTAACCCATAATTTTTATATACCTTTTTATTGGTGCTGCTATTTACTTTTTAGTATATAGGCGGTTTGTAATTATTATAAATTTATTTTTGATTTACAGAAAAATAATTCTTTTTAATTTTGGTTTCTTTCCCAATTTGATTTACATAATAGTTTTCTGTTTATTTTCTTATAACTTTGGATATAAGTCTTTAATATTATTATTAACTTTACATGAATTTAAATATTATTTATTAATCTCTTATAGTATTCTTACACTGCACTATTTCCTTCTGCCATTTTCCTCATACAGTATTATTTTAATTTTTTATTATCATCTGATATTTAAATCTTTTATGTTTTTAAAAACCCTGGGTTATCTTATACAATAACACAATTATTTTATAAAAATATAAAATTAACATAGGTATTACATTTTGTTGCCTACACAATATAAATACTACAATAACTAAACAAAATACATAATTAGTTAGTAGCATCATAGTCTACTATTATAGTCTATAATTCTCACATCTACAGCACAATTCTGTAAGAAGTTCCCTTCCTTCACTTATTACCTCATTGGGTACACTATAACTCACTTGTCACTAAATATCACTTTAATATTGTTTATAATGTTTAGTGATACAACTTAATTTTTAGCTAGTTATAGTTTACCCATTTCTGACCTTTATGGTATTACAAGAGTTATCATTTATTGGGACTGGGTTATGTACCGTTACATAAAGCCCCCCCACTAGAACAAATTTATTTTTGTTTTACTGGTTTACTAAAATAAATTGTTGATTGCTTCTACTTTCAGAATATTCCTGGTTTTATTCTTCATAATATCTTCCTTTATTTCAAACTGGTTGTAAACTGACTGGTAATTCAGACTGGTGGTAATTGCTGTTTTCTTACTCTACTCTCTCTCTCTTGGAGGCAAATTCATCAATTATTTATTTCTCTGGGTAGTGGTACTTCCACATTTTATTTGATAAGGACTGGTCACACTAATCATATTAAACTTGTTTTAACACTCATTTCTATTTACTTCTATAAATTAGCTTTATCAATTAAGCTTCGGTCTGCTATCTTCCTTCTATTTTCTTCATCTATACTTCTGGAATCTAATATCAATCTATACAGCTATTTTATAATTTTTATCCCCTAAATATTCAATTTCCCTAACATTTTTTCCTATCTTGTGCGGTGGTACCAGTCGGGTGGCCACTTTTGGGTCCATACTCCTCTGTCCATCCTTACACCTTCTGAGACCAGGGGAACATCATCCCTGCTCATAAAAATTATTGCCGGAACATTTCTACGGTCAATACATTAAAATAAAAAAATTATAAGTAGTAGTCAATTAGCGACTAGTACTAAACACTTTTGGGATTCTTCATACTGTAGCTGTTTGCATTTATTTATATATTTCTTCTTCTCCTTGATTCCTTCTTCTTTTCCATTAACTAATAGCATATAACATTATTGATAGGCCTTATGTTAAAATTCTTTTGACTTTACTTCTTGTGACATATTTCTCCGTATCATTTCTTCTTATATAATCTTCAATTCCGAGAAATTCTAATTATTGTATTAATTATCATCCTCCTTCAGTTTCATTGGAGTCATTAAATTATTCTTTATTCTTCTTATCTGAGCACATTACCATCAATTGTTTTTGTTCATTTAATTTTTCTTCGTTTGTTACCATTAAAAATATTACTTTTTCCTATTATTTCATTTTAAATCAATTCTTTATAAGTCTTATTTGCTAATCTGTTATTATTTTTTGTTAAATCAAATGGTTTCAAAATATCTTAAATCGTATTATTTCTGAATAAATTAAGTAAGTTGTCCTTACGTACTTTTGGAATTTTGGGGTTTTCTTCCGCTATTCAATGGGTTGCTTGGTCGATTTTCAAAAATTCAGCCCCCTTTTTTTCTGGTTTGTTATTATTTAGGTTAACCATGGTCCATTAACTCAGGTACTCCATGTTCTCGGATTACTGCAGTGTCCATAATGATTTTTGTCCTTGTTAAATATCTCTCGTGTATCTGGTACTTAACTCGGCTGATACAAAGTCTTCATTTAAGTCACGGTTTTCGGTCATATTTAGATCCTTCTTAATTAATAGGTATTGTATCTCCTCTATTTTAATGTAATCACTCATATATGCCACTATTCCATTCTCTTTGACCTCTGTATTATTTACACAATGTTCTGTTGGTATACTCCGTCTTGAAAATATAATTGATGTGGTCAGATACTCTTTGATCGTTGATATTTTTAACTGATATTTAAATTTATTCAAGTTTTTTGTTATTATTCTATGGTGGTTTACTTTTGATATTTTTGTTGAGTTTTGTCTACAATTTCTAACTTTATTTAACTCCCTTCGTTTATTAATGGGAGGGTTAAATATATTAATTAATCCACCCTTCCTCATCTCCATTTCTTCTTTTGTATTGAATATTTTCTTTCTCCATATTTTCCTTATTTTCTTGATATTCTCTTCCATGTTCGTACTTACTTTAAAACCTTCGGAAGTGCTGTCTAACGTTTCATCCAAATTATTAAAACCACTGTCCATTTGCCTATTCGTCTCCTCCTTGTATGTATCTGCTTTTTGGATAAGCGTATTAACATTTTCAAACTTCTCTCCGAAAGTTTTCCATATCTCCTTATTGAACTTCTCCATCTTACCCTCAATCCGCTTTAAACTTTCTTCGTTTATTTTCTCAATTTGTTTTAAACTATCCCTCAAAGTTTCATTTTGCTTCCTTGAGTTCTCTTCCTGTTTCTTAAAATTCTCATCTATTTTGTCAAATTTTTCGCTCAAGGTTTCATTTTGTTTCCTTGAGTTCTCATCTATATTATCAAATTTCTCGGCTATAAATCTCATCATGTCTTGCCAATTTGGTTCTCTCCTGGCTTCCGCTTTGTCTGGTTGGTCCCCTTGGGCATCCTCTTCCACTATTTCCTTTTCCGTGCTCATAATTGCTTCAGTTTCTTCTTTATCACCCATTGGTTGTTCCATTTCACTGTCTGTAAATAATTCTATCTCTCGTTCTTGTCCACCTTCTTCCTTCTCCTTTTCTTCTGCCCTCTTCTTCGATCTGCCTCTGGTATTATGCATTTCTTGTTTTCTCATAACTGCCGACGATAATTAGGTTTTTTCGTATATTACTTTATTAAATATTTCAAAATTCTTTTCTAATTACAGCCCTTTTATGTTGAGCGCCAATTCTGTAACGTAACCGCTTAAGAGGTGTTAGCGAAAAGTCCGTCTTATGCAAGTCCCAATGTTGGGTTCGCCAATTCTGTAACGTTATCGCTTATATCAAAGGTTTCCGCCTCTCCAAGAGTGTATTGTAATTACGGGTTTGTAGTTAATTCAGCCCCACTGTAGTAAGCGCCTATTTTTGTAACGTACCGCCTTTAGAGTGAGGGTGTGACGTCCGTCTTTTTTACAGTCTCGGATCGGTCAGAACACCTCTTAGCAATCGCCACTTATGAATTATAAAGACTGAAGTTTAAATAAAGTTGTTGGTAATGTTACTCAAACAAAGCAGAAATTGAGTGTGTGTGATTTGGGTCAAGTAGGGAAGTTGTTTAGCCTTCTTTTGAAGAGAGAGCAAGTACCGTTTGTTTACCCTCGGTTTAGACGATTTCTAAAAAATATTCAAATATTTGCCGTGAACCGAATCAGCTGATTTTGACATTAGTCTCCAAATATAGGTTAACCAAACGACACTGTTGCTGGATACGACCTGGTGGATCGTCCTCTTCTTATTTTTTCTGAAATCTACTACAACTACCCACTACAATAAAGGAAACACATTTTATTATTCAATATCATTTCTCAATAATATTTATTTATAATATTATTGTTTTTTCTCTTCCGCCAAAATACAAATATTACAATCGATATTTTCATTAACTAGTACATGATATCGACTTCATTGAGTAAACATGGAATCGTCATAAAATCGGGTTTTGACCAATTTTATCTTTTATTTAAACATCAATCAACATATAATTCTTTTATTTATTTCCCCAGGGTTAAGGGTAAGTTCTTTTTGTTATGAGATGGTCAGAAATGGATAATTATACTACGCTTTACAAATATAGAAAAACTTCGAAAATTTGTTTATTCTCTGAGTACGTAGTTCCGGATTTGTCCGTAAGAGAGCAGATTGTTTTATTTTTATTAAAACATGTGATTACACTTGGAAAGTTTTGTACTGAACGACAATTTGATTTGAGTTTTCTTTGTTAAATATTAAAAGAACTGTTTATATTACCTCTCTTCTCGAAGTTCTTACTTGTGTGAAGCTGTTTCTCAGGTGGTGTTCTTAGTTGTTTGTAATTTCATAACCATCTGTCAAATACTATCTCGTCAAAACTCAAAACGCGGCTAGGCTAGGCCTGATCGTCCAAAATGGTTTTTTCACTTTTATTATGGAGTATAGCAAGTTAACTTTGATAATTAAGGTAGTGGTACATAATGTTTATACTGTTATTTAAATTTTGTAACAATTTTGTGCTGTTCAAAAGATTTCTAAAGGATATTTTAATACAATTTTTGTCTCATCATTTTGTCAACCGGACGGTTTTCAATTTCAAATTCGATTAAACAATACTTGTTATTTCGTTACTCTTAGTAACCCATAATTTTTATATACCTTTTTATTGGTGCTGCTATTTACTTTTTAGTATATAGGCGGTTTGTAATTATTATAAATTTATTTTTGATTTACAGAAAAATAATTCTTTTTAATTTTGGTTTCTTTCCCAATTTGATTTACATAATAGTTTTCTGTTTATTTTCTTATAACTTTGGATATAAGTCTTTAATATTATTATTAACTTTACATGAATTTAAATATTATTTATTAATCTCTTATAGTATTCTTACACTGCACTATTTCCTTCTGCCATTTTCCTCATACAGTATTATTTTAATTTTTTATTATCATCTGATATTTAAATCTTTTATGTTTTTAAAAACCCTGGGTTATCTTATACAATAACACAATTATTTTATAAAAATATAAAATTAACATAGGTATTACATTTTGTTGCCTACACAATATAAATACTACAATAACTAAACAAAATACATAATTAGTTAGTAGCATCATAGTCTACTATTATAGTCTATAATTCTCACATCTACAGCACAATTCTGTAAGAAGTTCCCTTCCTTCACTTATTACCTCATTGGGTACACTATAACTCACTTGTCACTAAATATCACTTTAATATTGTTTATAATGTTTAGTGATACAACTTAATTTTTAGCTAGTTATAGTTTACCCATTTCTGACCTTTATGGTATTACAAGAGTTATCATTTATTGGAACTGGGTTATGTACCGTTACAATATATATATATATATTGTAACGTTACATAACCCCTGCCCAAATATGATAACATAATCACCAGAGTAAAAACCAGTAATCGCCCAATTATAAAAGTCAGAAATGGGGATTAGGTATCAAGCTATGAGAACCTTTGTACTCTAAATACACTGTAAACAATAATCATAAAAGTGCAGTGTACAAAGTGGAACATAGTGTAACCGGTGAAAGTGTCAAACATTTAAAAAGAGCATCTCACAAATTTGTGCTGGAGATGAAAAAAAAATCAGTATTGTAGCAATAGACTATGATACTATTGACAAGTTTTGTATTTTTTGTATTTGTTGTAATTTTATATTGTGTAGGCCACAAAGGTCTTATAACTAGGAGTAATATTTTTGTTTACTATAATTATTTTGTTTAGATGTAAAATAATCCAGGGTTATATATAAAATAATAATAATGGCCAAATACTGTAATACTATGTTAGCAAGATGGCATGTAAAAAATAGTGTAGAGTAAGGATACCTTAAATGAATTATAAATCATAAACAAACCAAAATAAAAGGAATTAAAATATAAAATACCAGTAGACAAGTTTAAGTAAAGATATAAAGAAAAACCATAAATAAATTAAATTTGTTTATAGGTAAAATTTGTAAAGGATTATTTTTTCTAAAAAGAAGAAATGAAATAATAATAATTATTATTAGCCTATATACTAAAAGGTATCTAGATTAGTCAATAAAAAACCATAAAAATTCTTGGTTACTAGGAGTAACTAACTAACAAAAAATGAATTAATTGTTCAGATATATTGGAAGTGAGCAGTTGAAACTAATGTAATGTTCAGTAAAAAATTAAGAAAATAATAACTACTATTCGGAAATAACCATCACAAAATTAATAAATTTAATGAGTGATATCCACTACATCCTAGACATCCCTAGAACAGAATAATTCACGCCAGCAAATTGATGGAAATTGTAAAATCAGTCATCCACCGTCAAACCTAGTCTACAGAAATTCAACATCGTTGGTGAGATCGTTTCCTATTAAAATTTAACTAAATTACACCTCAACTATAAACTTAGAACACTAGAAACAGCATCATCTCTGTAAATTCATCTGGAAACAAGGTGAATATAAACTTTATTTTAATTAACTAAAAAACAGCAAAACGTGGTCTTGTTAATAAATTTCTGGCAGCCATGAGTTTAGTGTTCGTTTTCGTCAGAGAAGAAACGTAATCTGCGCTCTAGCGGTCAAAAAATCAACTACATGATACAGATTATACTAATTTTAAAATAATTTATGTAAAGTTTGATACTGACCCATATACATTTCTGACTTCCTCAAAGTTCAAAGAACCTTAAATAACCCTGGGAAATTAATTACTTATTTCTTTCTCGTTATTAAAACTAAAAAAAAATAATAATATTTCTTATGTGATATATGTTTGTAAAAGTAAGATCGAAATAACTCTGTGATTTATGAAATAATCGATTATCCATTCATGTTTTGGGAGACCATAAAATGTTAAATAAATTCAAGGAATGCCTTGTGGTTTAAATAATAAAATGTATATTATTTCCAGTAGATGGTAGTTGGTTACAGGTAATAAAAAGATCGAGAAGAGAAAGGAAATCAGTCCGGACATCAAGAAATTGTTACGTACTATTTGAAGTCATTTAACCTCAAATGGGTTCGTAAAAGTAGAAATCAGCTGATGCCACGAGCGGAAAAATTTGAAATACTCAATCGTACACTAAGAGAGTAATTCTCTTTGACTTTCTTTACTCTCTCTCCTAACTACCGTCAAACAACTGTATTGATTTAATATAAACAAAATTTAAGAAAATCATTCAATATCGTTTCATAATCACACACACTTGATTTTAAAGGCATATAACACAAAGATAACAAATTCTGTAACTCTTAGTTAAGCGAGCGTTTCGAAAAATAACAAATAGACGAGAGACGTTACAATATATATAATGCAGTAAAAGGCCATAATAAATCAGTGTTACACTTTTTATGACGTTAATGGACAGGTTTAAAATTGTTTTGTTCATTTTTTGTAAATTAGCTATAAGTTGTGAAATAAGAAATGGGTAGTTACATGCTATATATCAAAATGCCCATAAATTTATTCTCTTTCATGTGTAGTGCAATTTTAGTGCACAAGTGTGCATGTGCGCGTGTTATTCGTATTTTACTGAATAACTCCTATATTAATTAACATTTCGAAATGAAACTTAGCCAGCATATGCGTCATTTTTAGTGCTAAATTTCTTGAATGTCAAAGGCTCAAACATACAAATTTACTATATGTTTTTAAACTGAATTCACTTTTGTATAATTCACGTTATCTGCAAGAAGTCATAGAATTTTTAGATAACATCTGTGCAGGATTCTACCAACTCTAGCAGAGTCATACATGATCTGAAGCTAATCTTTGTGAAAATCTAACACGTGTTACTAATTTCAACCAATCAGAAACTCCAATTTTTATTTGGGTTTGTCTCTGGTCTAATGTACATCAAGCAGTCCACTTCTAAAACTCATCCCGTGAAGACCTATTCTCTGTGTGAGTTTTTCGTGTTAGAACAAGTTCTTCTATAAGGTGACACCAGTCCGAGACATTAGCTATGAGTTTCCCGTATGGTGTATCAAGGGTTAATAGAAGCAATTAACTAAATTTGCAAACATCATTGATCAGTGCTAACTTGCGTTAGTGTAAGAGCTCTGCATAAGCCAGTAGTATTCGATGGAATACTCCTGTATTAACGCATGAACACTTTAAGATAGCTGGAAAGTGTTAGTCCAATACACCATATCTTTTTATAAATTAACCTACTCTTCTAAACCTGAGATTGTCAATATAAACAATAACGGGCAGATAAACGACGTGTACGTGTGTATCGCGGGTGACAACGCATTGTTGAGGGCAGTGGTCAAGGTATTAGCGTATTACTTATCAACAACAAGGAATTCTTCAAACAAGTAACATTTTAAACAAGTTGCTCAAGACAAACGTTTAATTTGTACAAGTAAAGACATATTAACTCAGTAAACCATTTTGTGTTTTATAAAGAAACTAACAGACAAGTTATAAATTTGTTTTTAATTTAATAAATTTTCCTACCTCCAGATAATAGACTCTGTTGCATATTATTATTACTATTACCTGTCGATACTTTCATTTTGTTTCGTTGCAATATATATATTTCAGATGGCTACAGGCATCTATAAATATCAACAATTACTTTGAAGTGCTGTGAAACTGTGAAAATGCCATGCATAACTTTCTTGGTTTTATGTATTAACTTCAAACGTTATTAAATTTGTTGCAAAAACTAATAGCATTCACAGCTAAAAACATTTTATATAGTGCAGTATTATGTGGTTGAGAAGGTGATTGAAAAAAGTGGAAGAGGCATGTTTAGACAATTCTACTTGTGGCTGGGATGTGAATATAATGGTAATCTTTTAAGAGATGCTACATTAGACAAAGAGGTTGGATTGTTTAATATACTGTGAGCCAAAAGCATTAATAAAAGCTTCAAATTCCTCTTGTTTTCATAAATAATAAAAGTGTAGCCTTATATAGGTCAAAGCGACTTGTATAGAAAATGATAAAGTATATGCGCCAGATGTGAACAAGATTAGTCATAAGTATATTATTATTACAGGTGTCAATAGTTAAATTTTGTTACCGGGATTTGATGTCAACATACATTTGAATAATATGTGTGTGTGTGTGTGTGTGTGTGTCCATAAAATGTAGAAACTCCATTTGTGCACACGAGTAATTACTGTCCATGTGTCTCCCATGAGCCCTAATCAACTTCTATGTAGATAACAATCTTATTACAACGTATCACTGGAAGCAATTAAATAGGCCAACAGTTAAAAGTTAAAAAATTTTGCAAGATATCAGGTTACTGATAATAAAAAAATGAAACTTTTTTCAAGCAGGATTGTACAAAATGTAGGATACTTGATTCATGGTACCTAATAGTAAGATTTTTCACACTTTATTCAGAAATTTAAGTAAAATACTTACACTGAATGAAATACATTTTGAAAGTTAGCAGAACAATGAGTTGACAAAAACAACAACATCAAGGCAATACTAGGCAACTCTATTGAATACTAAACAATCTTAGAACAAAGAATACGAATATTTGTAAATAATTTTTTTTATTTTTCATATGTTTACATTCTGACCTTGAATTTGTCTATGAATTGCATGAATTTTTTAAACTCAAGCACAATGACAGAAATTGGTTTTGGTGAGTTGTGTACCATGTTTAATTGAATACTTTTAAATGCTACAGCAATTATTCAAGTACCATACTTCTTTAGCAATGTGTACTTGTAATGCTTTCGTTTTGTGTGATCGTCATTTAACGCGCCTACACTGCAGGTATGATATTAAAAATACATAATATGGCAACAGGCTTTAATAACAACTCAGCAGTAGCAAAATGTATTGTTGTTGTAAATATTAAAATTTGTTCACAGCATAATTAAAAGATAGTGATTATCCAAAAAGGAATTATAGGATATATGCTTTGGGAATGAACCTTAATGGGTATGTGTTTTTTAAATAAACACATTTACATTTGTTTTCAGTAATGCAACTGTTAATCAGTTTCTTGCTCCAATCAAATATAATTATAAAAACAACATGAGGAAACTAATTGTTTGCACTTTATTTTTATTTATAGTTATATAAATATTGTTTCCAGTTATTTTTTTTTTTTAGTTTGACTCAGTAAAATATTAATCATTTGTATATCAAAAATTATATAAAATTTGTGAAAATAAATTTTGAACTGTGCTGAATTGCTTGTGATAAGAAATACGTTTGTAACTTAAACTTAATATGCATCAGTAGTAGCAGATCTAGTTTCCTGGACAAGGTATACTTGTTGAGAACCAGGAACAGTGCTAGTAGTAACAAATGTGCGGTGCTTGGCACGGATCAGAGACAGATTACTCTCAGCACAGTCTGCACGGTCCTCTGCAGCTTCAAGCTCCCGCTGGAACCGGCGTACACGTGTTACGTTCTGTTGAGACGCTCCTTCCTGTAATCAAATATGCAAAGTGATGTGTTTTATAAGTCTCTTTATTATTTTTAAAACTTAATTTATACCTAGTAATTGAAAACAAAAAATTATTTTAGAATGTTAAGGTAAAGTAAGACAAAAATTAATAATCTATTAAATAAAGTGAGAGTGTAAGCATTATATGTACGGATAATGCTTAGTAATGCTTAGATTATGCAATGATCAATGACTCACTTCACTCCAAAAGTCATTTGATTAAGTGAAAGGGTAAAGTACAGTATTTAAGTTGAAATATAACTTAAATGACATTTATGTTTGTAAGAGACAAAATAATACTATCAATAATATGTTTAAAAAGCCTCCCAGTAGTATATAACAAATGCGAAGAGCAGAGAAGTGCAAAACTTTGGACAGTATATACGTATAAACTAGAAGTTGCAATGGACTTGTTGACCAGTGGTGGTTATAGTGATGTAAATCACTAGTTGAGAAAATCAAATGTATAGTGCAGAAGTGGGAGTAGTGTTTTTGATTGATATGCCAACGATAAACTACAGACTCGAGTTTCTTTACTCAGCATACAACTCTCAAGAAGTCAACAGTATTATTTGTTTTGTCTATACAGTATTCCCTCGCCAACCACGGGGGTTAGGTTCCTACAAAACATCGCGGTTAGTGAATCCGCGGTTGGTGAAGTTAACTTTATATGGGAAAAGTAAGGTTAGGGAATCTGAAACAAAGCCAGAAATATAAAATACTGTACAACTCTTTATTATACAGTATACACTACATTGTTCGAATGTATAAAACCAGTCCAATGATTTCAAATAGCTGACAGTTACTTAAATTATAAAAATTTTCAAAATTTTTAAAATACGTACTGTATTACATTACGTATAACGAAAAAGCCGCTAAGACAAGGAAAAAATAGCGGCCAGTTTTTAGTGCTAAGTAAGTCCAGTTTTATAGCTTACTACAATTTTCAACTTAAAATTATAAAATAAAAACAATTTTTAACACACAAACAATTTAAATGCAAAATTTTAATCAAAACAATTTTAAATCGAGGCATGGGAATTGGCACTTGTGGAAGGGTGAGGGACGTCAGTTGACTTGCCACCAGATGATTTAAAATAGCATAAAAGAGAAGTCTGCTTCATTTTATTTTCAAACTCCTTCTGAAGCTGCTTGTATGGAGATAATAAATCCTCCAAACCCCGTTTGAATTTTATACTCTGCTCCATGATGGGATCGATGTCAAGAAAAAATTCAGCGAGATTGTTAGCCAAAAGTATTCCTTTGCTTAGGCTATAAGACGTCATTTCTCTCTGTTCTTCTTTGTCCTCCTCGTCATCATCCCCATCCTCACTCGATCGTATTATTTATTCCAATTCATCTTCATTCAACTCCTCCTTGTGTGACTGAAGAAGTTCTTCGACGTCGTCATCTTTCATGTCTGCCAATCCTTCACCTCCCAGACATCTTGCAACATCTACAATATCCTTAACGGCTGGGAGTTTGTGTTGCAAACGTTGATTAACACACTCCTTCCACAGCTTGAACCAACAGGCATTCAAAGTTGACTGTTTTACTTCGTCAAGAGAGTCTTTAATAATGGTGATGGAGTCAGTGATGTTGAACAGTTTCCAGCAATCAGTGACTGTCAGACTTGGATCATTCTCCATAGCTTCCAGTATCCTGTTGAATGTGCGTCGTGTATAGTATCGCTTGAATGTTTCGATAATTCCTTGGTCCATCGGTTGTATGAGTGAAGTAGTATTTGGAGGCAGAAATACAACTTCAACATTTGGATGGGCGAACTGGAGAGCCTCGGGGTGTCCTGGAGCGTTATCTAAGATCAGGAGAACCTTGAAGGTTAAGTTTTTCTTGGATAGATACCGTTCAACATCAGGAACGAAGCAATTATTCAGCCAGTCCATTGACAATGCACCTGTCACCCATGCTTTCTTGTTTGCACGCCAAAACACTGGAAGATGTCATTTGTTTTTTCCTTTCAAGGCACGTGGGTTCAGCGATCGATACACTAACATTGGTTTCACCATACAGTCACCAGAAGCATTAGCACACAAAAGCAGGGTGATATGGTCTTTCGAGACCTTGAAACCTGGTGCAGAGCGTTCAGCTTTAGAGATGTATGTCCTCTTGGGCATGCGCTTCCAATACAGACCTGTTTCGTCTGCGTTAAATACCTGTTCCGGCAAATATCCTTTATCTTCAATTAATTTTTTTAATCGTTCAGGATAACTCTCAGCAGCGCTATGGTCAGCTGAGGCTGTTTCTCCCACTATTTTCAAATTGTGAAGGCTATGGCGGTGGACGAAGCGAGCAAGCCATCCCTTACTAGCTTGAAATTTAGATTGGCCAACACCTTGCTCTAAATGTTTGTATATTCTCAGTGCCTTTTCACGTATAACTAAGCTACTTAAAGGAACTTTCTTTTGTGTTTGGTCTTCGATCCAAACATTAAGTGCCTTTTCCATCTTTTCAATAATGGGATCACGAGGCATAAAGGTAACTTTAGCACTAGAAGCAGTTCCACTAGCAACACTATCTTTTATAGTTTCTTCACTTTTTTTTATTGTTCTTATAGTTGACTCGTTGACAGCCATTAACCTGGCCACAGACACAGCACTCTCGCTGCACCCTAACCTGTTCAAAACATCGAGCTTTTTCTCCAGCGGTAGTACATTCCTAGCCCTTTTGGCTAGCTTATCACCGCCAATTATGTTTTCCGAACGTTTGGAACACATTATGACGAAAGGATAGTTTATAAAAGAGTAAATTAACACTAGATAATAAGAACAACGCACACTAAAAACTAAAGAACACGCAATACGTCACGACAGAAGAGCAACGCGCGACTGACTGACTTCAATCCGATTTGAAGGGATATGTGTGCACGAAGCGCTGCCTAGCGGATGCTACTACAAACCGCGTATAAGCGAATTCCAGCCCCGCAGTTGGAAACTACTGCGCATTTATAAAACCGCGTATAAATGAATTCCGCGGTTGGAGAACCCGCGGTTGACGAGGGATTACTGTACTTTGCAGTATATTCTATTGATGCAATTATTTGCTTATTTCTTAAAATTATTAATTAGTTGCAAACTAAGCTAAGTATTAATTGTGAATTTATATAATTTATGATTTGATAGTATTTTG
This sequence comes from Magicicada septendecula, assembly GCA_034769895.1. Lineage (NCBI taxonomy): Eukaryota > Metazoa > Arthropoda > Insecta > Hemiptera > Cicadidae > Magicicada > Magicicada septendecula. The sequence goes on from CM068367.1 coordinate 1,141,061,032, forward strand.
TGTAAGATAAATATTGTTATTATGACTGCATTATTTTGTTTTACAAATAATATTTACATATTATTATGTACTAATTTATTATTACATGTATATTATTAAAAATTAGTAAAGTGTATTCTGCACTGTGTGTTACAAAACCATGGAAGAAGCTGAATATAAACATGCATGAAAACAATTATTCTCCCCCCCCCCAAATGTATAAGCCTGTCACAAGAACAAGATGGTAGGACTGTAGATTGTAAGCCATTACTACAGCAGAATAACATATGGGTTTTCTTATAGAGGAATACAGAGAATTGTGTACTCAGAAAATTCTAGTAGTACTTAATATACAATTATGGTTTGTATGCTTGTATGTGGCACTGAAAAAATTATATATATTCTTGAACATAAAAACATTGGCGTTTTCCTTACATTTGAAACATTTATTAATCACAATTCAATTCCTAAAACACACAGTTGTTATTTGCAATTTAGGAATTGTGTACAAACCAAGTTACCTGTTCTTGCAGTTGTCTCTTGTAAATATTAACCCTCTGTGTTGCCTTGTCTAGAGATTCTTGTAAAAGAGCAACATTCTTGGCATCTTCTTCACTCTGAATGATAATTTCCTTAAGAGTACGTTCCTTTTTACGTAGGATTTTCACTGTCTCAGCATGTCGACGCTTTTCTTCATCAAATTCTAATTCCACATCTCGAATCTGCAGAATAATATTAGTCTTGCATGTAACTTGTTAACTTCTCAACATATTTAACACAGCTGTGTTCATAGAGTGCTTGTGAGTGAGTAAGTGAGTGAGTGAGTGAGTGAGAGAGCATGTGTGTGTGTGTGTGTGTGTGTGTGTGTGTGTGTGTGTGTGTGTGTGTGTGTGTGTGTGTGTGTGTGTGTGTGTGTGTGTGTGTGTGTGTGTGTGTGTTATATTTTATGATTATGGTATTAATCAGAAAACAGAAACAGTTAACTAAACTGGCTAAATAAAATTCATAGCTTATTTATGTACATGCCATTATGAGAGCTTGAAAAATAATTGATTACTTACATGGAATTGATATTTACTGCAGATAAATCTTATGGTTCAATTTTTATATAAGTTAAGTGATAGTCACTATATTACATTTAGTGGCCTTACTTACTAAAGTGAGAGTTTATAATTTATTGGTATTTCAGACTGAACATTAATTCATGTATGTAAGTTTTAATATAAAATGTACTGCATATATCAAAAATGACGTACAGTAATAATAATATAAAATTGTGTATGTGTATATGTGATGTTGAAATAAACTTAAGGTTTGATATTGCTAAGCTATCTACTTAAATAAAACCTCTTTACTTGTATATAACATACTTTAAATGTCATTGAATTTCTTCTTTTGTATTGTTCTGTTACATCATATTTTCTACAGGCATTTGTTCACTTGTACAAGTGGCCATGTGTTTTTATTTTAAACTCTTGAAAAGATTAAGATAGAAATCTGTGTTACAGAAATCTATATCTTTCGAGATATTTTTCTATGTAATTTTTAAGTTGTAAAAGTAGCATATATAACCGAAACTATGCTGAAATTTTGTCTGTATCAAGTATTTAGTATAAAAACAGGTAAACATAAGAGATACTTGAAACATTCACAGTGAAGAGATCTAATTAAGATTACAATAATAGTCAACTGTAAACAATAAATATTCCTGCTTCTTGATATTAAAAAGCTATTTACGTAATTTATCTACTTATATAAAATAATATAACTAATATCAATTTAAATAAACACTGACATGAATTTTGACACTTCAGAATATATTAAAAGAAATTACCCTAGCTTCCAGTTTGCTGATTATTCTCTTGCCTCCAACAATAGCATTAGCTTCAACTTCTTCTAGACGGACAGACAAATTCTTTACTTCAATTTCAAGTGACTTCTTGATGGCCTCAATCTTTACAATCCTTTCTTGTTCCTCATGTAATATTTCAACTGTGTGCTTCAGTTCCACTTGTACTCGTTGGTAGCGTTCATCTGATAACTGAAATCAAATGTGTCAGACAACACTTATAAAACTGTTGAAATCTATGCACTTTGTACTTTTAGTTGTATTATTTTTAATTGTGTATCTCCAAAAATTGAAAAAAAAGAATTGTGCATGATCACTGATCTGTACCTTAAGTTCCTTAGTTACTTCTTCATAGTCAGATGCAATTGCAGCAAGTTCTTGTTCTATCTTGGCACGAGATGCAGATAGATTGACATTGATAGTAGTCAGCTCGTTTACACGGCTTTGGGATTCCTCATACATCTGTTCTACAGTGCGTTTAGCTCTCAATGCCTAAACAGTAGATTGCATTAGAGCATATTGCATAGTGACTACATTTCACATATGCATTCTATCATATAATACACTTTATTTTCTTCAAGTAGTTAAAACTTTGGGAAATTACAAATTTTTTATTCATGTCACTAGTAAAAGTTTTACACTAACTTTGAGTCAGTGAAATGTTTTCAAATTTAATCAGAGATTTATGAATTTTATTCTTTAGTGTAAACACCCTATGTATTTTATTAATATTTGTATATCTAATGTAATTACCGTTAGTTAATCTTAAAGGAAATATAATAAAAATAATAATTTTAAACTTCTAACTTTTTGTTTTCAAATTATATTCAATAACTGATTCAAATAATTTGTGATAATTATTTGTAACAATTAGTAAGTAATTAGCTTCAATTAAATATTACTCACTGCTTCATAGTTTCCACGGACTTCTTCCAACTCACCAGTGAGGGACTGTACTTTACGTGTAGCAATAGCATATTGATCAAGCGTTACAGCCAGCTGCCTTTGGATCTCATCATAATGTCCTTGTATCTCCTGAAAATATTCATACATACACACAAATTAGATGTTACACAAACTGTTTCAAGTAAACTACAACCAGAGTAAGCAGAATATGGGCCATATATGCCCATATAAGATTCTGCAGCATGGTGAAGTGATATCCATTTATATATTACAAAAAAAAAACACATATTATTCACTACTCTATATCAGGAGTGTAGGAATGTGTTCTCCAAATGATAGAATTATCACCAAATCAAATGAATAAGTAGATAACTCTCTACTGTAGCTATTCAGGAAACTATTGGAAACAATAGGAAACAAGAAGAAGCAATACACACTCCTGGACCTCCAGGTCTAGAGTTTTGCAGTAATTCATCACTGTAAGAGTTTTGTTGCTGGTAACTTCAAAAATTCCATTTATACATAATAAAAAACATTTGGTATTCTAAAAATTGTGACCTTACATGTTCTTCTCTAATCCGGAAAATGGACAAAAGCTAAAACATAATTCAACATAATTAAAAAACTGAATTAACGATGTTTCTAGGTGTATACTGTTGTATACAAGCAGTTAGATTTAGAAATTACAGTGTACAAGGACAACTAAATGTTGGATAATAAACAAGGTTGAACAGTACTACAGTAATCAGTTAGTGAGGTGAAACGAAAGAGAAGATTGCCAAACAGTATGTATGAACAAACACAACAATGAGTCATTTTATAAATGTAAAAAATGGTTGGATTGACAAGAGAACATTTGATACCATCAATCCTTGCCTGAAAGTTAGTATGTATTGGATTAATGTGTGTGTGTGTGTGTGTGTGTGTGTGTGTGTGTGTGTGTGTGTGTGTGTGTGTGTGTGTGTGTGTGTGTGTGTGTGTGTGTGTGTGTGTGTGTGTGTGTGTGTGTGTGTGTGTGTGTGTGTGTGTGTGTGTGTGTGTGTGTGTGTGTGTGTGTGTGTGTGTGTGTGTGTGTGTGTGTGTGTGTGTGTGTGTGTGTGTGTGTGTGTGTGTGTGTGTGTGTGTGTGTGTGTGTGGTTCTTAAATTATTTATAAATTAATTTTTAAAAAAGGTATATCTTTCTTATTTCTGAAAATGTTGGTGTATATTCAGTAGTTAATGTGGAAGCAAATTGTTTAAACACTTGTTTGAAGAGTCTTGTTAAGTGAATATTTGTTTTTTTCTAAGTACTTTTAGTGTTGAAACTAGACACTAATGTTGTAATCACTACAAATGATTAAGTTGTTTTTGTTTAGACTTATTAAGTTAAAATTATTTTGTTAGTTTAAAAGAGAGGAAATACAGTTGTTTTCTTACTGTAAGCTGTAGAGATTGTTTCTTTATTGTCTTCTGCAGGTCAAGGTTGGTCTTATTAGCAACATCCAGAGAAAATTCAAGTTCTGTAATCTGGATCTGCATTTTCTTCTTGATACGAGTAACTTCAGTTTTCAGTTTAGTCTCTGCTTCTACTACACGGGCATTCAGCTGTTCAATTTCAATGCTGGTCTGTTTACTGAAACATAAAAAATGTATTTATTAAAATAGTAACAATAGTTTTATTACCTTAAAGCAACTTGAAACAAGAGACTTGACACCTAAAGGAAAAGGAAACTACAGCATCCGTATAAATAAATATTCAGACTTACTGCACCATTAGTTATAAAACTTAATACAATAGAAAAATATTTTGGCAATGTACAGTAGAATTATTTTAACTTTCAAATTATCAGGCATCATAGGTAATCTCTCATTTTTCAGTGTACACAGAATAGAACAGATGGATGTTTGAAGCTCAAAGAACATTTTGAAAGCTCACAGAAGACACAGAGAAACAAAAAACTGATGCAGTGCAAAAGTCCAACCACTGGATTTGACACAAATGCTCTAGAGATGATGAAAATTGCCAAGATATATAAATATTTTTTGCATTGTTGAAATTGATGCCAAACCTGTTATGACAATCTGGGAAAGATTTGATATGTTAAATCAATCTTTAACAGGAATGGAACAACAGATTATAATTATATACCAAGAGTCTGGTAGACCACCACATCGTGAGTGTTGTTTACCACAAGTTGGTAATGCATGTTGGCGTCTCATGAGGCTGGACACCACACATATACATACCATGATAAAGATTTGTTAACAGGATCAAGTGGTGATTTACTGATTTATTTAAAATGAAATGCAGTACAGAAAATTGAGCCAACAGTTGCAGAATAAACAATTTTTTAAATGTAAGCTCTGTAAATAGTTCATGTCAATTATAAATATTACAGTTAATATAACAATTTTTGAAAAGGAAAGGAAACTGAAAATTTTTTGGAATTTTTATATGAAGATTAAATTGAGCGTAAAATGTGTTGAGTATTAAATAATTTTTAGTAGGTGTATTGTTGTTTTAGGATGCTTTTATAAGAAAAATGTTCTGTTCCCTGTATTTTTAAATTATGTTATATATTAATATCAAATTCTTAATTGTAAATTTAATTTCTTACTATTATAGTTATTTACATACATATATGATGTTCATGGACACTTATAAGAAGGAGCATGTATTTAATTGTTGGTGTTTTTCTTTTAAATAAAAGGCAGTTTAATTCGTCTTCAAGTTAACAGTAATTATTTCATTTCACAATACTCTTTCCTCTGTGTAATATTCATTTTTATCTGACGTAGTGTTTGAACGTAACTCAAATGACCTCTAATCCCAATGCACTGTTGAATAGGAATATGTATTAAAGATATATTCAAAACACACACGCTCACATACAAGAACATAATGTTACTCTTGTTGTCACTGTGTGTGTGTGTGTGTGTGTGTGTTCATGTAATGCTTGCAAAAAATGTAACTGGTAAAGTCACAAAAATTATAACCACAATCAGTGAATCATTTACATATTTTTTATGTTAAGATCTCTGAAAATTTTAAGGTCATTCTTTAAATGAATGGTATATAGAAGCGTGTAAGTATATAAACAGTCATTACATAAAGTAGTTCTATGTGTGTATGTGTGTTTTCATTATTCAATAATAAATTAAAATAAAACTGTTTAAAACTAAAATATATTTTTTATCAAGTTAAATTATAGTATTGTATTTTAACAAATTGTAATTACCATAATCAGATATTGAAATAAAAATTATAATAATTATATTTATTGTATTCAGTATCTGATAACACAGTTAAAAATTGTTGAAATAGATTATTACAGTTTAATTCAATTAAAAATATATTCTTGCTTTAAAATACTGTACTAGAGTAATGAAAATATTATAAAAAAATAAAGCAAGTAATTTGTGAAATGCACACGCACACACACACATGCGCACACACGCACACATACATACAAGGATAATGTAAATATAAAAACATGTAACATAAATATTACATGTAGCCCTCATAATATATCCAATCATGAATACTTCTTCCATAACCTGCATATATAACCTGCAAATGTTTTTCCATTCTTTTATGAACACTTTTTTTAAAAACATTTTATCGTCCTTCAACTAAGATTGTTAGAAAAAAGAATATACTTTTTAAAACCTCTTGAAAATTAAAATACCCATACATTTTCTGAAAGTTGTGTTTTGTAAGTGACTGAATCCAAGTGACAAAGTGGCATTCCCTCCAAAGTTGGGATCACAGGTTTGAACCCATCCAGCAAGGCTAAATTAGCCCAACAGGTAACTAGCATCTTCTACTGGTGTCTAAGCATAGTGCTAGCCATTGTGTAGTGTACAGCCTGACCTATACTGACCCTCAAACTGTCAATGCGATAAAGATGGTGTAACTTTAAATTTAGGTAACAAATTGAATATTTGGAAAAACCTTCAAGGGGACGTATGTAGGCCACCACTAAATTTATTGTTATTATTATTATACAAGTGTTCAATTATTATTATAACTTTTGTTGTTGTTGGTGCTTATATATATTTTATATAACACCAGTCAATAAAATTTAATTATCATTTTAACAAATATATAAAACAATGGCAATTGCTGTAATCATTTATTTTGTAAGATAACCAGAATGATATAAAGACCGATAATACAAACTTCCCAATGCAAGCAATGGATGAAAATGGACTGGGAATGATGACAAAAAAATCCTACAGATTTGCTGAAATTTTGAGAATGTATTTCAGCCACTTGAAGTACCACAAAAAGAAATTAACAGAGTATATTATGTGGAAGAATGAAGATATTAAATTTATTATCCTAGCAGAGATGAAGAACATCTAAAAATTAATAAAAATTAGAAGAAAACTCAGGAATTTGACTTCATAACTGGGGAGGCACTAGTGCAGTTATGACAAAAACAGTAATAAAACTAACAAATCTCATCTATGCGCTACAGATATCTATCTGTCCCATCTAAGATATGCTACAGGAGGCTAGAAAACCACTAGATGACACTTCATCGTATAGTCAATTTTTTGGTCCCAGGTGTATCTGAACTCTTGAAATTTACTACTTAAATGAAATAGTCATTTAAGTTTTGATATAAACAATCAGTTTGGATTTGGAAATAAGCTCTCAGTAAGGTAATCAAATTGGGGTAATGTCTAAAAACATCATCATCTTCTAGTTGAAAGATACTTCAGAGCTAAGCAAGGAGACTGAATTCCTACTCAGGACTCAAGGAATTCAAGTTGAAAGTTCCACAGGAAAGTGTACGTGTGTCAATTCAAGTACTTTATGTATTCTATACCAGTGATCTTCATGAATTTGAAAACAGTACACTAATGACTTTTGCTAATGGCACTGTAGTATTGGCAATGGATAGCAACAGTAAAGAAATTATACAGACATTACGATACCTAATAATTAAATACAGAATTTTATTAAAAAATGATCTAATTAATGAATGAAACTCATTCTTATCATTTTGCTAATAGACATTTTCGATATTATATAACTATAAGCAATCAAATCATAATGCAAGTTAATCGGGAGCAGTGACTTCACCAAGGGGTCTGGAAATGTGACTTGCGGTCAAAAGTTTACAAGAAAACAAGAAGACTACACCACATTCAGATAAATTACATCAGTTTGACATCACCCAACTGATGGTATGGCGTGAAGTCTCAAAAGGAGGAAATCCTTTCAATTAGTGTAAAGTAAAAAAAAATATGAAGATGGATTTAATATTTATAAATCTTGTAATATAGTAATTCTTAGATGCAAGTTAAGTAATAGTTTATGTTAAATCCAAATACATCTTTAGACTTAAATCTAAATAGTAATTATATAAGTAGTGGTTAAGCATTTACACACACACACACACACACACACACACACACACACACACACACACACACACACACACACACACACACACACACACACACACACACACACACACACACATATATCTAATATCAATTTGTAAAAGAACACTTTCCATGGAAGAGAGAACTGAACATATGCCTGTTCATTATAAGTTAAATATAATTATTTCACTATGACGACTCGGAACACAAAACGTTTTATGGGTAAAAACGTAAAAGTTTTACCTTATAACCTGAACCGGTTTTCACTTTTAAAAAGCTTCTTCAGAGGTTGCCGCTGGTAGCACTGTCCGTCATGTTGTTGGTGACGGAATCGATTTTCGAAAGATCGATGTTATGTGTGTGGGGTGTGATATGTTTGAATAATGCGTGTGATTTGAATTGTGTCTGTTCGTTTAGGATGTCGTTTTTATTTGTTTTCATGTGTTTGTATATTTCCAATTGTTCTAGAGTGTCTAGTTTTCGGCCTTTTGTGTGTACGTGTAGAATGTTCATGTTATTGTCGATGTTTTTGTATGTATGGTTTGCTTCAATGAGGTGGTTTGCAAAGGTGGATTCTGTAGTGAAGTGGAGTGACTTTGTGTGTTCAATGTATCTTTGTTTGAAGCTACGTCCTTATTATAAGGACATTATAAGTTGTTGATTAAATTTTAGTTTTGCACAAGTCTGGAAGTCTCATAATTCAAAAGAACCTGCCTTCTACTTTTTCTTTCTGGCCTGTATTCCAGAGACTACCTTACAGTATATGTACAAGTTATATATAAATTATATAGAATATATATATGAAATTTACAAGTTTATAACAAATGAAATTGTCAAAGGTATACAAATGGAACAAATACATTTAAGTCTACAAATATCTTCATTAGTATATAGAGCTACAAAACGTACAATCATAGAATAGAGCATTATAATTCAGAAATTATAATTTTTATAAAATTCCAGAATGCTGACATAAATAGCTTCTAATTCTGTTCAGTTAATTTCATAATTCTGATACTGTGTAGAATTAAATATTTAATTTTATAAAGTAAATGAGGTAACTTTATAATTTCCTTAAAACTAAAATACATTTAAAAAATGAAATCTTTAACAATTTTTGTTTTATGAAAGTCTATTTACCTTATAATTAGTCATGCTTGTAAAATTTTAAACAGAATTATCACTTTTGCACGCCACTATAGAAAAATTATTCCGATTAGCACTTCAAACTTCACAGAATGGAAATCTGAGCTGTTTTTCCGATCTGATAATGAGCTGTGAATCTTCAAAGCACTAATTTGAATAATTTTTCTATAGTGGTGTTCAACACTGATACTTCTGTTTGTGGTTATAAACACAACTTTCTTAATTAAATTTCTGTAAAATTTTAGTTTTTGAATTTCTTTAAGTGGAATTAGTTCAAACTTATAAAGACAATATTTTCTAAATTAGAGAACTACAAAATCAGGTCAATGGTAAAAGAACTATTACTTTAGTATGGTTAACTATACTATTACTGTGTACTTATCTGTATTGTACATTTAATGCTCACCATTTAATTTACAACAAAACATTAATTAATATTGAGATTTTATTTTACTTCTTGACATCTTATAATTACTTTGGCATGCTGAGATCAGTTATACAGATGCAAGGGTGTTTAAATCTCTTGTACTTGAACATAAATAAACTTTTTTTTATAACTGCAGTGTGAAACATAAATAATTTGTTTTGTAAAGTAGTTGGATATAACCAGGGAATACAATTTTAATTAAAGTCTAATTTTATAAAGAACATAATTTATTTCTTTACCTCTTGTCAAGGAAATAATTTGTAGTTTTAGTATCAAAGCCCTTTAATTCCCATCTAAGTTCATCTAGTGGTTTTAAAAATTTTTCTTGCTCGTTAATATTAAATTCACGTGCTGACATATCTACTCTATGTTGAATTGAGTCATGAACACCTGTTATCGCTGTAGATTTCCTAACAAATCCTTTGATATCCATTTCTGTATTTTCAGACAAATTTTTGTAAGTTTCAGAAAGAAGTTGTGCTGCAATACCTCGAGCTGATCGCCCTTTTAATAAATGTTGTGCTGTGTGAACTCCAGGATGTATATCTGGCTCTGCTAAATCTAAGTACTCCATTTTCTTGGTTGTAAAGTACACAGAATTTATGTGTCAGCTGGTGAGTAAAATAAGTAAAATATGGGTTTGAACTTTGCAGAGAATACTATATGATATTTGAAAACCAGAGTCCAATTTTCTGTTCAAAGATAAGTACAATGTGAAAGTGTGTCCAATAAATTCATAAAATACAGTTCTATTCTAATTCCCTTGGACACAGGAACTCCACACCTTAGTATACGATTGTAAACTAAAAATATGGAAAAATGTGATTATTGTTAATCACTATAAGGTAATAACTTAATAAAGAAATGTAGTTTATGTGTAGTGTTCATGCATTATTTAATAGATTATAACAATGCTATATTGTTACACCTCTATGTAACTTCCATAAATGATTATAATATATGTCATAAAATAGAGAAAATATAAGTATTGTGTGTGCATGTATGTGTATGTGTGTGTGTGTGTGTGTGTGTGTGTGTTTATATGTACTATATTATTTAAAATGTTCTAGAATGTATACAGCAATAAAAGTATTCAATAAAATGTAATGGTTTAAAAAACAATAATTTTAGTTTAATGAAACACTACAATCTGTATGTCCTGCTATAGTTGTGTTCACAGCACACACAAACACAACACTGACATGGACTGATCATAAAAATAAACACTCTATATGATTCACAAGTTTTACAGCATTCGTTATGTCACAGATAAAATATAAGAACACCTTCTTATCCTGCTACAGAAGTATTTCTGGCAAATGATGCCATCTATAATCCAATCAGAAGATACGATATATTAAGGTTTTGGTCCCTGTTTGTTGCAGTTGTTGTATTTTTAGTACCAGTACTGTTCATGAGCTGAATGTCTATTTTAAGAAAATGTTTGAAGGTTGTAATCAGTAAATACATGATTGGTTTTAGGCTTCTGTTATGATTAGATTATGCTGAACATGCTGTATTATAATACTTTTTCTTCTAAAAGCAAATTATTTTGCTCAAGATCTTCAGTCACAACAGTTAATTATTCAGCATTTAATCGTATGTGTTTTTGTCTAGCCTGCTAAATTTCTTGTAGAGATTATTTGCTTGCACAAATAAATTATTTTATTTTATTATAAAAAATGAATATTTTGTTGTAACAAGTTAACTTTGTTCAAGAGTTAATAATGAACAGATCTAATAAATTACGGTTGTATTTTATTTGTAGGAAACTGAAAAATTACAAATACAATTACATAAGATTTATATTACCATTCAGCAGTTGTTATGAATAATGACAGTATAATATCTATTGAAATACAGTGCTGTCCACAAACTGAAAAAATTACTTTGTTGATATTTATAGGTATGACTGTGCAATTAAGGCTAATCCAATTAGGATTGAAATTCAAGAGACTTCCAACCCAATGTTTGTGACTTGAATTCGTATTTCATTTTTTTTAAGTTACTGTTAGGACCCAAAAGAACCAAAAGTTAGAGCATATACTGTATAGGGTTTATTGTCTGAATACTAGATATTTCAAATCTAAAAATTAAATGTTTTCACTACCAACAGCTGTATTAAAAATTGTAAATTGTAAGTTATATATATGTTTTACTGATTTCTCATATCTTAGTGGTGTAAATCTGTCATAGGATTCTGTGAAGTGTTTGACATTATTTGATCTATAAAAGTTTACCAAACCAAAATCTTTTGGTCAAGCCAACTAAAACCAGCAATTATTTTGAGACTTAACAAGATTTTTAAAAAAGTATGGCATAATAGCATTTTATCTAAAATTGATTCCTTTTCTCTTGTAAATATTGTAATGGTACATATCTTCACCTAACCATAATGAAGAAAACATGACAAGATAAAGTATTTAATCATTAACACTAGAATAAAAAGGGATGAATTAGAATTGAAGAATGGGTGAATCAGAATAATAAAACGATCAGACATATCAAGGTAGTCAGAACAGTAACTTATATTAATAAAGTAGTAACAAACTAACAAACCAAAATGGTAAATACAGAAATAAGGCGATTTAACCTGAATAGCCCAATAGATGGTAAGTGAGAGAGTAGAACTAGCCCCAAAGGACCAAGAATAACATAAATAATGACAACTGCAAATGGACTAGAACTAGCCACCGCACCAACATAAGTGTGTAAATAAGAAGAATAGTGACTAACAAACAATTAACATGGAAGTGTAATGATACAATCAGCCACAACACTAAGGAAGTGATGTATAAAGTATGACAAAATAAAGTGAACCAAGAAGGAATACAAAACTTGTGTTAAACCAAAGAAATAGACTCACTAATGAAAATTGTATATAATATTAATAATTGTAAGGACAGACAAGTTAGAAATACTAATTATTAAGTACTTAAGATATAAAAGGGCACAATAACCCAAACAGATAGAGTAAACTAGGACAAATCACATTAGCACGATACTAACATATCAGTGGTACAATAAAACACAATAGAATGAGAGTAGTAATTTGTAATGATGGTGAACATTTTCTAAATAGATGTAAGAAAGAGAATTTTTTAGTAAGCAATACAATAATATTAACCCACCAGTAACACTAAAAGAAGATTGAGTGTAAGGTGTTAGTGTTAATACCCCAAAGTGGGAATAAAACCCCATTAAAAAGTGATAAAAACACTGATAAAGCAGTGTCCAAAGTTTATAAGTGAATAAACTAAATTATAAGTGATAAGTTATGTGTGAGCGAAATCTAATATTGGCCAAACACAGGAAGGACTGTGATAGTGGAAATGCCAATATGAGTGGACACCCAAAATGTAACTACACAAACTAATATTATTAAACTTAAGTTAGTATTAGTAATCACTAATTACTATGGTTTTTAAATGTGTGTTAATTAATATTGTAGGCCTAAGGGACAATTCATAGTTTTAGGAAAGTTAAGAAACATAGACTATTAGTGTGTTAAATCACCATATAGAGAGTTTCTATAAGATTAAATTATAAAAAGACAATTAATAATCAGTATATGATTTAGTAAGAGATAGTGAAATAGGATAAGGTTACATAATTAATGACACAAGATCAAATAAGTTCAGTGGTAAGGATTTTCTATTACAATCTAAAAGATTAATCAATGTTTATATGTTTGTTTTCCTCTGATGACACTATAAAGTAATTATTACTCACTGAAGAGTATGAGTGGATAATATATTTCAAATAAGTACGTGTTAAATGAATAAGAATTATGTTTTAATGACTAAGGTTTATGTTCCAAATAATTATGTTTAAATGATAAGAATTATAGCTATGGGAATTGTTAAAACCATTAGATGTTATGTTATATGTTGTAAGAAATAAGATTTTAAAACCAACAGAAACCAGTAAACAAGAAACAAACCATACATTCAGATACGATGACACTAAAAATGAGTTATGACAGTAGACAAATTAATATAGGGAAACAATAAAATTACACACAACTACAAGAACCGACTTAAACATTGAACAAATGAACAGAATCTTGTATTAAAACAATCAGGACCCATTACAAGGAGAATAAAATGTAATATCAGTAATTAAAGAAAAATAGTCAATTGCTGTTTAAGCCTAAGCAAATTCCCAACTGTCAACTACAAAAAACTTCAATTTATAGAATTAAACACTGACATTAGGAAGACTAAACCACATAAACTATGAAATACAAATAGACAATCATGTTAAGGCAAAAATATTATGATAATAATGTAAATTAAGAAAACAGTATAATTAAATAAAATTCACAAAACTGTGAAAATGTTGATACCTAAGTGAACACTATAATATTGGATGTCAAATTAATCCTTGAGCCAAAATATGAACAGTGGTGATAATATCTACTACTAAAAAGGGACTGAAGATTAATTACATTTAGAAGATCTGTAACCAGTTTAAATAAAAATTCAAATATCCTAACAATACTCTTTAGCCAATCAAAAACTTTGAGTAACCATGACAACAACCGAATATTGACTAATTTCAGTTAGGAACAATACTTTATGTAGTGACGCTAAACTGGAGAGATGCCACGCCGTGAAGGGCCCAAATTTTCAACAGAAAAACAGTATAAGTGCCCACAATTTTGAGAAGGAGTACCAGGACAACAGATGAGAGGCCATTACAACTAGTCTACACCAAGGACCAGCTCGGAATTAATCCAGAGGACCGGAAAATACCTGTAATTCGACTTGAAGAAGATGACAACCAATTTTTGAGCCCAAGACTGAAGTAGGAAGAATCAACATCGACCCATTACTTTACATGGACAACTGACAATACCCATCATATCTAATAACGTTGAGTATTGCTGAATTTATTTGATTATTTTAAAACAAATTCTCTTTCAAAAATTCTAACTATATAACAAAACTCTCAATATCACTGAATACATTTTCAAGAATTGATAAAATAAAGAAATAACTTTGTAAACATTGAATGAACACATGATAACCTATGTTACACAACGACACTGTCACACTTCAACACCACAATATTTCATTTATAGCAAACCTTGTGTAATTTTAATGATCACAAACTTTAAATGATATGTTCTAATTTATTATCTTGTTGTAAAAACTTCTGTATCGTACTTAAAAGGACTCTATAGGCAGATTTAATTTTGTAAATAATAACCAACGCTGTTTTGCATCTAATAGAAACATTGTACTGCCAACCCAGCAATCCGTTGACTGAGCGACTATATTTTGCCGAGGCTAAAATTATTATATCAATTATTATTTTGTATAAAGCGTTAACAAGAACTAATAATTCAGAGCCTAAATAAAAAAAGTGCGTACCGAGAATAACTGTCCAGTATTTATTTATGGAGAATATTATGTATGTTTTGTTTAATAGCAGTGAGTCAACATAACCAACATTATTCAAGTTGGCAACATGTTTTCCCCCACTCAAACGAGAATCGGTTTCATGCCAGCTGGCGAACGATTCAAATTTACACTAGTGCACTGTCAAACCATACAGGTAAAAACTTTTAATTGTTTTCTCGTAAAACAATTTGGCGCCTATCGGGAGTTACAATATTCATTATGTTTCATTGTGTATTCTTCATTATAACTGTGTATACTTTGTTGCCTGTTTATTCTTATTACTATTAGATGTTGTGTTTATATTATAGTGCTTTGTATACTTTTTAGCCATATATTTTCAAGAGGAAGGAATAGAATAAGCTGAACATTACAATACTTATACTACAGCATATTTTTATGTAACTTTCCATGCAATATTTTTATGATTATTTATATTTTCATGTGAAGCTGTCAAGAACTGTTAAATCATGGAATTGTTTGCAGTACATAAGATAATATATTAAAAAATCTGACACTAAAAAGTACACGAATTTCTGTTGTGCTAATAGTTATTTATAGACAACTGGTATTAGATTCTGATTGTACTTTAGTGTACAGTGTTACAGTAAATCAGCGAATTCAAAAAATGTTGGCGCACGAAACTGGTTTTGAATTGGAGCCATCTCAGCTACTAAATTATATATTTTTCATCAGAGATAAGTGGTTGATTTACCTCTGTCACTGTTTAACAAACAATGAGTAAATTATTAAATATACTAGCTTGGAAGTAATGGCTAAATTAGACTATTGGGTTGGAAGTAAAGCTGAAAAGTGCTGGTACTCCCTTCCAAAGCCCACATAGTGAGAAAAGATACACTGTGTCAGAGCTTCTCAAATCGAACACTTACGTACAGTGTTATTGCCCCATGCCTTTTGTTTTGTCACTTACTGTTTATCATGTTTTTGTACTTATTATACATTGAAATTAGATTTTTTAAAAATTAAATAAGTATTTGTAAATCCTGGAAAGTATACATCAGAGTTGTAAGACGAATATTTGTTCAAGTAATCAGTTTTTGTTAGCAGTGTAGTAGCTAGGGAAACAATTGAGTCTAGAGCATTCTGGCTTTGTTATCAAAATACAGCAAAATCCCCCATCATGTCATTCATTTGCTGCCACACTTTGTCAGAATTGTTGCTCTATTGACAAACCTTTCACCATTTGTGCATATTAGCTCTTTATTTTTCTCCATATTTTAAAATTACATAAGATGACCTTAATTGAAACATAGAATGAAAAGAATATAAAGCCATTACCCATCATTTTAATTTAATGTTAGATAATGTAACAGTCCTGTTATTTGGTTATGATATATTGGTGTTATTAAGATTATTTTGTTGGCTCAACTTCTTGGCTCAATAAAAATAGTGGGCGAAAATTGATTTTTACAGCTCAGGCAGTATATATAAAGCACTGACAAAACATTTGGTTTCTCAAACCCATATATGATATTCTCCAAAATAGAAGTAAACAAGATGGGAAATCACAAAAAGAGTTTAGTTCCTTTTGTTTACTGAGGCCCACAATAAGACTGTCCTAAAATAAGGAAGAATATTAAGGCATATTACTAAACTTGTCTGTTTCTTGTATAGGTAAAAACTCACTTTTTCACTCATAATGAGGTTGTAAACTTTTGAATAGAGGGGGTTACATAAACTTGGTATGGAGAAGTCAGTGTGAGCTTTTTTTGATACCGGTAGCGAGCTAAACGTGTATGTAAATTATTCTGCTCTCTATTTAGGTATATTAAATGCATCTGGTAAGGCCAAATAAAGAGTAGCCATCAGTTGTTTGACAAAACTGCACTTTTTGATAACGTAAGAGGTTTTGCATTTTCAAAAGTTTTGTTTTCAAACAAATCTATTGACATTTTGACAAAATTTATTGTTATCGTTAGGGCCTGTATAAGAAATAATTTATACATATAAAGTGAATATTAACATGTATGAATATTACAATTAGGCCTTCATCTTATTAATATAAGAATAACAATAAATGTGCTCATACTCAATGTTATTATTATTCTTTTATACACTCTTAGAGTCACACAAAAACACTCATTATATGTATAAGCCTAATAATTATTTCTGTATTGCCTGTATACAAGCCTTGATGGTGGCAATAAATTCTGTCAAAATGTTGAGTGTCTAATTAATGATTGAATCTTAGAAAACTACTGATCAGAAATCACTTCACAGTCAGTACTAAACTAAGGATAACTTCTTGTGTTAAGTGATGTATGGTTCATTCTATGTACTTCATTTCCCAAGTACCTGGTTCAAGAAGTAAAACACAAAGTTGCTCTATCTCCTTGCAAATATTCTGGACAAAACTGATTATCATTATAAAATTGTGCTTAGCAGTATGTAAATAAAGTAGTATAGACTTAAGGTGATGAAGCTGATATGGTAGGGACTAACCAATACTCAAGGACAGAAGAAGGTTTCACCATTTACTCTTCCAGAATTAGAAAGCTTTACTTCCAAATTGTGGCTTTAAACTTTGTTTTGATAATCTCATATAAAATTAAGTTTTTTATATAAATAAATATTATTAATCTTCCAGTTGTAAGATAATTCAGTTTTAAAGACTGTGCTGAAATTGGAACATTTCATAAATTTTAAAGGACATATTAGAATTTGACAGTTATATGTGAGTAAGATTCAGAAACCTCAATTTTTATTAACCCTAATGTAAGGTGGTATTTAATCAGTTTTCAGTTATTTTGCCAATTTTGTTATTTACTGCATATCTCAAGGTCACATGAATTCTTCCGGAACCATACTTCACCATTGGAAGAATATATATTACATAGTTTAGATTCAAAATAAACATGATAAGTAACTGTGTCTACTTGTACTATTAATTCTACAATAATGACATTATTATCTTTTTTAGGCTAA
Source organism: Magicicada septendecula (assembly GCA_034769895.1). NCBI lineage: Eukaryota > Metazoa > Arthropoda > Insecta > Hemiptera > Cicadidae > Magicicada > Magicicada septendecula. The sequence goes on from CM068367.1 coordinate 1,141,079,070, forward strand.
AAAATATATTCTCTATTCTAAAACTTTCTTTTTAGAAATTAATTTTAAACTCATTGTGTAAATGTAGTATTAAAATAATAAATTGAAACCTAAAGGCCACATCATGTGGTCTAATTAAATGAATTAATTTCAGTGAACTGACCACATTAATGAATCAATGAATTCATTTGTGATTACTCATGTGATTATATGTATCACCAATGTATAAGAAATGGTAACACATTATGTGACATTTGCAATGAAAATATTACAGCTTTCCTACAATTTAATGTATAAATTTAAATATCACTATTGTATTTACGACTCGGAACACTAAGTTTTTTATAAGTAAAATCATAAAGATTTACCTTAAAGCCTAAACCGGTTTTCTCCTTTAAAAGGCTTCTTCAGAGGCTGCCGTAGGTAGTGCTGTCCGTCTTGTTGTTGGCGACGGGATAGATTTTCGAAAGATCGATGCTGTGTGTGTTGGGTGAGATGTGTTCGAATAATGCGTGCGATTTGAATTGTGTCTGTTCGTTTAGGATGTCGTTTGTTTGTTTTTGTGTGTTTGTAGATTTCTAATTGTTCTAGAGTGTCTAGTTTTCGGCCTTTTGTGTGTACGTGTAGAATGTTCATGTTATTGTCGATGTTTTTATATGTGTGGTTTGCTTCAATGAGGTGGTTTGCAAAGGTGGATTCTGTAGTGGAGTGGAGTGCCTTTGTGTGTTCAATGTATCTCTGTTTGAAGCTACGTCCTGTCTGGCCTATGTAGAATTTATTGCAATTTGAGCAATTTAGCTTGTAAACACCGGGTAGATCGAATTTGTTTTGTGCTTTGTGCGTGTGTTTTGATAGTGTGTGTTCTGTTTTGTTAGTAGTTTTGTAAGCGATTCTGTATCCTGCTTTTTTGAATTTGTGGGCTATTTTTTCAGTTTGTTTGTTGATGTATGTTAGTGTTATGAATTTGTTGTTTTCTGTCTTTGTCTGTTGTTTGTTTTGTGTTTTGTGTAGGAGTTTACTGACTATTGTTCTGTCATATCCGTTAGATTCTACTAGATATTTTATCGTGTTTAGTTCGTCTTTGTAGCCGTTTTCATCTAAGGGGATGTTGTTAAGTCTATGTATCATGGTTCTGAAAGCAGCTAGTTTGTGTTGTATTGGGTGATTGGAGGTGTTGTGTATTAGTGTGTCAGTTGTGGTTGGTTTTCTGTATATACTGAATTTGTGCCTGTGTTCTAGTTTTGTGATGGAGAGGTCTAAGAAGTTTATGGTATTGTTGTGTTCGTATTCGGCAGTAAAGGTTATGTTTTTATGTATTTTGTTTATGTGCGTTAGTAACTGTTCACATTGTCTTTTGTTTCCCCAGTATAGTAATAGAATGTCATCAACGTATCTGTGCCAATATAGTATTTTATATGAGTGTCTGTCATTGTTTGTGAGTATTTTTGTTTTTTCTAAGTGTTGGAGGAAGACTTCTGCTAGAATGCTGGATATGGGGGAGCCCATGGGTAAGCCATCATTCTGTGTGTAGTATTTATTGTTATAAGTAAAGTAGTTTTGTTTTGTGATAATGTTCAGAGTTTCTGTTATTTTGTTGATAAGTTCGTCTGGTGTGTTGTTCTGTTTGAGTTTGTTTTGTAGGATGGTGATTGTTTCAGAGGTGGGGATGTTTGTGTATAGGTTTTTAATGTCAAAGGAGGCTAATGTGGCATTATGGGGGATGTGTATGTCTTTTATTTTTGTTACTAGGTCAGTGTTGTTTATTACTGCAATGTTGTTGTCTATTTGTGTGTGGTGTCTAATAATTTTATCTAGATATTTTGCGAGTTTGTGTGCAGGGGCATTACGGTAGTTGATAATGGGGCGGATCGGAATGTCTTCTTTATGGATTTTGGGAAGCGCTTGGAGGGTAGGTGCTGATGGTCGGATTTGTTTCATGTAGGGCTTTTGTTTATGTGATATTATGTGTTTGGCTTTGTTGACTAGTTGTTTTACTGTGTTTTGGTATCTGTCGGTGGGGTCGTGTTTTAGTTCTGTGATGTTGTCCTGTTCTATGAAGTTTTGTACTTTTTTGTGTAGGTTGTCTGTGAGGATAATTACAGTCGTGTTGCCTTTGTCTGCTTTTACAAATGTGATGTTGTGTTTGTGTGCCTTTTCCCTCAGTTTGATGGCTGTGTGTATTTCTGAGTTGTGGTTGTTGTTGTCTGGTGTCTTATGTACTCCTATTATGGTGTTTATATTATGTCTTAGTGTGTCTTGATGTTCTGGTGCTGTGTTTTGTATATTTGTTTCTGTGTCAACTATGAGTTTTGTTAGTGTTTTGTTGTTATGTTTGTAATGTATGTTATGTTTTAGGCCTTTATAAAGGAGTGTTTGTTCGTTTTTAGTGAGTATGACGTTCGTGAGGTTTACTGTACGTGGGTAGAATTTGTGCGAGGGAATTATATCTGTGTTGATTGGTGTCAGGTTTTTTATTTTTCTGTCGTGTTTTGTCTGTATGTTATGTATTTGTTTTTTTTTGTCCATTCATTTGTGTGATGTATTAGTTCAGTCATGTAATTGTGTCCGTATATGTTGGCGATTTGTAGGTGTAGTGTTAGTGCTTTGCGGTTGAGGGCGTCTTTTTTCTTATATAGTTGTTTAATGGATTCTTTTATGTATGTCCTTATGTACAAATTCAAAAAAGCAGGATACAGAATCGCTTACAAATCTACTAACAAAACAGAACACACACTATCATAACACACGCACAAAGCACAAAACAAATTCGATCTACCCGGTGTTTACAAACTAAATTGCTCAAATTGTAATAAATTCTACATAGGCCAGACAGGACGTAGCTTCAAACAGAGATACATTGAACACACAAAGGCACTCCACTCCACTACAGAATCCACCTTTGCAAACCACCTCATTGAAGCAAACCACACATAAAAAAACATCGACAATAACATGAACATTCTACACATACACACAAAAGGCTGAAAACTAGACACTCTAGAACAATTAGAAATCTACAAACACACAAAAACAAACAAAAACGACATCCTAAACGAACAGACACAATTCAAATCGCACGCATTATTCGAACACATCTCACCCAACACACACAGCATCGATCTTTCGAAAATCTATCCCGTCGCCAACAACAAGACGGACAGCGCTACCTACGGCAGCCTCTGAAGAAGCCTTTTAAAGGAGAAAACCGGTTTAGGCTTTAAGGTAAATCTTTATGATTTTACTTATAAAAAACTTAGTGTTCCGAGTCGTTAATACAATAGTGATATTTAGTTAAGTAACGGACACGTCATGGACAACGAAATCCAAGAGTATAAATTTAATTATAGTTTCTACAAACTTCAAACTAAATTATTCATAGGATGTGGGAATATATTATGTAGCGTTAATGTAAGATGATTGTTTAAACAAAAAGAAAGTGTATACTCATGTGAGTATAGGATTTAAATGAAAAAGTGACTATAGGTTTTCATTCAATGATTTAATTAAAGTAAATCTAAGTTCTATTTCCTGTGATCTTATTTTTATTTAGATGTAGAGAACAACTATATTCATTATTTAAATCTTCATCAACAGAATTTATTTAGCTTAGGTAGTTGCTATATTTTTGCTCACTGCAAGTCTTAGAACCATTACCATACTTAAAACTTAGAACAACTTAATTGGCTACTTTTGCTGATGATACAGCTTTGCTTACAACAAGGCAAGATGAGGTTATTTCAACCTGATTACTGCAGAAATCTAGCAATACTATATATGAATGGACCAAAAAATGGAAAATTAAACTTAACGAAGCCAAGGCGGCATACATTAATTTAACCAATAAAAGACTGAATAATCTTCCATCATTGGTCATAAATGGAACGGTAGCTCCTTACGAAAACTAAGCCAAATACCTGGGTATGACATTGGATACCAAACTGAGATGGAAAGAGCACGTAAAAAAGAAAAAAGAGGAACTTAACATAAAATTCCGACAATATAAATGGCTCATAGGAAAACATTCCAACCTGTCTTTATACAGTAAAACTCTGATCTATAATCAGATAATTAAACCCAACTGGCTGTATGGAAGTCAACTCTGGGGGTGCGCAAAAGATAGTAACATCAGGATAATACAAACATTCCAAAACAAAGTTTTGCGGACCATGGTGAATGCACTATGGTATGTTAGAAACGCCGATATCCACTGAGATCTAGGTATTTTAACAATTAAATAAGAGATTAAAAGGTTTGTGAAGAAGCATGAAGAAAGGCTTCACCTCCATGAAAATGCAGAAGTTCTTCAGCTGCTGGACAATCAACATGTGTTCCGAAGACTGAAGAGAACAAAGCCATTTGAAAATGTGTAGTGTTTTGTGTTATAAAAGCAGAGCATTGTGAGCAGGTGAGAGTGTTTAGTTAAGAACACTAGAACTAACTAAAGGATGTCATTGTACTTAATTTGGCTGATATGTATTTAGTATTAAGAGGTATTAGAGATAAGTTGATGGTTGGTCTTACAGACCAGTTTTAACAAGTTAAATTCAATTTAAAAAAACTTCAAGTCTTTTATTTGATATGAAAAGCTGTAACTGAAATTAATGAAATCTCTTTGCTCAAACAACATAGACGTAAAGACTTGACTAACCAAACATTAGAATGAATGTCACATGGTAGTAAACAACAGAAATACATATGTCACATGTACAGGTTTTAAAGTTATATTATCCACACCCTGTGATGCCAAAAATATAGAGGAAATCAGTACTTTCCTTTTTTAATTAATACTGGTATGGTGCACATCATAAATAAGATGATTACATGCAGTCTTCACAGAATAATGCATAAGTAACTAACTATAAACTTTCATCAGAATCATGAATAAGAGTCATACAGTACTCTAGGTAGAGTGAGTAAACAAGTCTAGTGCTTTCTTGGGTTTCAGTGTTATTTCATTGCCAATATGTTTTATAAATACACAGTAGGTACAATTCAGTCAGTTCTGTAAATTGTTTAATATAAATCAGAATGGTGTACTATTGCAACTAATAATGTTTAATTGTGTTGTGATTTTATAATCTATCAACTCAGTTCCATTATTATCTGTTGTGTACCAGATACAAGTGTAACACAGGAGAATTAATGTAACATGAGTGTGATTATTAATGTAATTTTTCTAAGTGTATTATTAAAAATTGTGACTGATATCAATTACAATTATTTTTGTAATTATTTGGTTTGTAATTATTTATTCCAATTTCCTAAGATCATTACCCACACTATCCTTGTAACAGTATTGTATTTAATAAGCATCTCAATAAATTATCTTGTTGTTGCATCCTCTTCGTTCACTTTATTAATTTAATAATATATATATACTTTCACTTAAGAACTTACTTTTGTCACTTTCCAAACGTTTCGAGATGTTGTTTCTCTTCTTCAGTGGGTTTAATACTAACTGTCGATTACAGAATAACCGTTACGGAATGGAGTGTGTGGTGGGGGCTGATGGTGGGAAGGGATTGGCGCTGAGGTTCGAATTATGTGTGTGGATCAGTGTGTCAAATAGTGTATGTGATTTGTAATGTATCTGTTCATTTAATATGTTGTTTGGTTTTTACTACAACCAAACAACATATTAAATGAACAGATACATTACAAATCACATACACTATTTGACATACTGATCCACACACATAATTCGAACCTCAGCGCCAATCCCTTCCCACCATCAACCCCCACCACACACTCCATTCCGTAACGGTTATTCTGTAATCGACAGTTAGTATTAAACCCACTGAAGAAGAGAAACAACATCTCGAAACGTTTGGGAAGTGACAAAAGTAAGTTCATAAGTGAAAGTATATATATATTATTATCTCAATAAATGTAATGAAATAGTAGACTTCTGATTTATACTTACCATGAGAATTAATTACACGGTTAGTAATGTATTGGTGTAGCATTGACTGGATATGTGTTTGCAGGAACTCAAACATACATAGTGTAAAACATAAATAGTACACTTAAAACATAACCATATGCAATTTTTTGATGAAACATTAGATTCACCACATAAGAAACAATGCCATAAAACTTTATTTGTATTTAATCATGATGTAGCATCACAATGGAATAGTTTTAAGTAGTGAAAAATATAAATGAGAATTTTACTTTTCTTGTCACACAAAGGTTGTGGTTGTAGTAAAAAACACATATTAATATTTTTGTTGTGGCTTTTTATTCATAATTATACTGAAACTGGATAAAATATATTGAACAGTTTAACTTACACAGAACTTGTAAGAACTGCACAAATAAGAACATTCAAACAGGAAAAGTTTTATATCCTAAAAACTTCTTTTTATAATAAATCCAGGTTTGATTTTGAAAATTCACAGGAGAGTTTACAGTAATAGTACCTATTCTCTGTTATTATGGACCAACAGAATAAGCTTTTATTAAGAAATAAGTGATCAGTAGGCAGTCTTACTGGGATCACCAACACATATAACCAGTAAATCAGTGAACAAGCAGTACTACACTGATAGTTGACATTTCTTTGAGTATAAACTCTAGTGTGTTATAGAGAATGTATAGGGTCCAGACGACAGAGTAGTTATTAAAAACGAGTTATTACATATTATTTGGACTTGGTCTGTATTATCTTAAAAAGTGTGTTATGGTGTTATGTTGGTGAGCCAAGTTAAATGTTTGGGAGATGACCGCAGACCAAAATAAGGATGACAGAGTACTATTAATGAAGAAGAATGGTGAAAGATATTGAAAATCAGGACCAACAAGAGCTCAGTAGACAACATCAGAGTGACCTTAAGACTGTCAGGAGTTGATGAAGGACTTGCATGTAACAATTACAGGAAATTAAACTTCCATTATTTTTTACTACACATAAAAAAGAATTATATACATAACAAATACAACTATTATATTAACGACTCGGATCACAAATATGTTAATATAATATATTAACATAATAGTTGTATTTAGTTAAGTAACGGACATGTCATGGACAACGAAATCCAAGAATATATACATAACAGTTTATACCTGATATACAGTATACTAATAAAAATAATTTTATGTACGGCCTATTGATAATGAAATAAGTGAATTAATCTGTTTAAAGTATTAATTAATGAGAAGGGAGAAAATTGTGTTGATTTCGAGTATGTTAAGAATGTTTTAAATTATATAACTTAAAAATTATAATAAATAGGAAAGTCATTTGAATTTCCTGTAAATATGTAATTATTTTATTTTTGCAGACATATTTTTTATGGTAATTGCATTATATACAGAAGTGGCATAAACATTGATCATCAGTAATCCACCACCACCAGTAATCCCACGTCCTGACTTAAACCTCTCTTAGAAAAGTCTTAGTCAATAACCCTCATGTAGTGCTGGCTACATTACTGATAAATAGCAAGTATCCCGTTGACCAACAAACTGGCACTGTGATTGAGAGATTGCCAGGTAAGTAAAAATAATGTTGCTGTATATTATTGTGTGTGTGCGCGCACACACATGCACGCTATAATTTAACACTTTTTCAATAAAATAATTTTTTTATAAACATTACCAAAAAAATGTATTTCATTATTTGGGAAACAGTGAGTGTAATTATATAGGTATTCAATTTAACTGTACTGTTAAGATATTTTAGTCAAGAGTTTGGATCATTTGAATGAGTATGATCAGCATTAGAAATTATATATCAGCAATAAGAAATTTATATAACTGAAAATTGAGTAAAAGCAGATTCAAGATTTTCAGAATTATTAAGGTGACTTCTCAAAAGAGATAAGGGGACCTTGTAGAAATGTGGAGACAAGTTCAGTGGTCAAATTCCTTCAAAGCCATTGAAAGTTGTGGACTACGTATCAGACTTTAACAATTCCTGTCGTACCTTGATGAAAGAAGAAAGAATTAAAATTGCACAGTAATTGTTAACTTACCGAATAGCTTCAATTTCTTCATCCTTTTCTTGTAACCTCTTTTCAGCTTCATGGCGGAACTGTGAGAGTTCTGCAGACAGTCTTTGAGCCCTCTGTTCCTCAGCTTTACGACCCTGGAATAATTTTAGGTTTATATTAGAGAACAAATGTAATTAAATTAATTGTGTTAAATGTAAAGTTATATACATGACACAAAGTATATATGAAAATGTAATGCAGAAGATATAACAATTTTCTAAATTTATGAGTAAATATTTTAAAACGACCATATATTTTATAGTATCTAAACATACTTTATATGGCTTCTAAACTCATGTGGCAAAACATTAGTATGCCACATGAGTATATTAGTATATTAGTATGCCGCAGTATATTTTACCCATGTATTTGTATCCATTATATCAATTTATATTTTAAACATAATTGTACTCATGTAATTGAAAATTGTTAACCATGTATGTGTAGGTCACAGTGGAATTTCTAACTAAACCTCTCTCTGTCAGGGGAACTAAATTTAAACTCTATAACAATTCTATAAAACTATTAGACTTCAGCTATAGATTTTGTTCAGCACAAAACAAAATTTGTTGAAAATAAATTATTTAGTAATGAGATCCAAATGAAAAGATAATGGTAATTGAAAAACCTGTGGCAGTGAAGATTTGACAACTAATTTACAACAGTTCATGACAGCAGAGCATAGAAGTAAATGCTGTTCATTTAAATGGGTAGTTATACTGGGACAAAATTTTGTATTAGCATGTTCTCTAAATATTGTCAACCTGATAGATTCTGTAGGACAATGTGAAGTAACATCTTTGATAGATGGATAGGTATATTTTATGGAAAGCTATAAAGCCTTTCAGATCTTGTATGGGCACTGTACTTTACAGTGTTATATAAAATATTACCAAATAATAATAATTTTTATATGACTATCCTCATTAAATGCTTATACAGTTAGAGGGATGGAAGTCCAGAAGTAAAATCAAATATGACAGCTGGGATCAAACTTACATAATTACTGGTACTTATATTATAAATATATCACCTATTTTAGAAATAAATTACTAATAAAGTATACACAAAAATACTAATTGATAACTGTTTTATAAGATTATACTAAAATCACAAAAAATTCAAGTGATATTATGACAGTAGCATGAAACGTTCCGGGCCTGACACAGAGATAGCACTACTATGCTCATTATTTTGATCGTGTTGTATGATATTATCCTTTGTAGGCTGAATTTATATATTTCAAGTCAGTGAGTTGGCATGTGTTAGTTTCACAGTACATCACAGTAAACGCCTCAAGCATTGTTTTAACAGTGACTGGTTTGGAAATTCGTGGCATCATTAAACACTTTTCTTTCGAAAGGGTTAACTGCAACCAATATAAAAAAGCAGCTGGAATCATTATTGAGGGACTCTCCTCCATCAAATGTAATTGTTAAGATTTGGGTTGTTGGGTTTAAAATGGATCGGACATGCACAACTAACAATCCACGTGTTGGACGTCCCATTAAAGTGACTATGCCAGAAAAATAGAAACATTCTACAAAATCATTTTGGCAGACCATAGAATAAAACTGAACAAGATAGCAGAGATTGTTGGTATATCAATGCCATGAGTGTGCATGATCTTACACAAACATCTGTGTATGACAAAGCTATATGCTAGATGGGTGCTGGGTTTGCTGACACCTGACCAAAAACAATGTCAAAAGGACGTTTCAACCAATTGTTTGGCACTCTGTACATGCAATTCAACTGAATTTTTGTGTTGATCCATTGATGAGATGTGGGACCACCACAACATTCCTGAGACCAAACAACACTCAAAACAATGGACCACAAAAGTGAACAAACTCCAAAGAAGGGAAAGGTGATTCCTTCTGCTGGTAAGGTTGTGACAACTGTTTTTTAGAACGCGCGTGAGTAATCTTCATTGACTACCACAAACATGGAAAAATGAGTAGTGGCAAGTACTATACAAACCTACTGCACGTCTTGAAAGATGAAATCTTGGAAAAAAGAAGCCACATGTAGTGAAAAAGAAAGTTCTGTTCCACCAAGACAATGCACCATACTCGCCCAAATTTAGCCCTGATCAACTTCTACCTCTTCCCTAACCTGAAAAAATGTTTTGGTAGAGAAGATTTACTGATGACAATCAAGTCAGTGTCGTTGGTAATAGCTACTTTGAGGACATCAGCAAATCGGACATAACCACTTTAGAACTTAGAACTATAAAACAGTTATGGAGATTATGTTGAGAAATAAAAGGAAATTAATCCAAAAAAGTGTCGTTTTCTTATTCAGGCCTGGGACTTTTCACCCTACCTTCGTGTTACAGTATTAACAAAATGGTGTTTTATCTGCTATAAATTTGTGAAATAAAACATTTTATATTTTCAATTATTAAACAGATTTCTTTTATGTTATATATAGGATTTTTGATGGTTCTCTAAAAAGAAAAGCAAAAAGCATAAAACATCAATTTTTTTGGCATTAATAGACAAGGAGCTCTCCAAAAGTCAGCAGTATTGAAAAATACATACTCTTTGAATCCTTGAGGGTAATTTAGCACATTCATATCAAACAACACATTTATTTTAAGAAAACTATTAAATATGTCCATGCAATTAATTTTATTAATTTATTAGTATATGTCCATGTATAATGTGTTTGTTGCCTTTATTTTAAGAAACTTCAGCCAATTAGCTTAAAAATTAAATTTTTATTTAAATAGTTTTTTAAGTGTAAAATACTGTGAGTTACCATACAAAATAATGTGGGATGGATACAAGTGACTTAAAAAATGTTATAGTAACATTTAATAAAAATTCATGAGGCTCAATAATTTAAGAAAAACGTGTATTCAGTTTCTTAACAATAGATGATAAATAATTTTAATAGTTTGTGTGGAAGGATGATCCTCATGAACTATAATTTTTTGGCATTAGAAACAAGGAAACAGTTTATAATAATTCAACTTTCTGAACTACTTACAGCTTCAGCTTCCTTGTAAGCTGCAGTAAGTTCTTCTCTCTCATTTTCTAAACGACGTAATTCAATTTCAAGTTCATGAAGACGACGGTTCAAATCGGCAAGGCCATTCCGAGCATCATGCAGGTCATCTACAAATTATCCAATGGTTTAGATTAATAATTTAAAAAATATTTTTGAACACAATAGGATGAACTTAATATAGGATTCTATAACAGGAATCTAAAGTGTACATCAAGTTAGAAAGTATAAAGTTTATTCTTACCTGATAATTTTTTATTTTCACGAGTAAGGGCATCTTTTTGTTCCCGAGTTTTATCAAGTTCATGCTGTACTCGCTGAAGTTCTGCTTGTTTGTTACGAAGATCTCGCTGTGATTGTTCAAAGAAGGCAGTTGTTTCATCAAGTCGGCTCTTCAAGTCTATGTTGATTCTTTCAAGTTGCTCCACACGTTTCTGAAGCTCCCTGGCTGTATTATTAGCCTGAATCAGAAGTTATTCATTCAGTGTTGTGTATTGAAATAAAAGTGATGTTAAAAATGTATACCACGAAATATGGTATTACAAATATGTGCATATGTGCATGTACATGTATGTTTGTGTGTAAGAATGTGCGCACGCACACACACACACAACACACACACACAATCAAGTTATACATAAACATACTGTTACATAGATAGCAATTTTTGGAGTAAAAATGCAACTTAGCACCTGAGACAGAAAAATGAGACAGAAAAATGAGACAGTAACCTGAGACATTTATTAAACACTCTAATTCAAATCGTGCTAAGTCATCAGTTCTTCTTCACAATTTCTGTAATAGTTTATACATATATACCAAGTACCAAACACATTTAATAAAGTCATTATGTTGGTACACCAATTGAAAGCAAATAAATATTTAACCTAGTGCAAATTACAAACTACAACTGTATCCCTAGAAAACGACTTACTAAGTGACTGGGCCTTCATATTGTAAGCCTATATAAATAAATGTAGTCAATAATAATTTAGGTAATAACAGAAGTCACTTGACTATTCTGCAGCCATTCACAGTGTTCTGGAATCTGTGATATTAAATTATTGGTTGATGCAATGTCACAATTTTCTTAGACCGGCAACACCATGTTTGGTATTAGTAGGTGCTTACTGTTTCTGTTTCATTGTGACAATATGTATGTACATATACATACAAACATATATGCATATATCGGACTTGGTTAAAACTATTTCAGTTAATAAGAATTCTTAGCAAAAACAAACAAATTTGAGAATAATGTATTAGGTTTGTATGGATTCATAAGAATTAGTTTCATTGATAAAACAAATTGTATTTTTTTGTAAATAATGAACACAATTTTCCTAATCATTTTCATTTTGTTAAAATAAGAATTAGTTTATATTCTATCAGGACATTTTTCTAAGATGTAACATGTTCAACATCCTCATGAACTTATCTTAATTTAATTTTGAACATTCTCTTTAGTTAAATAACTTTTTTATTCCTACTATGCGGCTGAAATGGATATAATAACTGGCTTTGAAATGTAATCTGAATTCTTGCTGTAAAATGGTTAGGTAATATTTTTAAAAATATACAAAACCACTCTATAATATGTGGTTTGAGAAAGGACTGAATGATGTTAAAAATTTTCCCACTGCCAATAAATTAGTAATGAAAAACGTGAAGAAAACTAACAATTAAGAGAATGAAGGGATAAAATGTTCTAATGGCGTAGTGGCTCATGACTCATGACCAACTATCTAGAGATCGCTATTTGTCAGTTTTACATTGCTTTTGTTTGTTTTTCTCTTTTTTGCATGGGTAGATTGTAAACTTTATTTTAGTTTTGATACAGTCTAACACATGAAAACAAAATAAAAGTGATGATTGTATCTTTGTTTAATGAAAGATAGGTATGCTTTGTTTAGTTTGGTTTATTGGTTTGGCTCATTTATCATCATTGTACTGGGTGTTATAACTTTGAATAAAAGTGATTAAAACTATAAAATAAAATGTAACAGCTACTGAAGAAAACAAATATTTCAGAATAGAGAATAAAAGGGCATACCAATTCATGGCAATTTCAAATCCAAGTACAAGTTGTTACTTACATTTTCAAGTGACCTTCTTTAGTCATGATATGGAGAAAAGCCAAGAAGGAGTTTATGTATTAAAACATAAGCAGTTTTGTTTGTTTGGATGTCATGAATAGAAACTTAGGGTCTCGACATAATCTTTAAATCTATGTTTTGTTAACAGTTTCTTTTGGAGGCATCTTCAAGGTAGTTGCTTCAATGTTAAACAATATGTGTGTTCACTTTAGATAATGTTAAGGTACATCTCATTTACTGGACATATTTGGTGATGAGACAAAAATTTATACTACAGGTCTTACAGAAAAATTTTTAAATTTTACTTAATTTCTTAACGTGTTATCTGAATAACTAAGTGAAAGAAGAGAAATATAACAAAGTAGAGAAAGTAAGTTTTGTGAAAATATTTGTTGTGACAGACACTGGCTTTTCCACTTAAACATAATATAATACTGTAATTCTCAAAGGTGGTACTGGTAGGTGGGAGTTATGGTCTTATGTTGTATGATTGAAAAGGGGAATGAAAGTAAAAACAAATTTTCCCTAGTGTTTGTTCTGTCAAAAAAACATGGAGACATAAATTCACAATTTAATTGTATATATATTTTCTCTCCTTGACTGCAAAAATTTAGTGCACACACACACACACACACACACACACAAGCAATTACATGTTTGTGCACATCTGTGTAAGTAACATGAATGTGAATTAAAGTACCATAATTGGATAACAAACAGAACTAAAAATTCATATAAAAAAAGGGGAACAAATTTTGCATCAAACATCCATTTATAAAAACCTCTAAGAATGTTCACACTAATAAAGTTTAGCTACTCAAATCATTATACTTTTAGTTATTGGTAAAAGTGTGGCTTTTATATGTAAGACTTAATAATGGTAGGCAAGGGAAATATTGATTGAAAAATGCTTTAACAAATTTATTAGGATAAAGTATCAGTTTGTTGTAAATAAAAAGTAGGGTCTAACAACTTGCTGAACATAAACATAATTGTGAATAAATTACTTATACTGAACATCAGTTGCATATTCACATTTAGATGTACTGAAACATAATCTAGCAATATACAATATTGTAACAGATTAATAAAGTGTTTAAAAAATATTGCAGGGCCAAGGATGTGGGGGAGTCTATTTGGAAATGGGAGTGTATGTGTTGTTACAAGGCAACAGAATCAGTGACAGATTCAGCAAGAGTACCTCTCTAGTCTCTGCTCTAAAGCCAACACACAACTTACATGGGGTCCTTTTATGTAGGCAAGCAATTAGGTAGAAGGTTTAATATTCAAACTCCAGTGAGAAGCCAAGTTAGTGAGACAATATCTGTTGGAGAATTATGAATTTTAAATTTAGTTGAGGGTTAACAAGTCAGTACATCAGACTGTTATTAGGAATAGGAGGAGACGGATGTTTTAAACTCTCGTAAAAAATAAGAATAATAAGGGGTGGTTAAGATTTTAGGGTATTCATTGATATCGACAGGTCAGTGTGATCATCAGAGCACCAAGGCCCCTCCCTCTCTATAACTAATCTGTTTGTCTGTCTATTTATCTTTGTGTCTGTCTGTTTGCCCCTCTTTCTCAGAGAGGGTATGGGTAAATTTTTTCATTTCACACCTGAGACCCTTGGTTAAGAAATGATATTCCCTACAGAAGAGAATCTGATCCTCTAGGTTGCAGCTTAGACATGGAGATAAGAGCACTAGATTATGAAAAATGTTACAAGAGCTAGAAAAATACCTTTCCTATCTCTTGTTCTTTTAAAGACTTCACTATAGCTAATGCATAATTGAAGCAAAAGCTTTCTTGCATTCAACAAATTGGATACAATGTGCTCATCCATACTCATTGCATTATTGAAATGAACAGTCTGTTACAATGTAATTGCTTCAACATTTGCTTGATCAGAGGACTGTTGACTGTCAAGTTTTTTTTCAGTCTGTTAGTGAGAATCTTGGTGAAAACTTATAGAGGTAGCAATAACTTTACAGAAATTGGTCTATAGTTTAATGAATGTCAATTTTCTAGTATATTAGGGGCACTACATAAGTCCTATATTCTGTGGATCTCTCTCATTCTGATATTTATATTAAAAAGACAGAAAAGCTAGAATCAAATCAGGTAGCAAATTTAATATCGTACTGAAAAATGTTCATTATGGTGTTATTTAAGAGTTTACCATCGGGTGAATACTACCTTACTAGTATACAGAGTACTGATCAATCACAATTATATTTTGACATTGACAGTAATGACAAGTATAAATTAATATACTAAATAGTTAAATGTAAACAGCTTATATAGTTTTCAAAAAAGAAGAGAAGAAAACTTGAACAGAATTTGTGTAGTCATTGTATTGTCGGGTTAACATATATAATTATTACATGTTAATATAGTTTAGTAATAAATAAACAGTGGAGTTAGTTGTAGACTTGTTTGTCCTTGGAAGGAATATTTTTACAGTATAGTCTTATTTCCTTAAGTTTTATGTATTACAGCAATATATATTAAAAATTATATAAAATTGTATGAGTTTATATAATTAATGTCTGTAATTGGCAAATGTGACACATATTATATTAGCTTCTGTATGACAGATAGTATGAGCGCATTGTTGTTTATGACTGTTTATTATTAAAGCATATTTTAATTTTATCTGAGTCAAGTGACTCTTTAGTGAAACTAGATTTTTAAAGGTTATAAATAAGGTTTGGAAATTTAACAAAATTATAAAAATGTTTTGATGCTTCATCTTTTAAGTTTAGCAAACCTCTTGACTTATTGAAATGTTGAACTGAATATAAGCCATTCCATAGTTTAAAAAATTTAAATGAGGTACGGTAATCACTGAATCTACTAACCCAGAAAGTCGGATGAATTTCAAAATGACTCAGATGTTTACATTATTTTAATACAGTTATCTACAAATTAATATACAAACAATGATAATTTTAAAATTTTATAGTTTTCATTTAAAAGGTGATTTTCAATAGGCTGGAAATAGTTTTCCTGCCAACCTGAGTTATATTTTCGTCTTACTATTAACTAGCAAGCAAAGACTGAATTTAACTTATATAAATCTGTCAATTTTGTAACTATATAGCTTTCATAAAAATATTAATCCTATCTGAATACTTTTGTGTTCTGTGTGGATTTTGTAGAGTTATATTACAAAGGTTATTATTACACAAAAATTAATTGACACTAACCTTCTCCAGATCGATGATAAGAACTTCTACCTCACTCTGAAGACGTGATTTTTGTTTTTCAAGGTTGTTTACTTTGACAATGAGAGACTCAATATGCTCTTCCTGTTCTTGTAAGCGTGCTGAATATTTACGCCTGTAATTTTGGTTATTCTATTATTTCTAAATTGTCACCTAATTTAAATTATATAGTGAACATTGACTTTAAACATATTTTATTTTACTGAGAGTTAAGATTTAATTTCTTTTCATTCAATCGTTTGTGCAAAATTAAGATGCCAGATAACAAAACATTTAGTACCAGTATTTTTTTAAATAATGAAAATTTACAGTTTACACTTATGGACCAAGTAGAATTGTGTACTATCAAGGAAACTGAATGGATCAAGTAGAATATTGAACTAAAACAATATTTTATGGGATCTTACTGATCATCATGAGCCATTGTGCATACCCTGCACTTAATAACATTGTACTGTATTTCTTCTGTACATAACATCAAATTATAATTAATGCAACAACTCAAGGTTGTTGTAACACATAATTTATAAATGTTTTCATTCTCAGATGTATTATGGTTATAATAAATTATAATTTTATTGTGCTAATATATAATGATATTTTAGATAATTAATTTTGTTGCAATATGGATAATGTGCTCTCAGTTTTAATTATCATAAATACTTGTATAGAATCTACTTTTGTGTAGAATGTATGGTAGTAAGGTCAAGAAAAATGAGCTTTAAGATAATCTGACTGAATGTATTTATTCATAAGAACAGATTAATATGAAGAAATTGAATTGCTATGTTTTTTTTGTATCAAAATAAATTATCAGAAAAAGAGTTGGTCTGAAGTTTAATTACTGGAGTTACAAATACAAAATTAAAGCAACTTATCAGTGCTGCAGTTAAGTTAAATTCTGTTATTATGATTAAACAAATTAAAAAGAATTTGTTAGTGACATAAATAAATTAATTTTTAATAAGATTAATATGATACTGTTGCTTTTTTTATTATAGTAACAAATACATATTTGAGAAGAAATTTATTACTTTGTTCTTTAGTACACAGTGCAATTTTTTTACTTTAAACAATTTTGGCTAGAAATTAGTGTTCTGAATTTGAGAAAGTGGATTACATAGTATTTGGTTACAACAAAATCCAAGACATTATATTTGTTTGATAATATTTATTCATAAAGAAATAGTAAGAATAGCATTCTTAAAAATAGATGAACTGTTGTGTTTAAGACTAAAGATCAGTTTGAAAAAGCCTAGAAAGATCAATCTGAAGATCTGAAACACTTAGGACTAGTGTACAAGAAAAAATTCCAAACTATAAACTCATTACTTAAGGGGATTTGTTTATACGGATGTACATGCATGTGTGTGTGTGTGTGTGTGTGTGTGTGTAAAATACAGTTCATATTAAATGACAATAATCAAATACAACTATTACATTAACGACTCGGAACACAAAGTTTTTTATGTAAAAACATAAAGTTTTACCTTACAACCTGAACCGGTTTTCACCTTTAAAAGGCTTCTTCAGAGGTGAAGCCTTTTAAAGGTGAAAACCGGTTCAGGTTGTAAGGTAAAACTTTATGTTTTTACTTATAAAAAACTTTGTGTTCCGAGTCATTAATGTAATAGTTGTAGTTAGTTAAGTAACGGACACGTCATGGACAACGAAATCCAAGAAGACAATAATCAGTAATGAAATATGAAATTTCAGAATATTCTTGAATATATAAGCATAATGAATATTTTGTTACTATGTTTTATCAGTACAAGCACAGTTAGGTAATTTTCCAGAAAATTTATAATCTTACTATTATATTAACAATTGTTATTATTATTAGTTACAATTATTTGACATTTCTACTAGTAATTTTGTACAAACCACTATGTTGTCTTTGGTATTGACGAGCGCTTTCAGCAGTCAAGCCATCTTCAGGTCATTTACCAATTTACCAATACTGCCGAAAGCGCTCGTCAATACCAAAGACAACATAGTGGTTTGTACAAAATTACTAGTAGAAATATTTGAGACCACTAACACTCCAATATAACAATAAATTATTTGACAACAAATATTTTCAATGCCTTACAAACTTTATGTTGTGAATACTTTCTTCTAGCAGCATTAAATGAAATCCACATATGTTCTTAATTTTAGCTTATTTAAACATTGAAAATAGACATAATTTAAGGAATTTAAGCATGAAACCTTTGTAACTAGAGAATTTTTTTTTATGTTTAAACCTTATTTATGTGTAGTAAGTGTTAATTCTAGCAAAATTAAGAATTTTAAAACACTATTCCAATATGGAACACAAGTATTTTAGATCAAAATTTAAAAAAAAGTTTATCTTATTGCCTGAGCTAGCTTTTGCTCATTGAGAGCTTCATCAGAGGAAGCTGCTAGGAGCGCTGTCTGTTTTGTTTTTGGAGATAGTGCTGTTGTTTTAAAGATTGTTGTGTGTGTGTGTGTGTTGCATAATGTGTTCAAATGATATGTGTGATTTAAATTGTGTCTGTTCAATTAGGATGTTGTTTCCATGTATTTTAGCGTGTTTGTACATTTCCAGTTGTTTGAGTGTTTAGTTTCAGCCTTTCATGTGTACATGTAGGATTGCCATGTTGTTGTTGTTGCTGTTTTTATATGTGAACTCTGCTTCAATGCAAAGGTGGATGTGGTGTGGAGTTGGAATGTAATGCTTTTAGTGTTCAATGTATCTTTGTTTGAAGTTGTGTCCTGTCTGGTCTAAGTAGAATTTGTTACATTCCGAGCAATTTATTTAGTAGATGCTAGGAAAAATCAAATTTGTTTAGCTGTCTGTGTGTTTTTTGAAATTGCTTGTGGATCTGTATATAATTTTGTTCCCTGTATTTTTAAATTTGTGGGCTATTTTTGTTAGTATTGATTTCTGTCTGTCTGTTGTTTGTTTTGGATTTTCAAAGGAGTTTTTGAATTATTATTCTATTGTATCCACTGACTTCAGCTAAATATTTAATTATACTGGTATTTAATTATATTTTATTCATCTTGATAGTCTCTCTGATTTAGTGGAATGCTGATTAGTCTGTGTCTCATGGATCTGAAAGCTGATAGTTTGTGTTGTTTGGGGGTGTTAGAGGAGTTGAGTATCAGTGTGTCAGTTGTAGGTTTCTGTATATACTGAATTTGTGTCTGTGTACCAGTTTTGTAATAGCGCGATATGGAAAATTTATACTGAAGTAAATAATTTGTTATAGGTGAAGTAATTGTGTTTTATGGTGAGGGTCTTGGCTATTTATATGATTAGTTCATCTGCTGATTAGTGTTCTACATCAGAATAGTGTTTATAAATTCTTAATGATACTCAGACACATCGTGGACAACAAAATCCAAGAATCCAACAAGATAGTCTTGTGATTAAGATCTATAGTAAAATATGTATTTTCTCTGACAATATTAATTCAGTTATTTGGTAATTTAATGTATTTATAGAAGCTAACATATGCTGTTATATAAAAAAACCTTACCTGAGTTCTTCAATTTCTTCAGCACGAGCTGCAGCTTCAGTTTCATATTTAGATTTCCATGTAGATGCTTCTCCATTAGCCTTGACCAACTGCCTTTCTAGATCAAGACGAGCTTCAGCTTCTTCTTCTAGCTGAACTCTTACAGATTCAAGCTCAACTTCAACTTGTCTAAGGCTTGCTTCAAGAAGGGATCGTCTCTGTTAAACAACATAATTATAACTTGACTTATATTTTAAAATCTGTTTAATAAAATTTTCATACAATGGGAAATTATGGCAGTCAAAATATGTGTTAATTAATATGGTTATAACTTAGAATAATACAAGAGTTGAATAATTTAAGTACTTACTCTTTCATCATCTTCTAAACGGCGGCGAGCATCTTCAAGCTGTCCAGCCAGTTGACTCCTCAAGTATGTAACATTTTCAATGTTTACTTTCAAATCTTGGACTTCCTTTGTTAATTCAATGTTTTCCTAACAAAAACAAAGAAAAATTAGCTGAATTAAAATTGTAAGGTAAAACTTTTTAATAACTTGACAATACCTACTGTTTGTATTTAAATTATAACGTGTTATTAATTGCTGTAGTATCTATACTTTATGTACTAGTCTACTTTGAATATACACCATACTTTCCTAGCACATTATTATAATCATTTTTAACAACAATTATTTTTATATATTCATGACTTAGTAGGTTCCAAAAGATTTCTGTTAAATAGAATATTATTCTTCACACATTTAAACTGGCTTATTATTATTATTATTCCGGCTGTACATTGTTTACACATTTTTCGGAACTAAAGATTACAGAAGTGATTGAATTCTCATCTTCCACTGCTGCTTGTCCATCCAAAGATCTTCTTCAATTTCTCGTTCCCTCAATATATTCTGAATTTCTTCTATCCAGGTGATAGGTGGTCTTCCTCTTTTCCTTCTTACGGGTGGGGTCCATTCTATAACTTTTAAACCAGGTGGGGGCTTTTGTTTTCTTTTAAACCAGCTCAGTTTAGATGAAAACATAATTATTAAATTTTCTTTTTTAAAAAATGTAAATATTAGAAATATTTATTTGATGTTAAGACACACGAGTAAGTTAGAAGTTTAATAAATGCTAATTAATTAATTTAATATGATAATACATACCTGTGAGAGGCGTGTCTTGTGATTAGTGATGTCAATTACTGTTCTGTTCAATTCTTCAATGCGAATGCTCAGCTCATGAATAGTAACTTCCAGCTTCTCACATTGTTTCACAACTATCAGCTGAAATGAAATTCAGAAAATATCAAAAGTGATGTGCACACAACACACACACACACACACATTCAAATTTTTCATAAATTATGATTTTGTATATATTATTAAAATATTTACAAATATTCATAACTTATTAAATAAACAGACCTATATATTTTAAATACTAGCTCAAATTACAGTATTGCTTTCAACGCATACATCGTTCTCTGGAGTCATAGTTTGTTTAGTTAATTGCAGAATCATAGCATATTTTAAGGAATAAACTAGGCAGCACTAGTGTCGCCTAGTGGCAGGTGTTTGTGCCGGTGCCGAAAAGTAAGAAAATAGGGGAGAAATCAGCAAATCATGAAGGCGCATTTGCATTTGCGTATATTAGCTTTCAGCATTGTCTGTACAGTGTGCGAATTGGGAAGTGGCAACGTTCTTACAAGCTAAAGAATGAAGGCGAAGACTTCCTGATGAAGAATGACACAAACATCATGATTACATCAAGAAGTTTGTTTTCAAAAGACTATTTTTTAAGTTTGTACCTTTGAATTGAATTAAGGAAATAATTGTTACTAGCATACTTTTCTTTTTTTTCTTAACTAACTTATTTAGTTTGAAAGCAATTTAATATGAAATTACTTAAAATTAAACAAACTTATAGTGTTTAAGCTTTTGCCAATCTAATTACAGTTCTTTATATATTTTTAAGTAGACCATCACACTGTAATGTACTTATTAAATAGTACATAATTAACTGTAATGAATCCATTTGAGTGTTTTAATTTTTTTTAATTTTCCTAATGTCTAAAGCATTTGTGTCTATTTTTACAGTTAATTTCATGAGTAAAAGAATGAACATGATCATGGTCAATTTAAATTCAAATTACATAATTTTCAATATTATGAAAAATTCATATACCGTATATGATATATATAATTAATTATATATAATAATTATTAATTATATAATTAATATAACATATATATAATTTAATATTTATAAATTCTTTACCTCAACATGTTTTATTCTTTTATTTGGTACATGTTTCGGGAAACGTATTTTTCCCATATTAGTTGCACTTTATATGGAATATAAAATCAGGAAGGCTGAAGATGGGAACAATACGCTTCCCGAAACATGTACTAAATAAAACATCTTGTGGTAAAGAATTTATAAATATTAAATTATATATGCATCAAGAAATACACTGTAGCAAGAAGTGTTTCAAATATAAATATATCACATTGGTTGGTTTAGTGCCGCCTAGTTCAAATTCTTACAAATATGCTCTGTGCAGAATCAATTACATTATAGTATATTTGCAGTATAATTATATATAATATAGTGGATCATAAAATGTTTCCACTGGTACTGTATTCTCTTGCTTCTAAAGTGCACTCACCCTTTCTTTAGTAGCAGATTCCACTTGAGCAAGAAGTTCATATACTTCTTGTTGGAACTTTGCCTTGTCCTTTTCAGATCTGTATTAGAAAAACATAAATCAGAGCTTAAAATATTTATGAATTTTTTACAAATATTTTAATCTTTAATATTAAATTGTATAAGTTTTAAAAGGAAACAAATTTAAAATTTATTTTAATTTGTAAATTTTACTGTAGTGTATTTGTAAAAAAAGCAAATATTGTAAATTTTAATTTGCCAGCTTTTAAAATTCCTGATGGTCATAGTACTTAGCATTTAATTTGACGAATTAGGGTGTAGTTTACATTTGTTATGCTTGTAACAATTGGATGACTTTTTATAAATATAATATTTACAATATTTTACAAAACAGTTTTAGAGAGATTTGATTACTATAATTTTTCACTGTTTGGTGATGATAAACAACTTTTACATAAGTGAGTAAGAAGTTGTATCTGATTGAATGATTATATTAAAAATATCAAAAAACAAAGAAATTCCAATTATATAAAATTTGTCAACTTAACTTTAAATTAAAATATAAAATATTGTCAATTAGATCCTCAATTTTAAAAATTATTAACATTATTTTAGGAAATTTTGGATAAAGGAACGGAAGTATATTTTATCAATTAGACGTATTTCTGAATGACATTTCTGTTTCATATAGTAATTATCTTCTATAATATTACAGTGGTAATATTAAATTTTAATCATAATTTAATAGTCATTATATTCTGTGATTAATATAAAATATATGCTTTTCTACAAAATCATTACCGGTATTTTTCAAGTATGAAGGGTTATTAACCCTGTCAGTAATAACTAATAGATACTTCATACAGAAAAAGGAAAACCGGTGGTGCAGTAATATGACGCCAGATTGTGTCATGAACAAATATGGTGGGTAGGAAGCACAGCTTTGGCAGGACAGAAATAGATCTAGTGGCCCCCTCCTCTAGCCTCAATTGTGAGTACATGTTACAGGTTTTGAATCTATTACTGCCACAGTGCAAACCAACTGACTTTATATAGAAAACAAACACTTTCATATCAGAATATGATTTATTTTAAGCTAATTCGTGACCATTTTTTGTAACAAACTAAGCAAGTAAAAATTATATGTATTTGGAAGTGGATATAACTGATCCACTAAGTGTAAATGCTGTGTGTCTAGTCTCATTCACCACTGTACAATAGCGTACATTATTCATAAATTATCACTACAATTTACAAATATCTACTTTCTGGAGATCTGGTTCCTGTGCAACTGAAACTCCCATGGTTTTCCTTTATGGATTTTGTGCTTGTTAAATTTTTAGATTTAATAACTAAATTTCAAAATATATTTACAAGCAGTACCACAGTCAATTATGTTATTTATGCAAATAGAATGAAGCATTCATGCTTAAATGCTTTAGTTCTCAATAAATGATAATAATAATTGTTTGTACTAGTAATTTTATACAAACCACTATGTCATCTTTGGTATTGACGAGCGCTTTCAGCAGTCAAACCATCTTCAGGTCATTTACCATTTATCGTTGACTGCCGAAAGCGCTCGTCAATACCAAAGATGACATAGTGGTTTGTATAAAATTACTAGTAGAAATATTTGAGACCACTAACACTCCAATATAACAATAAAATTATTGTTTGGACTAATAATTTACATTGTGAGCTTTTCTCTTACAAACCAATCCTGTTGTCTAACTTTGTAATAGAATCAGTTGCTCAAATATCCGAAATAATACAGAAATTACACAAATTTTGAAGAAGTTTTGTTAACCTTTAACAAATTTTCAGTTACTTAGTTAGTTTTGAAAACAGAGGAACCAAAGACTGTTTTTTTTTTTTTAATAGTTGACATTTATGCACTTGATATTTAGCTAAGGTTTTTGATTGTATAAATTTTACGTTTTTATATCTTTGCACATACATTTACAGTACTTCAAAAACATTTTCCATCAAAACAGAATAATTTTGGGGACAACAAAGAATATCATCTTCTCAGTAAGTACACTTCTGTATAAATGTTATTCCAGAATACAGCAAAGATTTAACAGAATCCTATAATTGGTTTTAAAAATATTAAATTCTTTTCTTGAATAACACACATTAAATAGTTTTAACTAGTCAGCTAGTAATAATCAGCAGATTCTTTACCGCTTAAGATGAATTTGTATGCAAAGAGTGATAAGACTTAAGCATTTAAATGAAAAACTAGGATCCTAGTTTGACAACATATCAACATCAGTTTCAATTTTTAACCTGAATTTTTTTACAAAGAAGTGTATAAATGTATTTACTTTAAATTTTTAACAACTCTTTAAAATTGTAGTTTGACTATTATTTCCATCATGTATTGGAAATACCTTAGGGAAAGTTGTTTACCTTAGGGGGAAACATGTATTTTGGTTACAATAAGTATCTATATTACTATAAAAAGCTGTAAGCATTGTTATATTGTTATATCATCAGTACAGAACAGATAAGCTTTACCTGGCTTTGGCTTTAGCCAGCTGGTCCAGTTGTTCCTGGAAGTCGACAACAACTTCTTGGTGTTTTTTACGTAGTAGTGTAGCTGTCTCCTCTGACTCCAAATGCACATCTTCTAATAGTTTGCGCAATTTATTTAATTCTGTGTCACGTTTCTTGTTGATTTCAAACTGACTTTCTGCGCCTCCTTCTGCTTCTTCTAACCGTTCGGACAATGATATTACTTGAACGCTCAAATCAGCTTTTTCTCGCTCAATCTTTAACAAAATAATAAGAAATAAAACCAAATATTGGGATAACTTTATTACAGACATATATATTAATAATAACATACAGACTTGGAAAACTATAATGTCTACTTCACAGCTAATAACTTAACATTTCTGAGAATTATTACATAACTTTGTTAATGAGTTGTATATGATTTATACATATTTGTCAGATTTAGTACATGAGTACTTCGATTTTGTTTTATAACCGTGGTTTAAGATGAGACTATTAGGCATGTCACATAAATGCTGACACAAAGGTAACAGAACTTTATGTAGTTGTTAGGTAAGAATGTACCCAAGTAGAAATTTGTATATGCTAGGTGTTAGATGCAACATGCGGATGTTAGATGCAAAGCTAATGAACTTTTAAAAATAACATGTAGTTATAAGTATGTCTTCAAAGATTTAAAATATACACTAATAACCTATGTTTATTACAATTTAAATGTGTGTGTGTGTGTGTGTGTGTGTGTGTGTGTGTGTGTGTGTGTGTGTGTGTGTGTGTGTGTGTGTGTGTGTGTGTGTGTGTGTGTGTGTGTGTGTGTGTGTGTGTGTGTGTGTGTGTGTGTGTGTGTGTGTGTGTGTGTGTGTGTGTGTGTGTGTGTGTGTGTGTGTGTGTGTGTGTGTGTGTGTGTGTGTGTGTGTGTGTGTGTGTGTGCAACACATACATGCATCTGTTTGTCTGTGGTTTTTCACATTTTTATTTATCCATTAATTAAAAGTGAAGATAATTTTAATCACTTACTTTCTAACAATATTGTAAAGTAAAATATAAATACTGACATTTAAATATAGTATACTGAAGACAGGACAAATTACAATTTATCAGAGACATATTTATGATCAGACTAATCGTGTTCCTCTACTTGTGTGCATTATATAGAATTAATGCTTGTTAATAACTGCACTGACAAGTGCTTACCTTGTCCACACCTTCCTATGTCTTGTTTTTTCTTTATTTAAAGCTATGATTTTTACATGGGGTTTCTTTTAGTTTGTAAATGTTCTGCATAAACAATTGGTAGTTTGCAACTAGGTGCAGACTTATTTCTTTGAACAATCCCTTCAAAAAGTATTTTGAATGCAACGCATACACGCATCATGTACCTCAACAATGCTTATGTACATTAACAGTATTTTTTATCTTAGTGTTTTCATAGAAACATACCCTCCTATGGTTCTCCATGGATGAAGTAAGTATATGAAAAAATTTAAACAAGAAATTTAATCATTTTAATTAAGTTTGAATGTATGATGAAAAATTACCAATGTTAAACTGTAATGGCTATTCATGTGCAAATTGCTTAATTTATGAAAGTATAAAAAATTAATTTATAAAATAATTAAGGACCCTGTACAAATGGCAGAAAGGCCCCAGCTATACGGTTTTTTTATATATAGGTATACACTTTATAGTTTTTTAGCAATACGTATATAAAAGTTTACTCATTAATTATAAATATATAGGCCTAACTACCGACTTTGATCACTAATTTTTTATTGGCAAAAATGTTAAACTTACGTAGCGGCAGCCACTGATGAAGCTTGTAATAAGTGAAAACTAGTTCAGGCTACAAGGTAGATGTTTAACATTTTTACCAATTAAAAAATTAGTGATCTGAGTCAGTAGTTATATATTTATAATTAGTTAATCAACAGACACGTCATGGACAACAAAATCCAGGAATTTACTCATTACTTATAGATTATGACAAAACATATAAAAGAAGATGTACCGTATAAAATGAGTGAAGTCAAGGCTTTATTCGTTTACAATTCAACATGAAAATGAAATTATATTTTTGAGGCTTTATTTTATTGACTTTATCAATTACACCATAAAAATCAAAAGAAGATACAGTTTTCTCTCTATAAACAAAAAAAAAAGTACCGTAGGATGAGACGTAGATCAGAAAAGGATTTAATGAAGTCCCATTTGATAATAAACTAAACAACTTCCTTTTCTGTAGTAACTAGTGTTTCTGTGGTGTCGCCGAAACATTTTTACTTCTTGCACAAATTGTTCTTTATCAAAGTTATCATAAACAAAATTGTGTCTTTCTACAGCAGATTTTAAATCATTAGCAGAGGCTTCCATCAAGAATTCTGCTGATTACACTGTTTTAATAAATTCGGAACCGTTTTCGTTTTTGATATGCAATATACAAACTAACATACCAGGGGCATTCATTATTGTTTTCTTGTTACAGCTAACCCATTCTCAAGATCGAAAGCAAAGAGATGTTCAATTAGAGTATAAAATGGAGATAAAGAATTTTAATGAAAGTTTGATGTAGTCTATATAGTGCAGAGCATATTTTAAGGAATTTTCACTAGGCGACACTATACTCCGGCGCCCCTTCTACGCCCGCTGAGCGCCCCCCTCTCCCAAAGTGTTCATCGCTTTAGGGCAAATGCCTCACCAGTCACCAATACATTTGTACAGTTGTAGTATTGTACTACGACATAACAAGAAAAATAAACAATACTAAAAGTAGTAATTTACAGGTAAGAAATAAAACTAAATTTGAAAGTAAGTATGGCTGCTTTATTAATTAGTGTCAGAGGTAAATTATCTCTTAAATAATATTTCATTGAATAAATGCAATGCAAAATAATTTCTTGTAATATACAATATAACAGTACTAATTGACAGATTAAACAAATTAAGTAATGTTCAAGTAAGCCTAAATATATGACATCCTTTATTAAAGGTATACCAATATTTCACCAGATAATGTTAATTAAGTGTTTATTTGTAAAATTAAATTAGTAATTTAATCGTAAACGGTTAATGTTGCTGTAACTACATCAAAAAGGCTAAAGGCTATTAAAAAAAAACATCTGAGGTCAGAACAATATTGTTAGACTATACCCTTATACGTTAGAGTCTTTTGAAAAAAACGTTTTTGTAAATTTCTGGTTCTGATAAATTTCTTCATCTGGAAGTTTCCTTCTTCTTTCTTTGACCTCTAAAAATTTTGCTACTGCTGGTCTTGGGTCGAACAGCGCAGTCCGTACGCCATTGAGAGCTGTATACATTCTAGAGTTGAGAGCTTTTCTGGAATATGAGGACTGTTTGTTAGTCTTGAGTGTTGTGTGAACAGACACTGCCCGTTCTGGTCCTGCACTGTGAGGCGTCACGCAAATGTATGTCTGAACCAGCTTGGAAAACACTGAGTGGGTCTTAGACACTTTGAAGTAGGGCTTACTGTAATGGTACAATTTGGCTGACGCATCATCCATTTCCAGGGGTGCAGGTAATTTTTCACTGCAGAATAAGCAGATTACATCGTCAGTAAACGGCGAAACGGCGTCATCACCAAACATGTCTTTGACTTCACTTCGTACTGCATTGATCATATCTGGTGCAGTTCTTGCACTGAGAAACTTGTTCATTGTGTTCAGGATGTTATGCTGGTCGTCATAGTCTGACAGTGAGGAACTCCTTACAGCTGAGAACCTGAGAACTATTTCCTTCCTCACTGCAGACCAACATCTTCTCGTGGATGTGGATACTAAGGAGTTAACTGCTCTTCTTTTGCAAAACTCTACATCAGGTTTATCATCATTTCCGTTTTTGACTGCATTCTTTTCCAACAGTTGTTCTTCATATCCTCCCGGATAAGGTTGACTTTCCATCAGCAAGAGTGAAGTGACAATAATTTCTTTTGTGGTTTCAATATCAGGTAGAGTTACCATTGATCGTTGACTCTCTTTCTGTAGCCTTTCAATTTGCCTCAAGATATCGAGCATGAGGCTTGTTAAGAGTTGCTGGTCACCCTCTGTTTGCCACAGTCGCATAAATCCTCTTGCAGTGGTTTTTTCGACTTTTGATGAATCAGGGTTATCAACTATTGACGTCCAGTGCTTTTCTATACACAGAAGATTATTCCACACTGCTTTTGTTAAATTAATTAGATGTTCTACGAATCTAACTTCGAAGTAAGCTGGGAATTTGTAAACCTTAAGATTCTCAGCTTTGGCTATTTGTTCAAGTTCATTGAATCTTACAGATGACCCTCTGTAAAACGTAGCCACGGCCTTCAAGTTCGCTTTCCAGTGTTTAACTTCCATTATACTTAACTCAAGATCGGAAAGTACGAGGTCAGATCTGTGGGCAACGCACCAGATGCATAAAATATTTCTTTCCAGGTAGTTCTTAATTCTGACCCACAGACCACTGTTCTTACCTGTGTTAGCATTTTCGCCATCCGTTGTCAAGCTCGTTAGTTTTTCTTTTGCCAAACTCTCAATTTCCAGATCTTCAAACAAAATTTTAACAGCATCAAGAAGGCCTTCTGCTCCTCGTTTGACGGATTTACTTTCACCTAGAAATATCGACCTCATCTCTTTGTCTTCAGAAATAAATCGGGCGGTTACAAACTTATTATCAACACCATATTTGTCACATGATCCATCTATCTGAATTGCGAAACAGTCAGCTTTTTCTAGCTCTTTTATGACTTTTTCCATCGTCAAACTACTGACAATGTCTAGCATTTCCCTGTAGATTACAGGATTTCTATACTGCAGAAGTTCAGGGGAAGGATTCAGTTTAACAAACTGTGCATCCAGTCCATTGTCTTTACAAGACGCTATCTGAATGTCAGTGTGCATTATTGCTAGAGATCTTGACGGCCAAGAATCGGCACTAAGGGTTAGCTGACGACTATCATTATACACATCGACAGCCATCTCAATCAATATTTTAATTTTTTCTGCATTTTGAGATTTTAAACTCAAATAACTTTAAAATTATTAAAGTTAGGGATAATAACTTTACAATTAATAATTTTATTAGTATATATTATTGCACTCATTCTTTAAAATGTACATATGTAATAAAAAATATATATATAATGGAAGCCCAACAAAAAGTTTGATTCAATTTTATTAAATAAAATATTACATTATTATTTCCTATTATTAATATTAATATATTACTTTTTTACCAAATCGATGCAACTGAACAATTATTAATCCTATAAGAGCCATAAGGTGAACTTTGCACAATAAGTGTTTTCTTTTAATAGCAAATTCAACTATGCGAGGGTTCTTAAACTCATCCAACCAACGACAGTAACTTCGTACTACTAGGTGTCTCTAGCTGCTAACAGTCATAGACTACTAGCCGTGGCACCCTGTTCACCCAACCCTGGTTGGAGTAAAATAACCTGAACAAGAACCGTAAATTCCAACGATGAGCACCCTTTTTCGGTGCAGTAGGCTACTGCCGCTGCCGGCGCCCCGCCCGACCGGCGCCTCAGCCCATCACTGGGCGACATTTATGTCGCCCAGTTAACATGTTAAAATATGCTCTGATATAGTGTGTTGAAGGGGTCCGGGGGCGGACCTTCCCCGTCAGCCATTCTTTGTTCGTCATACAAAGGTTTGGTACACGATTGAACCAAATCTTTCGTAAATTTGCTGTTTCATGTTGTTGAATCTTTCCTTCTGCTTTGCTACAGCTTATTTTTTTCTAAATTTCTACAGCACATTAAAATTATATTGCGCTACTGAAACTGTTATGGGAAAACAACTCATACAAATATAATAGACCTTGTAGTTTCTTTATGACTTTCTCTCTCAGAACACCTTCATCTTTTTTCTTTTTGACGAGAAATGGCTCTTGAAAACATAATCAGATCATATTAGTTGCTTTCTAAGTTTGTGGTTAATTTTCTTTCTGTTTGGTTGTGGTTGTGTGTGGTTAAGTTACAAATTTCTTTCTGTTTTATTCTTAAGCAATGTTGTTTATGGACTGTAGGGCTTGAGCAGTTTCTGTGCCTAATGGTACATTATTCAAATTACTTTACTAAAAACATTTACATACTCATTTAAATTGTCTTTAGTTGAAATAGGCAACTTACTTTAAGTGATGACAGATAGACGGGATAACTATAATTTTATCAGTTGTCAATACTAAAAATTGTATTTGGATCGATAACATAAAGTATGTATTTCCTAAATATAATTATATTTAGTTAATCAACGGACACGTCATGGACAACGAAATCCAAGAGTATGTATTTCCTGTTTCTAAAAGATACCTGTAATTTTCGTATTAATAAATACCAACAAATCCAGCAATTCCTATCATGATGGGAGTAAAATAAGAGTTTACATTATCGTAGACTCTATACAGCAGTGCATGGTTTTGTAAATTCATGTGTATGAAATGACTTGATTCTTCATCTAAACATAATCTCATACCTACTGAAATAAGTTTAAATAAAAAATTATTAATTGATTATTTTTAAAATATAAAAAGTTATTTAGCCGAAGAATATTAATTTTCTTATGTTATTTTAATGCCGTTTAAAAAATTAGTTGAAGTTCAGCGTTTTTTTATTATAAAGAAAACGCATTAAAGTAAATTGTAATCTGTTGTAATTTACGTAAAACGTGATGCTTACTGGTGTCATTTCTCTTTCGTGTAGAAACTAATGTAAAATTTTAATTTATAAAACAAAAATTGGACGGTGAGGTAAGCTTGTTAACTGAATAACAATTCTTCATTCTTCATAAGGCCTCTTCAGAAAAATGCAGGCGTAACACACAAACGTCTTTATGTAAAGTCCGCTTGCTAATTGACGCTAGTACATTACAATATAACATTGTCGCAAAGCTACATCAGTAATACAACTCTAATATATTCCAGTCAAACCTTTGGTCATTACATTCTTTATAAATGAGCGCATTTCTTTAATAGTCTTTAACTTATGTCACTGATTTCGTTAATTAATGACATTTTTTTTTAAGCAGTCCAGTGACATACTTTTGTAAGAGAAGTATTTCTTTAAAGAAATTTCCACCGCTTGACTGTTATGCCTACAGTTAAAAATATTTACAGCAATTCACATTTCAAGTAGTCTAATGTTATTTAGGTTTATATTAGGCAATATATTGTATATTACATTTATGTAATCAATGCAATACACGGAGAACACTGTATTGGTTACAAATACTTGGGATAAACTACTTACCGGTATCTATTTTGCAAGATACAAGTCACTTATTTAACTAGCAATCTAAGTGAAATATGAAACGATTTAACAAATTAATTAAATTGGACTTTGATACGGAAAACTGCAGCTTTTTCTCACCTGAGAAACGTTTTTGAACCCGTACTTTACTCATTCATATGACTGTTGCTTTTGGTAGTCACTGAACCTATTGTGTCGGTAATTTTATTGTTTCTTTTGTCCGCTATTTCAGTCTTCTCTTGTCTCTTAATAGCTTCTCGTCCTTAAATAGTAATTTGTAATTGCACTATACAGTCAACGTTTCCTCATTGTCACGTGATTTCTGCTAAGTTTATGACAAAACTATTAAGACTTTTGTTTCCAAAAATACATGACCTGTAGTGTGTTTAGTTACCTTTGACAAATTAATTTGCGAGTATAATTTAATTATTTTATTCAAAATTTTAATGGCAATATCTTTTACTTACAAACCGATTAAATACTTAGAAATACTATTAACCTTGGCACAGTCCTTACTCTTGAATTTCTTCACATTCAGGATACGAGCGTTCCGAATATATATAGTAAACAATATATCATACTTCAAGTTTAATATGAATCTTGATTTATATTCAATTAACAATTGATTAAATTGTTCGAAATCGAAAATTTAAACTTTCAACATCATTCTAAAAGTGGTTTGATAGAAGTTAAAAAAAAAATTATAATTTGAAGGAATTTTTGTAGCAAACATAAACTGATCACAAAGGATAGTATTGCTGTCAGTACATATCTGTGCGTATTGTCTGTTGAATAATATGCATTTGTACAAACGTACACACATTGACAAGTAAAAGCGCGTATCCCTTGGAAATGATAAAAAACGAATGAGGTCTGTTATACCCGCACCCATGAGCCATGAGTCAGAAACTGAATTTAGATTTGAAGCAACAATGCTAGACAAACGTCAGCACCTGTTTCCAAGTTCTAGAAATATGAGTTCCCGAATTAGATTTGAAATTATAGTGCAGATATTTTAAACCTTCGTATGAACTGCAAACATGTGTTTTAACCTGTTTTAAACCTCAGTATTATTAAGAAAATAATATCGAGAAAAAATGAAATGTAATTTGTATTTAACGGTTTTTAATTTAAATGGAGTACCTGTTACTAATTAATCTGCTTTGGTGTGTGCATGAACAACTACATTTTACCCAGTGTCTAAGGATGTTAATCTGTAAAGTTCGCCTTATACTACGATTAACAATGCGTTTTTCTTTAATAACAAATACCAAATGAATACCTATTTATATCTTGATTATATTAGTAATAATATAGAAACCTAACGATATAATTTAATCACCTCACTTTTATTGGTAAAAATTCAACTAATGTAAGCATTCACTATTTTTTCACTTTTAATTAGAAATGTACTTATAAAGAGTTTAGCCACCTACATCGTATCCTTTTGATGTGTTCCAAATTTAATTTTATTACACAGAAGTCGTCTTAGTTCGATTCTGCATTAAATCTACCACTAAATAGGATAATTTTTGCATTGAAGAAACGGTTAAAATAAACATCTATATATTGTTTGTTTGCAATATATAGCCAACAAATATAATAATGGTGGCTATGTTTATTGTTTTGTTAGTTTCTACATTCAGAGAGAACTCACTGATAAAAATGTCAAGACAAATTTGCAATGTATTACTTTAGTAATCATCTCGGTAGAACGACAGATGCCAAAAAAGGCGATGGATGGCATTAATGAAGATAAATGTTGGACTAAAGCTGTAGCTCACAATATATTCAGAGTTAAGTGTTGAATGTGAAGCATAACTAAAATATTTCATATCAAAATTAAGAAAATATATTAAATCTGTATGTATATGTATGCGATGGATTTACCTCTGAAGTCAAAATAATTAATTTGACTGATTTACTGCATATCTGAACTTAAATTTAAAATGGAATTTTGTTTGTTTAATAAATGTAGTATGTATTAAAAATATATTGCATTTACTAACACTTGATAATTTTACTCTTGATAATTTTGTGTTGGCCTAAAATTGTGTTAAGTAGCGTGTAATGTTCTTTATGTAATTATATTCCTTACAAGTATTTTATGAATATAAGTTTAACAGATCTATTAACAACTTTAACATAACTATATTTTACTTACAAATTGATTTTATAAATCAATACAATAAGTAAAGTTTGTGAATCTTTCAGATCACGACTTCGAATTTGAAGTAGGCTAAGTAATTTAGTAGATAGAGAAAATTTTTGCAGAATGACTGCCGAAGCCGGACTGTCAGACCTGAAGGCAATAGACGATTAGACGGTTCAGTGTCTGCTAACTTCTACAGAATTTTAACTGTAAACCTGAAAGTGAAGAAAAAATCGGAAGTCTGAGAAAGAGGAAGGGAAGACTGGAATTGGTACAATGCGTAGCTCCCAAACGATGAAAATATGAAAAACTCTATTTAAGAAAACTCAAGTACGCCTCACGTTACCACAAGCCTGTAGTAACTAACGTACAGTGAATATCACAAGCCTCAAGCCTCTTATGAACGCAGAATTATATACTATACACTAGGAGATCGTCGTTAGTTCACAGTACAGCAGAATTAAGTTTCCTAGGGATATAAAACGATGAGCAATAGTTTTCTAGAGACTGTTGTGAAGTACTGTTAGTGAAATAGTGTATTGGTATACAGAGATTGCTGGAGATTCCATTCTAGATAGAGAATGTGACAGGGAAAAAAAATAAGAAGAGGAAAAGAAGATGACTGGACAATATTGTAACGGTTAGCCGAAACAACATATACAAGAAAAAAATTGTTATAAACGCTAAATATTGATTAATACTAATATCGATGAATATTACTCTCGCTATCGCATAAAACGATGACAATAAAACGGTAAGAATATTCTTTGCCACTCTTAGAAAGAAGAGAAGAAAATGTAAGTTCACTTTCTCCACATACAACAGACTAGTTCATATTTATCATGTCTAAATTAAATTTGTTTGTACGTTTACAGCGCGCGTGAAATAAAATTTGTTACATGCCGAGCTGTACAATTAGTACAGAGTCAATTACAATGAAAATTAATAATGATAACTATTATACCAAGTTCGAGGGCTGTTCGGGACGAAGGGCATGCCAGTCGCCCGCTCGTAGACTATACTGCGTCCCGAGCTTCAGATAGAGCTCCTGCCGCAGGGACGATAGATAGGCTGGATTAAGGGTGTGGCCTGCTACTGGCCGTGGGTGTCAATTAAGTATCAGTTAATTGAGGATGAGAGTACGCCGAGGCCGGGTCCAAGATTCTCCTGGCACAGATTGGTAGCGACCGAGGGCGCTAATGAGGTGGTTGCCCTGGAATCGGGCGGAGCGGCGATAGAATTTGCGGGAGTGTCCGTATAGTGGCGTCCAGGGAACGGACACGCAGGGCTTCACGGATGGTTCTATTTGATGTCAGATAGTGGGTTTTGCACGCCCAGCGCAATCCTCGGTCAAGGAGAGACTGAAGCTTTCGCTTATGGGTCTTGGCCAAGTAGCCCCAAACGGGGATCGCGTAGGTAACCATCGGCACCACGTAGGTGGAGACGATAAGTTTCCCTAGGCGGCAGGTCTGATAACTATTATGGTATAGAACGGGTGTGGTTTGCTCGTTCGTTGGCAACGGGTGGATCTGCTCCGTGAACAGAATTTTACATGATGTAAAATGCGTAGTGAATTTAAAATTATTTATTTCATGATCTAGTATTAATAAATAATAATTGGTTGTTATAAGTAATTAATTTAAAGTAATTTTCTTTTACATTTTTTCCGTTTAGACTGTAAACAGTTTTAACAAGGGAGGAAGCTAGGCTACATCAGCACCTTGTACAGCAGTAGGCCTACTTGGTGTACGAAAGCCATTTTAATAAACGTCCCTACCTTTGCAAGTCAGACGCAATAAAATTACAGGGTGAGGCATATGTCGTTTGAAAAAATGCACTTTTGATTCCTTCTAAACACAGTTTTAAAAGATTTCCGTCTACGTTTCAACAAAATTTACTGTCATCTTCAGGACCTATTTATGGGAAATAGGCCTACAGAAATAAATAATCACAAATAACGCGTATTTTGGGTCTTATGTTAAACGCAGAATAATATTACGTTTTTCACATATTATTATTATTCTTATGTTAATAATATTCCGTACATGTTAACACTCATTAGATCTGTATTAATTATGTCCATGTTTCCTGTGTACAGATCCTGAAGTTTTCACACGTCTTAAAGTTGTGTTCGGTTAATAACCGAAACCCACAAAACGTTTGGTTATTTATTAATGCACGATCATTGCTAACATCAAGCACACTCTGTACTTCATAGAATATATAAATCGTTCCAGAAGTTTACGCTTTAATATGAAAAAAGCTTTACAGCTTAAGGAGACTTTTCAAGAATATTATATTGTACAGTCTTGTACACAAATTTCAATTTAAAAACAACTAAAAAACATACAACTAAAAAAAATTGTGTTAGTGCTCAAGATCCTAACTTATTTTATTGAATTCAACACATGATGTTGCTTAATTTTACGTGTACCTATCGACATGTAGTATATTTCATTAAGATAATACTTTAAATTTCAAATGTATTAACAGATTATTGTAAATTCTAATTGTCATACATGTTACAAAATTTGGCCTGTATTTAAATGAAAACGATTATAAAGATTTTTAGTGTACATAGAGCTCATAAGTCGCTAATATGATTTCTCTGTATATGTGTATACTTATATATATTCTAAACTTATGTAGAATCAATATTATTATTAAATTTTGTTCTAAAAAAATCT
The DNA here is from genome assembly GCA_034769895.1 of Magicicada septendecula. Classification (NCBI taxonomy): domain Eukaryota; kingdom Metazoa; phylum Arthropoda; class Insecta; order Hemiptera; family Cicadidae; genus Magicicada; species Magicicada septendecula. Next base: position 1,141,116,164 of record CM068367.1, read on the forward strand.
ATTTAAGTGTAAGTGCATAACACTATGCATAAAAGTTACTGTACTTTATCATCGACTTAACTCACCAAACTAAAGCATAATTAATTCTAGAATTAGTCTTGAAACTTCAAACACTGTTTGTTTTCACTTTATACAAGAAAAATTTAGCTTTCCACAAAAATAATGCGTGACGGTAACATGTTAGGCTTCTACGCCCATCTAACATTTTCCTCTAAAAGGATACGAACAGAAATATATATATATATATATATATATATATAACTTATATAAAACCAAAATTAATATTTTTAAGACAATATGAAATTTTACCTATTAATAATCAAAATTAAATTTTGAAATAAAAATGTGAAGGTATATTTTCATTTGGTTATTTCATAAAAACCGTATATTTAGTATTTGTTACATTTAAATTTGAAAAATTTAGATGCAGCTGCTTGTCACAGCCATTTTAGTGCTGCTTGGAAAGCATCCTAATTATCACTAGTTTTCAACGCATACGATATTATTTTATAGCTATGTAAAATTAACTTATGCAGATTATTATTTATAACAGAAGCACTATCAAATGACTTCCCTGATCGTAAACATAGTTGGGCCAGTATCTTTGAATTATCTATAGTATAACTCGCAATGTTTCCGGTGAGCGCTTTATTACAAACACCACTGGTCGGCCATCAATTAATTTCACACAAAGATTTTTGAAAAACATAAAGTAGAAATTATGTGGTCGCAATGATGAAATTTAAAGACAACTCTCGTTTTTTGAGTTAGAAAAACTTATAACTTAAGTACGAATTGGGTCTCCTGACTGTTGCAAAATTACATTTGAAACTTGAAAGTGAATGAAGTTAAATTCTACTGATATGATAAACGTATGCAGTCTACACAAATATTAAGGATCGAATAAGTTTATACCAGTTTTACTGATAAGTGTATTAATAAACGATTATAAATTGCATCATCATTTAATAACAGTTTATCAGATTGTGCGAAAGACTAGAGATGTATTTGTTTCTGGTTTACGAAGAATTAAGTAATTGTAATTATTAAGTAAATACCGGTAATGTTAGTGTGTGGGGCGATTGGTATTGAGGCCAGAATGTCGGACCGGGTAGCCACAGCACTATTTTTATTCCGCCAGAGTACTGACTGGGTTGCACGCGCTGTCGTCACACATTACTCGGGTGATATCTTTCCTTAGTGCGTGCTTTTTATAGAATGTATTATGGTTTGTGTGAACATTGTGTATAAAAACACACTGCTGCTGAGGCGGCCACCGAATTACATTTCACTCGTCTTATAGAAAATTAAAGTATGTACTTCGTGAAAACATACACATATATGTATATATCCTACTTCTGAGGAAATAGTTAACTAATGAAATCCAATTCCCTGCGAGAGTCGATTGTCGCCTATTTCCTAGGAACAACTGTAGTGTTTATAACAAAGTTTCTAGTCCATTCTATTTTAGGTTGACGACTTCAGTTTACTGTATCTGTGTATTCTACAGTGACGTAGACATAAACATACGCGGGCGCAGGAAACCAGAGAACGGGTAAATTGATAGGAGGGTGTAGTAAACTAAATTTAAACCAGCAATTTGTATTTATTCTGACATATTTTGAGATTGTCCAGATTACAAATTGTAAAAATACGAATTCTCTTCATTAAAATCTAAACACACACACTTATATAGTCATCACCTTGCCAGTAGCCTACTTTGAGGTGTAATGTAAGCAATGATAATTAAATGTCCTTAATGCGTGCATAAATCGTGTTGTGAAACATGTCTGTACATTAATTGATGTATATCGTAAATTATTTTCTAACGGGACTATATTATATTGTGTTACTTATAGTAGTTGCTAGTATTCAGGAAAAAGCTGTGAAAAAGCTGAAATTTAATTAAATATATTGAAATACGATACATGAATACTCTAAAATTAATTCAATATCTATCAGGTAAGTTGACGGCGCTGAGGATGTTGAATTGTACCAAGACTTAGGTATTAGTTTAACATGAACTTGATCAATCGTTACTTTGATAATAGTAGACTAACACTTGTTTCGATTACAAAAAAATAAAATTCCATGCTTAAAAGACAGTAAATATCAAAGCCAGTTCGGAAGTTCAAAGACTATAGATCTCTGGTTACTTTGAGTTACGTGCGTGATCTATTTTAGGTTATTTAGAAATGGAGAAACATATGGAAACATATTAAATAACGCAAAACAAACTACTGGTAAAAAACTAAAATCTAAGTAAATAAAATTGAAAAAAGTAGCATTAATCATATTAATACTGCAGTGAAAATAGAAACAAAAACTGTTTGTTAGTATACAGTTAGCAAATACCAGAAAGAAGATTTTTGTGCTCTATCCAAAACCGCTAGGACTTACCCTCTGGCGCAGTTCTCGTTCGGACTCCAAGTCTTCTTGGAGGAGTCGAAGCTTATCCTGTAGGACAACAAGGGTCAAGTCAGGTCAAAACTATAACTACAGGACGTGCGCATTCCCGTGCACTTAACATTCCTCAACACAGTAAAACTAGTAATTGTTTTTTTTAAGGAATAAATGATTTCACCTATCCATTTGTTAAAAATACACATTAAACAATGTTAAAGATTTCTGAACAATGAAATTCTTTCTTCATATTATAAAAAAATCTATATGAATGTTACTTTTTAAAAACCTAGACGTAAATACAGTTAGACATTAATACGAGAACAACTGATACGAAATGCATTCGTTACTTGAAGTGTATACATACAGGTGAATCTCTTGCATATTTTCGTATAAAACTGTTTTTTTTTTTTTTTTACAATATGCTTAAAAAGATATTTTTAAAAAGGCATATTACAGTACTTGTGTATGAATCTATGAAAGTTAGTCTTTGACTTCTCATAAAAAGTAATGTTATACTATCCTTAATGATTAATTTAGTTTTCCTTAAAGTAATTAGAATCTGATGATCACCGATATGATGAAATTATTTACTTCTGTGGTTATCAACAAACACATGCCACAGAAAAACAGATGAAATAAAATTGAACGTTTTCAGCTCTGGTAACTGACAAGTCGTAAGTCACGTTTGTCGTGAATGCCTCAAACACTAAACTGTCACAATAAATTTTACCCGTGAAATTTATGTCCTGTTTTCCTTTGTAAGACAACGAAAAATGACATTCAATTAAGATTACATTCTAATAGCACAAAATAACTTTGACAGTTAATTTTTTCGCATAATTTTGGTTTACGAAGACGTGAATATATGAAAACTTTGGGTACTGACCTCTAGGCGTGAAAGCGCGCTTAGGTCGGCGGAGTACTCGATGCTCACATCGGCGTTGGCGCCTCCAGCCGAGCGATATGAATAAGATTTTGTCGTCTTCGTTAAGGATGACATTTTGTAGATATGCACTCACACTATTTGTACCGATACTAAGACTGTTCCTCGACCGACCTCTCGAATGCAACGTCGGCGCGCTCGCGGCTAGATAGAGTTCAACTCTGGCCGTCGCGACGCGTTCTTCCAAAGCAAATTGTGACGCCTGCGCACAACAACCCCCTCTCCCACTTCATGTAAAATAAAGGTGTAATTTTTCTGGACCGTTAGTTTGTGAATCACTGGATAATTTCCCTCACAACACTAATCCACTATGCCATGCCAGCAGACTTATTTTGAGGTATAAATCAACAGGTTTACATTTATTCTAGACCGCCAGTGAACATTTATAGTTTATAAATAACATCAAATTAAGTTATAATTTTTTAAGAATATAACTAGAATACCATATTCTTTCTGTAAAAACAAAATAGTCTATTTGATATTAATCATACTCAAGTCGGATTTAGATTAACAAATATGTCCAGTGATAATTATGTCCAACAAATATGTCCAGTGATAGAATATACCAAGTTCAGTAGAAAGTATACTATTTGATCTACTGATGACCTTGAATAGTTTTAATCAGTTTAAGGCTTAAAGGGACTTTTGATAGTAAATTTCTTACAGGTGAATTAGGGATAATCCTGCAGGATATCTCGGTATGACTGTAGTATGCTGTCAACGTGAAATGTCTAAGGTGAAGTGTCTACAATTAATTAATTGTAGAATTTCTAGGAAAATGGTCCATCGTCATGTACAGCGTGATTTTCGTGGTAAATTATTTCAGAACAACATTAAATGAAACAATGTATTTGATGTTCCAAATTGTGGTGTCTGAAGCCAGTGCTCCACTCGTACGGTCCACACAGAGAGAGAGAGAGAGAGAGAGAGAGAGAGAGAGACAGACAGACAGACAGACAGACAGACAGACGGTGAGAATCACCAAATAGATAGGAATTGGGTACCTTTAACTTTTTCTAATTGTAGGATTGTTCTTTCTTTTACCAGTTGGAAGATAGTAGATTTATACAGTTTCTTATTGTTTTTTTTTTAAACTTTTATAATAATTTTTACCTCGGTGCTAGATTCTGGTAAAAAACTTAAAAATAAAATTAAAAAACTTAAAAAACAAAAACAAATATTTTTTGATGTAGCTTAATTAAAATACAACGAGAAAAAAGACCAATTCAAGATAGCGAACCAAAGATGGCCGACCGTCACCCTAAAAACCCTAATTTTTCTGTATACGTTTTGTTTGTAAGTTGAAACGCTTGTTAATATAAATAGTTTTTGCGATCGTTAAATTTGAATAAGACACAAACAAGAATTAAATGTCGGTAATCTTTACCTAAAAATCTCACGAGTCTTCCAATGTAATAAAACTTTTACAATAATACGCGTAAAACGAATACAAAATAAATGACAATATGGTAACAAAAAAACTACTTTTATTAAAAAATAATTATTTAAATAGTACACTGTTTATTTTATTATTTTTTTTTAATTTAAATACATTTAAAATTAAAATTAAATTCAAAATTTATTGAAGTAAAAGATTTAAGAAAATCCGGATATTTGCACATCCACGAATTCTTCGTTAAGTCGCTGTGGACTTCATTAAACACAAAAGATTGTGTTTAAATAGCTATGACTGTTACATATACTACGAGGCTGTGTCAGCTTTTCAGGAACCACAAGCAATATCACAGCCTTTTTTTTAATTATCAGGAAAATCGTCTCTGGCAAGTTATAGGAGCTGGTTACTGAAAAATGGTAACAAGTATGTACCAAATACCCTATATTTACCAACCCCATTTTTCTATGAGCTGCTGCCTTGTGCAAGCCATGCAACAACCTATGGCAACGGGTATCCCACGTGCGGCTGCTAGTCAGCGTCTGCACACAGAGAACAGAATCAGCTCGAGTGCTGTCGTCATAGTCACGGATAACCGCTTGTGTGCAAGACGCCTCATGGCGGCCGCACCTACCGCCCACGAGGTCACCTCTAAGCTCCTGTGGGTGAATCCTTAAAGGAACCACGGAGCTGTACCGTAGACGAGGGCACCACAGCAAATTCAAAATGCATCTGGTCGAGCCGATTCGGCTGCGCTGTCGTACTAGGCATGGGATCTGCGAGTGCCTAATTGAGGAAGCCGTCTGCCTGGATGTAGCAGCTCATCGATCCGGCCGCCCTATCATCTAAACCAGCGCGGCTTTCAGCTCCTTAAAGTGAATCCTTAGGGGATTGTCGAGGAGCGCCGATGGTCAATAGAATGTGGGGATTATCCCAATTAAGAGAGTCGAGATACGCACATCGGCTAGCCCAAGTGGTAGCGTCAAGATGCGCTGATTCAAAGTATTATAATTTTAATTTACTTTTAAATAATATGACGGACTTTGATAAATAGTTGGACTTTTAAGTCCGTACAAAACAAGAAAAATAGCAACATTTATTCAAATACAATAATTTTACTTTTTTTAATTTTTTGTATTCTTTTTGTATAGCCTAAAGGTACCATATAATGTTATTATTTATATTTTTAAAGCGATCGATTTCGGTCACAGACCATCGTTAGGTTATATAGCACATTTGTGTTCACAATATTATAAAACACTATTATTTATAAAAACGAATTTTTAGTTTATAATTAGTTCTACAAATTCGTTTTTATAAATAATAGTGTTTTATAATATTGTGAACAAAATACCTGACGATGGTCTGTGACCGAAATCGATCGCTTTAAAAATATGAATAATAACATTATATGGTACCTTTAGGCTATATAAAAAGAATAAAAAAATTTAAAAAAATTGAATTATAGGTACCATTAATAAAAAACAATAAGTGTAAGTATAAAATACATCACATTATCATTAATAATTTTACATTTAATGATCCAGCTTTTTAGCGTACTCGTAATATACTGTAATACTGTTATACCCTTTAGTCCTTTTCTATACATTATTTTTCGAAAATAAATAAATATATTGCATGCAACTGATTTATCCTCTGGTGTCGAAAATGTTCCGATAAGTATTCGAAGTATAAAAGCTTTCGTTGAATAAATAATCCACTCATACATTATACCAAATGTCCCATTATAATAAAACAGGACAATATGACCAATATTTTGAATGGCCTTTCAGCCTTGTCAGTTACCTCTTACAGTGTTGAAAGCACTCTGTCATGAACACAGGAGTTTATTTACAATATATTTACATTAAATATCTACAGCAAGAAGAGTTCTGCATGCTGTTCTTGTAGTGATAAACGCGCATTTTATGAAATGCACCTTGAAATCTGCCCAGTAGAATAGTGTGTATGTACAGGTTTTCGAAGAATTGTAGCCTTTTCTTTTGTATCAACCGTTGAGTACGTTCCTCGGATTTGAAGAGCTATGAATTCCAATTTAAGTTTCTACTTGCACACTTTTCAAAGCTTCTTCGAATATGTAAATGTTTGACTGGGGATGATGAAGTTTCTACCAAATTTTGCATGGAAAGATTCATCAGCATTTGTTTTTCGTTCTGAGAAAGTTGAAGACTTAAGGTCTTCCACGAATGCTCCTTCTACATCGAGAGGATCTAGCATTCTCAGACCAAAAACCCATTTTAACCATTTACCAATCTCTGAATCTGTCGAGTCCTTGTACTTTTGACTCAATCCAATCGACTCAATCCAAACTGTTGAATTTTCCTCCACCAAGCCTGGGTGAGTCGAAATCTCACTCAATTACCTCTGTTGTAGGCCGCCACGTAGAACGGACAGCATTATGTATGGCCATTTAAAAATCTACTGTAATCTATTTCTCGGCATTTGTCTAACAAGTGTTTGAAAAGGCTTTGATAATTTGCCTCTTTCTTGTCTGGTAACAAACTAAAAATGAGAGGCATGAATTTGCCATTTTCCACACTGTGTATTGTAAAAAGCTGACAGAAATATTTTGGTGAATGTGCCATCCTTAAAAATGTTTTCAATTTTAGACAAACATTCCAATTACTTCTGGGGTGTTAGTAGGCAAGCAAGACAACACAGAATTGTAATCAACAATAAGGAAATTGAAGAAGTGGCGACATCTAAATATTTAGGTGAATGTTTTCAGTGAGGATGGCAGAACTGAGTCAGAGTTAAACATGATAGTAAGCTTTACGGCAAGCTTCGCTATCAGCAGGAAATTTCTGGGAAAAAGCGAAGTGTCACAGAAAACCAAACTGGCAGTACACAAATCTGTATATGCTCCAACATTGACGCAGTTGCGAGTCATGGACTCTGAATGACAGACATAAAAAGAGAATACAATCAATGGAGTTGAGATTCCTAAGGAGAATTGAGAAGAAAACTCGTAGAGATAGAGTGAGAAACGTTAACATCCAGAAGAATTTGAAGATATTCTCTTTCAATATTTATAAAATCGAAAGCACGCAACTGCGTTGGTTTGGCCACGTCTGTAGGACGACTGAGGAAAAGTACCCGAGACGAGCATGGGAGGCAAAACAGAAGGCAGAAGAGGAAGAGGACGGCACAGAACGAAATGGGAAGATATCAAGAAGAGTGTAGAAGGCAGGGGAGCAGTCTGGGGCCGTGCCAGAGTTTTGACACTGAACAGGACGAGATGGAGAGCTTTCTCGAACACCTCGACCCCCAACGGGTCGAAGAGGATGACTGAGAAGAAGAAGAAGATTTCTGGGGCGAAAAACAATAATATTTTCGTTTACTAAGTTAAGTAATAGCATATCTTCACCTTGGTTTGATTTTATTTGAATACTATCAAGTGCTTCATGGACATCACTTATACATTTGTTGAGAAGTGGCAGATGATTTATTCGTGGCTCGGCAAAGGTTCCTCCGCACATGTCGAGTCGCACTGCTAACCACAGTTTCGGGCGCGGACGCAATCTCTTTTCTTACCACGTTCGCAGGCGGCTCGCACACACTTCGTTTCGTTGCACACTGTTTGGAATATACTCCCTGTGTAGACTAGGACACGATTGCTCGTGATTATGCTCGCCAACAGTATTAAATGGTACTTCGCCCGTGTCTTCCGCGAACAGTTAGCCGCATTCTTTCTGTATTTGAAACCCTCATGTGCAATTAATTTAAAACACATTTAACATGAAAAACATGTTGAGACACTTTGTAACTCACGAATACTAGTTAACTGGATATAAAAAAAAAACAAGACAATAAAATGTTTTCCATTGACCAGTTCCATTCCAGTTCCATTGGGGTGTAATAAACAATGATTTCTATAGATTGTAATCTGTCGTCACTCAAACTCTGGAAGTACCTGCGGAGTGCCCGTCGCTAACCGTGCGGACGCTTTGTTTCCTATCCTTTACCTGATCCCTTTGACACAACTCCCCTACGATTCCTTCTCCCCTACGAAAGTTTGTTCTTCCACATTGACCCGGGATAACACATCAGCTACGACATTCTTTTTACCTGGGATGTATTCCCATTTTAGATGGTATTCTTGAAGGGCAAGTATCCACCTCGTTAGTCTGCCATGGTTCAATTTGCAGCTTTTCATGAACGAAATAGATTTATGGTCTGTTCGGACTGTAACAGGGTATCCCAAAATGTAAGTGCGGAACTTACCGCAAGCAAATACTACGCTCAGTAATTCTTTTTCAGTCGCAGTGTAGTTTTTCTCGCACTGGTTCAAAGATCTGCTCGCGAAGCTAATTACTTGGTGTTGACCCTTCTCGTCTTCTTGATACAATGTCGTTCCCAGACTGATGTTGCTGGCATCGCAATTCCTTGAAAAATGGTAATTTAAAATTCGGGTGGCGAAGTATTATTGTGGCCAGAAATTTGTCTTTAATTTGTTGGAAAATCATATCCTGTTCTTTACACCATACCCATTTATTTTTTGATGATAATTGAGGTTGAAACCTTGCGGTTAATTCCGAATATTGTTCCTGGAACTTCCTATAGTAATTACAGAGTCCCAGGAACGACTGTAATTGCTTTCTGTTTTTGGGTGCGGGAATTTCTGGATTGCTTCCACCTTTTCTGCCGACGGTGAGATTCCTTGATCGTCCAAGTTAAAACCCAAAAATTGCACTTCTCTGGCAATAAACTTGAATTTTTCTAACTTCAGCGTGACGTTACTGACAGATAACTTCTCAAGCACGTGTTCCACACGGTAAGCAGTGTTCCTCCCACGTTTCTGATGTTATTAGTAGATCATCTACATACACTGTGGTAAACTGAAGTGCTTCCTGTCCCAATATCTGGTCCATGCAGGTCACAAAGATGGCAACTGAGTTTACCAATCCGAAGGGCAATCTTTTGAATTGGTAATTGCGTCCCTCGAATATGAAAGCCAGATACTGGCGACTCCGTGGGTGTAACTCTACCTGCCAGTAACCGCACACTGTGTCCCAGGTACTGAAGTACTTGGTACCGTGGAAACGTTTCAGGATTTCTTCAATCTCACCGGGCGATGTTCTATCATTAATTATTTTTTTGTTTATTTCCCGTGCATCCAAGCAAAGCCGGACTTGGCCGTTTTTCTTGGGAATAGCGACAATAGGGCTGGTGTATGGGGATTGGCTATGTTCTATAATATCGCTATTAATCATTCGGTTTATTTCCGCTCTCACAGCCTCCTTTCGTGAATGCGCAATAGGGTATGATTTTCTATTAAATTCCACTGTATCTCTGAACTTAAGGGTACATTGATAATTTTTTACCTTGCCTGGCTCATCTGAAAATACTGAGCGGTACTTCTCATAAATTCTAATTAATTGATTTGCTTGAGTAATGGGCAATTTCTCCTTAGTAATTCCGCTCCGGAAATCTCTTATCTCTTGTATTTTTTGGGACCATAAATCTTCGTCCGTGTTGTCGTATACTATTGGGTTACATATAGCGTTATTTTTCGTATAGTTAATGTTACGAATTTGCTGGTGGATACTGCTGGGAAGTGCTATTTCGCTACCGACTAAATCGGCCGTCCAGGTCAGACCTCCGGTAAACAGCGATACTTTCTCCGATCGTAAATCGATGATAGCAGAGTTCTTTCTCAGCACATCGCATCCCACTAATATATTGAAAGGTAATCCTGCTGCAATTAGGAAGACCATGTTTATTGCTATACCCTTACTAATCACATTTAACGACACTTGCTTTCTTATTGTTTTGTTTTGGCGACCAGTGGCACCGATTAATACTATGTTATTGATAGGTAAAGTCGGCAATAATTTACCACATTTCTCTTGGATCCTCTCCAATTCTATTGAGTTAATTATAGATACATTCGCACCTGTATCAATCATCAGCTGTGCGAATGTTCCTTCTATTTCAGCATTAATATAAATTATCTCGTTATTTATACTATGGAGGCGAGTGTCGTCCTCCTCCAGTAGTTCATTTCGAATGTTTTTTAAATAGTTACAACGAATAATAGTAATTTTGTTGTTATTACTTGCTCTTGGCAATTCACTTTTATACCCAGGCGATAGAAGCAGCAAAAGGTCCTTATTATTTATTACTGCCTCCTCCCGTTTAAATTCTCATCATCCTGGTTATTATTTAGACCAACAGAGGCGTCAGTTGGGAAACCTTGAGTGGGTTCCAGCCGTTCCGTTCGCTGTTCCCTATTTGTTTGCCGCTCTGGGTCATCTAGGCTGGTACTTCGCCTTGGCGGATTATATCTGGAATTATCCCGTTCTCGGCTTCTGCGTCGATCTTCGTACTCGTGGAAACTGTTCCGCCGTTGATGGTTATACCTGCGTTGGCTGTTTCCTTCTGCGCGTATAAAATTTACCCGGGGTCGGGAGAACCTGTTGTTGTTGTTATTATTATTACTTGGGTAACCCCTATTGTTATTATAAAACCGCTCAGTATTATTGGTATGGTTGGGGTTTCTCTGGCTATTTACATTGTGATTTGGGTAATAATTATTTCTATTACCAGGGAATCCGTTATTATTTCGGTTAATGTTTGGATTTACATTACCGTGGTTATTATTATTATTATTACCGTTGGTAGGGTGCTGATTATGGTAATTTGGATTATACCGGTTCCCTTGGTACCCACTGTTGTTCTGTTGATTACTATTGTTCGGGGACGGATTATTTCGGAATTCTGGCCGCTCATTCCTTCTTCTACTTTGCCTGTAATATTCCTCATTCTCATAATTTTCTAAAAGCTCCGTCATCGCCTGGATGGTCTTTATCTGGCTACCTCTTCGTGCTCTTATGACCTCTTCGTCATAATGGTAGGAAAGCTTATTTACCAGGCATTCCTCTGGTATGGCCGGTTCCAGGTGCTTGGCCAGGCACACCTTCCCAAGGAAGTACGCGGTCATGGTATTGCCAAACTGGGTCTTGTATCAGCCATGGCAGATGTTGTCCCTTATTAGATTCTGGGTGGTCTCCGACCAATACTTGGCCTTGAACAAATTTTTAAATTGTTGGTAATCATTTATCTCGCTCCGGTTTGCCATCCACCAATTGTCCGTCATTTCACGGAATGATTCGTCCAATAGTTCTCGATTATTTGACCATCTATTACTTCTATGTTTGGCCATATATTCCTCAACACGGGCCAAGAACTCCATCGGCTTCCTTTTATATTGGCGGAAGTTAAGCCATTCCCTATTTTCGTTGATGGGGATATTTGTGAAACTGGTTGGTCGGTTCCGAATTGCTTCCATTTCCTCCTGGCTCTGCCGCACTTGACCAGTGATGTTAGTCATCACTACCTCCATTCCGTCACATCTTTCAGTAATTTGAGTCCGTACTTTACTGAGTTCTTCCTGGCTTTCCTTTCGGTTCTCTTCTGCCTTCTTGCGACTAGATTCTTCGAGATTTGTGACCTTGGTGTTTACCACATCCTTGAACTCTTGTACCTCCCCTTCAGTTAGCCGACATCTTTCATCAACTTCTCTTATCTGTTGATTTATAGTTACTGTTTCTCCGTCCAGCCTTTCATTCATAGATTTCTTATTATCTTTGAGTTCTTTGTTCATTTCCTTTCTTAATAGTTCCATTCGATCGTCTAACTTGTCTAGATTCTCCTGGTTAACTTCCCGTAATTCTTCCCGTAATAGTTGGTTATCCTCTCTTAATTCTTCCAACCTCTCCCCCATCGTCTCTTCCATTTTCTTGTTATTTTCTCTTAATTCTTCCCTTAATTGTTGGTGGTCACTTTCTATTTTCTTACTGGTTTCTTCCATCTTTTCTTCCAAATTCTTCTTATTTTCTTCCATTTTCTTTTCCACCTTTTTACTGGTTTCCTCAATTCTCTTATTGGTCCTTTCGATCTTACGGCCCAACTCTTCCTTTGTGGATTGGTTGTCCTCCTTCAATTCTTCTAACTTTTTCCCCATTTCTTCTTCCATCTTCTTACTGTTTTCTTCAAAGTCCTTTCTTAATTCTTCCTTCATGGATTCTATGTTCTTACTTATTTCATTCAAATTTTCTTTCAAGGACTGTTGGTCTTCCTTCCTTTCCTTACTATTTTCTTCCTTGGTGGAATCCATTTTCTTGCTTATTTCTTCCTTGGTTGACCGGTTGCCGTCATCCAGTTTCTTATGCAAGTTTTCTTCGGTGGAATCCATTTTCTTTTCCATCTTCTTGCTGTTTTCTTCCATGTCCTTTTTCAAATCTTCTAACCTTTTATTTAAGGATTGATTGTCTTCCTTTCGTTCCTTACTCAACTTCTTACTATTTGATTCGTTATCCTCTCTCATTTGCATGAACATTTCCATTATTTTATCTAGAATTGGACCTTCTGTTGTTTTGGATTTCTCATGTTTATCCTTCTTCTGGAGATTGTCCTCTTCTGTTTGCGTTGGCATTTCCAGTTGTTCCTCTGGTGGTGCAGGTTGTTTATGTCCCACTGGGGTTAATAATGTTTCTACGTCCTCCACTGGGGTCGCCTCCTTATCCTCCATATTAAATTCTTTTTCGGCCTCCGCCGCTCTTTTCTTTGATGTGGCACGACGTTGCATCTTTCCTGGTTCTCTGGCTGGATAACCGCTGCCAAGCTGAACTAGAAATTGGGCGAGTTATTACAGCCTTTCAATCCCTAATTACAGCCCTTTAGTTGGACGCAATTTTGTAATAAAACAAAATGTCGTTAAAGTTCCACTTTGGAAACGCCAAATTTGTAACGTTCCGTGTGTCTTCGTTAAGCCCTCACTGTTGGGCTAGCCAATTTTGTAACGTTAACTTGTTGTTACAAAATAAAATCTGTAATATTGTTGTAAAAAATTTGAAATAAAAAAAATAATTTTATTTCAAAAAAAAATTTTGCTGTTTCTGAAAATATATTTTTGTGTAGTTTTTATTTCCTAATATTTAAAAAATAATCGTGTTTCTTGTTTGTGGTTAATATTTCGATGGTATTATGTTTATAAGTGTAATAGTGTCACTTTCTGTAAATTACTTTATGACAATCTGGTTAACTCCAGTCCTAGTCGATAGACGGCTCTCTTCTTCTTCTTCGATGCGTTCGTTATTTCGTATGTACCGCCTTTCGGTTAGTCTGAGTCCTTGATTAATTTCTTCTTTAAGTATATTAAAGAAAAATTAAATCCAAATTGCATAAACAGAAAGTTTATTAACAAATTATTTAAAGTGTATCGATAAGAATTGATATATACAGCAGTATCGACTCACTCAGGGCCGGTCGATAAAAAACTTTACATTGATTGTATATAAAAATTATAGTTCTTTGAACGGTTATTTTAGAATAGCCAGAGAAGGGTATGGACAAGAAAGTATAACACTTACAATGATAAATGCCTTAATACTAACAAATACAACGTTATAATTAATAAATAAAATTTATATATAATATTTATTTCAAACCAAATGCAGTCTAGAAATTCGCTGCCTTGCTTTGGTAAGAACGGCGACGAATCAAAATGGCCGACCTGATCATGCACAGTGGAACGTCTAACACCTCGACGAAATATTTGTTTCAATAAAGATGTCTTTTCTCCGTTTATTGGTCTCAGCAATTGTGTATAATGGTTCTGGAGTTAATTGAGTGCCACTGGTGTATTGTTTAATAGTTCACTTGGTGTAAATGTTTGTGATTATGTCTATCTCACTGTGTCACACGTGTCGGGTTTAACCTTGTTTGTTCGTCTGTAAAATTTATTGTATTGGTGTTATTTTAATTAATTAGGCGTGTGTGGTTCTGTTTATTGGTGATGCACTGTTCATTGTTTATTTTCACCGGTTCACAAAGAAAAATCTCAAAATAAAAATTTATAAAAATTTTTACCGAACTTGGTTCATTTATAATTCGCCATTTGTTAAGGTTATGTAGAGCAAAAATCTCGTTTAAGTAATCGCTTCAACGGATAATAATGAACTGTTCTCATTTCCTTCGTCTCCTGAAAATCTTAGCCAATTTAATATATATTATACATTGTTTCAAATTATCTTAGCTTCCGATACATCTTATTCGAATACATTATACACGGAAAATATTTTCGTTATTAATTAACTGTATGAAATATTAAATACCTATTCGGTTTCTTTATTCTATTTTGCTTATTTTGATACTAATTAATATAGTTTTACAAAGTTTTCATTTAAAAAAGTTATATTTCTTTCATTTTGGAAAGTATGTTCAAATATGTGTTTCCTGTCTCTAAGCAGATAATAGCCATTTTCTCTGATATAATTAAATATCACTATAATATTGACGACTCGGAACACTAAGTTTTTTATAAGTAAAAACGTAAAGTTTTACCTTACAGCCGGTAACTTTACGTTTTTACTTATAAAAAACTTAGTGTTCCGAGTCGTCAATATTATAGTGATATTTAGTTAAGTAACGGACACGTCATGGACAACGAAATCCAAGAACTGATATAATTATTATTCTATTGAATCTGAAATTGATATAATTGTCTATTTTTACTTAATTTCTTGCAATTTAGTTTATTAATTATTGTTTTTAAATATAATTCATTTATCTATGACTTCTCCCCTGATAATGTTAGTTAGTCCATTCCATTTTTATTTATAATTTTACTTATCTGCTGACCATATCTTTATAAAGTATTAGTTATATGGTATTACTATATGGTGGGTTTATCTTACATAAATATTATCAGTTTAGTTGGTTTATAGGACTAGATTTGTCAATTATTCTGTAGTCTAAATTTACTATCTGGCCTAGATTTGATCTGTTGCTATTTGCAAAATTTTTACTAATATAGTTAGTTTGTACCCTTTTCTGACCTTCTATTCTTATATAATTTATTAACAATTTGTTCCTTGACCATTATAACATTGAACATTGATTTTAAACAATTAAAATATAACACTTATTTACTATTAAATCTGGTACTTTGAATCATACCTTTTTTGTGTACTGATTACACACAGTAACTAAATAGAACATTTTACAATATAGGAATGGTATCTACATACAGACATTGCATTCCTAATTTTAATTACTAACAAAATAACATTTTATAACTACAATACTGCTCAATACTAAATCTTATTTATATAGTTAATATCTGGAACTAGGAACATAACATTTTGGTTCCATTAAATGTTCAACACTTTCTTAAAACTATTTATTTACAGTCTTATCTGTACTTCCCAATTTTAGGAATGTATTCCCAGTCACTTTGTACTAAATACAAGCTGTTTATATTATTCATTCTATGGAATGTTCTTATATAAACAGTGGCCTTTCATTAGAAATATTATTCCTTTCTCCTTCACCATATTACTTGAGTAACTATTATCATGATACTGTTTAAAAACACTTAAAGTTATTTATTGGCACGGTAATTCATGTACCTTTTCAAAGTTTATTTATTATAATTTAATAACTTGCACTTGTCCCTGGTTATTTATTGATATTATCACTAGTCCTTTTATAGTTTTATAATATGAAATATTTAACCATGGGGGAACTGTTAAGATTTGTCTATATAAACTATACAATAACTTTTTTGGGTGCACTGTTACTTAATACTCTAAACACATTTGGTTTTTATCAGTTTTACATTAGTATATGGTTTATTGGGGTGTCATACTTTCTTTTGTGACATTTATTTATTTTTTGGGGTTTTTGTTTTTCTCCCTATGGGGTTTCTATTGGGTATTGTTCGAGTTTCACTTCCTTTATTCTAGTTGATCTTCACTTGTCTCTGATTATTCAATATATTGGTTTATTCTAGATTTCTTCTTTCTTCGTTCTTGTTTCTTCAGTACCATTTCGTTTTATATTCTTTTGTTTTACTCTGGTCTGTTTTCTTTGTCGGTTTACTTGGTCTGGGTATCTTCATTGCCTGCTTCTATCCTACCTGGGTAATATTGTTATTTTCATTTTTAGTTTTCTGGGTTTTTAATTTGTAGTACAATTATCTTAGTTGCAGATTTTTTCTTTATGTTTACTTTTTCTTGTTATTATAATAATTTATAGTGCTTTTTAATTGATTTTCATTTGTATCTTTTTGGATATTCCATATTTTTGAGTTTTATTAATGATCATTTGGTAATTGTTTTAAGTGGATTATCTGTCATGCTACAATGTACACACAGAAGTTTGACTGGACTTTGTCTTGGGAGAAAATCCGGGTTTTATGAAATAAAATGTCTACAGAGCGTCTGTTTAAACGATGATTTCTGTCAACACATTTTGTACTATGTTCCCTGTACAAATCTAAGAGTACAGTTAGATCTGAATCATAATTTCTTTTTATGTTTTGAATGTAATTAATTTAAATCTATCGTAACGTTTTGTTAACAAGCCATCCTACTCTGTGTAAAGATGATTTGTGTGGCATCTTTGTTAGGATCCGGGATAGCTGTAAGAGGCTGCCAAATTGATTAAAGAAAATTAAAATATTTATTTTATAAATGATTCCAGGTTTTTTCAATTTTAAGTTTGGTCAATTTTTGGTCTTGAACCTACCATGAATTAATATATTAAAGTTTTAGCGGCAAACAATCGAGTTGCTTTTTAACTGAATGTTGTTCAAATCTGTACAAAGAACTTTTGAAAAAATTTGCAGACAAGAAAGTGGACTACTGCGATTTATAGAGTGATCCCTAGTACTATTACGCTGCCTAGAAATTCAGCGTCAAAGCACGAGTTTCCTTTGGAAACTTCAAGAAATTTACGTAAAAAATTTCAGTATTTTTTTTAGCCTTCACTTGGTATAAGAGGCGTTAAAATAAAAAAGTAAGTTTGTTTTTTTTTCTTAAAAATATGGTAAATTTTCTACACCTGAAACTCCTTTACTTTCTTGACCAACCCTTCATTCTTGAAGACATTTTTATTATTTTTATTTGAAATGTCAATATAAGTCGATCAACATTTTTAAAAATATTTGCAAATAAATAAATTTCATCTTTTCTCTCAAAATTTAAAAAAATAGGTGAAAATCTAGTGAATATTTTTATAAAGTGCAGTTTAAAAATGAGGTACATTCTAGTATCATTTTCTACAAAAGTATACTTAAGGAGCCAAGAGTGTCAGGTTTTTTCAAAATGTTTTCAAATGTTTGTACAGTATTTACCAAGTTTTGGCATATTTTAGATCTACTAAATATAAAATATTAAATACTAAAAACAGACAAAACTGACTTATGACTTATGAAATCACATTTCAAAGGGCATTGTAAATTTTCTACTGAATTCAAACCTAAATATTGAACATTTTAAAGTGAAAATTCTTTTCAGAACTGTTGGCTATTTTTTATTACTTTACTAGCTGTATACCCGTGCTTCACTACGGTCTTTCAGGAAAAAAAATTGGTTGGCCGTTTTTAAAGTTAAAGTTTTTTTTACCTTTGGATAAATAAGCAAATTGTATTAAGGCCCAGTGAATTTTTTGTGCAAAAAGACTTATTTTTAGTAATCGTGTATAAAAGTAGTTTTTTTTTTATGAAACAACAGTCATATTATTGGGCAAGCAGCCCTTTTTACCCACCACCACCCCTGGCATTTTGAGAAACTTGGTAGCCAGGCAATTGATTTGCTTAGCCGTTGACTATTACTAATAAGAAGGGACCTTAATTAGAATTTAAATTTAAAAAATACTTATCGGCAATAATTCTGCAAGAAAATTAGGTTTTTAATCAAAAAAGCTGAGATTAGTTATAATTGAAAAGGGAATAGTGAGTGGATGCTTAATGTTAAGTAGTGAAAGTATTGTGTAAAAGAAAACACGCTGCTTTAAGGTATCTTTATAAAACTTCCTTGTAGACAACGTTCTTTGTTTGACCCCGGGCTGAAGAATTGTTAAACTGGCAGAAGAGCTAACTCGTGAGCAAGCAATGTACAACTGGCCATGGGAGAAACAGTCTTCTCTTAGATCAACACCAGCCATTTTCAAAGATTGACCTATTTACTGTCATGGCGAAGCAGAGTTTGAGAGGGAATTGAAGTCTTTTAAAATGAAAATGGTAATCCGATGGAATTAGGGGAATGCGTGAAATGAAGACTGTTTCCTCCTGACCACATCCAGTGAATATTGTTGCTTCTATGACGTTCTTGTGCAAAGATTTTACTTGAAGCCTAGTACCGTTACATAGCTTAGGAGGTATCAGGTTTCGAAGCAGCATTATTGGAGCTCCAACTTTGAGGTAGAGATTATGTGGCGGAATGCCTGGAGGATTGAGCGTGTGCAGGAACTCTACTGGATAATGGACTGCGTCTTCTTCTTCCACCACAGAGTCCACGGATTGGTACTTCACAATCTCAGTTGGAAGTTTTTCCAATAATGTGTTATTGATGTTGGCTGCAGTGTCATTCTTTGGAGTAAGGATGGCTCTTTCTTTCAGCCAAGATGAATCTTTTAAATAAAAATTAGCTAAATCTGGGTAAATTTTTTCAGCAAACATTGTCAAATCTTTTACAACTTCGCATAATTCTTTTGGTATTTTAACTTTGCCGTTTTCATCAGGTAGTTTTCAATTACCGATCTGTAAAAGTAAACTTGAAAACTCATCTGCCTTTAAACCACCTTTGAGATCCACCCTCATGTTGACTCTCAGGGAATGAACATGGACTTTAGGCCACAGGAAGGAACTCTTTAGACAGGCTTTAACTTCATCTGCTCGCATTCCCCGAGGCACAACAGGTAAAGTCTGTCTGAAGTCTCCGGCCATTAGATCTGTGACTTCACTCATCAGGTTTTTATTGCTTCTTATGTCCTGCATAGTTCTATCCAAAGCTTCAATTCCTCCCTTGTGAGCCATGGTGCATTCGTCCCAAATTATCAACTTACAATCTTTAAGTACCTTGGCTGCTGTGTCGCTTTGTTTGGATATGTTGCAAAGTGGGGTCTTTGAGTAGCTTAAGTTGAGAGGCAGTTTAAAGGCAGAGTGAGCTGTCTTCCCTCCATCCAACAATGTTGCTGCTATACCTGACAAAGCAACAGAAATAGCAATTTTCCTATCTTTTCTTACATTGGCTAGTATTAAATTTATCAAAAAGGTTTTTCCTATGCCACCTGGTGCGTCAAGGAAAAACAGCCGTCCAGCCTCTGAATCAACGCTCGCAATTATTTCATTGTAGATATTTTTCTGCTCGTCGTTAAGTTTAGGAACGTATTCAGCAACAGTCTCAGATAGATTGATTGCAGAACTGTAGGGCTCTTGACTTGGAGAAGGAAGACCGAGTTATTGGAGGGACTGATTGGACATTGAGAAGACCAAGTTTTCTAATGAAAGTAGGCATTTGTTATAAATGATGTTGTTGCAGAAATCAAGCTCTAAACCCGGACACTCATTCTCCATCTGCCTCTTAAAGTCCTCTGATAGACTTTCCCTGTGTTTTTCCCAGAGCACTAAGGAATCCGCTGTTTGGCAAAACACCAAAATGATCACCACCTCTGATCTTCTGTGGTGACTCTGACACAGCAGCTTCTTCCAAGGTGCGGTCCCAATGAATGTCATCCTTTAGTAAACCCAACGCTCTGCAGGCAGACTGATAAGTGGGGTGAACAATGCCAGATTTCCTCTTAAGATAATTGAAACTCGTTGGCCCTCTGACTTCGTGAAGGAGAAGACGTAGGTAATAACATTCTGCATTGTTAGGGTGTACCGTGTAAACCCGACCGAGTACTTGATCTTTCTTCACTCCTGGATGTCCGGGAACGGCTTTTGCCTTGCTTCCGTCGGCAAAACTGATTGTTTTTCCAGATGTAGTAAGCAGAGACTTCACTGTAGATTAGGGTTCTGGCAAAAGAATCTGATTTGCATAGTTCAAAGAATGCCATTAGAGTTGTTTTGTGTGGATTTTGAACTTTATCATGAACATTTTCGGCATTGAAATAAACTCTGGCCATTCTCAAGGTGTACTGCCAAATGCATTACGGGAGGATATCTTTCATGGATAGGGAAGCAAAAAATACGCCATGCCGCTTCGGAACTACTGATGTAACGCCCTGCTTCATACTTGGCAACTTCGTCCCACTCATTTTCCAACACAAAAGCTGCTTGATCACTACCCTTGTTCATGTATTTGCAAATGTACTTTATAGACTTCACAGAGTTACACAACTCGACATTGATATGTGCCAAAAAGGTACATGACAGAACAGGGTTGTACGGTACCACCCACTGACTGTCTAGGTCTACTCCATTGATGTTAACTGTGAACCCACCGTCAGCAGGACATCTACGACGGTACTGGGGGTAACCATTGTCTGCAGTTTGGGTGTCTTTAGATAAAGGACGGGGATATCTTTTGGAGCATGAGCAGTTAACCATGCAGGGTGAGTTCCTGTTTAGACTTCCACAAGGGCCATGAATCATTGTCGATTTAATAATTTCATGAAGCTCAGGGTCGATTTCAGGGTCAGGTATCTCTGCGCTTATGACACTATCAGTTTGGTCGGCCATAATTCTGTCCTGCAGCCACAGCAAGATGTGTGCGTGAGACAAGCCCCACTTCTGCCACTCCACAGTATACAGGTAACACCTACTTAGACCGAAAATGGAACCTTTAGTTAGAAGATTAATCTTTTTTTTTTACTTTCAAATGAAACACCCGAGCTATTATGTCATGCCTGTCTTGGGGCTTTTGTCCATATTTTAAGGCAGCTCCTATTTCAGACCGTTTGGGGTTACATGTAAACGTGATAAACAAATCAGGACGACCATAGTGACAAACATATGTCATGGCGTCGTGAGTCCTCTCGTGCATATAGCGGGGCCCACCAATAAAACTGGATAGTAACACGACCATCTTTCCAAGATCCGAAACTTGACCACCTCCCTTACACATGGCGTCTTTGAGATTAACGTAGTTTTCCGCTCGCAGTTTACTCTGGTTGTGTCTAATGAAGTTTAGCCTCTCTGTCTTTATCTTGGCATACATGTCATCCAAAAACTGATTGAGAAGACTACGGTACAGTAATAGGTAACTTTCTTGGCCTTGTCTTTCCATTAATCGGTAAGAGTAGAAGTCTGAAGCAGAAACTGTTTTCTTAAGAGGGGCTTTAGAAATTGGATCATATTGCGGAATGTTGATAGAGTAGCCGTCTTCTCCACGACAAAACATAATTGGGTACTGGAGAGCGTCGTATCCACGATGAGTTTCGCTGATCTGCACCAACTTTGTGTCTCTGCTGTGAAGAATTATGTCTTGCTTTTCAAACTCCTGTCCCACAATAACCAAAGCTACCTCGCTTGTTGTTGGCACATTGTAATGACCCCTATGTTCAACTGCAGGTTTTCTGTCTGCATGAATCACAACTTTAAACTCTTGCCCTTCCGGAACATTTTACATTGCTGTTTTAAAATCTCGTATGTATGGATTGTTATCATGCAAACATTTTTGAAGTTGACCAACTAACCAAGGTTTCACTACATTAAAGAGGTTAGATCTCATTTCTACTTCTTTTTCGTCGTTGCCAACAAAAATATATTTGTAGAAAAGAGGGATCTTGTTGAGGAGAAGGTAACAAACTTCCTATTCTATGTTAAACTTGCCCTTGGACCTTAAAAGTTGGCATGAAATTTCCTTCGTGTACCTCTTTAGCTCCGAAGGACGTCATCTAAAAACATCCGTTATACTTTTTGGTGTTCGCTAAAAAATGATGAGACTCGGGGTGGTTATTGATAAGGAGGCTATGGTGGTTCAGGAAGCTGTTCAGTAGAAGGAAGATGAACCTTGCTATTGCTGCAGCATAGGCCGGGGCTTTCTTCTTTCCACTTTTTCGCATGGCACCACTTACATTCAATATGCTGACCAAGAGAAACAACCTTGTCATTATTGTAGTCCGTATTACAGTCATATTTAAAACCTGATAAGGGCTTTGTTTTCCATGGAAGCAGTTGTCTATTTTCATTGTACCTTCGAACAGCTTCCTGATTAACTTCGGGATGTTTGGTTGCGTATCTAGAAACTGAAGCTCTGTTTACGTCAGGGTTTGCCTTATTGTATCTTTTAACAGTATTAACTTCAGGATTCTTTTCATTGTATTTCTTAACAGCTTCCCTATTAACTCCAGGATTTTTTTCTGTGTATTTTTTGACCGATTCCCTATGTTTTTGTCTCTTGATTCTATCATTGACCCTTGAGCATCGTTTTTTTTCCCAACGCTTGAAGTAACTATGGAACTGATGACTGAAGAGGAAGAATCAAGATCATCAGGAGGCGTAACACAACGGTTCTGGTTATCAAATTGAGCAGGGCTTAGCAAATGAATAAGAGGTATGTCATCGTCGGATTGGTCATGGGCAGATTGCTCGACAATGATATTTTCAGGGCTCTCTGTGTCAAGCGAGGTGCAGATGGGGAGGTCAACAACAGTTGATTTAGGAGGAGGAATGTATTGAGGAATGAGAGGTTCAAAGTGGGCACAGACCATGGGTCCAGAACACTTTAATCGAAATATGGACTTTCCCTCCTCATACTCATCAGGCTGTATAATCACCTCACCATTACGATACACCACCAGATGGTAAGGGTATACTTCGGCAGCACTCTGAATTTCATTATGGGTGGTGTATGTGATGTAGAGGGACATGTGAGCACGGTATTCGGCCATAGTTCTATAAATGTTACCACACGGCATCATTGTATGCTCCTTAAACCATTGCCAGTTGTTGCAAATGTGCTGTACGACGCTTGTTCGCACTTGAGACGCAAGCGAGACAGTTCCGTACATGAGGTAAAACAGGGAGTAAAAGAAGCACGACCCATCTGTGCCCACAGGCACAACATGGTGAGGTACCATGTCCCTTGTTCCATCATATGTAGTAGTGCACTCTTGTAAGGGAAAGGAGATATAGTTCAACAGTTTAAAACACTCCATATCAACACCGAACACTATTTCCATAGGTTAATATTCCATGTTAACGTTCCAATTTTTTCTATAACATTGGTTAATTGCTAAAAAACCATCAACAGACACACTTTTTGAAAAGCTTCTTAACAGAAATAACCTATATCATGAGAAAACACAAAATTGTTAATTAAAATACTTTAAACTGAAGAAAGCATTTTCTTGTAAATCGTACGAAGAAGAAGATACCTACACTACATTTTCGATGTTTTGATTATGTGATAATATCGATATACCACGATAAGAAGAAGAAGTGTACCAACTGTAATTTATTTCATTGCTTAATGTAAAGCGATAATACGTTGTGAGGTTACGTAAAATAACGTTTAAATATTTTATTTTATTTAAAGAAAGGAAATCTATGTTTAGAAACAGTATAACGTTTAATGTGTATATACAGTGCTTATAACGGAGTAACATTTAAATTAGAGAACAGAATAATTATTTCTAAATAATAAAATTCAATCAAACAAACAATGTACTGGTAGAAACTTCACCACGATTTTTGAACTTTGTTTTTGTTCTTTTCCTCCTAACTCCCCAACGAAAAGAGCTACAGTTTTCCTTCATATACCATTTAAAGAGCATGAAACCCGCAATAATTCGTTCATTTACACTATTATTCTAACACTTATACTTTTCGAGATATTTTAATCCTAATTCGGAAGTCACCACTGTGAAATGAAACTTCGGATTAAAATATCTTGAAAAGTATAAGTGTTAGAATAATAGTGTAACTGAACGAAATGTTGCTGGTTTCATGCTCTTTAAAATGGTATGCAAACAAAAACTGTAGCTCTTTTCTTTGAGGAGTTAGGAGGAAAAAATGTTCAAAAATCATAAATTTTTTATCGAAAGTCGTTAGTCACCTCTGTAGTTGAATTTTGTAATATTTTTTTGTAACCAAAATATTGCACATCTACAGTATCCAGAGAACCACCATGTAAAGTTTCAGCTTCCTAGGTCCTGTTGTTCTTGAGATACAGTGATTAGTGAGTGAGTGAGTGAGTGAGTGAGTGGTATTTGGCTTTTATATAGCCTATATAGAGATAACATAAATAAATCTTTTTGAAAAATTGTTCAGGTTACTTAAATTATTTACCTATAAACTACAGAACTATTATCATAATTTTTTGGTAACCTGCATCTACTTTTTTATTTACAAAAAACAGTTATAAAAAACTATGTTTTCCGCATGATTTCCCACACAATTCCTTCAACTTTCGTCGAATCGAATATCCAGAAAACCAGATTATAGGAAATTAATCTAGGCCTACACGTATCTTTTTCTTTGTACTTTTCCATTACAATTTCTTGTATTTGAGTGAATAAGAAAGATTCTCCTTCGTTTCTAATTTCTCAAAAATATCCAAAAAATGTGAAGTTTAAACAATTTTTCAGTAAATTTTATCATATACTGTATTATTCACAAAAATATCAAATTGAAGGCCATTTTTTAAATTTAATTAATAGTTTCTTTATTCATTAAATCTTGATTTTCATCCTCTTTTCACTTATTTCTCACCCTTAAGATGGGGAGCACACATTTTTCTGATATAGGTCTAAGCTTTTTTGTCTAGCTACCTACACCTGAAAAGAATGCTTCTATAATGGTATAAGTGAGGTTGTTTCAATTCCAAGGCGAAAACCAATCTGTACTGGACTAAAATTAACGATAGAAAAGCGAGGTATGTGCGGTGTACCTTCACAAACACATGAGTGCAATCCGTGATCAGTTTTAACAAATTTTTTTAATGGTAAATAAAAACCTTTATTATAAAAAGAATAAATAAATAATAAAACCCTTTGACACAGTTTTTGTACTATGTAGGTTGTCAAAACTACACCACTGTGATCCTTAAATGTTTTTATAGTACGGTACGTCTTAAGACAGATTATATGTGGTTCACCTGTAAAATCTTGAATAATGAAATGTTTTGGAGCAGGGGTTAATTTTATGATATAGAATAAGTGTCTCTTACAGTTCCAGCACGTTTTTGTTGCTTCTATGTTTCTAAAGGTAAAATGGTAAATAATTTTAAACTTACTTATTTGGTGAAATGGTTCTTATAATACAAAGATTGACAACATTTTACATGAAGAATCTTGAAATACTTTTTCTTAACTCAACAGCTTTTAAAAATGTAAAATTACCATATTTTGTATTTCTGTGCTCTTGTTGGCTCTTGGCTGTATTTGTTTTATATATAATGAAGGAAAAACTTCAATATAAATTCAAAATATTCACAAAATTACTTATTTTGTTTTATAAGTGTGTTCAATAAAACTAAATTAAACAAGATTATATTTTTCATTCATGAATGGCTCATAAGAATTATTTATAAACAGCTCACATAAACCACCGCCATCCCCAAACCACTTCTATGATACAAAAAGAGCCATTATTATATTTACTGAAAGTCTATTATATTACATTATACAGTGGAACTTGCTTATAACGAGATTCAAGGGACCGGACAAATGTGCTCGTTAAAACCGGGTGCTCGCTACATCCGAGTTGTCTCGACTCGCAAGCCTAAATTTTTATACCGTGATTAACACACAACAACAAAAGTCTACTATAGAAGAGGCTGTGCACAATAAAATTTTGACACATTCTGTGCTTAAAAGTGAAATTAGACTTCAAACATTTTTTAGACTCTAACATTCTTTCCTGAATATTGGCGTATAGAGCATTCGCGAAATATAGTGAAAGTAACTGTACAGTAAAAACCTACCAAAAATCAGCCGGTTATCAGGAAAAAAACGCATTTTCCATGCCACGTGTACAATATTTATTTTTAAATTACAAGTCAGTTCACTCTAATTTGTTTGTTTTTTTGTTCTTCGTTGTAAATGGAACCTCAAAACTATATTTCGCACACAGAACTTAATTAACCTTAAAAAGTCATCTACTTTAGTTTGTTTAGTAATTTTGTACCTGTAGATATCAAAACAATTTTGTAATTTATTAAAATATTCCTCAAATTCATCACATAAATTATTAGTTTCTCTAAATTGCGTTAATGTTTTTAAACGAATGTTTAAAAGCTGTATTGTAACGAACGTTTTTAGACCTTAACCCATGAACAAACCTGCGATAAAATGCTCGTTATAATTATAACCAAGTCTCTAATGCGTTCGTACTCGTTAAAAGTGAGTTTAATTATCATTACTAAGATACAAACCAAAAAAATCTCGTACTTTTGCTCGTTACATCCGAGTTCTCGTTATAAGCGACGTTCACGGTTCCACTGTACTTGTATTTTGGCAGTTTAATGTCATTGTCAGGCATAGAAATATCTGATTACCTTTAAAACTCACTAAACACAGTATAATAATAAAATATAATTTAAATAAAAGCTATATTCTTGTTTTAAAAAGTGTATTTGTTGTTCAACTACAAAAATCAAAATAAAAATAGCTTTAAAGAAATGTTTTGGATTATACAGCTTGCGTGTTATTAAATGCCCTTATTTAATTAAAAAATATTTCTTAAACTTCATCTTCAAAACAATTGTAATTAACAATAAGAATTACACATTTCTTGCTGTTCTGGTATTTGTACATTATTGCAGAATAAAAGAATGATAACCTTTAGAAGTAATATTGCACAAGGCTTTAATTTTTGTTCGTATTTTAAATATTAATATACTCTTTCAATGTTAACAAAATGTCTTTGACAATTAAGATTTACTTATTCGTCAACATTAGACACTTCAAATTAAAAAAAGGAAAATCTAAATTTAATAAAATGTTTTTACAAAATACATGAACAACAAAACTTTGGTGTTGTAATTTATAGGAAGATTGAAGCTTGAACATTCAGGTTCAAAATAATTTTAACCTTTTTATGACGTTTGTGGAAAGTTGTAACAAATTTTTAAAAACTAACAAAAATACTTAATTAATATAACTTTTGTGACAAAAAGTTGATGGAATTGTAACGAATGAGGTTTTAAAATAACACAAATATAATAAGAAATTACCCCCAATATATGCAATCTAAGAGAAATATTTAGATGTTTTAAAGAAATGTTGCATCCCTCGATAAACTTAACTAATTATGAGTTATTTTTAAGAAACTAATTTTCCCACTTTCTAATCATCCCAAATAAGTGAAAGAAAAGATTGACGGGGTAAAGTCTGCTCACCAACATTCTTCGTCAGGAACGGGTTACTTATAAGGAAAACTACTTTTTCTTTAAATTCTCCAAAGAATCAAATCTTGCTGATGTGAAACATATTTTTCCTTATGAAGTATTCCTTAAGAAACTATTGTGTTATCACATCATAAAACTTACTTCATTGATCATACAGATAATAGATTTTCACCAGAATTGTATAATCTGGTACAAATTATTAGAACAAACAAATATAAAAATAAATAATTACTGTAAAAAACTATTATGTTTAATAAACTATTATGTGAATTATAAATTGTCATGTGCGATGTAAAATAATAAAGCTAAAATCCTTAAAGTATTCTAAAGAATACATTTGGTGTTACTGTAGTAACTGGCAAGGTGTTGTAACTAACGATGGGAGCAGACTATAAAAGCTTGCAGCAAACATCCACACATGCAGAGCAGAAAATTTCTGTGACAGTTCTTGGAAAAGCCATGTTTATAATGAATGAATAATTTGATTTGAATATCGAATTCAGCTATCTTAAGCTGATATCTTTCTGTTTAAATTTTTCAGTCATCTGGTCTCAACGCTGGATTCCAGGTGAAGAACAAAAGAAAATATTCAGACATACACAAAATAATTTAATGAAAGCGGCTATACAGAAAACCTAGTGATCTACGAAAATAATGGACTGAAAAGAAGTAATGCTTTGTAATGATCGAAATTTAAAAAATTTTAATTCCTCGATCAAGTGGTACGTTCCCACACTCCAGTCGACGGACACAAGCCCAGGTCGTAAATAATGACGAATCAGGGGCACGTCAAACCCAACAATCTGAAACAAAGACTTCGTCCAGCTGCCAAGTTACGTGGAATCGAGATGGAACGCCTGCTGTGGAGGTGAAGCGTAACTGCACGATTATGAAAGGCTTTACTATGTTACAAAGGAATACAGAGCAATTTTAACGAAGAAATAGACAATAGACACAACTCAGTGAATACTGCCAGTGCATCCTGCACAGCATGAAAACAAACCTTTGACAGTTTACTGAGATTTACGACTGGAAAGTATAGAGGTCGACCATAACGACGCCAACGAAGGGTTGATAATCGGCGAAACGAACAACGAGTAACTTAAACAATTAACCAGGACTCTGGAGTATGTCAACAAAAGATCGGTCAGAACCTTAGGGAAAGTCTAAACAAAGGATGACAGACGGCCAAGAAATTGCCCTAGTTTCTTAGAATCCGTACCACGATCGTCACATGAAACACTCCGGGGATGACGACGACCAACCAGCGTCAAGCATCTTCTAAGAGAGCTCGTGGAGAGAGTAAGAAGGGTTCGGACGACGAATCGTGAAACAGAGGATGAGATCTGCAGAAGAGTAGGAATTTGTACGACCACTCAAGAATCCGAGAAGGCGTAGAAATCCAAAACGTAGACTTATGGGTAAGATGTTTCAATAAAACTGTTTTGCGAAGACGCGGAGCGGCAGTCAGTCAAGCAGTTAGTTAGTTAGTCAGTCAAGAGTATATAGTTTATAGTTGATAGTCGCAATTAATAGTCAGAAGTTAGTACATACGATAGTCAGACGGTTGATTATAGTCGGAACAGTAATACGGTCCGTGATAGAAACAGTTTGTGCGACCGACCGAATTCACAATTTAGTGAAGTCATAAGTGAACATAGACATCGATATAGTCACACTTATACACAATTCTGTGCGGCAAACATAAACTATAAGTGCGCACGGGACTTGAAACTACAACCGACGCGAACATAATAACGAAAGTAATTTAAATTCCAAAGTATAACGGTGAGTGACACTTAAAACACTCTCACATTACAATGAATCGTCACATTGAACAATTAATTGAATGAACTGTATCAAATAATTAAACACACAGTACGCGCTACATCCAGATAGACGGAACAGTTAACCATGTACACAAACACGACAAACTTCCAGAACAATTCAGCTTAATGACAACATTAACACCTCAATATTTGAACTCCGGACACCCGATATCTGCAGGGTACCACAACACCATACACATGACGGAAGTGGAGATTTAGTGAAGTGAAGTGATTAGTGCTCCTCATAACAGTGATTAAGATCCTCGACGAATCATCCAGAAGATGTCTTCTCACAACGGCGGAATAATGGATAAACACTCTCAAAAGATAAGCTTTATGTCTATTTAATCTTAGTAGTATATACTACTGCTCTGTTGTCTCTTTTCAAAGAACAAACCCCAAGAGAATATATATATATAAATCATATGAATCATAAAATCTATAAAAAATAACATTAACGTAATTCATCATCTGAGAATAATGAACGCATTTAGGTAGGGATAAGTATATTTGTTGATTGTTTATTGCTCGTATATGTTTTGTATATTTGCATTATTTACTGCATTTGAATGTACCATGTGTTTATGTTTCAGGAAACAGCGTACAAATTGTATTTTATATCATGTGTTTTAATATGTATGTAATTGCAGGATATAGTCACTTACTTAATTAACAAGTGTAATAAATAAGTAGTTAATTTACATTATTCTTGCGTTCATTATTGAAATTTGACCTTTATTATTAATGCATTTCTTTCTAAGCGTTACACAAAAGTCTCACAATTTCTGCTAAGTATCAATGGACACAACAAACTCGACCATTGAGACGTCCGATTAACAGACTCATAAATCGTATTTAATTAACCACTGTGTTGAGTCAAATCTGACGAGTAGGAACAACTTTTATATATATATATCAAATTTAACGCACAACATAAGATTAACATAAATATAAAGTCGATCAATCATTATACCCAAGATTCTGATTCATAATTGATGAGTAATTAATCCATGCAGATAATTAGCAAAGATTAATATTCATTAAAGCTTTTATTAAGATAATTCATGAAAAACATGAACTGCAATGTTCATTTTACAGGCGCATCATACAATATCATTATCGTGATAGCAAGAATGTTACTGATGTTCAATTAGTATCTATAAATTTTGAAACTGAAATATATGGTACGGTGTAATCTGCAATACTGTAAAATACATTTGAGATAATTGTATGTGAAATACTGCTGTCTGAAGAAAAATCGAATCGGAAATGGAGCGCACTTCTCGTGACTTGTCAAACACTTAACAAGACAAACACGTAGGCTTCATGCAAGATGAGTTGTACCCCCTCCCCAAACTCAAAGAAAGCTTAGCAAGGCGAATTTCAGAAGACGTGGAGACGACTCACTTCTCCGAGAGTGGATGAGAATTACGTACTTACATTATTAGTTAGCGGCATTAGTTAGGCGCATGAATATTCTCTCATACTGACTACGGCAGTATATACTTTAATAACTTTTAGTAAAGCTTCGATCGATAATAGCAACAACAGGAAATTGCAAGTTTAGTATATTATAATGTGCGGACTTTGCTGCCGGAAGGAATATGAGAGATTCATAACTAAGAAAGCGTACAAATTTTGTAACAAACGTATTTTTTATAAACGTATTGTTAATTTCGCTATGCTTATAAGAGGTCATGTGTCATGTTAGAACAGACAGACACACACTCAAATATATATCACACGACGTTGGAGCGATTCCAAATTGTTGTTCAAATGTGTTAAGTACCAGTACGAATGAAATTTAACCGCACATATCGCCAGTAACACAAAGTACAGTAATCAGTGTTCACTGCTTCACTACTAAGTGTAAACACACGTGTACCGGTACACGTTTGTATATACGCTATACGATACTTGTATTTTCATACATATAATGTTTTTATAATTAATAAAGATCGATTTCAGAGGAAACGTAAATATTGTTATTATTATTACGATTATTATTACTAATTAGGCCTATAACGTTGAGCATGAATGATTACACCATGTAGTCCCGTCTTATTAGGCCTATTACATAACGTAAGGTTATATTTTGTGCAAGTGACATATTTTTAATACGTTAGTCCCAACAAATTGTTATCAATTGAGGGAAAAAGTGGCCAATTCAAGGACATCTCGAAGGTGGTGAACGCCCACCTGGTCTCACTTGGGGCCGCTATAAAAGGCGGGGAAGGTAACTCGAGCCCAGCCAGTCTTGCCTTGCGCTATTTCCGTATCTAAGGACACGCTGTCAGTATCCGGACAACGTATACACTTCGCTTAGACGAATACAAAACCGACATTACTTTTCTACAATATTTCTCTGCATACTCTTCTCTCTATACGTCCGTCTCTCTATCCGTCTGTCTCATCCTCTCTTCTTTTCTTTTTCTATCTCATTTCTATAATTCACGTAAGCACAAACTTATTTATTTTATTACGAATGAATGTGTATTTTGTATAGAAATACCATAAAGTTTAGTCAAGTTAATATTAATACAGACCGTGAGTGCGGTTACTGTCCTCAACTGCAGTATCCGAGTTTCACGTATAGGTTCTTTTATAATAAAAAATTTTTTACGATTTTTACGAGATTATATTATTTTATTCAAATAATTGTATTCAACAAAATTTTACACAGATAATTTAGCGAGGAGATATTTAAAATTTATAATTTTTTATTAGTTGGAAGTATTATTTTATGTATTATTATATTAAGTATTATTATATTATTTACATGTTGGGAGTTTTATTTTGACAGAAGTACATGATACGAGTACAAGTACAGCCAAGCGAAATGCATCTTACACAGAGAAATGAGTGCACAAGATTAAACGGGCTTCACGGGGACATTTTTACTAATAAAATTTAAACAAATGTTTATTGGCTCTTACCAATTTGTTGAATATGAACAAAAAAACACAAAGGGTTTGTTTTAAACGAAGGTGTGTTGTTTTTTTTCTGTACATAAAACTTATTTTATTTTAGGTTGCTTATTTCAATATTCGTTTACTTATAAGTTAGGTAGAAATTATTTAAGTGGGTATATGCAATTCATGTCTACTGCCCTCCTCTTCTACAACTGTACGTACGAATAATTTATTTTCCCGACAACACACACTGTTGTGTTGCATAAATTCAAGTCTAACTTAAAACGATACATCTACTTTATTGTATCAACAACTGGGTTTAAAAATTTTTACACTTAAACGTCAGACTTAACTCAAAAATATACGTAACATTCTTTAGTCTTCAACATAATTTACACTTGGTATATAAGAATTCAATAAATTATATATATTTGAAGTTATACATGACTACATTTTGTAGTTTAAAGATATGATTTTGTTGTAGATCACTTGTATTTGTAAAAGGTTTTTATAATTAACAAAGAGCGAAATATATCAAAGTATAGAAAGTATAACAGAAACAATGAGAAAAAGAAGACTACTATTTTTTGGACATTTATATAAAATGGACGACAATAGGTTGACAAAGCAAATCTTCAAATACATGTGGGGGAAGAAGTCAACATCAAGTTGGATTAAAGAAGTCCAAAAGGATTTAGAAAAAAATAATATATACGCAGAAGAAGCAATTGAAGGAGAAGTTTTTCGGGCAAAAGTGTTAAAAATGGAGGGAGTCTAGGGTAGGAGAGAGAAAAACCCAGGTTCAAAGTGGACTGAAGACAGGAAGAGGAGACACAGTGAGAAGACACAGTATTGGAAAAAAAGGAAAGAACAAAGAGTAAAGAATTGAAATTGGCATGTGGTCCCTAGATGGCCGATCAAGAAAAAAACAGCGATTTCAGAGCAAAGATACTATATTATTATTATATTCAGTACGCATATACAGTTGTATACGCGTATACATATTATATACAGTTGCATCATATAGGTTCTTCGTATTATTTCATGATTTACTTATTATAACTGAGACAAATAGACAAACAAGTGGTGCGTATCTGGGACGACGCCCTACAAACATCTCGTGACCTCGAATTTTAACACACACACACACACACACACACACACACACACACACACACACACACACACACACACACACACACACACACACACACACACACACACACACACACACACACACACACACACACACACACACACACACACACACACACACACACACACAGCTGCGTTTTAGCAGCACCAGCAAAGGATTTTATTGTAAAGGTAAAATTAATTAATTGTTAACATCCTTACGGAAGTTATATATGTGAAGCATACATAAGGAGGGTATTCTGAAAGAAAGTGTGTGCGCGCGCGCGCGTGTGTGATTCTGAATGATAAGGAGGGCATGGTAGATATCCAATTACTTTAGTTTTCAAATGCGTGAAATAGTGTAGTGCTGTATAGTCTCCACCTGACAAGAGGTTTCATCTGTTAGAAGCATAGACTTTGGGGAGAGACATCGGAGAAGTACAGCTGATCCTCATGTGCATTCGGTAAAAATCTCTTACCGTTTGTTTGTCGAAGCAAATGATTACTGCGTGTTCGTGAGTAAAATAGATTTATGCTGCATGATCATCATAATTATATAATTATATTTAATGTAGAAATCCAGCGACAGTCAGGTAAACAAATTATGAATATAAGTTAGACGTAATTTTACTATCTCTATACAACACTGCGTAGACCATTAGCTGTTTCTGCTTCTACTCAACAACAAATAGTTAAGAGACTAACAGAGAGAAACTCTTCCTTTTGGCCATAACACAATCAAAATTCGAACTATACACAACGATTAACAAAATTATAAATCAAGTTAAAAATATCTGTATGGAGAACCATACATGACTTCCATGTTTAAGATTTATATTTAAAATCATTTTCTAAATGAAATATTTCCATATAAACTACTTCTTTCTACTTGCTGCTTCAGCCTTAACCACAGTACTGTGGTCACTAATGTATACCACACCCCTCACGTTATCGCACTCGATTTTTACTGATGATGGAAGTCGATGGCACTGGCGAAACGCCTGGTTTTGTAGAAAACATTGGACTACGGCCAAACAGCCCGGGAAGGAATTTTAACAACAAAATACTTCTTTGTTGTCGATAACGTAGTACACATACAAAAAATTATCCCCTCCCCCTTCAACTGTAATATTCATTTATAGAAAATTACCCCCACCCCGTTCAACTAGCCTCTTTATTTATAGATATTTCATCTACGTTTCTAAAGTGGATTATTAGGATCTTCTTATCAGGATAATTTTATTATCAAAATTAAGCACTTTACTCTTGTTAAAACATAAAACGTTTCAGGTAAACTACCCTTTCCCCGCAACCGATCTTCACCAAAATCAACAGGCATTGCGTTCTCTATAATTTAGGGACGTATGCAAAACATTATATGATTGTGTTTAAATTTGCGGCTGTTATCGTTTGCCATATAAAAATTACACACACACACAAACACACACACACACACACACACACACACATTTCGAAAAATGACTTTTCTTCATGTTTTGAGGGTACACAATCAGAATCAGCCATTTTCTCGAACACGATTTTTTTCGCCATGACCATACTTCCATTTCCTTATGGAACATGGAAGTAAAAATGCACTGATGGGAATACAAAAATATCGGTATGGAGAACCATACATGACTTCCATGTTCTAAGATTTATATTTAAAATCATTTACGAAATGAAATGTTTCCATAGAAACTACTTCTTTCCACATATTGCTTCAGCCTTAATCACAGTACTGTGGTCACTAACGTATACCACCACACGTTATCGCACTCGATTTTCACTGATAATGGCAGTCGACGGCACTGCCGAAACGTCTGGTTTTGTAGAAAACATTGGACTACGGCCAAACAGCCCGGGAAGGAATTTTAACAACAAACTACTACTTTGTTGCCGATAACGTAGTACACATATAAACAGTATCCCCTCCCACTTCAACTATAATTTTCATTCATAGAAAATTACCCACACCCCGTTCAACTAGCCTCTTCATTTATAGATATTTCATCTACGTTTCTACAGTGGATTATTAAGATCTTCTTATCAGGATATTTTATTTATCAAAATTAAGTACTTTACTCTTGTTACAACAAAAAATGTTACAGGTAAAATACCCTTTCCCCCTAACCGATCTTCACCAAAATCAATAGGCCTTGAGTCTTCTACAAATCAGGCACATACGTAAAAAATTATTTGATTCTGTTTAAAATTACGGCACTTATCGTTCGTCATGAAAAAATTTCTCTTGTTACAACATAAAATGTTGCAGGTAAACTACCCCTTTCCCTTAACCGATCTTCACGAAAATCAACAGTCCTTGAGTTATTTACACTGTAGGGATGTATGCAAAAAATTATTTGATTATGTTTGAATTTACGGCAGTTATCGTTCGTCATAGAAAAAATTACCCTTGTTATCACATAAAACGTTGCTGGTAAACGACCCCTTTATCTTAACCGATCTTCACCAAAATCAGTAGGCCTTAAAATCAATAGGCCTTCAGTTCTTTACAATTCAAGGAAAGTATGCAAAAAAGTAGTTGATTCTCTTTGAATTTACGGCAGTTAACGTTCGTCATAGAAAAAATTACCCTTGTTAAAACATAAAATGTTGCTGGTAAACTACCCCTTTCCCTTAACCGATCTTCATAAAAATCAACAGACCTTGAGTACTTAATAATTCAGGGCTGTATGCAAAAATTTTCGATTCTGTTTGAATTTGCGGCTGTTATCGTTTGCCATAGAAAATACCCTTGTTAAAACATAAAACGTTGCAGGTAAACTACCCCTTTTCCTTAACCCATCTTCACCATAAAGAATAGGTCTTGAGAACTCTACAATTCAGGGCTGTATGCAAAACATTATCGATTCTTTTTGAATTTACGGCAGTTATCGTTCGTCATAGAAAATTTTGCCATCACCATACTTCCATTCCTTAAGGAATATGGAAGTAAAATTACCCTTGTTAAAACATTAAAGGTGGCAGGTAAACTACCCCTTTCCCTTAACCGATCTTCACCAAAATCAGGGCCGGCTTGTCCATATAGGCAACCTAGGCGGCTGCCTACGGTGGAAAATTTTAGGGGCGGGATGACTGGGGATTTTTTTTTGCTTATTTTTAGCATAAACCAAAATGTACGTGCGCCAGCGCCCAGCGCAGTTCACGTTTTAAATAGAGAGTTGAAACAACAAATAGTCAGTTTTGTAACCCTGTACTCTACTCCGCCCCGCCCCCGAATGATCATACTGATGCGATGTCTTCGTCAAATCTAGTCAACTAAAAGCGCTACCACAGGTGTAGTTTGTTTTTGCGTATTGCAGTGATTAGTGAACTAGAGACCGTTGCGTACTATAGTGAAGTGAACTGTAGTGTGACACATAACGTGTCGTGTTTCATGTACTGTTTAACGTTTATGCAGTGTTTTGAAGTGAAAGAGGAAGTTTTGTGTTGACAGGTTAGTAGGCCTACACTAATTATTAAGCTAACATTAAGTAACACTTATATTGAACATCTTTTCTTTTAATTTTTTAAACTCATTACAATTACTAGAGGAAGGGAGACAAATATGGAATAGAGTACAAATATGGAATAGGTCGGTTTATCCTCTGTTAAGTGCTGCAACCTAGTGGAAACAAGGCGAAACGTTTCCTTTTGAGCCGCCATTTCCTTAGTGTTGTCTGTGCTGTTGTAGCTGCCTCCATGTTTTTATTACGAGCATTTTTGTGTTTTTTGGAAAGTGTAAACTTCGGTAAGTCATTCTCTCCTTATTATTTTCACATTTAACTTTTATTTCTTGGTTTGTGATATTTATGTGGGCTAATAGGGCACATTTTGAGGTTTATTTTCGTCTGTGATCAATCGAGGTTTCGTTACCTGTAGACTATCTACATTTATAACCTCCCAAAACAAATGTCCAGTAGGCGATAAATATGGAATATACATTTTCCACCAGGGTTCAGATTTGGTTGTTATAAAAAATGCAGTTTTTATTAGGCGCCATCTCGCTTGATTTTGTGAGATGAAAATTTGAGGACCGTTTAACATTGTATCAAATGGGAAACAACATTCTTTTCCTTATATAATCCTTTTGAGTTTAGTTTTTGTGTCAAATTTGGGATAATTTAATAAATGGATATTATAACGGGTAAATTTTGCTATATAAATTATATAATTAATAATTTAGAGAAATCAGGGAAAACCAAAAAGCCGTTACAGTTAAGGGAAGGGTTAGTTTTACAGTAGACACAACACATGGTGAACGAACAAACAAGGCCATAAACATACCAACAAATAAACGTTGACAAAAGGGTTGCAGATTTAAACTAAGCTCTTACAAATAGAATAGAAATTAAACAAGTATTAAACAAATTTAGTTACTTTGATATTTGCATTTATTTCTGAAATTATTAACCTTTTATTACCTGTAGTTGATACACACACATATTATTTGCTTTGTGTTAGAATTAAAATATAAAGTCAAAGATAAAGTAGTATTAAAACATAATTGATCTCACATAAAATAAAATCAATTGACGTATAGTAGTGTAGGTAACATATCACACGTAGATATCAGATATTGAGATATAATTATACGTTATAGAATGGTGCACTAACGTGTAGCATAGATAAAGATATAATTAAAATGTAATCACACACATATAAAAGTATACTATCGTAAATGTTATTTATCGAAATCAATAAAAATATAATTGTTTTATACAGAAAATATTTATTATTTTACATTATTTATGTATTTATGGTTAGCTTATACGTTGTTTTGCAGATACCAGTATGGCGAAAAAAAACCATCTGGCGCTTGGTTTAGGAAAAGAAGAAAAGAAAGTGAAGGAAATGCAAAAAAATTCAAAGGATCATTTGAAAAATACCTTTTGAAGCAAGACAATGATTTGCTGTCAAATTCTTCTTCTGCACAAGAACAAGAAACTGTAATTGAAACTAGAGTTGATGGACTAACGAAAAACGACCAACCACAAGCCAAAGAAGATGATACCGTTACTGACACCGGTAATGTGTTAATGTATGTTACAACTAGTAAAAATGATAATGTAAAAGAAGACGACACAACTAAAGAATTACAGCCGGAAAAATCAAGCACTGTAATAATTGATTTTTCTGACCCAGCTTCTTGGGACACGTTGAACATTAGCCAGCAAACATTAAGAACAATGTTAGTGGAACATGGACCTGAACAGGTTAAAGGCAAAGGCAACTTCCCAAAGGGTTTGAATAATAGAAAATTTTCTGATGTTCACAACAAAAGAAGGCTTCCAAATGGCGAAGAAGTATACCGTGAGTACCTACAATACTCAAGATCAACAGATAAAGCATTCTGCTTTTGTTGTAAGGTTTTTGGCATCAATGTTTCCTCTGCATTAGCCCAAAGTGGTTGTAATGATTGGCACAGCATTTCTGCAATTATTGGTCAACATGAAACAGCTGATGAGCACCTTAATAACTACAAAAAATTGAAAACATTGAAGAAAAACCTTGAAGAGGGCACGACCATTGACCATTCAAATGAAAGGAAAATAAAAGAAGAAGAAACTTACTGGCAGCAAATTTTGGAGCGATTAATATCTCTGGTCAGAACTCTTGGCACGCAAAACTTGGCCTTTCGAGGTGTAACAGAAAAACTTGATGCCCATGATAACGGCAACTTTTTGAAATTTATTGAATATTTATCAATGTTTGACCCAGTTATGAACGAACACTTAAGGCGAATTAGAAGTGATGAAAAAAGACATACTCATTACCTGGGGAAAAATATACAAAATGAATTGATCCAGATCTTGGCTAGTGCCATAGAAAGAGAGATCTTGTCTTCAATTCAAAAAGCTAAATACTTTTCCATCATATTGGACTGCACCCCAGATGTTAGTCATACAGAGAAAATGACTGTGATCATTAGATTCGTACAAATACGGTACTTTCTTCTTCTGAGGTAACATCAAAAAACGAATCTAATCTTAATCAAGTTCTGGTGAAAGAACATTTTTTGGGTTTTATGCCACTCCAAGAAAGTACTGGATCGTCCATTACTGAGGTAGTTCTTGAAAAGTTAAAAGATATGTCATTACCTGTTGAGAATATTCGAGGACAAGGTTACAACAACGGCAGCAATATGAAAGGAAAGGAAAGTGGTGTTCAGAGAAGGATTTTGGATATTAATCCTCGTGCATTCCATGTTCCATGTTGTTCGCATACTTTAAACCTTGTGGTCAATGACGCAGCTTCATGCTGCTTGGAAGTAACCTCCTTTTTTGATGTGGTCCAACGAACTTATGTATTCTTTTCAGCATCGACACGTCGATGGGTGATTTTATGCCGTCATGTGCCATCTTTGACTGTAAAACCCTTGAGTGATACACGATGGTCCAGTCGAATTGATGCACTAACGCCTTTGCGTTATCTGCTTTCAAGTGTGTGTGACGCTTTGGAAGAAATCTATGATTCCTCTCTTACAGGTTCCAGTGGTATTAAAACAAAGGCAGAAGCACTTGCGTTACTTAAAAACATCTCAAACTTCAAATTTGTTGTCGCTCTTGTCACATGGCACATTTTGTTTCAAGTCAATTTAACAAGTAAGATACTGCAAGAAAAGGATTTGTCTCTCCAAAGAGCAGTTAGTCAACTGAAAAAAACAGAACAGTATTTGATCAGTGCTAGAAGTGACTTTGGAATTCAACAGAACTTTGGTTGATGCTCGTGAAGTAGCAGAAGAAGTTGGTATAGAACCAGTTTTTGAGAAAGAGAAGGTCCGCATTCGCAAAAAAAGACGCGAATGTTTGACTACGAAGCAAC
This sequence comes from Magicicada septendecula, assembly GCA_034769895.1. Lineage (NCBI taxonomy): Eukaryota > Metazoa > Arthropoda > Insecta > Hemiptera > Cicadidae > Magicicada > Magicicada septendecula. The sequence goes on from CM068367.1 coordinate 1,141,156,711, forward strand.
AGATGAATCTGCAAATGTAACTGACCCGTCGGAAAACTTCAAAATCCATTTTTATTTTGCTGCTTTAGACACAGCTATCAATGCGGTTAAAGAATGATTTTTTCAGTTAAATGAAGTATCTGCTACCTTTGGATTTTTGTACGACATTCGTAACCTGAAAAACAAAAACTCTGCAGAAATTAAGCTGTTGTGTGAAAACTTGGAGAAGGCCTTAACAGTTCAAAATAAAGAAGGTGTGAAGGAATCTGATATTGACGCTTAAGACTGTGTTCTGAGCTGAGAGGAATTTGTCATCATCTCAATGACTCAGTGACAACCCCTGAAGAGGTTTTAAGCTACATTTACCATCATGATCTTGAAAATAGATTTCCTAACATATGTGTAGCTCTTCGTATATTGCTCACGTTGCCACTGTCCGTAGCAAGTGCTGAAAGAAGTTTTTCTAAATTGAAATTAATTAAAACATATCTTCGCAGTACAACTAGCCAGGAAAGACTTGTGGGTTTAGCCACAATTTCCATAGAAAGTGACTTGGCAAAACACCTAGATCCGACAGCCTTAGTAAAAGAATTTTCAAAAATAAAAGCAAGAAAAGCACCGTTAGGATTAACTTATAAATGTTTTATTTTATCAATGTATCTTAAACTGTGAGTGTGAGTCTTTTGTTGTAAAGTTAATTGAGTCTTTGTGTTACTATTTTTTTGTAAAGAAATTAACATCTACTTTCTAAATATGAAGGACTTAGACTAACAAAAAGTGTAAATAGAACCTGGCCTATTTTAAGAAAAATATTTTATTTATTTTTCCTTCTAACATTGGAAATAAAAAAAAAAATCATCAGTATTATAGTACAACATGCGTTGTACTATTTTTGATATTTTTGATATTTTTCCACTTAACAATTCTATGTTGGCACAAATGAACTTAAACTTTCGATGCGGGAACGCAAGAAATTGAAACTGCAAATCCTCGTTCCACAACGAGACCAAATGGGTAAGTTTGATTTTATTTAATGCTTAAACAAATCTAAATTGTGACAAACAATAAACAATAGGATGGTGTGTGAAAATGTTAGGGGCGACTAGGCCTCACTTTTTTACGGTTGAGGGGGGGTTGAGATTATGGGGGTGTGGGGGCGGAGAACTTTTTTCGCCTAGGGTGTCAAAAAACCTAGAGCCGGCACTGACCAAAATCAATAGACCTTCAGATCTTTAAAATTCAGGAAAGTATGCAAAAAAGTAGTTGATTCTCTTTGAATTTACGGTAGTTACCGTTCGTCAAAGAAAAAATTACCCTTGTTAAAACATAAAATGTTGCTGGTAAACTACCCCTTTCCCTTAACTGATCTTCACCAAAATCAACCAGAACCATACCTGACTTCCATGTTCTAAGATTTATATTTAAAATCATTTACGAAATGAAATGTTTTCATAGAAACTACGTCTTTCCAGTTATTGCTTCAGCTTTAACCACAGTACTGTGGTCACTAACGTATACCACCACACGTTATCGCACTCGATTTTTACTGATGATGGCAGTCGACGGCACTGCCGAAACGTCTGGTTTTGCAGAAAACATTGGACTACGGTCAAACAGCCCGGGAAGGAATTTTAACAACAAACTACTACTTTGTTGCCGATAACGTAGTACACATATAAAAATTATCCCCTCCCCCTTCAACTATAATTTTCATTTTTAGAAAATTACCCCCACCCCGTTCAACTAGCCTATCATTTATAGATATTTCATCTACGTTCCCACAGTGGATTATTAAGATCTTCTTATCAGGATGCTTTATTTATCAAAATTATGTACTTTACTATTGTTACAACAAAAAATGTTTCTGGTAAACTGCCCTTTCCCCGTAACCGATCTTCACCAAAATCCATAGGCCTTGAGTCTTCTACAACTCAGGCACATATATAAACAATAGGTCTTGAGAACTCTACAATTCAGGGCTGTATCCAAAACATTATTTGATTCTCTTTGAATTGACGGCAGTTATCGTTCGTCATAGAAAATACCCTTGTTAAAACATAAAACGTAGCAGGTAAACTACCCCTTTCCCTTAACCGATCTTCACCAAAAGCAACAGGTCTTGAGAACTCTACAATTCAGGACTGTATGCAAAACATTATTTGATTCTGTTTAAATTTGCGGCTGTTATCGTTTGCCATAGAAAATACCCTTGATAAAATATAAAACGTTGCTGGTAAACTACCCTTTTCCCTTAACCGATCTTCACCAAAAACAGTAGGTCATGAGAACTCTACAATTCAGGGCTGTATGCAAAACATTATTTAATTCTGAATGATTTTGCGGCTGTTATCGTCTGCCATAGAAAATACCCTTGTTAAAACATAAAATGTTGCTGGTAAACTACCCCTTTCCCTTAACCGATCTTCATGAAAAACAGTAGGTCTTGAGAACTCTACAATTCAGGGCTGTATGCAAAACATTATTTGATTCTATTTGAATTTGCGGCTGTTATCGTTTGCCATAGGAAAATATCGGTATGGAGAACCATACATGACTTCCATATTCTAAGATTTATATTTAAAATCATTTTCAGCCAAACAGCCAGGCTGTGTCTTACCTGCCTTTTTATTGCTGTATTAAATGAAAAATATTATATTACATTAAAATGAAAAAATTATAATTTTATTGCCTGGCAACAAAATTATTTTATTTTTAACAATTACCATTGTTTCAAAAAGTTTAAATAAATTTTCAAGTACTTTACTCTTGTTAAAACGTAAAAGGTTGCAGGTAAACTAACCCTTCCCCTTAACCGATCTTCACCAAAATCGAAAGTCATTGAGACCTCTACAATTCAGGGACGTATGCAAAAAATTATTTGATTCTGTTTGAATTTGCGGCTGTTATCGTTTGCCATAGAAAATACGCTTGATAAAAAAACGTTGCAGGTAAACTACCCCTTCCCCTTAACCGATCTTCACCAAAAACAATAGGTCTTGAGTACTCTACAAATCAGGGCTGTATGCAAAACATTATTTGATTCTGTTTGAATTTGCGGCTGTTATCGTTTGCCATAGAAAATAAAACGTAAAAGGTTGCAGGTAAACTACCCCTTCCCCTTAACCGATCTTCACCAAAAACAATAGGTCTTGAGTACTCTACAAATCAGGACTGTATGCAAAACATTATTTGATTCTGTTTGAATTTGCGGCTGTTATCGTTTGCCATATAAAATACCCTTGTTAAAAAAACGTTGCAGGTAAACTACCCCTTTCCCTCAACCGATCTTCACCAAAAACAATAGGTCTTGAGAAATCTACAATTCAGGGCTGTATGCGAAACATTATTTGATTCTGTTTGAATTTGCGGCTGTTATCGTTTGCCAAAAAAAAAAAAAATTTCCCTTGATAAAAAAAACCGTTGCAGGTAAACTACCCCTTCCCCTCAACCGATCTTCACCAAAAACAATAGGTCGCGAGTACTCTACAAATCAGGGCTGTATGCAAAAAATTATTTGATTCTGTTTGAATTTGCGGCAGTTGTCGTTTGCCATAGAAAATACGCATGATAAAAAACGTTGCTGGTAAACTACCCCTTCCCCTCAACCGATCTTCACCAAAAACAATAGGTCTTGAGTACTCTACAAATCAGGGCTGTATGCAGAAAATTATTTGATTCTGTTTGAATTTGCGGCTGTTATCGTTTGCCATAGAAAATACCCTTGTTAAAAAAACGTTGTAGGTAAACTCCCCTTTCCCTTAACCGATCTTCACCAAAAACAAAAGGTATTGAGAACTCTACAATTTAGGGCTGTATGCAAATAATCTTTTCATTCTGTTTGAATTTGCGGCTGTTATCGTGTGCCATAGGAAATACCCTTGTTAAAACATAAAACGTTACAGGTAAACTACCCCTTTCCCTTAACCGATCTTCACCAAAAACAATAGGTCTTGAGAACTCTACAATTCAGGGCTGTATGCGAAACATTATTTGATTCTGTTTGAATTTGCGGCTGTTATCGTTTGCCAAACAAACAAAATTTCCCTTGCTAAAAAAAAACCGTTGCAGGTAAACTACCCCTTTCCCTCAACCGATCTTCACCAAAAACAATAGGTCGCGAGAACTCTGCAAAACCGGGCTGTATGCAAAAAATTATTTGATTCTGTTTGAATTTGCGGCAGTTATCGTTTGCCATAGAAAAAAAATCTACAGACAGACAGACACACAGACACACAGACACACAGACAGACAGACAGACAGACAGACAGACAGACAGACACACAGACACTTTTCGGAAAACGACTTTTTTTCATGTTTTGAGTGTAGTAGAATCAGAATCTGCAATAATCTCGAACACGATTTTTTTTGCCATCACCATACTTCCATTCCTTAAGGAATATGGAAGTAAAAATTACCCTTGATAAAAAAAAACGTTGCCAGTAAACTACCCCTTTCCCTTAACCGATCTTCACCAAAAACAATAAGTCTTGAGTACTCTACAAATCAGGACCGTATGCAAAAAATTATTTGATTCTGTTTGAATTTGCGGCTGTTATCGTTTGCCAAAAAAATCTACACACACACACACACACACACACACACACACACACACACACACACACACACACACACACACACACACACACACACACACACACACACACACACACACTTTTCGAGAAATGACTTTTTTTCATGTTTTGAGTGTAGTACAATCAGAATCTGCAATAATCTCGAACATGATTTTTTTTTGCCATCACCATACTTCCATTTCCTTAAGGAACATGGAAGTAAAAATTACCCTTGTTAAAACTTAAAACGTTGCAGGTAAACTACCCCTTTCCCTTAACCGATCTTCACCAAAAACAATATAGTCCAGTAAATGAATGCTCAAAAGGGGGGTGTAGAGGGAAATGGAAGGAACACAACTTTTGACTTTGGGCCTTTGTTTGGACTAATTAGGAGGTAAACATACTAAGAGTCCCCACTCCTAGATATGAGCTGTGTGAAGGGGGTACGTAGAAGGTCCCTTTTTTCGGTTTTTCGCTTATATCTCGGAAACTATGCAACCTAGCGATAAGGCCGTTCTATTCAAAATTAAAGCGGACAAAATGTGCCACAAGATTGATTCTATTCATTGTTTCGCTATCTTGCATAGTTTCCGAGATATCCGCGCTCGAAATTCGCTAAGTTTGAAAAAAAGTTTTGCCTCACGTTTTTTGCCTTATTTGACTAGCTAACTCTTCGGCCCTTCGTCCTACGAAAAAGTCATGACAAAGGAAGTTGTAGAGCATTAAATTTCTTTCAAGAATATATGATATTTTACTATTTTATCTTCAACCGTTCAAAAGTAGACCAATTTTAACTTTGTGTAAATTCCGAGAATTTGCAGAAAAACAACTTTCGTATTTTTCGTTATTCCACTGCTCTTACTCCTATATATAAGCCAATATTTCACTTTCTTTAATAATTACGTGATTTAATAATTAAATATGAATGTTAGCTTTCCGGTTCTGTTTACAATTAATTATCAAGTGTTTGTTTGTCACAAATATGAATAATTCTTAATTAATAGATAATTGTTTTTGCAGCTTATTGGTTCAATAGAAGTTGAATTGTTTTGCTTTAATTGTAATGAGGCTTCACTTTGCATTTATTGATTTATTTGTGCCACTAACCTTTTTTGTATACCAAACATCGACAATATCGTAAGTTCAGACAGAGTGATTTCTGTAGCCTTCAGGCCGTCCCCTCGAACTCCGCATCCAATAGGGACCGTTATCCCCACTCCTCACCCACCCTTCCCACCAAAAGGTGGGGGCCCAACACCAGATCCATTACCCTATATTCGTACTCTGTGCCCTTACCATTCAGTTCTTCCTCAACTTAGCTGTGAAAAGTTGCGTTCTGTTGTGAAACGATTTATATGTGCTACATCTTACGGTTGTTCGATATCGAGAGTGTTTTACCTTCACAATGAGTAGTAGGTGTTTTGTGTGTGACGAAGAGATAAGTGAATCAATTGATGGTGTTTCAAAAGTGGGTCAAAAGGGAATATATTCGCTCAAAAAAGCCAGCATAGAGAGGGGCGACGGCAAAATCCGACAGCTAGCTGGTTTGGAGTCACTTCTCGTCCACACTTTGTGTCGAAAAAATTACACGAGAAGAAATACGATTGTGGCTTTGAAGAAACATGAAGCAGCAACGTCTTCACAACCGGCAGTTGTGAGGTCTGCAATACCCACATTCGATTTTAAGAAGAATTGTTTCTTCTGTGGAGAGCCTATTAAAAATGAAGACAAGAAGCCCCTGAACAAAAGGAGGAAGGTGTTCAATGTCCGCACTATTGAGTTACACAAAGCATGTCTGGAGGCCGCCTCAGCAAGAAAAGATAGTTGGGGCGATGAAGTATCAGGTCGCCTGTCCTCTATTAACGATCTCGTCGCTGAGGAGGGTGTTTATCACAATGATTGTCGTTTGAAATTTGTTAAGCACTATTATGCTCAACCGAAATCAGACACTCGCTTTCCCCAATCTGTCCATGTTACAAGAGCAATGGATGAAATTTGTGCCTACATTGAGGAGACTACTGACTGCCAATTTTCACACACCGAAATACTTGGTATCGTCACAGGTGTCAAACCTGTATGGAAAACAATAAAAGCACAACTTGAAGCAAAGTATGGGGATCGTATGATAGTGACTGAAGGTTCGAACAGATTCAATGTTCCAGTGCTACGTTTTAGAGATGCTGGGCAACAATTGATACGTGATGCTTGGTACAAACACAAGGAGGACAACGCATGTGACGAGCGACTCAGGATTGTCAAAAAAGCAGCCGAAATCATTAGGCAGGATATTCAGAGTGAATTGTACACTTATGACAAATATCCCCCTAGTGATGACTTCCTAAAGGATGCAGAAGCTCTCCCTCAAACCCTACTAACTTTTCTGGATGATGTGATGATGAAAAAAACGAAAAGAGTCAAAGAAACAAAGACAAAGTGTAATGCTATCGGGTATGCTATCGCCTCAATCGTCAGACCACGTACCTTCACGTCTTCAGTAATGATCAGCCTTTCCCTCCTTCCTTCTCCACAGGAAATATGCCTCTAAGAGACTAATTGATGTTCTAACGAATTTGGGTTTTTGTTCATCGTATTATGAAGCCCAAACATTGGAAATGTCTGCTCTCATGCATGCTCAACAACTTTCAAGTCAGATTCATTCAGCCAATTCGTGTTTGATAACGCTGACTTTAATGCGTGCACCATCGATGGGCTCAACTCTTTTCATGCAATGGGTGGTATCAGATGTATTACACCGTCCAGTTCTGTGGAGAGAGGATCCGACATTCCTAGACTGACCAACATGCCAACGTCGCTGGAGACTGGAAAACTCGGGGATTATTCCACTCGAAACATTCCACGGCAAGGAAGTGGGGTTGCGAACAGTCACTGTGCAAGAATTGGTGATCCCAGATGAACCAAAACATCCTGATCCTCATGAAACCTTGTGGTTTGTTGCTAAACAGCAAGGTATTCCAATACCAGAGTGGAAAGGATACATGCAGTCCATTACAACAGGATACTTCAGCGAGAAGACAAGAGTTGTTACACTTCCTTTCATAAATGCTCCTCCCTCCAGCTACGATACCATCTATACAGCGTTACAATATGCAGCTAATTTATGTGGGAAACGTATTAAGCAACAGCGCTTGATCGTCACGTTTGACCAGCCTCTTTATTGAAAGGCCAGAGAGATTGTGGCAGCTGCTCCACCTGACTCGAAACTTTCAACATGTGTGGTGCGTCTTAAGGGATTCCACCTCCTGATGTCCTTTTTGGGAGCCATTGGCTATTTGATGTCTGGAAGTGGTCTGAGGGAACTTCTGAGTACTGTCTATGCTCCTCTGTCAGTAGACAAAATCCTGCAAGGCCACGCTTCTGCCAGGGCAGTGAGAGGACATTTGCTTGCAACCACAGCTTTGTCAACCATAATATTAGAAAACCTCCAGCTAACAGAGGAAGAGCAGACATGTATTAAAGAAGTAATGTCAAATTTTCTTAACGAGCCTCCCTCTCTGCTTTCAATAAACGAAAACTCTCACCTTAAACAAGTGTCCATCAAATTCGGAGCTGCACTGGATCAACTCAGTGATAAGGGACCAACAGCACAGCTTTGGGTGCAGTACTTCAAAATGGTATGCCTGATGAAAGAGTACATCCATGCAAAGAGGTCTGGGGATTGGAAAGGACACCTCGATTGTGTGAAGCGAATGATCGCGTACTTTCATGCTTCAGGGCACTTTCCCTACGCCAAGTCGTGGCATTTATACGTTCAAGATATGGAAAATCTGTCTTCAAAACTGACAGCCGAACAATACAACAAATTTGTAAATAACAGTTACTTCACAATGCGGCGATCTGATCGCTTTTGGTCAGGGGTGTGGTCCGATATGACCATCGAGACCACCCTGATGCGAGCGTTTTCTGGCCAAGGTGGCATGACCCGTGGTAGAGGTGTGACAAATAGTACACTCAGCAAATGGGTAATTGGAATGAGTGCGACCCATGATATTTGCACCTCTCTAGAAGAGTTTTGTGAGTTCTATTCACGTCTAGTGAGCAGCACACCGATTTTGGACAAGCCCGCCAAACTAAGGATGCAGCTGATGTTACCAAACTAATTGAGTGGTTTGGGAAATATTCTCCCTTTCCGGCTACCAGCGACATCATGTCTATTGCGACGGGGGTGGTTGGTGATAAAACAATCACGTGCTACAATGCTGTTACAGTTGGTAAACAAGCAATGGCAATGGTGAATTCTCCATTTTCAGATATCAAACTGTCTCGGAAAGATCGAGCACTCCCCCTTTCGACTGTAAGCTCGTCAATCAAGATCAACGACGAAAAGGTGTCTGTGGATCCTTTTTTGCTATTCCAACGCATATCCATAAACAAGGAAACCGACGAAGATTTCAAAACTTATTTGCAATATGAATTAGCCCCTTTCCCTTTGGCCTTCTTCAATGAGGGTGGGATGAGGAAATCGACGAAGTCAGTTCTCTACAAACAGCTCAATCCAACAGCCAAAGATGTACGTGTGACACACTTTGACATTGTTATGGACGGAGGACTTCTCCTCCACAAAGTTATTTGGCAAAAAGGTTCCACGATATCTACCATTTGTGATGGGTACGCCAGTTTTGTGAACAGTCACTATCGTGGAAGGAGTTGCACTGTAGTGTTTGATGGGTACACGAGCTCATCATCAAGTACCAAGGTCGCTGAGCAGCAAAGGCGGTACCGCCTCAGCAAGTCAGCCGACATACATTTCAATCAGGAGACAGTCATAACTGTGAAGCAGGAAGACTTCCTGTCAAACGTCTACAACAAAAGTCGGCTGATTAACATGCTGAAGGTCATACTACAGCCACATGGAGTCAGAACCCTTCAAGCACAGAACGATGCGGACGTCCTCATTGTAGACACGGCTGTTGAGTTGTCACATACCACCGCTGTTGCTGTTATTGGTGAGGATGTCGACCTAATAGTCCTGTTGATGGCCAAAACACCTGGTGACCAGGACATAATTTTCGTCAAGCCTGGACGTGGAAACATAAAACTTTCATTGTTTTCTACCCAGGAGCTTCAGACCCAGGGGCTGCGAGACATACTATTTCTACACGCCTTCACTGGGTGCGATACCACCTCAGCAGCCTTCCGAAAGAGTAAGCTGGGATTTATTAAACTGTATTTTGAAGTCTCCAGACGTCCAGGGAGCTGCTGCAGTTTTTTCAGACCCTTCCTCAACCAAGGATGATATAGAGGAAGCTGGGAAAAAGAGTATTTTGAGGTGGTACGGGGCCCCACCTAAAGAGAAATCTCTAAACGCTTACCGTTACCAATCCTTTGTTAAATCGGTAGCCAATATCAAACCGGACATCTCATGCCTCCCAACAACATTCTCTGAGGACATATCACAAGTCCAGATGTGGTTGGGACATGAGCTGCCTCCTCAGATGTATGGGTGGGAGCTAACCACCAACAAATTTCTAACCCCGGTACACAGTGAGCAGCAGGCTGCACCGGATGAAATATTAAAAATTATTTTTTGTCGGTGCACAAAGGATTGTGCCACCATCAAATGTTGATGCAGAAAGGCATCTCTCAAGTGTTCCCCTGCCTGCCAAAACTGCCAGGGGAACTGTCTTAATGGGGGCCCCCTTTTGGACAATGAGGATGAAGAACTCGACGTCGATCCTCTGCCACCCTCGAAGATTTATCCCTTCCTCAACGGATGAAGAAGAAAACGAAGCAGAACCCACCCCAGGACCAAGTTCCCATGACGAGCCAGGACGCTCCCGCCCCAAGAGAGCCAGGAATTGATAACAATTACTAATGTATAATTTTACTATAAGGTTTAAATATATTATTAAATGAAATATAACATAGTTTATCAAAAACATTTACGAGTTAATGTGTTAATAAAAAAAGTTATGTACAAATTGTTGTTGACTCTGGAATCACCCTACCCCAATGCCTTTGCGGAGCGAATGTACAGTTAATATATATAATATATATGTATTATATAATATATATTAATATATATAATATATATATTAATATATAATATATATAATATATATTGCAACAGATCAAACTTTATTATTCTAATAAGGATGTTGTGAGCGTGTAAAAATCGATACAAGTCTATTATGGAGGAGATGAAAAATTATTTATTATATACAAATATTGCTTTTAAAGATGTATAATGTATTTTAAATTGACATGTATTGATAATATATTTAATTGTTTGTATTGTTTGTAATGTGATTAATATTTCATATATTTTTTTTTTGAATTTTTTGGGTATTGCGAGGGAAGTACACCAGCAATTAGAGCCCGTCAAAAGTGACACATGTTAGCTTTGTTCGAGGGTGGGCGACGAAAAGGAACAAACCTTTCCTTTCCATTAAGACGTCGTAAAAACTATTCACGAACAATGAGCTGTACGGCACATGTTGCAGCGAACTGGACCATGCGTGGGAATGCTTGACTCCACAATTAGGACAAAAGAAGACTACCCTAACATCTGTCCAGTAGCGAGAAAATCACAGAACCAACGTCGAGAGTATTGTTCAAAACCATGTGTGCGACTTCTCAAAGACAATGGTTTATGCACGGACAATAGGACAGGCGACTAAGTGACGCTAGTGGAGAGCACAGATGTTATGCCACCCGTATGTCGACGAAGGAAGTCGTCAGCGTACCAACAATAAGGGAATTCGACACGCTACACCAAAAGTAGCAGATGTGATTTTGAAACGAGGCCTTAGCACTGATTCCAGGAACAGGGCAACGGACGTAAGACAGCGACTCATCCAGTCCACGTGGACTACGTCAAAATTCAAGTTGAGAAAGCCAACCAGCCAATGAGGAACGAGAATTTCGAAGGGAACTTCTGTAGGGGATGGTTCAGAGAGAAGCTTGAGACCAGAGAGCGAATCTCGTGTATGAACGTCCCTCTCCAAACGGCACTGGGTGGAGAATTCGTTGGAAATACAGACTGGAGACGAGAGGACACAGGGAGGTCCATGGAATAAACCTATCAAAAATGATTTGGTGGGAAGTTTGAGCGTTCATCAGAATCACAAGAGTGGGAACATCAGAAGAAATAAAAACTGTTTACGCGAGGGGACGCACCCTCAGTTTACTACAATTTTTCTCTCAGTTCATTCAAATTTTAGCCTCAGTTTATTCAAATTTTAGCTTCAGTGCACTACAATCTTTGGCTCAAGTTATTCAGATTCTTAACTCAGTTTATTCAGAGTTTCGATCAGTCTATTTGAACTTGTATTTCAGTTTCATAATAGTTCAATTATAAGAACTTAATGCAGTGTATAAGTTATAACGTATTTCGGTAGAGACGATTAAGACATTATTACGACTAAATGGAAGTGCGCGAATAAGACTCAGAACGCAAAACGGAACAGTAGTTTTCGCGATGAAGCGCGAGTAACAATCTTTATAAATTCCATGAAATACACCGTCATAAAGATACTGACATTTTGCAGTGACATTCTTGAACCATTACAGAAAAGTAGTGATACTAACAATGTTTCGTAATTAACTCAAGTAAATAGAATTGTGAACAAGTGCCTAATGAACTTGAAAACAATCTAGGCGCCGAAAAGAGTGGTCGTGCGATATGGAAAACTATTAGAAGCATACGGTATCGAACTGTGAACCGCGTAAATAGATCCTCGTGAGTAAACATAGCCGACCGATTACGAGTACGATGCCACGACTTGTATTATAATAATCTCAAAAGCTCAAAGTGACTGTCGCGGTGTGCGGGAGTGTGTTCGCGAACGAGTGCTATATGGATTAACCTCACTCATCAACGCAGGGATACATCATGGGAGCGACACATCACGGCAGAACGAGTAAAGTACAAAACTAATCTCTTCTTATAATTAGTAATTTATCAAATACCACTGACCTGACACTTAGAACCAAACCACCTGAGAAAATTATATAAGTATGAGTCAGATAGATACGAATCCATGGGTAGGGAATATTATGTTCTAGAATATTATACATGTCTTCTTGTTAATATATTTTGTAACTATGTATGTATTTTGATGTGTCTGTTGCAGGAACAGGATTTTAGCTATGTATATGATTGATATGTGTATTGTTAATAATGATTATTTCATGCATATAAATGTTTAATGTGTTTTAACATAAAATACTTAATACAAATTATGAGCATACCACATTGTTAGTTAGTAACGTCATTACGGACGGAGAAGCGTCTACATTTGATTGTTCACTTAATTATTTAAATTTGTTCATTTAATTATTTAAATGTGGCATAGAATTTTATTGTTTTGTTGAAGATTTGTAAATGCTCTTAAATTAATGTTATGACATGAATAAGAATGAAATATGATTTTAATAAACGTAAGTTAGAATGGATTCGTTAGTATTCTATTGATTTATGTAAAAACCTGACTCACAACTTAACCTTTCACTGAACAGTACCTATAATTTATAATTCAATTTAACGATTATCAAATAAATTACTCAGAAAGATACACAGAATAGAAGTTTGGAAGACAGTTAAAGTCAGAAGTAATTTCATATGTAACAAGTTTGAGTATGAATAATTAATTAACTCTAATTCAATTCATACAATTATTTATTATTTAAAGGAATGAATTTGTTAACATTGTGTATGGCAGTTCAACACATGGCATTAACTATATTGTATATGATTACCCAAACTCAGAGTTAGATACACTTTGATCACGACTCTATTAAAGAGATAATTCAATTAATTTACGCAATAAAAGTACTACAATAAAATAACAATGGATATATGAAAGCAATAAAATCAACACATCATTAACTCTAAAAGATTCAACATAGTTCGTACAGATATCACCTTTATAAACACAAATAAATTTATAATTGGATTAATAAATTTACGCGATAATTAGCATAATCATTATCATTGCATATGGTGCCCAACGCGTGGCATATTAGTATTGTATATGGCGTCCAACTACGGGGCTAGATACATGTAAATACGACAAAGTTCGTACCGGCAACACTTTCATAAATACAGATCAATTTTTATATAATTAATGAATAGATTAAGATTATCATCGTATGTTCGATAATATAAATCGATTTTACTTGTTTGCTGCAACGTCCTCCTCTCGTCTCGTCGGTCCCGTCTTGGCGTCCTCTTCTTCCTGTCCCTCCTTCCTGGTGTCCTCTTCGTCTCGTCGTCGTCTTCTACAGCTTCACTCCTTCCTGGTGTCCTCTTCGTCCTGGCGTCCTCTTCGTCTCGTCGTCCTCTTCTACAGCAAGCGGCTCCAGCGGCGATATTTCACAGAGTCTCGTAGTTATGTTTGACTGCTAACATTGATTAGTTTCTTGATAAATTGTTCACTCATAATGATTATGAATTTCATTCATTCAGTTTATTATTAATTTATATTTATAATTTCTTAATCTCAGGATTTAACGGGGTATTTACTAATGCGGTGCGTTTAATGTACACCTTCCAACGATATCTTGTAGTGTCTTTAAGTTCCCTAAGCGGATATCTTAACTTACACGAGACAGCACTGTATTATATTTTAAATTTTATTTAATTATTTACCCTCTCGGTTCTTATCGCAAAACTTCGTTAAGAATTTCAAGGTTTATAGTTTATTTTATATCAAATATTCCTCTATTCCTTCTTGGTTCTTACCGCAAAACTTCGTTAAGAATTTTAAGGTTTATGATTTATTTTATATAAGATATTTCTACTTTTGTAAGAGAACAACTCTCTTACCCGGACACAACTTCCCCTAGCAACGTCGACAGACAGACTGTGTCCATCCTAGCTCTGCAACGTATGAATCTCACTGAATTTGGTGTATTTTGATAGGCCAAGCCCAAGTCACATGATTGATGGAACAACCAGATACACAAATTTCATGAAAAACTTTGTATAATTTAGCATAGTCCTGCATGGAAATTATCTACAATTTTTATTACCCTATCATTGATAAGAGTTACTCTTGAGTTTTTCTTTTCTTAAAAACCATATTTCTAAAATAGTTACGAACCTCAGAGTATACACAAATCGAAGCTATTTACTTAAATAATTCCTTGTCAAATTTTCATGTAAATCGGTTAACTACCACTGCCGCTATAGCGATCGCAGATTATCACACCCGCACACGCGCACCAATTCATACAAAAAATACATGACAATATAGTACATCTTTTTATGAAGAGTTTGGTGTAACCTATATGCTTATCAATTTTTAAATACAAAACTTATGACTAAAAGACAAAATATTACACAAAACAAATTTAAACATTGTTGCAGGATTAACCCCTCCACGTGTAAAAAAAAAATTTTTTTTATATGGAATACAAAATTTTTTTTTTAAACTTAAATTGACATAACTTCTTCCCAATAATCATAATCATCTAAATAATAACATTATAACTTCAAAAATCAAAATAACTGAGTAGCTTCTATCAAACAACATTTCCCCAACTGTCACTTTGACAGCCCTAATTGTAAATAAACAACCGCACATGGCTGCTTATCACCAAACATTCCTGAACACTGATAAGGATGTCCATGTCTGATGTCATTTTGTTATCTTTTATGTATATTCAGTTCACTCAAAGCATTTTTTTCAACATTATTACAATTATTATCTCTGCACATATTTTTATACAATTGCATAACACACATAATCCTATATCCTGGCATATTAGATTCAATTATCCTTAATGTAATATTTTCTTAAAGATGATGCATGGAACTTCCCTATCACCCTGTTTGTATTTGAGTTAGTGACAATGTATGTATTTTTACCCACTTTTTCCGATAAAATATATGGACCGTTGTATAATCTGAAGTGCCGTATTATCTTCCCTGTGGCCAACATTTATCGCACGCAAGAGTACCTTCTCGCCAGTTTTGAACGTTACCAGTTTGTGATCCGCATTAAATTTCTCCGTCCGTTCTTCGGCACACTTTTTAATGCGTCTCCTTGCTTCTATCTTTTTAACCAAATTTGGAATAAGCAAATTCTGCGTTGCAATCCTCCTGATGCACCCATCCCAGACACGCTTTGGCCTTTCCCCGGTTTGTAATTCGTTAGGTATAAACCCTGTCGTGTCATTGTAATTCCCGTTGATGGACGCCTCGAAAAACTCGAGATAATCCGGCCACCTACTCTGGTTGGTATTACAATAAGTGCGAAACAGACGCCCTAACTCCCTGTTGACCCTTTCGGCGAGGTTACCTTGCGGTCTCCGGATTGCTGTCAACACTGCCTGTATATTGTGCTTCTCTAATTCGGACTGCCATTTCTTGTTGCTGAATTGCTTACCCTGGTCAGATAGAATTTTCTTCACTGGACCATATTTCGGAATGTATTTATTTAATACTACATTTAATACTGCCATCGTGGTAGGTCGTCCAATTGCATATAAACTTACGTTCTTAGAAAATGCATCTGTGCAAACAACCAGGTTCTTCATACCCCTTGCAGCACGTGGTAGCGGACCTAAAAAATCGATACACAGTAGATCATTCTTATTCTGGTAATGATGTTATCCATCTCCACATAATTTGATTTGGGTATTTAGCTGTTTGGCATATGTGACATGTTCGCAAAATAGACTTAACTTTCCTTGCCATGTTCAACCATACGAAGTCTTCTCTCATCGCCAAATAACATTTATAAGCTCCAGCATGAGCAAGACTTTCATGACAAGCCCACGTTAAATCTTCTACGAGATCATCAGGAACCATAATCTTCCATTGTCCGTCCATTATTTTATACAGTACATCCCTGTCGATTTTGTACTTCGGGTTGTCTTGCCTTTGTATTTCTTCGCTAAATTTTCTTAATTTTGCGTCCTTTTGTTGTTCAAGATTTACCAATTTCAACCTATTCTTTAAGTCATCTGGTACTGTATACTTGACTGCTAGAATTTGAATTTCACTCCTGGTCGCGGAGTACTGTTCTTCGATGATGGGGGGATATCTACTCAGAGTATCAGCAGTTTTATTCTCACTGGCTTTACAATATTTGATGCTGAAATCATATTCTTGGATCGCCATGATCCAACGCGATATCTGCGCATTGGCCAGTTTACAATAAAGCATGAAAGATAAAGCCTGATTATCTGAGAGAATTTCAAAGTGTTGACCCACCAGGTAATATCTAAGTTTACTGATACAATACACAATTGCAAGAATCTCTTTTTCAGACGTAAAATAATTTCTTTCGGCACCTTTTAAAGATCTACTTACATGTGCAATCACCTTATGTTCTCCTTTATTATTTCGTTGATATAACACACCACCGATCGCGTAGTCTGCAGCATCACAGTTGAGTACATACGTTCCTTCTTTTTCCGGGTGGAACACGTGTAAGTTCTTGCTGTATAATTCTTTTGTAGCATTGAAAGCTGCCTCATGTCGCTCTTCCCATCTCCATTTGGTGTTCTTCTTTAACAATTCCAGTAGCAGTTCTATGGTTTTTTAATATTCCGATGTGAAACGGCGAAAATATCCAGTCAATCCAAGGAACGCTCTGATATCTTTCGCTTTCGTTAGATTTGGAAATTCCGTAATTGCCTGAATTTTCTCCGGGTCAGTACTAACACCATCTGCAGAAATAATACGCCGAGGAACTTTATTTGTGACTTTCCAAATTCGTATTTTTCTAAGTTGAGCGCAAGGTTCGCATCCCGTAACTTGCGGAAAACGATATCCAGGTGCTGCATATGTTCCTCGAACGACTTCGATATAATAAGTATGTCGTCAACAAACACACTCACAAAATCATCGACCTCAGGCCCTAATGCCAATTCAAGACACTTAACCATAGCAGCAAGGCTGGTAACCAAACCAAAAGGTACTACCTTAAACTGGTAACATTTATTTTTATATAAAAAGGCTGTGAATTTCCGACATTCTTTGGCTAAAGGGATCTGCCAAAACCCACATTTTAGGTCAAGACGCGACATATATTTTACTCCTTGACATTTTACAAACAAATTTTCTGCGTTGGGAGCACAATCGTAACATTTTTGTGTTATATTATTAAGATTTCGCATATCTAAGCAGATGCGTATATCGTTATTTTTTTTCTTAACGACCACCATCGGGTTTAAAAAATTACTATCTGCCCGTTCAATAATATTATTTTCTAACATCGTATTTATTTCGCCTTCAACCTGTTGCTGATAATGTAATGGGATCGGATATGTTTTTCTTATAAATTTATTCTCGTCGCTAACTTGTATTTTATGTTCATAAACGTTGGTGCATAAGTGTGCTGTGTGTTGAAAATTGATTCATATTTATTTAAAAGATTATTTAAATGCTTTCGTTGACCATCCGTTATCTCCTTATCAGGCGCACCACCCTTAGCTGCTATCTTATCTAAGCGATTTACAGCTGGCTTCTGTAAGTCGACGGGACTATATCAGTCAACCGCATTGTCACATTCACTTCCCTGACTAAGGGAATAACCCCACTTAAATTTATGTTTTGACTTTTTAACTGTGCATTCAAGCGTTTTATTAGTAAAATCAATTGTAGCGTGTATGTTTCTTAATGTGTCCGTGCCTACTATAACGTCGTACACTAGATTTTTGACTATAAGAACAGGTATTTCCATTTCCATCCCTTGTGAATTTATTGTGATAAGTGCTTGCTTATTAATAGTTTGTGAATCACCTGTGGCTGTTGTGACAAATGTATTGTTGACAGGTAAGATCGGTGTTTTTTTAATTGGTGTTTATGTTTGTTAATGAATTTTTCGCTGATCAGAGAAATTTGCGCACTAGTATCAAATAATACATTTCCGACACATCCATTAATTTTCGCTCTCACAACAACCTCATTATCATTCTTATTTCTAACATTTTCCACATCATCATCAACCCAATTGTTATATATTAATTCATCTCTAACGTCTACAGGATATATGCCTGAAGCAATGTATATTTTCTCACTACTATTATCGTTTACATAAGATTTTCGACACTGCTGTTCGTTATGGTATGTTTTATTTGTAATTTTATCCATAATTTTATTTATATTTTTCAATTCATCGCACGGACTCATGCCGTGCAACCCTACTCGTTTTTTGTTTGCTCTTCGCTGGTACTTGCTTCGGTAATTGCCGATACATTTTTTTTTTTATTGAACTTTTGGAAATTAGGTTTATTTTTAAATTGTTGTGATTGTTTTTGTTGTTGTGGCTGAAATTGTGGTTCACTATTATTATTACTATTACTTTGACTGTCAACATTATCCCATTTTGTTAACAATAGGAGTAGTTCCTCCAATGACTTAAGACCTTGTGTAATTACGGCGATTTGAATACCTCGTCCGAAATGATGAGCTAATTTATTAACTATCTCTGACTCTGTAAATTCTGGTTCAAGATATTTCGCACGAGATATGCGTTGGATTAAATAATTTTCTTTCGACCCTTTTAAATTGGAATACATACCAAACTCCAGCTGTACGCGTATTTTTCGCTGTTCCAGTAACTCGCCCTAAAATGTTGTACCAGATCTTGATATGTAACTATTTTATCTTGTACTACCGTGAACCACTCAGCTGCAGTACCCTTTAATCTCCTGACTACATAGTTTATTTTATCCATCTCACTCAGGGTGTCGCCTATTGTGTCCATTTCTCGCTGGCAATTATTCAGGAAGAGAAGCGGATTTTCGGATTCCCTGCCGAAGAATTTCAACTGTGAATTGTCTTCTTCTAAAGTTCTATAGATGAACGTGGTGGGTTCGCCGTTGTCGAGGTATTCTGGAGTCGGGTCAGCTGTTGTTTCAATTTTTGTATCTGCTGATCTTGTTCAGTTACGAGCTCACTCACAGTAGATGTGTGTTGAACTACTCTTTCCTCTATTCCAGTGATTTTAGCTTCACATTTACTGATGCGAGAATTGTTCGCTTCTAAAGCGGTTTCAATATTGCTGCGAATTATTTCTACCTTTTCGCCTATACGTTTTTCGGTTGACTCTAAAAGTTGTTTATTTTGTTTAGTCTGGTCATGAATGGCTGTATAAATTTTTGTATTCTCATCATGAAGTGATTGTAGCGACTTATTTTGCTTCACCGCTTCGTCTCCACCAACCTTATTTTCTTCTGAGAGCTTTTGTATATTAGCTAGGATTGCCGCTAACGTATTCTGTAATTCTAGTGATTCGGCCATATTGATTTATTTATTTTTAAATTTATAAAATATTATAGTTTTATTTATAGTAACGTCAATATTTTTTTATACGTATTATTACTAATAACGTCCGTTTATGTTATTTATTATTATAGTCCAGTCTCTCAATAAAATGTAAACAAGCTTAATCTAACATAAATACCAATAATAATTCAATCTCCACATAGACAATTTACTACTATTGTTCAAATATCTGATAAGAGAGAGTATTCAAACTTTTATCAACACTCCCTGATAACATAGAACAGCACATATAAATAAATAGTTCAATGAATTTAGTCTCTACACACTCAAATAAATATTTCTTTTTTAAAATTAATGCAAAAATCGAGCCCAACCTTGGCAAGCGCCAGATATCCTTATGCAACAGATCAAACTTTATTATTCTAATAAGGATATTGTGAGTGCGTAAAAATCGATACAAGTCTATTATGGAGGAGATGAAAAATTATTTATTATATACAAATGTTGTTTTTAAAGATGTATAATGTATTTTAAATTGTCATGTATTGATAATATATTTAATTGTTTGTATTGTTCGATAATATAAATCGATTTTACTTGCTTGCTGCAACGTCCTCCTCTCGTCTCGTCGGTCCCGTCTTGGCGTCCTCTTCTTCCTGTCCCTCCTTCCTGGTGTCCTCTTCTTCCTGTCCCTCCTTCCTGGTGTCCTCTTCGTCCTGGCGTCCTCTTCGTCTCGTCGTCCTCTTCTACAGCAAGCGGCTCCAGCGGCGATATTTCACAGAGTCTCGTAGTTATGTTTGACTGCTAACATTGATTAGTTTCTTGATAAATTGTTCACTCATAATGATTATGAATTTCATTCATTCAGTTTATTATTAATTTATATTTATAATTTCTTAATCTCAGGATTTAACGGGGTATTTACTAATGCGGTGCGTTTAATGTACACCTTCCAACGATATCTTGTAGTGTCTTTAAGTTCCCTAAGCGGATATCTTAACTTACACGAGACAGCACTGTATTATATTTTAAATTTTATTTAATTATTTACCCTCTCGGTTCTTATCGCAAAACTTCGTTAAGAATTTCAAGGTTTATAGTTTATTTTATATAAAATATCCCTCTATTCCTTCTTGGTTCTTACCGCAAAACTTCGTTAAGAATTTTAAGGTTTATGATTTATTTTATATAAGATATTTCTACTTTTGTAAGAGAACAACTCTCTTACCCGGGCACAACTTCCCCTAGCAACGTCGACAGACAGACTGTGTCCATCCTAGCTCTGCAACGTATGAATCTCACTGAATTTGGTGTACTTTGATAGGCCAAGCCCAAGTCACATGATTGATGGAACAACCAGATACACAAATTTCATGAAAAACTTTGTATAATTTAGCATAGTCCTGCATGGAAATTATCTACAATTTTTATTACCCTATCATTGATAAGAGTTACTCTTGAGTTTTTCTTTACTTAAAAAACCATATTTCTAAAATAGTTACGAACCTCAGAGTATACACAAATCGAAGCTATTTACTTAAATAATTCCTTGTCAAATTTTCATGTAAATCGGTTAACTACCACTGCCGCTATAGCGATCGCAGATTATCACACCCGCACACGCGCACCAATTCATACAAAAAATACATGACAATATAGTACATCTTTTTATGAAGAGTTTGGTGTAACCTATATGCTTATCAATTTTTAAATACAAAACTTATGACTAAAAGACAAAATATTACACAAAAGAAATTTAAACAAGAAAATGCTCGTCATTCATGTACTCTGATATAAACAGCATATCTTATCATCCTGTGTTCTGTTGCAATATATTAACTGTACATTATATATTATATACATTGAATACAAGTATTATTGCCTATATAGAGGGTTATTATGGCTCCTAAATAACAATAAAGATTCAGCGATCCTCGATAAATTGTCAATTTTGAGTATTTTCAAAAAATTTCCATCATATATAGTCATTGTATTTCTGTAGGGGTGAGAGATGGAGCTCTCAAAGTGGTTCCATTAGATTCGGGTTGTCGAAAATAGTATTCAACAGTATTACTTTTGAAGAACTACATATGTACCTGAAAATATATTATGTAATACATATATACATATAATTTCTTTATGTGCCACTTATATATATAGTATATACTATTTATACATATAAATACGTATATATTGACTTATATATAGAGTTAGAGCAGTGGAATAACGGAAATACGAAAGTTAAGTTTTTCTGCAAAATCTCGGAATTTACACATAAAGTTAAAATTGCTCTACTTTTGAACGGTTGAAGATAAAATAGTAAAATATCATATATTCTTGAAAGAACTTTAATGCTCTACAACTTCCTTTGTCATGACTTTTTCGTAGGACGAAGGGCCAAAGAGTTAGCTAGTCAAATAAGGCAAAAAACGTGAGGCAAAACTTTTTTTTTTCAAAATTAGCGAATTTCGAGCGCGGATATCTCGAAAACTGTGCAAGATAGCGAAACAATTAATAGAATCAATCTTGTGGCAAATTTTATTCGCTTCAATTTTGTATAGAATGGCCTTATTCGATAGGTTGCATAGTTTCCGAGATATAAACGCAAAACCGAAAAAAGGGACCTTCTACGTGCCCCCCTGCACCCCGCTCTTAGGAGTGGGGACTCTTAGTATGTTTACCTCCTAACTAGTCCATACAAAGTCCCAAAGTCAAAAATTGTGTTCCTACCATTTCCCTCTACAATCTTTTCGTTGACTGGACTAATATGTCTTGAGAACTCTACAATTCAGGGCTGCATGCAAAACATTATTTGATTCTGTTTGAATTTGCGGCTCTTATCGTTTGCCATAGAAAATATTCTACACACAGACACATAGGCAGACAGACACACACACAGACACTTTTCGAAAAATGACTTTTTTCATGTTTTGAGGGTGGTACAATCAGAATCTGCAATTATCTCGAACACGGTTTACTTTTTTTTTTGCAATCACCATACTTCCATTTCCTTATGGAACATGGAAGTAATTATTTGATTCTGTTTGAATTTACGGCAGTTATCGTTCGTGATAGAAAACATTACACTTGTTAAAACATAAAACGTTGCTGGTAAACTACCCTTTTCCCTTAACCGATCTTCACCAAAAACAATAGGTCATGAGAACTATACAATTCACGGCTGTATGCAAAAAGTATTTGATTCTGTTTGAATTTGCGGCTGTTATCGTTTGCCAAAAAAAAATCTACAGACACACAGACACTTTTCGAGAAGTGACTTTTTTTCATGTTTTGAGTCTAGTACAATCAGAATCTGCAATAATCTCGAACACGATTTTTTTTTGCCATCACCATACTTCCATTTCCTTAAGGAACATGGAAGTAAAAATTACCCTTGTTAAAACATAAAACGTTGCAGGTAAACTACCCCTTTCCCTTCACCAAAAACAATAGTTCTTAAGAACTCTACAATTCAGGACTGCATGCAAAATATTATTTGATTCTGTTTGAATTTGCGGCTCTTATCGTTTGCCATAGAAAATATTCTACACACACACACACATAGACAGACAGACACACACACAGACACTTTTCGAAAAATGACTTTTTTTCATGTTTTGAGGGTGGTACAATCAGAATCTGCAATTATCTCGAACACGGTTTACTTTTTTTTTGCCATCACCATACTTCCATTTCCTTATGGAACATGGAAGTAATTATTTGATTCTGTTTGAATTTACGGCAGTTATCGTTCGTCATAGAAAACATTACACTTGTTAAAACATAAAACGTTGCAGGTAAACTACCCCTTTCCCTTAACAGATCTTCACAAAAAACAACAGATCTTGAGAACTCTACAATTCAGGGCTATATGCAAAAAATTATTTGATTATGTTTGAATTTGCGGCTGTTATCGTTTGCCATAGAAAAAAAATCTACAGAGAGACAGACAGACACACACACAGACACTTTTCGGAAAAGCGACTTTTTTTCATGTTTTGAGTGTAGTAGAATCAGAATCTGCAATAATCTCGAACACGATTTTTTTTGCCATCACCATACTTCCATTCCTTAAGGAATATGGAAGTAAAAAATCTACAGACAGGTAGACACACAGACACACACACAGACACTTTTCGAAAAACGACCTTTTTCATGTTTTGAGTGTAGTACAATCAGAATCTGCAATAATCTCGACCACGATTTTTTTTGCCATCACCATACTTCCATTTCCTTAAGGAACATGGAAGTAGAAAGTCATTTTTCGAAAAGTGACTGTGTATGTGTTTGTCTGTCTGTGTGTCTTAGATTTTTTTTATGGCAAACAGAATCAAATGATTATTTGCATACAGCCCTGATTTGTAGAGTACTCAAGACCTATTGTTGTTGGTGAAGATCGGTTAGGGGAAAGGGGTAGTTTACCGGCAACGTTATATGTTTTAACAAGGGTATTTTTTATGGCAAACGATAACAACCGCAAATTCAAACAGAATCAAATGATTATTTGCATACAGCCCTAAATTTTAGAGATCTCAAGAACTACGGTTTTTTGTGAAGATCGGTTAAGGGAAAGGGGTAGTTTACCGGCAACGTTTTATGTTTTAACAAGGGTATTTACTATGGCAAACAATAAAAGCCGCAAATTCAAACAGAATCAAATAATGTTTTGCACACAGCACTGAATTGTAGAGTTCTCAAGCCATGTTTGTTTTGGTGAAGATCGGTTAAGGGAATAGGGTAGTTTACCGGCAACAATTTATGTTTTAACAAGGGTAATTTCCTTTTACGTACGATAACTGCCGTACATTAAACCAGAATCAACTACTCTTCTGCATACCTTTTTGAATTATACAGAACTCAACGTCTGTTGAATTTGTTGAAAATCGGTTAAGGGAAAGGGGTAGTTTACCTGCAACGTTGTATGTTTTAACAACGGTAATTTTTGGCAAACGATAACAGCCGCAAATACAAACAGAATCAAATGATTATTTGCATACAGCCCTATATTGTTGAGTTCTCAAGACTTATTGTTTTTGGTGAAGATCGGTTAAGGTAAAGGGGTAGTTTACCAGCAATGTTTTATGTTTTAACAAGGGTAATTTTTCTATGGTAAACGATAATAGCCTAAATTCAAACAGAATCAAATGTTGTTCTGCATGCAGCCCTGAATTTTAGAGTTCTCAAGATCTGTTGGTTTTGGTGAAGATCGGTTAAGGGAATAGGGTAGTTTACCGGGAATATTTTATGTTTTAACAAGGGTAATTTTTTTATGACGAACGATAACTGCCGTACACTAAAACAGAATCAACTACTCTTCTACATACCTTTTTGAATTATACAGAACTCAAGGTTTGTTGATTTTGTTGAAGATCGGTTAAGGGAAAGGGGTAGTTTACCAGAAACGTTTTATTTTTTTTTAAATTGTATTTCTTATGGCAAACAATAACAGCCGCAAATTTAAACAGAATCAAACAATTATTTCCATACAGCCCTGATTTGTAGAGTACTCAAGACCTATTGTTTTTGGTGAAGTTCGGTTATGGGAAAGGTGTAGTTTACCAGCAACGGTTTTTTATCAAGGGTAATTTTTACTTCCATGTTCCTTAAGGAAATGGAAGTATGGTGATGCCAAAAAAAATCGTGTTCGAGATTATTACACATTCTGATTGTACTACACTCAAAACATGAAAAAAAGTCATTTTACTTCCATATTCCTTAAGGAAATGGAAGTATGGTGATGGCAAAAATAATCGTGTTTGAGATTATTGCAGATTCTGATTGTACTGCATTCAAAATATGAAAAAAGTCGTTTTTCGAAAAGTGTCTGTGTGTGTGTCTGTGTGTCTGTCTGTCTATCTATCTGTGTGACTGTGTGTAGATTTTTTTCTATGGCAAACGATAACTGCCGTACATTAAAACAGAATCAACTACTCTTCTGCATACCGTTTTGAATTATACAGAACTCAAGGTCTGTTGATTTTTTTGAAGATCGGTTACGGGAAAGGGGTAGTTTACCTGCAAAGTTTTATGTTTTAACAAAGGTATTTTATGGCAAACGATAACAGCCGCAAATTGAAACAGAATCAAATGATTATTTGCATACAACCCTAAATTGTAGAGTTCTCAAGACCTATTGTTTTTGGTAAAGATCGGTTAAGAGAATGGGGTAGTTTACCAGAAACGTTTTATTTTTTAAAAATTGTATTTCTTATGGCAAACGATAACAGCCGCAAATTCAAACAGAATCAAATGATTATTTGCATACAGTCCTGATTTGTAGAGTACTCAAGACCTGTTGCTTTTGGTGGAGATCGGTTATGAGAAAGGGGTAGTTTACCTGCAACGGTTTTTTATCAAAGGTAATTTTACTTCCATATTCCTTAAGGAATGGAAGTATGGTGATGGCAAAAAAAATCGTGTTCGAGATTATTGCAGATTCTGATTCTACTACACTCAAAACATGAATATCGGTATGGAGAACCATACATGACTTCCATATTCTAAGATTTATATTTAAAATCATTTTCAGCCAAACAGCCAGGCAGTGTCTTACCTGCCTTTTTATTGCTGTATTAAATGAAAAATATTATATTACATTAAAATGAAAAAATTATAATTTTATTGCCTGGCAACAAAATTATTTTATTTTTAACAATTACCGTTGTTTCAAAAAGTTTAAATAAATTTTCAAGTACTTTACTCTTGTTAAAACGTAAAAGGTTGCAGGTAAACTACCCCTTCCCCTTAACCGATCTTCACCAAAATCGAAACTCATTGAGACCTCTAGAATTCAGGTATGTATGCAAAAAATTGTTTGATTCTGTTTGAATTTGCGGCTGTTATCGTTTGCCATAAAAAATACGCTTGATAAAAAAACGTTGCCGGTAAACTACCCCTTCCCCTTAACCGATCTTCACCAAAAACAATAGGTCTTGAGTACTCTATAAATCAGGGCTGTGTGCAAAACATTATTTGATTCTGTTTGAATTTGCGGCTGTTATCGTTTGCCGTAGAAAATACCCTTGTTAAAACATAAAACGTTACAGGTAAACTACACCTTTCCCTTAACCGATCTTCACCAAAATCAACAGATCTTGAGAACTCTACAATTCAGGGCTGTATGCGAAACATTATTTGATTCTATTTGAATTTGCGGCTGTTATCGTTTGCCAAACAAACAAAATTACCCTTGCTAAAAAAAAACCGTTGCAGGTAAACTACCCCTTTCCCTCAACCGATCTTCACCAAAAACAATAGGTCGCGAGCACTCTGCAAATCAGGACTGTATGCAAAAAATTATTTGATTCTGTTTGAATTTGCGGCAGTTATCGTTTGCCATAGAAAAAAAATCTACAGATAGACAGACAGACAGACAGACACACACACACAGACACTTTTCGGAAAAAACTTTTTTTCATGTTTTGAGTGTAGTAGAATCAGAATCTGCAATAATCTCGAACACGATTTTTTAGCCATCACCATACTTCCATTCCTTAAGGAATATGGAAGTAAATATCGGTATGGAGAACCATACATGACTTCCATATACTAAGATTTATATTTAAAATCATTTTCAGCCAAACAGCCAGGCTGTGTCTTACCTGCCTTTTTATTGCTGTATTAAATGAAAAATATTATATTACATTAAAATGAAAAAATTATAATTTTATTGCCTGGCAACAAAATTATTTTATTTTTAACAATTACCATTGTTTCAAAAAGTTTAAATAAATTTTCAAGTACTTTACTCTTGTTAAAACGTATAAGGTTGCAGGTAAACTACCCCTTCCCCTTAACCGATCTTCACCAAAATCGAAAGTCATTGAGACCTCTAGAATTCAGGGCTGTATGCAAAACATTATTTGATTCTGTTTGAATTTGCGGCTGTTATCGTTTGCCATAGAAAATACGCTTGATAAAAAAACGTTGCAGGTAAACTACCCCTTCCCCTTAACCGATCTTCACCAAAAACAACAGGTCTTGAGAACTCTACAAATCAGGACCGTATGCAAAACATTATTTGATTCTGTTTGAATTTGCGGCTGTTATCGTTTGCCATAGAAAATACCCTTGTTAAAAAAACGTTGCAGGTAAACTACCCCTTTCCCTCAACCGATCTTCACCAAAAACAATAGGTTTTGAGAAATCTACAATTCAGGGCTGTATGCGAAACATTATTTGATTCTGTTTGAATTTGCGGCTGTTATCGTTTGCCAAGGAAAAAAAAATTTCCCTTGATAAAAAAAACCGTTGCTGGTAAACTACCCCTTCCCCTCAACCGATCTTCACCAAAAACAATAGGTCGCGAGTACTCTACAAATCAGGGCTGTATGCAAAAAATTATTTGATTCTGTTTGAATTTGCGGCAGTTGTCGTTTGCCATAGAAAATACGCATGATAAAAAACGTTGCTGGTAAACTACCCCTTCCCCGCAACCGATCTTCACCAAAAACAATAAGTCTTGAGTACTCTATAAATCAGGGCTGCATGCAGAAAATTATTTGATTCTGTTTGAATTTGCGGCTGTTATCGTTTGCCATAGAAAATACCCTTGTTAAAAAAACGTTGTAGGTAAACTACCCCTTTCCCTTAACCGATCTTCACCAAAAACAAAAGGTATTGAGAACTCTACAATTTAGGGCTGTATGCAAATAATCTTTTCATTCTGTTTGAATTTGCGGCTGTTATCGTTTGCCATAGGAAATACCCTTGTTAAAACATAAAACGTTACAGGTAAACTACCCCTTTCCCTTAACCGATCTTCACCAAAAACTATAGGTCTTGAGAACTCTACAATTCAGGGCTGTATGCGAAACATTATTTGATTCTGTTTGAATTTGCGGCTGTTATCGTTTGCCAAACAAACAAAATTACCCTTGCTAAAAAAAAACCGTTGCAGGTAAACTATCCCTTTCCCTCAACCGATCTTCACCAAAAACAATAGGTCGCGAGAACTCTGCAAAACCGGGCTGTATGCAAAAAATTATTTGATTCTGTTTGAATTTGCGGCAGTTATCGTTTGCCATAGAAAAAAAATCTATAGACAGAGAGACAGACAGACACACAGACAGACAGACAGACAGACAGACACACAGACACTTTTCGGAAAACGACTTTTTTTCATGTTTTGAGTGTAGTAGAATCAGAATCTGCAATAATCTCGAACACGATTTTTTTTGCCATCACCATACTTCCATTCCTTAAGGAATATGGAAGTAAAAAAAGTCGTTTTCCGAAAAGTGTCTGTGTGTGTGTCTGTGTGTCCGTCTGTCTGTAGATTTTTTTCTATGGCAAACGATAACTGCCGCAAATTCAAACAGAATCAAATAATTCTTTGCATGCAGCCCTGATTTGCAGAGTACTCGCGACCTATTGTTTTTGGTGAAGATCGGTTGAGGGAAAGGGGTAGTTTAGTTTACCAGCAACGATTTTCTTTTTAGCAAGGGTAATTTTGTTTGTTTGGCAAACGATAACAGCCGCAAATTCAAACAGAATCAAATAATGTTTCGCATACAGCCCTGAATTATAGAGTCCTCAAGATCTGTAGATTTTGGTAAAGATCGGTTAAGGGAAAGGGGTAGTTTACCGTTAACGTTTTATGTTTTAACAAGGGTATTTCCTATGGCAAACGATAACAGCCGCAAATTCAAACAGAATCAAAAGATTATTTGCATGCAGCCCTAAATTGTAGAGTTCTCAAGACCTATTGTTTTTGGTGAAGTTCGGTTGAGGGAAAGGGGTAGTTTACCAGCAAGGTTTTTTTAACAAGGGTATTTTCTATGGCAAACTATAACAGCCGCAAATTCAAACAGAATCAAATAATGTTTTGCATACAGCCCAGATTTGTAGAGTACTCAAGACCTGTTGTTTTTGGTGAAGATCGGTTAAGGGAAAGGGGTAGTTTACCTGCAACGTTTTTTTATCAAGGGTAATTTTACTTCCATATTCCTTAAGGAAATGGAAGTATGGTGATGGCAAAAATAATCGTGTTTGAGATTATTGCAGATTCTGATTGTACTGCATTCAAAATATGAAAAAAGTCGTTTTTCGAAAAGTGTCTGTGTGTGTGTCTGTGTGTCTGTCTGTCTATCTATCTGTGTGACTGTGTGTAGATTTTTTTCTATGGCAAACGATAACTGCCGTACATTAAAACAGAATCAACTACTCTTCTGCATACCGTTTTGAATTATACAGAACTGAAGGTCTGTTGATTTTTTTGAAGATCGGTTAAAGGAAAGGGATAGTTTACCTGCAAAGTTTTTATGTTTTAACAAAGGTATTTTATGGCAAACGATAACAGCCGCAAATTGAAACAGAATCAAATGATTATTTGCATACAACCCTAAATTGTAGAGTTCTCAAGACCTATTGTTTTTGGTGAAGATCGGTTAAGAGAATGGGGTAGTTTACCAGAAACGTTTTATTTTTTAAAAATTGTATTTCTTATGGCAAACGATAACAGCCGCAAATTCAAACAGAATCAAATGATTATTTGCATACAGTCCTGATTTGTAGAGTACTCAAGACCTGTTGCTTTTGGTGGAGATCGGTTATGAGAAAGGGGTAGTTTACCAGCAGCGGTTTTTTATCAAATGTAATTTTACTTCCATATTCCTTAAGGAATGGAAGTATGGTGATGGCAAAAAAAATCGTGTTCGAGATTATTGCAGATTCTGATTCTACTACACTCAAAACATGAAAAAAAGTCGTTTTCCGAAAAGTGTCTGTGTGTGTGTCTGTGTGTCCGTCTGTCTGTAGATTTTTTTTCTATGGCAAACGATAACTGCCGCAAATTCAAACAGAATCAAATAATTTTTTGCATGCAACCCTGATTTGCAGAGTACTCGCGACCTATTGTTTTTGGTGTAGATCGGTTGAGGGAAAGGGGTAGTTTACCGGCAACGGTTTTTTTTTAGCAAGGGTAATTTTGTTTGTTTGGCAAACGATAACAGCCGCAAATTCAAACAGAATCAAATAATGTTTCGCATACAGCCCTGAATTATAGAGTCATCAAGATCTGTTGATTTTGGTGAAGATCGGTTAAGGGAAAGGGGTAGTTTACCTGTAACGTTTTATGTTTTAACAAGGGTATTTCCTATGGCAAACGATAACAGCCGCAAATTCAAACAGAATCAAAAGATTATTTCCATACAGCCCTAAATTGTACAGTTCTCAAGACCTATTGTTTTTGGTGAAGTTCGGTTGAGGGAAAGGGGTAGTTTACCAGCAAGGTTTTTTTAACAAGGGTATTTTCTATGGCAAACGATAACAGCCGCAAATTCAAACAGAATCAAACAATGTTATGCATACTGCCCTGATTTGCAGAGTACTCAAGACCTGTTGTTTTTGGTGAAGATCGGTTAAGGGAAAGGGGTAGTTTACCTGTAACGTTTTATGTTTTAACAAGGGTATTTCTTATGGCAAACGATAACAGCCGCAAATTCAAACAGAATCAGAAGATTATTTGCATACAGCCCTAAATTGTAGAGTTCTCAAGACCTATTGTTTTTGGTGAAGTTCGGTTGAGGGAAAGGGGTAGTTTACCTGCAACGTTTTTTTAACAAAGGTATTTTCTATGGCAAACGATAACAGCCGCAAATTCAAACAGAATCAAATAATGTTTTGCATACACCCCTGACTTGTAGAGTACTCAAGACCTATTGTTTTTGGTGAAGATCGGTTAAGGGAAAGGGGTAGTTTACCTGTAACGTTTTACGTTTTAACAAGGGTATTTCCTATGGCAAACGATAACAGCCGCAAATACAAACAGAATCAAAAGATTGTTTGCATACAGCCCTGATTTGTAGAGTACCCAAGACCTATTGTTTTTGATGAAGATCGGTTTAGGGAAAGGGGTAGTATACCTGCAACGTTATATGTTTTAAAAGGGTATTTTCTATGGCAAACGATAAGAGACGCAAATTCAAACAGAAACAAATAATGTTTTGCATACAGCCCTGATTTGTAGAGTACCCAAGACCTATTGTTTTTGGTGAAGATCGGTTGAGGGAAAGGGGTAGTTTACCTGCAACGGTTTTTTTTTAGCAAGGGTAATGTTGTTTGTTTGGCAAACGATAACAGCCGCAAATTCAAACAGAAACAAATAATGTTTCGCATACAGCCCTGAATTATAGAGTCCTCAAGATCTGTTGATTTTGGTGAAGATCGGTTAAGGGAACGGGGTAGTTTACCGGTAACGTTTTATGTTTTAACAAGGGTATTTCTTATGGCAAACGATAACAGCCGCAAATTCAAACAGAATCAAAAGATTATTTCCATACAGCCCTAAATTGTAGAGTTCTCAAGACCTATTGTTTTTGGTGAAGTTCGGTTGAGGGAAAGGAGTAGTTTACCTGCAACGTTTTTTTAACAAGGGTATTTTCTATGGCAAACTATAACAGCCGCAAATTCAAACAGAATCAAATAATGTTTTGCATACAGCCCTGATTTGTAGAGTACTCAAGACCTATTGTTTTTGGTGAAGATCGGTTAATGGAAAGGGGTAGTTTACCTGTAACGTTTTATGTTTTAACAAGGGTATTTCCTATGGCAAACGATAAAAGCCGCAAATGTAAACAGAATCAAACAATGTTTTGCATACAGCCCTGATTTGTAGAGTACCCAAGACTTATTGTTTTTGGTGAAGATCGGTTAAGGGAAAGGGGTAGTTTACCAGCAAGGTTTTTTTAGCAAGGGTATTTTCTATGGCAAACGATAACAGCCGCAAATTCAAACAGAATCAAATAATGTTTTGCATACAATCCTGATTTGTAGAGTACTCAAGACCTTTTGTTTTTGGTGAAGATCGGTTAAGGGAAAGGGGTAGTTTACCTGTAACGTTTTATGTTTTAACAAGGGTATTTCCTATGGCAAACGATAACAGCCGCAAATACAAACAGAATCAAAAGATTATTTGCATACAGCCCTAAATTGTAGAGTTCTCAAGACCTATTGTTTTTGGTGAAGTTCGGTTGAGGGAAAGGGGTAGTTTACCAGCAACGTTTTATGTTTTAACAAGGGTATTTCCTATGGCAAAAGATAAAAGCCGCAAATGTAAACAGAATCAAACAATGTTTTGCATACAGCCCTGATTTGTAGAGTACCCAAGACCTATTGTTTTTGGTGAAGATCGGTTAAGGGAAAGGGGTAGTTTACCTGCAACGTTTTATGTTTTAAAAGGGTATTTTTTACGACAAAAGATAAGAGTCGCAAATTCAAACAAAATCAAATAATACTTTGCATACAGCCCTGATTTGTAGAGTACTCAAGACCTATTGATTGTGATGAAGATCGGTTAAGGGAAAGGGGTAGTTTACCTGCAACTGTTGTTTTAAATCCAGGGTAATTTTTTTTATTTTTTATGGCAAACGATAACACCCGCAAATTCAAACAGAATCAACTACTCTTTTGCATACAGCCCTGAATTATAGAGTTCTCAAGACCTGTTGGTTTTGGTGAAGATCGGTTAAGATAAAGGGTAGTTTACCTGCAACATTTTATATTTTAACAAGGGTATTTTCTATGGCAAACGATAAAAGCCGCAAATGTAAACATAATCAAATAATGTTTTGCATACAGCCCTGAATTATAGAGGTCTCAAGACCTGTTGATTTTGGTGAAGATCGGGTAAGTGAAAGGGGTAGTTTACCTGCAACGTTTTATGATAAGTTCCGATAAAACTAACTTATGATGTTTTAGGCCAACTTAAGCCTAGAACTAAAGGGGGTAGTTTACCTGCAACGGTTTTTTTTTTATCAAGGGTAATTTTGTTTGTTTGGCAAACGATAACAGCCGCAAATTCAAACAGAATTAAATAATGTTTCGTATACAGCCCTGAATTGTAGGGTTCTCAAGATCTATTGATTTTGGTGAAGATCGGTTAAGGGAAAGGGGTAGTTTACTTGTAACGTTTTATGTCTTAACAAGGGTATTTCCTATGGCAAACGATAACAGCCGCAAATTCAAACAGAATCAAACGATTATTTTCATACAGCACTAAATTGTAGAGTTCTCAAGACCTATTGTTTTTGGTGAAGATCGGTTGAGGGAAAGGGGTAGTTTACCGGCAACGTTTTTTTAACAAGGGCATTTTTTATGGCAAACGATAACAGCCGCAAATTCAAACAGAATCAAATAATGTTTTGCATACAGCCCTGATTTGTAGGGTACTCAAGACCTGTTGTTTTTGGTGAAGATCGGTTAAGGGAAAGGGGTAGTTTACCAGCAAGGTTTTTTTAACAAGGGTATTTTCTATGGCAAACGATAACAGCCGCAAATTCAAACAGAATCAAATAATGTTTTGCATACAGCCCTGATTTGTAGAGTACTCAAGACCTGCTGTTTTTGGTGAAGATCGGTTAAGGGGAAGGGGTAGTTTACCTGTAACATTTTATGTTTTAACAAGGGTATTTCCTATGGCAAACGATAACAGCCGCAAATTCAAACAGAATCAGAAGATTATTTGCATATAGCCCTAAATTGTAGAGTTCTCAAGACCTTTTGTTTTTGGTGAAGTACGGTTGAGGGAAAGGGGTAGTTTACCTGCAACGTTTTTTTAACAAGGGTATTTTCTATGGCAAACGATAACAGCCGCAAATTCAAACAGAATCAAATAATGTTTTGCATACACCCCTGACTTGTAGAGTACTCAAGACCTGTTGTTTTTGGTGAAGATCGGTTAAGGGAAAGGGGTAGTTTACCTGTAACGTTTTATGTTTTAACAAGGGTATTTCCTATGGCAAACGATAACAGCCGCAAATACAAACAGAATCAAAAGATTGTTTGCATACAGCCCTAAATTGTAGAGTTCTCAAGACCTAATGTTTTTGGTGAAGTTCGGTTGAGGGAAAGGGGTAGTTTACCTGCAACGTTTTATGTTTTAACAAGGGTATTTCCTATGGCAAACGATAACAGCCGCAAATGTGAACAGAATCAAACAATGTTTTGCATACAGCCCTGATTTGTAGAGTACCCAAGACCTATTGTTTTTTATGAAGATCGGTTTAGGGAAAGGGGTAGTTTACCTGCAACGTTATATGTTTTAAAAGGGTATTTTCTATGGCAAAAGATAAGAGTCGCAAATTCAAACAAAATCAAATAATACTTTGCATACAGCCCTGATTTGTAGAGTACTCAAGACCTATTGATTGTGATGAAGATCGGTTAAGGGAAAGGGGTAGTTTACCAGCAACTGTTGTTTTAAATACAGGGTAATTTTTTTTATTTTTTATGGCAAACGATAACAGCCGCAAATTCAAACAGAATCAAATGATTATTTGCATACAGTCCTGATTTATAGAGTACTCAATACCTGTTGCTTTTGGTGGAGATCGGTTATGAGAAAGGGGTAGTTTACCTGCAACGGTTTTTTATCAAAGGTATTTTACTTCCATATTCCTTAAGGAATGGAAGTATGGTGATGGCAAAAAAAATCGTGTTCGAGATTATTGCAGATTCTGATTCTACTACACTCAAAACATGAAAAAAAGTCGTTTTCCGAAAAGTGTCTGTGTGTGTGTCTGTCTGTCTGTGTGTCTATCTGTCTGTCTGTCTGTAGATTTTTTTCTATGGCAAACGATAACTGCCGCAAATTCAAACAGAATATAATAATTTTTTGCATGCAGCCCTGATTTGCAGAGTACTCGCGACCTATTGTTTTTGGTGAAGATCGGTTGAGGGAAAGGGGTAGTTTACCAGCAACGGTTTTTTTTTAGCAAGGGTAATTTTGTTTGTTTGGCAAACGATAACAGCCGCAAATTCAAACAAAATCAAATAATGTTTCGCATACAGCCCTGAATTGTAGAGTTCTCAAGATCTGTTGATTTTGATGAAGATCGGTTAAGGGAAAGGGGTAGTTTACCAGTATCGTTTTATGTTTTAACAAGGGTATTTCCTATGGCAAACGATAACAGCCGTAAATTCAAACAGAATCAAAAGATTATTTGCATACAGCCCTAAATTGTAGAGTTCTCAAGACCTTTTGTTTTTGGTGAAGTTCGGTTGAGGGAAAGGGGTAGTTTACCAGCAACGTTTTTTTAACAAGGGTATTTTTTATGGCAAACTATAACAGCCGCAAATTCAAACAGAATCAAATAATGTGTTGCATACAGTCCTGATTTGTAGAGTACTCAAGACCTATTGTTTTTGGTGAAGATCGGTTATGGGAAAGGGGTAGTTTACCGGTAACGTTTTATGTTTTAACAAGGGTATTTCCTATGGCAAACGATAACAGCCGCAAATTCAAACAGAATCAAAAGATTATTTGCATACAGGCCTAAATTGTAGAGTTCTCATGACCTATTGTTTTTTGTGAAGATCGGTTGAGGAATAGGGGTAGTTTACCTGCAACGTTTTTTTAACAAGGGTATTTTCTATGGCAAACTATAACAGCCGCAAATTCAAACAGAATCAAATAATTTTTTGCATACGTCCCTGAATTGTAGAGGTCTCAATGACTTTCGATTTTGGTGAAGATCGGTTAAGGCGAAGGGGTAGTTTACCTGCAACCTTTTACGTTTTTACAAGAGTAAAGTACTTGAAAATTTATTTAAACTTTTTGAAACAATGGTAATTGTTAAATATCGGTATGGAGAACCATACATGACTTCCATATTCTAAGATTTATATTTAAAACCATTTTCAGCCAAACAGCCAGGCTGTGTCTTACCTGCCTTTTTATTGCTGTATTAAATGAAAAATATTATATTACTTTAAAATGAAAAAATTATAATTTTATTGCCTGGCAACAAAATTATTTTATTTTTAACAATTACCATTGTTTCAAAAAGTTTAAATAAATTTTCAAGTACTTTACTCTTGTTAAAACGTAAAAGGTTGCTGGTAAACTACCCCTTCCCCTTAACCGATCTTCACCAAAATCGAAAGTCATTGAGACCTCTACAATTCAGGGACGTATGCAAAAAATTGTTTGATTCTGTTTGAATTTGCGGCTGTTATCGTTT
Source organism: Magicicada septendecula (assembly GCA_034769895.1). Lineage (NCBI taxonomy): Eukaryota > Metazoa > Arthropoda > Insecta > Hemiptera > Cicadidae > Magicicada > Magicicada septendecula. The sequence goes on from CM068367.1 coordinate 1,141,193,424, forward strand.
GCCATAGAAAATACGCATGATAAAAAAACGTTGCAGGTAAACTACCCCTTCTCCTTAACCGATCTTCACCAAAGACAACAGGTCTTGAGTACTCTACAAATGAGGGCTGTATGCAATACATTATTTGATTCCGTTTGAATTTGCGGCTGTTATCGTTTGCCAAAAAAAATACACTTGTTAAAAAAACGTTGCAGGTAAACTACCCCTTTCTCTCAACCTATCTTCACCAAAAACAGTAGGTCTTGAGTACTCTACAATTTAGGGCTGTATGCAAATAATCTTTTGATTCTGTTTGAATTTGCGGCTGTTATCGTTTGCCATATTAAATACCCTTGTTAAAACATAAAACGTTACAGGTAAACTACCTTTTTCCCTTAACCGAACTTCACCAAAAACAATAGGTCTTGAGTACTCTACAAATCAGGGCTGTATACAAAACAGTATTTGATTCTGTTTGAATTTGCGGCTGTTATCGTTTGCCATAAGAAATACCCTTGTTAAAACATAAAACGTTACAGGTAAACTACCCCTTTCCCTTAACCGATCTTCACCAAAATCAGCAGATCTTGAGAACTCTACAATTCAGGGCTGTATGCGTAACATTATTTGATTCTGTTTGAATTTGCGGCAGTTATCGTTTGCCATAGAAAAAAAATCTATAGACAGACAGACAGACAGACAGAAAGACAGACCGACACACAGACACACAGACAGACAGACACACACACAGACACTTTTCGGAAAACGACTTTTTTTCATGTTTTGAGTGTAGTAGAATCAGAATCTGCAATAATCTCGAACACGATTTTTTTTGCCATCACCATACTTCCATTCCTTAAGGAATATGGAAGTAAAAATAAAATAATTTTGTTGCCAGGCAATGAAATTATAATTTTTTTTCATTTTAGTGTAATATAATATTTTTCATTTAATACAGCAATAAAAAGGCAGGTAAGACACAGCCTGGCTGTTTGGCTGAAAATGATTTTAAATATAAATCTTAGAATATGGAAGTCATGTATGGTTCTCCATACCGATATTTACTTCCATATTCCTTAAGGAATGGAAGTATGGTGATGGCAAAAAAAATCGTGTTCGAGACTATTGCAGATTCTGATTCTACTACACTCAAAACATGAAAAAAAGTCGTTTTCCGAAAAGTGTCTGTGTGTGTGTCTGTGTGTCTGTCTGTCTGTGTGTCTGTCTGTCTATCTGTAGATTTTTTTTCTATGGCAAACGATAACTGCCGCAAGTTCAAACAGAATCAAATAATTTTTTGCATGCAGCCCTGATTTGCAGAGTACTCGCGACCTATTGTTTTTGGTGAAGATCGGTTGAGGGAAAGGGGTAGTTTACCAGCAACGGTTTTTTTTTAGCAAGGGTAATGTTGTTTGTTTGGCAAACGATAACAGCCGCAAATTCAAACAGAATCAAATAATGTTTCGCATACAGCCCTGAATTATAGAGTCCTCAAGATCTGTTGATTTTGGTGAAGATCGGTTAAGGGAAAGGGGTAGTTTACCGGTAACGTTTTATGTTTTAACAAGGGTATTTCCTATGGCAAACGATAACAGCCGCAAATTCAAACAGAATCAAAAGATTATTTCCATACAGCCCTAAATTGTAGAGTTCTCAAGACCTGTTGTTTTCGGTGAAGATCGGTTGAGGGATAGGGGTAGTTTACCAGCAACGTTTTTTTAACAAGGGTATTTTCTATGGCAAACTATAACAGCCGCAAATTCAAACAGAATCAAATAATGTTTTGCATACAGCCCTAATTTGTAGAGTACTCAAGACCTGTTGTTTTTGGTGAAGATCGGTTAAGGGGAAGGGGTAGTTTACCGGTAACGTTTTAAATTTTAACAAGGGTATTTCCTATGGCAAACGATAACAGCCGCAAATTCAAACAGAATCAAATAATTTTTTGCATACGTCCCTGTATTGTTGAGGTCTCAATGACTTTCGATTTTGGTTAAGATCGGTTAAGGGAAAGGGGTAGTTTACCGGTAACGTTTTATGTTTTAACAAGCGTATTTCCTATGGCAAACGATAACAGCCGCAAATTCAAACAGAATCAAAAGATTATTTCCATACAGCCCTAAATTGTAGAGTTCTCAAGACCTGTTGTTTTTGGTGAAGATCGGTTGAGGGATAGGGGTAGTTTACCAGCAACGTTTTTTTAACAAGGGTATTTTCTATGGCAAACTATAACAGCCGCAAATTCAAACAGAATCAAATAATTCTTTGCATACGTCCCTGAATTGTAGAGGTCTCAATGACTTTCGATTTTGGTGAAGATCGGTTAAGGGGAAGGGGTAGTTTACCGGCAACCTTTTACGTTTTAACAAGAGTAAAGTACTTGAAAATTTATTTAAACTTTTTGAAACAATGGTAATTGTTAAATATCGGTATGGAGAACCATACATGACTTCCATATTCTAAGATTTATATTTAAAACCATTTTCAGCCAAACAGCCAGGCTGTGTCTTACCTGCCTTTTTATTGCTGTATTAAATGAAAAATATTATATTACTTTAAAATGAAAAAATTATAATTTTATTGCCTGGCAACAAAATTATTTTATTTTTAACAATTACCATTGTTTCAAAAAGTTTAAATAAATTTTCAAGTACTTTACTCTTGTTAAAACGTAAAAGGTTGCTGGTAAACTACCCCTTCCCCTTAACCGATCTTCACCAAAATCGAAAGTCATTGAGACCTCTACAATTCAGGGACGTATGCAAAAAATTGTTTGATTCTGTTTGAATTTGCGGCTGTTATCGTTTGCCATAGAAAATACGCATGATAAAAAAACCTTGCAGGTAAACTACCCCTTCCCCTTAACCGATCTTCACCAAAAACAACAGGTCTTGAGTACTCAACAAACGAGGGCTGTATGCAATAGATTATTTGATTCCGTTTGAATTTGCGGCTGTTATCGTTTGCCATACAAAATACCCTTGTTAAAAAAACGTTGCTGGTAAACTACCCCTTTCTCTCAACCTATCTTCACCAAAAACAGTAGGTCTTCAGTACTCTACAATGTAGGGCTGTATGCAAATAATCTTTTGATTCTGTTTGAATTTGCGGCTGTTATCGTTTGCCATATTAAATACCCTTGTTAAAACATAAAACGTTACAGGTAAACTACCTTTTTCCCTTAACCGAACTTCACCAAAAACAATAGGTCTTGAGTACTCTACAAATCAGGGCTGTATACAAAACAGTATTTGATTCTGTTTGAATTTGCGGCTGTTATCGTTTGCCATAAGAAATACCCTTGTTAAAACATAAAACGTTACAGGTAAACTACCCCTTTCCCTTAACCGATCTTCACCAAAAACAGCAGATCTTGAGAACTCTACAATTCAGGGCTGTATGCGTAACATTATTTGATTCTGTTTGAATTTGCGGCAGTTATCGTTTGCCATAGAAAAAAAATCTATAGACAGACAGACAGACAGACAGAAAGACAGACCGACACACAGACACACAGACAGACAGACACACACACAGACACTTTTCGGAAAACGACTTTTTTCATGTTTTGAGTGTAGTAGAATCAGAATCTGCAATAATCTCGAACACGATTTTTTTTGCCATCACCATACTTCCATTCCTTAAGGAATATGGAAGTAAAAATAAAATAATTTTGTTGCCAGGCAATGAAATTATAATTTCTTTTCATTTTAATGTAATATAATATTTTTCATTTAATACAGCAATAAAAAGGCAGGTAAGACACAGCCTGGCTGTTTGGCTGAACATGATTTTAAATATAAATCTTAGAATATGGAAGTCATGTATGGTTCTCCATACCGATATTTACTTCCATATTCCTTAAGGAATGGAAGTATGGTGATGGCAAAAAAAATCGTGTTCGAGACTATTGCAGATTCTGATTCTACTACACTAAAACATGAAAAAAAGTCGTTTTCCGAAAAGTGTCTGTGTGTGTGTCTGTGTGTCTGTCTGTCTATGTGTCTGTCTGTCTATCTGTAGATTTTTTTTCTATGGCAAACGATAACTGCCGCAAATTCAAACAGAATCAAATAATTTTTTGCATGCCGCCCTGATTTGCAGAGTACTCGCGACCTATTGTTTTTGGTGAAGATCGGTTGAGGCAAAGGGGTAGTTTACCTGCAACGGTTTTTTTTTAGCAAGGGTAATGTTGTTTGTTTGGCAAACGATAACAGCCGCAAATTCAAACAGAATCAAATAATGTTTCGCATACAGCCCTGAATTATAGAGTCCTCAAGATCTGTTGATTTTGGTGAAGATCGGTTAAGGGAAAGGGGTAGTTTACCGGTAACGTTTTATGTTTTAACAAGGGTATTTCCTATGGCAAACGATAACAGCCGCAAATTCAAACAGAATCAAAAGATTATTTCCATACAGCCCTAAATTGTAGAGTTCTCAAGACCTGTTGTTTTTGGTGAAGATCGGTTGAGGGATAGGGGTAGTTTACCAGCAACGTTTTTTTAACAAGGGTATCTTCTATGGCAAACTATAACAGCCGCAAATTCAAACAGAATCAAATAATTCTTTGCATACGTCCCTGAATTGTAGAGGTCTCAATGACTTTCGATTTTGGTGAAGATCGGTTAAGGGGAAGGGGTAGTTTACCTGCAACCTTTTACGTTTTAACAAGAGTAAAGTACTTGAAAATTTATTTAAACTTTTTGAAACAATGGTAATTGTTAAATATCGGTATGGAGAACCATACATGACTTCCATATTCTAAGATTTATATTTAAAACCATTTTCAGCCAAACAGCCAGGCTGTGTCTTACCTGCCTTTTTATTGCTGTATTAAATGAAAAATATTATATTACTTTAAAATGAAAAAATTATAATTTTATTGCCTGGCAACAAAATTATTTTATTTTTACAAATACCATTGTTTCAAAAAGTTTAAATAAATTTTCAAGTACTTTACTCTTGTTAAAACGTAAAAGGTTGCTGGTAAACTACCCCTTCCCCTTAACCGATCTTCACCAAAATCGAAAGTCATTGAGACCTCTACAATTCAGGGACGTATGCAAAAAAAAGTTTGATTCTGTTTGAATTTGCGGCTGTTATCGTTTGCCATAGAAAATACGCATGATAAAAAAACGTTGCAGGTAAACTACCCCTTCTCCTTAACCGATCTTCACCAAAGACAACAGGTCTTGAGTACTCTACAAATGAGGGCTGTATGCAATACATTATTTGATTCCGTTTGAATTTGCGGCTGTTATCGTTTGCCATAGAAAATACCCTTGTTAAAAAAACGTTGCAGGTAAACTACCCCTTTCTCTCAACCTATCTTCACCAAAAACAGTAGGTCTTGAGTACTCTACAATTTAGGGCTGTATGCAAATAATCTTTTGATTCTGTTTGAATTTGCGGCTGTTATCGTTTGCCATATTAAATACCCTTGTTAAAACATAAAACGTTACAGGTAAACTACCTTTTTCCCTTAACCGAACTTCACCAAAAACAATAGGTCTTGAGTACTCCACAAATCAGGGCTGTATACAAAACAGTATTTGATTCTGTTTGAATTTGCGGCTGTTATCGTTTGCCATAGGAAATACCCTTGTTAAAACAAAAAACGTTACCGGTAAACTACCCCTTTCCCTTAACCGATCTTCACCAAAATCAGCAGATCTTGAGAACTCTACAATTCAGGGCTGTATGCGAAACTTTTTTTGATTCTGTTTGAATTTGCGGCTGTTATCGTTTGCCAAACAAACAAAATTACCCTTGCTAAAAAAAAACCGTTGCAGGTAAACTACCCCTTTCCCTCAACCGATCATCACCAAAAACAATAGGTAGCGAGTACTCTGCAAATCAGGCCTGTATGCAAAAAATTATTTGTTTCTGTTTGAATTTGCGGCAGTTATCGTTTGCCATAGAAAAAAATCTACAGATAGACAGACAGACAGATAGACAGACAGACAGACACACACACAGACAGACAGACACACACACAGACACTTTTCGGAAAACGACTTTTTTTCATGTTTTGAGTGTAGTAGAATCAGAATCTGCAATAATCTCGAACACGATTTTTTTTGCCATCACCATACTTCCATTCCTAAGGAATATGGAAGTAAAAATAAAATAATTTTGTTGCCAGGCAATAAAATTATAATTTTTTTTCATTTAATACAGCAATAAAAAGGCAGGTAAGACACAGCCTGGCTGTTTGGCTGAAAATGATTTTAAATATAAATCTTAGAATATGGAAGTCATGTATGGTTCTCCATACCGATATTTACTTCCATATTCCGTAAGGAATGGAAGTATGGTGATGGCAAAAAAAATCGTGTTCGAGATTATTGCAGATTCTGATTCTACTACACTCAAAACATGAAAAAAAGTCGTTTTCCGAAAAGTGTCTGTGTGTGTGTCTGCGTGTCTGTCTGTCTGTGTGTCTGTCTGTCAGTCTGTAGATTTTTTTTCTATGGCAAACGATAACTGCCGCAAATTCAAACAGTATCAAATAATTTTTTGCATGCTGCCCTGATTTGCAGAGTACTCGCGACCTATTGTTTTTGGTGAAGATCGGTTGAGGGAAAGGGGTAGTTTACCAGCAACGGTTTTTTTTTAGCAAGGGTAATGTTGTTTGTTTGGCAAACGATAACAGCCGCAAATTCAAACAGAAACAAATAATGTTTCGCATACAGCCCTGAATTATAGAGTCCTCAAGATCTGTTGATTTTGGTGAAGATCGGTTAAGGGAACGGGGTAGTTTACCGGTAACGTTTTATGTTTTAACAAGGGTATTTCTTATGGCAAACGATAACAGCCGCAAATTCAAACAGAATCAAAAGATTATTTCCATACAGCCCTAAATTGTAGAGTTCTCAAGACCTATTGTTTTTGGTGAAGTTCGGTTGAGGGAAAGGAGTTGTTTACCTGCAACGTTTTTTTAACAAGGGTATTTTCTATGGCAAACTATAACAGCCGCAAATTCAAACAGAATCAAATAATGTTTTGCATACAGCCCTGATTTGTAGAGTACTCAAGACCTATTGTTTTTGGTGAAGATCGGTTAATGGAAAGGGGTAGTTTACCTGTAACGTTTTATGTTTTAACAAGGGTATTTCCTATGGCAAACGATAAAAGCCGCAAATGTAAACAGAATCAAACAATGTTTTGCATACAGCCCTGATTTGTAGAGTACCCAAGACTTATTGTTTTTGGTGAAGATCGGTTAAGGGAAAGGGGTAGTTTACCAGCAAGGTTTTTTTAACAAGGGTATTTTCTATGGCAAACGATAACAGCCGCAAATTCAAACAGAATCAAATAATGTTTTGCATACAATCCTGATTTGTAGAGTACTCAAGACCTATTGTTTTTGGTGAAGATCGGTTAAGGGAAAGGGGTAGTTTACCTGTAACGTTTTATGTTTTAACAAGGGTATTTCCTATGGCAAACGATAACAGCCGCAAATACAAACAGAATCAAAAGATTATTTGCATACAGCCCTAAATTGTAGAGTTCTCAAGACCTATTGTTTTTGGTGAAGTTCGGTTGAGGGAAAGGGGTAGTTTACCAGCAACGTTTTATGTTTTAACAAGGGTATTTCCTATGGCAAAAGATAAAAGCCGCAAATGTAAACAGAATCAAACAATGTTTTGCATACAGCCCTGATTTGTAGAGTACCCAAGACCTATTGTTTTTGGTGAAGATCGGTTAAGGGAAAGGGGTAGTTTACCTGCAACGTTTTATGTTTTAAAAGGGTATTTTTTACGACAAAAGATAAGAGTCGCAAATTCAAACAAAATCAAATAATACTTTGCATACAGCCCTGATTTGTAGAGTACTCAAGACCTATTGATTGTGATGAAGATCGGTTAAGGGAAAGGGGTAGTTTACCTGCAACTGTTGTTTTAAATCCAGGGTAATTTTTTTTTTTTTTTATGGCAAACGGTAACACCCGCAAATTCAAACAGAATCAACTACTCTTTTGCATACAGCCCTGAATTATAGAGTTCTCAAGACCTGTTGGTTTTGGTGAAGATCGGTTAAGATAAAGGGTAGTTTACCTGCAACATTTTATATTTTAACAAGGGTATTTTCTATGGCAAACGATAAAAGCCGCAAATGTAAACAGAATCAAATAATGTTTTGCATACAGCCCTGAATTATAGAGGTCTCAAGACCTGTTGATTTTGGTGAAGATCGGGTAAGTGAAAGGGGTAGTTTACCTGCAACGTTTTATGATAAGTTCCGATAAAACTAACTTATGATGTTTTAGGCCAACTTAAGCCTAGAACTAAAGGGGGTAGTTTACCTGCAACGGTTTTTTTTTATCAAGGGTAATTTTGTTTGTTTGGCAAACGATAACAGCCGCAAATTCAAACAGAATTAAATAATGTTTCGTATACAGCCCTGAATTGTAGGGTTCTCAAGATCTATTGATTTTGGTGAAGATCGGTTAAGGGAAAGGGGTAGTTTACTTGTAACGTTTTATGTCTTAACAAGGGTATTTCCTATGGCAAACGATAACAGCCGCAAATTCAAACAGAATCAAACGATTATTTTCATACAGCACTAAATTGTAGAGTTCTCAAGACCTATTGTTTTTGGTGAAGATCGGTTGAGGGAAAGGGGTAGTTTACCGGCAACGTTTTTTTAACAAGGGCATTTTTTATGGCAAACGATAACAGCCGCAAATTCAAACAGAATCAAATAATGTTTTGCATACAGCCCTGATTTGTAGAGTACTCAAGACCTGTTGTTTTTGGTGAAGATCGGTTAAGGGAAAGGGGTAGTTTACCAGCAAGGTTTTTTTAACAAGGGTATTTTCTATGGCAAACGATAACAGCCGCAAATTCAAACAGAATCAAATAATGTTTTGCATACAGCCCTGATTTGTAGAGTACTCAAGACCTGTTGTTTTTGGTGAAGATCGGTTAAGGGGAAGGGGTAGTTTACCTGTAACATTTTATGTTTTAACAAGGGTATTTCCTATGGCAAACGATAACAGCCGCAAATTCAAACAGAATCAGAAGATTATTTGCATATAGCCCTAAATTGTAGAGTTCTCAAGACCTTTTGTTTTTGGTGAAGTACGGTTGAGGGAAAGGGGTAGTTTACCTTCAACGTTTTTTTAACAAGGGTATTTTCTATGGCAAACGATAACAGCCGCAAATTCAAACAGAATCAAATAATGTTTTGCATACACCCCTGACTTGTAGAGTACTCAAGACCTATTGTTTTTGGTGAAGATCGGTTAAGGGAAAGGGGTAGTTTACCAGTAACGTTTTATGTTTTAACAAGGGTATTTCCTATGGCAAACGATAACAGCCGCAAATACAAACAGAATCAAAAGATTGTTTGCATACAGCCCTAAATTGTAGAGTTCTCAAGACCTAATGTTTTTGGTGAAGTTCGGTTGAGGGAAAGGGGTAGTTTACCTGCAACGTTTTATGTTTTAACAAGGGTATTTCCTATGGCAAACGATAACAGCCGCAAATGTGAACAGAATCAAACAATGTTTTGCATACAGCCCTGATTTGTAGAGTACCCAAGACCTATTGTTTTTTATGAAGATCGGTTTAGGGAAAGGGGTAGTTTACCTGCAACGTTATATGTTTTAAAAGGGTATTTTCTATGGCAAAAGATAAGAGTCGCAAATTCAAACAAAATCAAATAATACTTTGCATACAGCCCTGATTTGTAGAGTACTCAAGACCTATTGATTGTGATGAAGATCGGTTAAGGGAAAGGGGTAGTTTACCAGCAACTGTTGTTTTAAATACAGGGTAATTTTTTTTATTTTTTATGGCAAACGATAACAGCCGCAAATTCAAACAGAATCAAATGATTATTTGCATACAGTCCTGATTTATAGAGTACTCAATACCTGTTGCTTTTGGTGGAGATCGGTTATGAGAAAGGGGTAGTTTACCTGCAACGGTTTTTTATCAAAGGTATTTTACTTCCATATTCCTTAAGGAATGGAAGTATGGTGATGGCAAAAAAAATCGTGTTCGAGATTATTGCAGATTCTGATTCTACTACACTCAAAACATGAAAAAAAGTCGTTTTCCGAAAAGTGTCTGTGTGTGTGTCTGTCTGTCTGTGTGTCTATCTGTCTGTCTATCTGTAGATTTTTTTCTATGGCAAACGATAACTGCCGCAAATTCAAACAGAATATAATAATTTTTTGCATGCAGCCCTGATTTGCAGAGCACTCGCGACCTATTGTTTTTGGTGAAGATCGGTTGAGGGAAAGGGGTAGTTTACCTGCAACGGTTTTTTTTTAGCAAGGGTAATTTTGTTTGTTTGGCAAACGATAACAGCCGCAAATTCAAACAAAATCAAATAATGTTTCGCATACAGCCCTGAATTGTAGAGTTCTCAAGATCTGTTGATTTTGATGAAGATCGGTTAAGGGAAAGGGGTAGTTTACCAGTAACGTTTTATGTTTTAACAAGGGTATTTCCTATGGCAAACGATAACAGCCGTAAATTCAAACAGAATCAAAAGATTATTTGCATACAGCCCTAAATTGTAGAGTTCTCAAGACCTATTGTTTTTGGTGAAGTTCGGTTGAGGGAAAGGGGTAGTTTACCAGCAACGTTTTTTTAACAAGGGTATTTTCTATGGCAAACTATAACAGCCGCAAATTCAAACAGAATCAAATAATGTGTTGCATACAGTCCTGATTTGTAGAGTACTCAAGACCTATTGTTTTTGGTGAAGATCGGTTATGGGAAAGGGGTAGTTTACCGGTAACGTTTTATGTTTTAACAAGGGTATTTCCTATGGCAAACGATAACAGCCGCAAATTCAAACAGAATCAAAAGATTATTTCCATACAGCCCTAAATTGTAGAGTTCTCAAGACCTGTTGTTTTCGGTGAAGATCGGTTGAGGGATAGGGGTAGTTTACCTGCAACGTTTTTTTAACAAGGGTATTTTTTATGGCAAACTATAACAGCCGCAAATTCAAACAGAATCAAATAATGTTTTGCATGCAGCCCTAATTTGTAGAGTTCTCAAGACCTGTTGTTTTTGGTGAAGATCGGTTAAGGGGAAGGGGTAGTTTAGCTGCAACGTTTTTTTATCAAGCGTATTTTCTATGGCAAACGATAACAGCCGCAAATTCAAACAGAATCAAATAATTTTTTGCATACGTCCCTGTATTGTAGAGTTCTCAATGACTTTCGATTTTGGTGAAGATCGGTTAAGGGGAAGGGGTAGTTTACCTGCAACCTTTTACGTTTTAACAAGAGTAAAGTACTTGAAAATTTATTTAAACTTTTTGAAACAATGGTAATTGTTAAATATCGGTATGGAGAACCATACATGACTTCCATATTCTAAGATTTATATTTAAAACCATTTTCAGCCAAACAGCCAGGCTGTGTCTTACCTGCCTTTTTATTGCTGTATTAAATGAAAAATATTATATTACATTAAAATGAAAAAATTATAATTTTATTGCCTGGCAACAAAATTATTTTATTTTTAACAATTACCATTGTTTCAAAAAGTTTAAATAAATTTTCAAGTACTTTACTCTTGTTAAAACGTAAAAGGTTGCTGGTAAACTACCCCTTCCCCTTAACCGATCTTCACCAAAATCGAAAGTCATTGAGACCTCTACAATTCAGGGAAGTATGCAAAAAATTGTTTGATTCTGTTTGAGTTTGCGGCTGTTATCGTTTGCCATAGAAAATACGCATGATAAAAAAACGTTGCAGGTAAACTACCCCTTCCCCTTAACCGATCTTCACCAAAGACAACAGGTCTTGAGTATTCTACAAATGAGGGCTGCATGCAATACATTATTTGATTCCGTTTGAATTTGCGGCTGTTATCGTTTGCCATAGAAAATACCCTTGTTAAAAAAACGTTGCAGGTAAACTACCCCTTTCTCTCAACCTATCTTCACCAAAAACAGTAGGTCTTGAGTACTCTACAATTTAGGGCTGTATGCAAATAATCTTTTGATTCTGTTTGAATTTGCGGCTGTTATCGTTTGCCATATTAAATACCCTTGTTAAAACATAAAACGTTACAGGTAAACTACCTTTTTCCCTTAACCGAACTTCACCAAAAACAATAGGTCTTGAGTACTCTACAAATCAGGGCTGTATACAAAACAGTATTTGATTCTGTTTGAATTTGCGGCTGTTATCGTTTGCCATAAGAAATACCCTTGTTAAAACATAAAACGTTACAGGTAAACTACCCCTTTCCCTTAACCGATCTTCACCAAAATCAGCAGATCTTGAGAACTCTACAATTCAGGGCTGTATGCGTAACATTATTTGATTCTGTTTGAATTTGCGGCAGTTATCGTTTGCCATAGAAAAAAAATCTATAGACAGACAGACAGACAGACAGAAAGACAGACCGACACACAGACACACAGACAGATAGACACACACACAGACACTTTTCGGAAAACGACTTTTTTTCATGTTTTGAGTGTAGTAGAATCAGAATCTGCAATAATCTCGAACACGATTTTTTTTGCCATCACCATACTTCCATTCCTTAAGGAATATGGAAGTAAAAATAAAATAATTTTGTTGCCAGGCAATGAAATTATAATTTTTTTTCATTTTAGTGTAATATAATATTTTTCATTTAATACAGCAATAAAAAGGCAGGTAAGACACAGCCTGGCTGTTTGGCTGAAAATGATTTTAAATATAAATCTTAGAATATGGAAGTCATGTATGGTTCTCCATACCGATATTTACTTCCATATTCCTTAAGGAATGGAAGTATGGTGATGGCAAAAAAAATCGTGTTCGAGACTATTGCAGATTCTGATTCTACTACACTCAAAACATGAAAAAAAGTCGTTTTCCGAAAAGTGTCTGTGTGTGTGTCTGTGTGTCTGTCTGTCTGTGTGTCTGTCTGTCTATCTGTAGATTTTTTTTCTATGGCAAACGATAACTGCTGCAAGTTCAAACAGAATCAAATAATTTTTTGCATGCAGCCCTGATTTGCAGAGTACTCGCGACCTATTGTTTTTGGTGAAGATCGGTTGAGGGAAAGGGGTAGTTTACCAGCAACGGTTTTTTTTTAGCAAGGGTAATGTTGTTTGTTTGGCAAACGATAACAGCCGCAAATTCAAACAGAATCAAATAATGTTTCCCATACAGCCCTGAATTATAGAGTCCTCAAGATCTGTTGATTTTGGTGAAGATCGGTTAAGGGAAAGGGGTAGTTTACCGGTAACGTTTTATGTTTTAACAAGGGTATTTCCTATGGCAAACGATAACAGCCGCAAATTCAAACAGAATCAAAAGATTATTTCCATACAGCCCTAATTTGTAGAGTACTCAAGACCTGTTGTTTTTGGTGAAGATCGGTTAAGGGGAAGGGGTAGTTTACCTGCAACGTTTTTTTATCAAGCGTATTTTCTATGGCAAACGATAACAGCCGCAAATTCAAACAGAATCAAATAATTTTTTGCATACGTCCCTGTATTGTAGAGTTCTCAATGACTTTCGATTTTGGTGAAGATCGGTTAAGGGGAAGGGGTAGTTTACCTGCAACCTTTTACGTTTTAACAAGAGTAAAGTACTTGAAAATTTATTTAAACTTTTTGAAACAATGGTAATTGTTAAATATCGGTATGGAGAACCATACATGACTTCCATATTCTAAGATTTATATTTAAAACCATTTTCAGCCAAACAGCCAGGCTGTGTCTTACCTGCCTTTTTATTGCTGTATTAAATGAAAAATATTATATTACATTAAAATGAAAAAATTATAATTTTATTGCCTGGCAACAAAATTATTTTATTTTTAACAATTACCATTGTTTCAAAAAGTTTAAATAAATTTTCAAGTACTTTACTCTTGTTAAAACGTAAAAGGTTGCAGGTAAACTACCCCTTCCCCTTAACCGATCTTCACCAAAATCGAAAGTCATTGAGAACTCTACAATTCAGGGACGTATGCAAAAAATTGTTTGATTCTGTTTGAGTTTGCGGCTGTTATCGTTTGTCATAGAAAATACGCATGATAAAAAAACGTTGCAGGTAAACTACCCCTTCCCCTTAACCGATCTTCACCAAAGACAACAGGTCTTGAATACTCTACAAATGAGGGCTGTATGCAATACATTATTTGATTCCGTTTGAATTTGCGGCTGTTATCGTTTGCCATAGAAAATACCCTTGTTAAAAAAACGTTGCAGGTAAACTACCCCTTTCTCTCAACCTATCTTCACCAAAAACAGTAGGTCTTGAGTACTCTACAATTTAGGGCTGTATGCAAATAATCTTTTGATTCTGTTTGAATTTGCGGCTGTTATCGTTTGCCATATTAAATACCCTTGTTAAAACATAAAACGTTACAGGTAAACTACCTTTTTCCCTTAACCGAACTTCACCAAAAACAATAGGTCTTGAGTACTCTACAAATCAGGGCTGTATACAAAACAGTATTTGATTCTGTTTGAATTTGCGGCTGTTATCGTTTGCCATAAGAAATACCCTTGTTAAAACATAAAACGTTACAGGTAAACTACCCCTTTCCCTTAACCGATCTTCACCAAAATCAGCAGATCTTGAGAACTCTACAATTCAGGGCTGTATGCGTAACATTATTTGATTCTGTTTGAATTTGCGGCAGTTATCGTTTGCCATAGAAAAAAAATCTATAGACAGACAGACAGACAGACAGAAAGACAGACCGACACACAGACACACAGACAGACAGACACACACACAGACACTTTTCGGAAAACGACTTTTTTTCATGTTTTGAGTGTAGTAGAATCAGAATCTGCAATAATCTCGAACACGATTTTTTTTGCCATCACCATACTTCCATTCCTTAAGGAATATGGAAGTAAAAATAAAATAATTTTGTTGCCAGGCAATGAAATTATAATTTTTTTTCATTTTAGTGTAATATAATATTTTTCATTTAATACAGCAATAAAAAGGCAGGTAAGACACAGCCTGGCTGTTTGGCTGAAAATAATTTTAAATATAAATCTTAGAATATGGAAGTCATGTATGGTTCTCCATACCGATATTTACTTCCATATTCCTTAAGGAATGGAAGTATGGTGATGGCAAAAAAAATCGTGTTCGAGACTATTGCAGATTCTGATTCTACTACACTCAAAACATGAAAAAAAGTCGTTTTCCGAAAAGTGTCTGTGTGTGTGTGTCTGTGTGTCTGTCTGTCTGTGTGTCTATCTGTCTATCTGTAGATTTTTTTTCTATGGCAAACGATAACTGCCGCAAAATCAAACAGAATCAAATAATTTTTTGCATGCAGGCCTGATTTGCAGAGTACTCGCGACCTATTGTTTTTGGTGAAGATTGGTTGAGGGAAAGGGGTAGTTTACCTGCAACGGTTTTTTTTTTAGCAAGGGTAATGTTGTTTGTTTGGCAAACGATAACAGCCGCAAATTCAAACAGAATCAAATAATGTTTCGCATACAGCCCTGAATTATAGAGTCCTCAAGATCTGTTGATTTTGGTGAAGATCGGTTAAGGGAAAGGGGTAGTTTACCGGTAACGTTTTATGTTTTAACAAGGGTATTTACTATGGCAAACGATAACAGCCGCAAATTCAAACAGAATCAAAAGATTATTTCCATACAGCCCTAAATTGTAGAGTTCTCATGACCTTTTGTTTTTGGTGAAGATCGGTTGAGGGATAGGGGTAGTTTACCGGCAACGTTTTTTTAACAAGGGTATTTTCTATGGCAAACTATAACAGCCGCAAATTCAAACAGAATCAAATAATGTTTTGCATACAGCCCTAATTTGTAGAGTACTCAAGACCTGTTGTTTTTGGTGAAGATCGGTTAAGGGGAAGGGGTAGTTTACCTGCAACGTTTTTTTATCAAGCGTATTTTCTATGGCAAACGATAACAGCCGCAAATTCAAACAGAATCAAATAATTTTTTGCATACGTCCCTGTATTGTAGAGGTCTCAACGACTTTCGATTTTGGTGAAGATCGGTTAAGGGGAAGGGGTAGTTTACCAGCAACCTTTTACGTTTTAACAAGAGTAAAGTACTTGAAAATTTATTTAAACTTTTTGAAACAATGGTAATTGTTAAATATCGGTATGGAGAACCATACATGACTTCCATATTCTAAGATTTATATTTAAAACCATTTTCAGCCAAACAGCCAGGCTGTGTCTTACCTGCCTTTTTATTGCTGTATTAAATGAAAAATATTATATTACATTAAAATGAAAAAATTATAATTTTATTGCCTGGCAACAAAATTATTTTATTTTTAACAATTACCATTGTTTCAAAAAGTTTAAATAAATTTTCAAGTACTTTACTCTTGTTAAAACGTAAAAGGTTGCTGGTAAACTACCCCTTCCCCTTAACCGATCTTCACCAAAATCGAAAGTCATTGAGACCTCTACAATTCAGGGACGTATGCAAAAAATTGTTTGATTCTGTTTGAGTTTGCGGCTGTTATCGTTTGCCATAGAAAATACGCATGATAAAAAAACGTTGCAGGTAAACTACCCCTTCCCCTTAACCGATCTTCACCAAAGACAACAGGTCTTGAATACTCTACAAATGAGGGCTGTATGCAATACATTATTTGATTCCGTTTGAATTTGCGGCTGTTATCGTTTGCCATAGAAAATACCCTTGTTAAAAAAACGTTGCAGGTAAACTACCCCTTTCTCTCAACCTATCTTCACCAAAAACAGTAGGTCTTGAGTACTCTACAATTTAGGGCTGTATGCAAATAATCTTTTGATTCTGTTTGAATTTGCGGCTGTTATCGTTTGCCATATTAAATACCCTTGTTAAAACATAAAACGTTACAGGTAAACTACCTTTTTCCCTTAACTGAACTTCACCAAAAACAATAGGTCTTGAGTACTCTACAAATCAGGGCTGTATACAAAACAGTATTTGATTCTGTTTGAATTTGCGGCTGTTATCGTTTGCCATAAGAAATACCCTTGTTAAAACATAAAACGTTACAGGTAAACTACCCCTTTCCCTTAACCGATCTTCACCAAAATCAGCAGATCTTGAGAACTCTACAATTCAGGGCTGTATGCGTAACATTATTTGATTCTGTTTGAATTTGCGGCAGTTATCGTTTGCCATAGAAAAAAAATCTATAGACAGACAGAAAGACAGACCGACACACAGACACACAGACAGACAGACACACACACAGACACTTTTCGGAAAACGACTTTTTTTCATGTTTTGAGTGTAGTAGAATCAGAATCTGCAATAATCTCGAACACGATTTTTTTGCCATCACCATACTTCCATTCCTTAAGGAATATGGAAGTAAAAATAAAATAATTTTGTTGCCAGGCAATGAAATTATAATTTTTTTTCATTTTAGTGTAATATAATATTTTTCATTTAATACAGCAATAAAAAGGCAGGTAAGACACAGCCTGGCTGTTTGGCTGAAAATAATTTTAAATATAAATCTTAGAATATGGAAGTCATGTATGGTTCTCCATACCGATATTTACTTCCATATTCCTTAAGGAATGGAAGTATGGTGATGGCAAAAAAATCGTGTTCGAGACTATTGCAGATTCTGATTCTACTACACTCAAAACATGAAAAAAAGTCGTTTTCCGAAAAGTGTCTGTGTGTGTGTGTCTGTGTGTCTGTCTGTCTGTGTGTCTATCTGTCTATCTGTAGATTTTTTTTCTATGGCAAACGATAACTGCCGCAAAATCAAACAGAATCAAATAATTTTTTGCATGCAGGCCTGATTTGCAGAGTACTCGCGACCTATTGTTTTTGGTGAAGATTGGTTGAGGGAAAGGGGTAGTTTACCTGCAACGGTTTTTTTTTAGCAAGGGTAATGTTGTTTGTTTGGCAAACGATAACAGCCGCAAATTCAAACAGAATCAAATAATGTTTCGCATACAGCCCTGAATTATAGAGTCCTCAAGATCTGTTGATTTTGGTGAAGATCGGTTAAGGGAAAGGGGTAGTTTACCGGTAACGTTTTATGTTTTAACAAGGGTATTTACTATGGCAAACGATAACAGCCGCAAATTCAAACAGAATCAAAAGATTATTTCCATACAGCCCTAAATTGTAGAGTTCTCATGACCTTTTGTTTTTGGTGAAGATCGGTTGAGGGATAGGGGTAGTTTACCGGCAACGTTTTTTTAACAAGGGTATTTTCTATGGCAAACTATAACAGCCGCAAATTCAAACAGAATCAAATAATGTTTTGCATACAGCCCTAATTTGTAGAGTACTCAAGACCTGTTGTTTTTGGTGAAGATCGGTTAAGGGGAAGGGGTAGTTTACCTGCAACGTTTTTTTATCAAGCGTATTTTCTATGGCAAACGATAACAGCCGCAAATTCAAACAGAATCAAATAATTTTTTGCATACGTCCCTGTATTGTAGAGGTCTCAACGACTTTCGATTTTGGTGAAGATCGGTTAAGGGGAAGGGGTAGTTTACCAGCAACCTTTTACGTTTTAACAAGAGTAAAGTACTTGAAAATTTATTTAAACTTTTTGAAACAATGGTAATTGTTAAATATCGGTATGGAGAACCATACATGACTTCCATATTCTAAGATTTATATTTAAAACCATTTTCAGCCAAACAGCCAGGCTGTGTCTTACCTGCCTTTTTATTGCTGTATTAAATGAAAAATATTATATTACATTAAAATGAAAAAATTATAATTTTATTGCCTGGCAACAAAATTATTTTATTTTTAACAATTACCATTGTTTCAAAAAGTTTAAATAAATTTTCAAGTACTTTACTCTTGTTAAAACGTAAAAGGTTGCTGGTAAACTACCCCTTCCCCTTAACCGATCTTCACCAAAATCGAAAGTCATTGAGACCTCTACAATTCAGGGACGTATGCAAAAAATTGTTTGATTCTGTTTGAGTTTGCGGCTGTTATCGTTTGCCATAGAAAATACGCATGATAAAAAAACGTTGCAGGTAAACTACCCCTTCCCCTTAACCGATCTTCACCAAAGACAACAGGTCTTGAATACTCTACAAATGAGGGCTGTATGCAATACATTATTTGATTCCGTTTGAATTTGCGGCTGTTATCGTTTGCCATAGAAAATACCCTTGTTAAAAAAACGTTGCAGGTAAACTACCCCTTTCTCTCAACCTATCTTCACCAAAAACAGTAGGTCTTGAGTACTCTACAATTTAGGGCTGTATGCAAATAATCTTTTGATTCTGTTTGAATTTGCGGCTGTTATCGTTTGCCATATTAAATACCCTTGTTAAAACATAAAACGTTACAGGTAAACTACCTTTTTCCCTTAACTGAACTTCACCAAAAACAATAGGTCTTGAGTACTCTACAAATCAGGGCTGTATACAAAACAGTATTTGATTCTGTTTGAATTTGCGGCTGTTATCGTTTGCCATAAGAAATACCCTTGTTAAAACATAAAACGTTACAGGTAAACTACCCCTTTCCCTTAACCGATCTTCACCAAAATCAGCAGATCTTGAGAACTCTACAATTCAGGGCTGTATGCGTAACATTATTTGATTCTGTTTGAATTTGCGGCAGTTATCGTTTGCCATAGAAAAAAAATCTATAGACAGACAGAAAGACAGACCGACACACAGACACACAGACAGACAGACACACACACAGACACTTTTCGGAAAACGACTTTTTTTCATGTTTTGAGTGTAGTAGAATCAGAATCTGCAATAATCTCGAACACGATTTTTTTGCCATCACCATACTTCCATTCCTTAAGGAATATGGAAGTAAAAATAAAATAATTTTGTTGCCAGGCAATGAAATTATAATTTTTTTTCATTTTAGTGTAATATAATATTTTTCATTTAATACAGCAATAAAAAGGCAGGTAAGACACAGCCTGGCTGTTTGGCTGAAAATAATTTTAAATATAAATCTTAGAATATGGAAGTCATGTATGGTTCTCCATACCGATATTTACTTCCATATTCCTTAAGGAATGGAAGTATGGTGATGGCAAAAAAATCGTGTTCGAGACTATTGCAGATTCTGATTCTACTACACTCAAAACATGAAAAAAAGTCGTTTTCCGAAAAGTGTCTGTGTGTGTGTGTCTGTGTGTCTGTCTGTCTGTGTGTCTATCTGTCTATCTGTAGATTTTTTTTCTATGGCAAACGATAACTGCCGCAAATTCAAACAGAATCAAATAATTTTTTGCATGCAGGCCTGATTTGCAGAGTACTCGCGACCTATTGTTTTTGGTGAAGATTGGTTGAGGGAAAGGGGTAGTTTACCTGCAACGGTTTTTTTTTAGCAAGGGTAATGTTGTTTGTTTGGCAAACGATAACAGCCGCAAATTCAAACAGAATCAAATAATGTTTCGCATACAGCCCTGAATTATAGAGTCCTCAAGATCTGTTGATTTTGGTGAAGATCGGTTAAGGGAAAGGGGTAGTTTACCGGTAACGTTTTATGTTTTAACAAGGGTATTTAATATGGCAAACGATAACAGCCGCAAATTCAAACAGAATAAAAAGATTATTTCCATACAGCCCTAAATTGTAGAGTTCTCATGACCTTTTGTTTTTGGTGAAGATCGGTTGAGGGATAGGGGTAGTTTACCTGCAACGTTTTTTTAACAAGGGTATTTTCTATGGCAAACTATAACAGCCGCAAATTCAAACAGAATCAAATAATGTTTTGCATACAGCCCTAATTTGTAGAGTACTCAAGACCTGTTGTTTTTGGTGAAGATCGGTTAAGGGGAAGGGGTAGTTTACCTGCAACGTTTTTTTATCAAGCGTATTTTCTATGGCAAACGATAACAGCCGCAAATTCAAACAGAATCAAATAATTTTTTGCATACGTCCCTGTATTGTAGAGGTCTCAATGACTTTCGATTTTGGTGAAGATCGGTTAAGGGGAAGGGGTAGTTTACCAGCAACCTTTTACGTTTTAACAAGAGTAAAGTACTTGAAAATTTATTTAAACTTTTTGAAACAATGGTAATTGTTAAATATCGGTATGGAGAACCATACATGACTTCCATATTCTAAGATTTATATTTAAAACCATTTTCAGCCAAACAGCCAGGCTGTGTCTTACCTGCCTTTTTATTGCTGTATTAAATGAAAAATATTATATTACATTAAAATGAAAAAATTATAATTTTATTGCCTGGCAACAAAATTATTTTATTTTTAACAATTACCATTGTTTCAAAAAGTTTAAATAAATTTTCAAGTACTTTACTCTTGTTAAAACGTAAAAGGTTGCTGGTAAACTACCCCTTCCCCTTAACCGATCTTCACCAAAATCGAAAGTCATTGAGACCTCTACAATTCAGGGACGTATCCAAAAAATTGTTTGATTCTGTTTGAGTTTGCGGCTGTTATCGTTTGCCATAGAAAATACGCATGATAAAAAAACGTTGCAGGTAAACTACCCCTTCCCCTTAACCGATCTTCACCAAAGACAACAGGTCTTGAATACTCTACAAATGAGGGCTGTATGCAATACATTATTTGATTCCGTTTGAATTTGCGGCTGTTATCGTTTGCCATAGAAAATACCCTTGTTAAAAAAACGTTGCAGGTAAACTACCCCTTTCTCTCAACCTATCTTCACCAAAAACAGTAGGGCTTGAGTACTCTACAATTTAGGGCTGTATGCAAATAATCTTTTGATTCTGTTTGAATTTGCGGCTGTTATCGTTTGCCATATTAAATACCCTTGTTAAAACATAAAACGTTACAGGTAAACTACCTTTTTCCCTTAACTGAACTTCACCAAAAACAATAGGTCTTGAGTACTCTACAAATCAGGGCTGTATACAAAACAGTATTTGATTCTGTTTGAATTTGCGGCTGTTATCGTTTGCCATAAGAAATACCCTTGTTAAAACATAAAACGTTACAGGTAAACTACCCCTTTCCCTTAACCGATCTTCACCAAAATCAGCAGATCTTGAGAACTCTACAATTCAGGGCTGTATGCGTAACATTATTTGATTCTGTTTGAATTTGCGGCAGTTATCGTTTGCCATAGAAAAAAAATCTATAGACAGACAGACAGACAGACAGAAAGACAGACCGACACACAGACACACAGACAGATAGACACACACACAGACACTTTTCGAAAAACGACTTTTTTTCATGTTTTGAGTGTAGTAGAATCAGAATCTGCAATAATCTCGAACACGATTTTTTTTGCCATCACCATACTTCCATTCCTTAAGGAATATGGAAGTAAAAATAAAATAATTTTGTTGCCAGGCAATGAAATTATAATTTTTTTTCATTTTAGTGTAATATAATATTTTTCATTTAATACAGCAATAAAAAGGCAGGTAAGACACAGCCTGGCTGTTTGGCTGAAAATGATTTTAAATATAAATCTTAGAATATGGAAGTCATGTATGGTTCTCCATACCGATATTTACTTCCATATTCCTTAAGGAATGGAAGTATGGTGATGGCAAAAAAAATCGTGTTCGAGACTATTGCAGATTCTGATTCTACTACACTCAAAACATGAAAAAAAGTCGTTTTCCGAAAAGTGTCTGTGTGTGTGTCTGTGTGTCTGTCTGTCTGTGTGTCTGTCTGTCTATCTGTAGATTTTTTTTCTATGGCAAACGATAACTGCCGCAAATTCAAACAGAATCAAATAATTTTTTGCATGCAGGCCTGATTTGCAGAGTACTCGCGACCTATTGTTTTTGGTGAAGATCGGTTGAGGGAAAGGGGTAGTTTACCTGCAACGGTTTTTTTTTAGCAAGGGTAATGTTGTTTGTTTGGCAAACGATAACAGCCGCAAATTCAAACAGAATCAAATAATGTTTTGCATACAGCCCTAATTTGAAGAGTACTCAAGACCTGTTGTTTTTGGTGAAGATCGGTTAAGGGGAAGGGGTAGTTTACCTGCAACGTTTTTTTATCAAGCGTATTTTCTATGGCAAACGATAACAGCCGCAAATTCAAACAGAATCAAATAATTTTTTGCATACGTCCCTGTATTGTAGAGGTCTCAATGACTTTCGATTTTGGTGAAGATCGGTTAAGGGGAAGGGGTAGTTTACCAGCAACCTTTTACGTTTTAACAAGAGTAAAGTACTTGAAAATTTATTTAAACTTTTTGAAACAATGGTAATTGTTAAATATCGGTATGGAGAACCATACATGACTTCCATATTCTAAGATTTATATTTAAAACCATTTTCAGCCAAACAGCCAGGCTGTGTCTTACCTGCCTTTTTATTGCTGTATTAAATGAAAAATATTATATTACATTAAAATGAAAAAATTATAATTTTATTGCCTGGCAACAAAATTATTTTATTTTTAACAATTACCATTGTTTCAAAAAGTTTAAATAAATTTTCAAGTACTTTACTCTTGTTAAAACGTAAAAGGTTGCTGGTAAACTACCCCTTCCCCTTAACCGATCTTCACCAAAATCGAAAGTCATTGAGACCTCTACAATTCAGGGACGTATGCAAAAAATTGTTTGATTCTGTTTGAGTTTGCGGCTGTTATCGTTTGCCATAGAAAATACGCATGATAAAAAAACGTTGCAGGTAAACTACCCCTTCCCCTTAACCGATCTTCACCAAAGACAACAGGTCTTGAATACTCTACAAATGAGGGCTGTATGCAATACATTATTTGATTCCGTTTGAATTTGCGGCTGTTATCGTTTGCCATAGAAAATACCCTTGTTAAAAAAACGTTGCAGGTAAACTACCCCTTTCTCTCAACCTATCTTCACCAAAAACAGTAGGTCTTGAGTACTCTACAATTTAGGGCTGTATGCAAATAATCTTTTGATTCTGTTTGAATTTGCGGCTGTTATCGTTTGCCATATTAAATACCCTTGTTAAAACATAAAACGTTACAGGTAAACTACCTTTTTCCCTTAACCGAACTTCACCAAAAACAATAGGTCTTGAGTACTCTACAAATCAGGGCTGTATACAAAACAGTATTTGATTCTGTTTGAATTTGCGGCTGTTATCGTTTGCCATAAGAAATACCCTTGTTAAAACATAAAACGTTACAGGTAAACTACCCCTTTCCCTTAACCGATCTTCACCAAAATCAGCAGATCTTGAGAACTCTACAATTCAGGGCTGTATGCGTAACATTATTTGATTCTGTTTGAATTTGCGGCAGTTATCGTTTGCCATAGAAAAAAAATCTATAGACAGACAGACAGACAGACAGAAAGACAGACCGACACACAGACACACAGACAGATAGACACACACACAGACACTTTTCGAAAAACGACTTTTTTTCATGTTTTGAGTGTAGTAGAATCAGAATCTGCAATAATCTCGAACACGATTTTTTTTGCCATCACCATACTTCCATTCCTTAAGGAATATGGAAGTAAAAATAAAATAATTTTGTTGCCAGGCAATGAAATTATAATTTTTTTTCATTTTAGTGTAATATAATATTTTTCATTTAATACAGCAATAAAAAGGCAGGTAAGACACAGCCTGGCTGTTTGGCTGAAAATGATTTTAAATATAAATCTTAGAATATGGAAGTCATGTATGGTTCTCCATACCGATATTTACTTCCATATTCCTTAAGGAATGGAAGTATGGTGATGGCAAAAAAAATCGTGTTCGAGACTATTGCAGATTCTGATTCTACTACACTCAAAACATGAAAAAAAGTCGTTTTCCGAAAAGTGTCTGTGTGTGTGTCTGTGTGTCTGTCTGTCTGTGTGTCTGTCTGTCTATCTGTAGATTTTTTTTCTATGGCAAACGATAACTGCCGCAAATTCAAACAGAATCAAATAATTTTTTGCATGCAGGCCTGATTTGCAGAGTACTCGCGACCTATTGTTTTTGGTGAAGATCGGTTGAGGGAAAGGGGTAGTTTACCTGCAACGGTTTTTTTTTAGCAAGGGTAATGTTGTTTGTTTGGCAAACGATAACAGCCGCAAATTCAAACAGAATCAAATAATGTTTTGCATACAGCCCTAATTTGAAGAGTACTCAAGACCTGTTGTTTTTGGTGAAGATCGGTTAAGGGGAAGGGGTAGTTTACCTGCAACGTTTTTTTATCAAGCGTATTTTCTATGGCAAACGATAACAGCCGCAAATTCAAACAGAATCAAATAATTTTTTGCATACGTCCCTGTATTGTAGAGGTCTCAATGACTTTCGATTTTGGTGAAGATCGGTTAAGGGGAAGGGGTAGTTTACCAGCAACCTTTTACGTTTTAACAAGAGTAAAGTACTTGAAAATTTATTTAAACTTTTTGAAACAATGGTAATTGTTAAATATCGGTATGGAGAACCATACATGACTTCCATATTCTAAGATTTATATTTAAAACCATTTTCAGCCAAACAGCCAGGCTGTGTCTTACCTGCCTTTTTATTGCTGTATTAAATGAAAAATATTATATTACATTAAAATGAAAAAATTATAATTTTATTGCCTGGCAACAAAATTATTTTATTTTTAACAATTACCATTGTTTCAAAAAGTTTAAATAAATTTTCAAGTACTTTACTCTTGTTAAAACGTAAAAGGTTGCTGGTAAACTACCCCTTCCCCTTAACCGATCTTCACCAAAATCGAAAGTCATTGAGACCTCTACAATTCAGGGACGTATGCAAAAAATTGTTTGATTCTGTTTGAGTTTGCGGCTGTTATCGTTTGCCATAGAAAATACGCATGATAAAAAAACGTTGCAGGTAAACTACCCCTTCCCCTTAACCGATCTTCACCAAAGACAACAGGTCTTGAATACTCTACAAATGAGGGCTGTATGCAATACATTATTTGATTCCGTTTGAATTTGCGGCTGTTATCGTTTGCCATAGAAAATACCCTTGTTAAAAAAACGTTGCAGGTAAACTACCCCTTTCTCTCAACCTATCTTCACCAAAAACAGTAGGTCTTGAGTACTCTACAATTTAGGGCTGTATGCAAATAATCTTTTGATTCTGTTTGAATTTGCGGCTGTTATCGTTTGCCATATTAAATACCCTTGTTAAAACATAAAACGTTACAGGTAAACTACCTTTTTCCCTTAACCGAACTTCACCAAAAACAATAGGTCTTGAGTACTCTACAAATCAGGGCTGTATACAAAACAGTATTTGATTCTGTTTGAATTTGCGGCTGTTATCGTTTGCCATAAGAAATACCCTTGTTAAAACATAAAACGTTACAGGTAAACTACCCCTTTCCCTTAACCGATCTTCACCAAAATCAGCAGATCTTGAGAACTCTACAATTCAGGGCTGTATGCGTAACATTATTTGATTCTGTTTGAATTTGCGGCAGTTATCGTTTGCCATAGAAAAAAAATCTATAGACAGACAGACAGACAGACAGAAAGACAGACCGACACACAGACACACAGACAGATAGACACACACACAGACACTTTTCGGAAAACGACTTTTTTTCATGTTTTGAGTGTAGTAGAATCAGAATCTGCAATAATCTCGAACACGATTTTTTTTGCCATCACCATACTTCCATTCCTTAAGGAATATGGAAGTAAAAATAAAATAATTTTGTTGCCAGGCAATGAAATTATAATTTTTTTTCATTTTAGTGTAATATAATATTTTTCATTTAATACAGCAATAAAAAGGCAGGTAAGACACAGCCTGGCTGTTTGGCTGAAAATGATTTTAAATATAAATCTTAGAATATGGAAGTCATGTATGGTTCTCCATACCGATATTTACTTCCATATTCCTTAAGGAATGGAAGTATGGTGATGGCAAAAAAAATCGTGTTCGAGACTATTGCAGATTCTGATTCTACTACACTCAAAACATGAAAAAAAGTCGTTTTCCGAAAAGTGTCTGTGTGTGTGTCTGTGTGTCTGTCTGTCTGTGTGTCTGTCTGTCTATCTGTAGATTTTTTTTCTATGGCAAACGATAACTGCCGCAAGTTCAAACAGAATCAAATAATTTTTTGCATGCAGCCCTGATTTGCAGAGTACTCGCGACCTATTGTTTTTGGTGAAGATCGGTTGAGGGAAAGGCGTAGTTTACCAGCAACGGTTTTTTTTTAGCAAGGGTAATGTTGTTTGTTTGGCAAACGATAACAGCCGCAAATTCAAACAGAATCAAATAATGTTTCCCATACAGCCCTGAATTATAGAGTCCTCAAGATCTGTTGATTTTGGTGAAGATCGGTTAAGGGAAAGGGGTAGTTTACCGGTAACGTTTTATGTTTTAACAAGGGTATTTCCTATGGCAAACGATAACAGCCGCAAATTCAAACAGAATCAAAAGATTATTTCCATACAGCCCTAATTTGTAGAGTACTCAAGACCTGTTGTTTTTGGTGAAGATCGGTTAAGGGGAAGGGGTAGTTTACCTGCAACGTTTTTTTATCAAGCGTATTTTCTATGGCAAACGATAACAGCCGCAAATTCAAACAGAATCAAATAATTTTTTGCATACGTCCCTGTATTGTAGAGTTCTCAATGACTTTCGATTTTGGTGAAGATCGGTTAAGGGGAAGGGGTAGTTTACCTGCAACCTTTTACGTTTTAACAAGAGTAAAGTACTTGAAAATTTATTTAAACTTTTTGAAACAATGGTAATTGTTAAATATCGGTATGGAGAACCATACATGACTTCCATATTCTAAGATTTATATTTAAAACCATTTTCAGCCAAACAGCCAGGCTGTGTCTTACCTGCCTTTTTATTGCTGTATTAAATGAAAAATATTATATTACATTAAAATGAAAAAATTATAATTTTATTGCCTGGCAACAAAATTATTTTATTTTTAACAATTACCATTGTTTCAAAAAGTTTAAATAAATTTTCAAGTACTTTACTCTTGTTAAAACGTAAAAGGTTGCTGGTAAACTACCCCTTCCCCTTAACCGATCTTCACCAAAATCGAAAGTCATTGAGACCTCTACAATTCAGGGACGTATGCAAAAAATTGTTTGATTCTGTTTGAGTTTGCGGCTGTTATCGTTTGTCATAGAAAATACGCATGATAAAAAAACGTTGCAGGTAAACTACCCCTTCCCCTTAACCGATCTTCACCAAAGACAACAGGTCTTGAATACTCTACAAATGAGGGCTGTATGCAATACATTATTTGATTCCGTTTGAATTTGCGGCTGTTATCGTTTGCCATAGAAAATACCCTTGTTAAAAAAACGTTGCAGGTAAACTACCCCTTTCTCTCAACCTATCTTCACCAAAAACAGTAGGTCTTGAGTACTCTACAATTTAGGGCTGTATGCAAATAATCTTTTGATTCTGTTTGAATTTGCGGCTGTTATCGTTTGCCATATTAAATACCCTTGTTAAAACATAAAACGTTACAGGTAAACTACCTTTTTCCCTTAACCGAACTTCACCAAAAACAATAGGTCTTGAGTACTCTACAAATCAGGGCTGTATACAAAACAGTATTTGATTCTGTTTGAATTTGCGGCTGTTATCGTTTGCCATAAGAAATACCCTTGTTAAAACATAAAACGTTACAGGTAAACTACCCCTTTCCCTTAACCGATCTTCACCAAAATCAGCAGATCTTGAGAACTCTACAATTCAGGGCTGCATGCGTAACATTATTTGATTCTGTTTGAATTTGCGGCAGTTATCGTTTGCCATAGAAAAAAAATCTATAGACAGACAGACAGACAGACAGAAAGACAGACCGACACACAGACACACAGACAGATAGACACACACACAGACACTTTTCGGAAAACGACTTTTTTTCATGTTTTGAGTGTAGTAGAATCAGAATCTGCAATAATCTCGAACACGATTTTTTTTGCCATCACCATACTTCCATTCCTTAAGGAATATGGAAGTAAAAATAAAATAATTTTGTTGCCAGGCAATGAAATTATAATTTTTTTTCATTTTAGTGTAATATAATATTTTTCATTTAATACAGCAATAAAAAGGCAGGTAAGACACAGCCTGGCTGTTTGGCTGAAAATGATTTTAAATATAAATCTTAGAATATGGAAGTCATGTATGGTTCTCCATACCGATATTTACTTCCATATTCCTTAAGGAATGGAAGTATGGTGATGGCAAAAAAAATCGTGTTCGAGACTATTGCAGATTCTGATTCTACTACACTCAAAACATGAAAAAAAGTCGTTTTCCGAAAAGTGTCTGTGTGTGTGTCTGTGTGTCTGTCTGTCTGTGTGTCTGTCTGTCTATCTGTAGATTTTTTTTCTATGGCAAACGATAACTGCCGCAAGTTCAAACAGAATCAAATAATTTTTTGCATGCAGCCCTGATTTGCAGAGTACTCGCGACCTATTGTTTTTGGTGAAGATCGGTTGAGGGAAAGGCGTAGTTTACCAGCAACGGTTTTTTTTTAGCAAGGGTAATGTTGTTTGTTTGGCAAACGATAACAGCCGCAAATTCAAACAGAATCAAATAATGTTTCCCATACAGCCCTGAATTATAGAGTCCTCAAGATCTGTTGATTTTGGTGAAGATCGGTTAAGGGAAAGGGGTAGTTTACCGGTAACGTTTTATGTTTTAACAAGGGTATTTCCTATGGCAAACGATAACAGCCGCAAATTCAAACAGAATCAAAAGATTATTTCCATACAGCCCTAATTTGTAGAGTACTCAAGACCTGTTGTTTTTGGTGAAGATCGGTTAAGGGGAAGGGGTAGTTTACCTGCAACGTTTTTTTATCAAGCGTATTTTCTATGGCAAACGATAACAGCCGCAAATTCAAACAGAATCAAATAATTTTTTGCATACGTCCCTGTATTGTAGAGTTCTCAATGACTTTCGATTTTGGTGAAGATCGGTTAAGGGGAAGGGGTAGTTTACCTGCAACCTTTTACGTTTTAACAAGAGTAAAGTACTTGAAAATTTATTTAAACTTTTTGAAACAATGGTAATTGTTAAATATCGGTATGGAGAACCATACATGACTTCCATATTCTAAGATTTATATTTAAAACCATTTTCAGCCAAACAGCCAGGCTGTGTCTTACCTGCCTTTTTATTGCTGTATTAAATGAAAAATATTATATTACATTAAAATGAAAAAATTATAATTTTATTGCCTGGCAACAAAATTATTTTATTTTTAACAATTACCATTGTTTCAAAAAGTTTAAATAAATTTTCAAGTACTTTACTCTTGTTAAAACGTAAAAGGTTGCTGGTAAACTACCCCTTCCCCTTAACCGATCTTCACCAAAATCGAAAGTCATTGAGACCTCTACAATTCAGGGACGTATGCAAAAAATTGTTTGATTCTGTTTGAGTTTGCGGCTGTTATCGTTTGTCATAGAAAATACGCATGATAAAAAAACGTTGCAGGTAAACTACCCCTTCCCCTTAACCGATCTTCACCAAAGACAACAGGTCTTGAATACTCTACAAATGAGGGCTGTATGCAATACATTATTTGATTCCGTTTGAATTTGCGGCTGTTATCGTTTGCCATAGAAAATACCCTTGTTAAAAAAACGTTGCAGGTAAACTACCCCTTTCTCTCAACCTATCTTCACCAAAAACAGTAGGTCTTGAGTACTCTACAATTTAGGGCTGTATGCAAATAATCTTTTGATTCTGTTTGAATTTGCGGCTGTTATCGTTTGCCATATTAAATACCCTTGTTAAAACATAAAACGTTACAGGTAAACTACCTTTTTCCCTTAACCGAACTTCACCAAAAACAATAGGTCTTGAGTACTCTACAAATCAGGGCTGTATACAAAACAGTATTTGATTCTGTTTGAATTTGCGGCTGTTATCGTTTGCCATAAGAAATACCCTTGTTAAAACATAAAACGTTACAGGTAAACTACCCCTTTCCCTTAACCGATCTTCACCAAAATCAGCAGATCTTGAGAACTCTACAATTCAGGGCTGTATGCGTAACATTATTTGATTCTGTTTGAATTTGCGGCAGTTATCGTTTGCCATAGAAAAAAAATCTATAGACAGACAGAAAGACAGACCGACACACAGACACACAGACAGACAGACACACACACAGACACTTTTCGGAAAACGACTTTTTTTCATGTTTTGAGTGTAGTAGAATCAGAATCTGCAATAATCTCGAACACGATTTTTTTTGCCATCACCATACTTCCATTCCTTAAGGAATATGGAAGTAAAAATAAAATAATTTTGTTGCCAGGCAATGAAATTATAATTTTTTTTCATTTTAGTGTAATATAATATTTTTCATTTAATACAGCAATAAAAAGGCAGGTAAGACACAGCCTGGCTGTTTGGCTGAAAATAATTTTAAATATAAATCTTAGAATATGGAAGTCATGTATGGTTCTCCATACCGATATTTACTTCCATATTCCTTAAGGAATGGAAGTATGGTGATGGCAAAAAAAATCGTGTTCGAGACTATTGCAGATTCTGATTCTACTACACTCAAAACATGAAAAAAAGTCGTTTTCCGAAAAGTGTCTGTGTGTGTGTGTCTGCGTGTCTGTCTGTCTGTGTGTCTATCTGTCTATCTGTAGATTTTTTTTCTATGGCAAACGATAACTGCCGCAAATTCAAACAGAATCAAATAATTTTTTGCATGCAGGCCTGATTTGCAGAGTACTCGCGACCTATTGTTTTTGGTGAAGATTGGTTGAGGGAAAGGGGTAGTTTACCTGCAACGGTTTTTTTTTAGCAAGGGTAATGTTGTTTGTTTGGCAAACGATAACAGCCGCAAATTCAAACAGAATCAAATAATGTTTCGCATACAGCCCTGAATTATAGAGTCCTCAAGATCTGTTGATTTTGGTGAAGATCGGTTAAGGGAAAGGGGTAGTTTACCGGTAACGTTTTATGTTTTAACAAGGGTATTTAATATGGCAAACGATAACAGCCGCAAATTCAAACAGAATAAAAAGATTATTTCCATACAGCCCTAAATTGTAGAGTTCTCATGACCTTTTGTTTTTGGTGAAGATCGGTTGAGGGATAGGGGTAGTTTACCTGCAACGTTTTTTTAACAAGGGTATTTTCTATGGCAAACTATAACAGCCGCAAATTCAAACAGAATCAAATAATGTTTTGCATACAGCCCTAATTTGTAGAGTACTCAAGACCTGTTGTTTTTGGTGAAGATCGGTTAAGGGGAAGGGGTAGTTTACCTGCAACGTTTTTTTATCAAGCGTATTTTCTATGGCAAACGATAACAGCCGCAAATTCAAACAGAATCAAATAATTTTTTGCATACGTCCCTGTATTGTAGAGGTCTCAATGACTTTCGATTTTGGTGAAGATCGGTTAAGGGGAAGGGGTAGTTTACCAGCAACCTTTTACGTTTTAACAAGAGTAAAGTACTTGAAAATTTATTTAAACTTTTTGAAACAATGGTAATTGTTAAATATCGGTATGGAGAACCATACATGACTTCCATATTCTAAGATTTATATTTAAAACCATTTTCAGCCAAACAGCCAGGCTGTGTCTTACCTGCCTTTTTATTGCTGTATTAAATGAAAAATATTATATTACATTAAAATGAAAAAATTATAATTTTATTGCCTGGCAACAAAATTATTTTATTTTTAACAATTACCATTGTTTCAAAAAGTTTAAATAAATTTTCAAGTACTTTACTCTTGTTAAAACGTAAAAGGTTGCTGGTAAACTACCCCTTCCCCTTAACCGATCTTCACCAAAATCGAAAGTCATTGAGACCTCTACAATTCAGGGACGTATCCAAAAAATTGTTTGATTCTGTTTGAGTTTGCGGCTGTTATCGTTTGCCATAGAAAATACGCATGATAAAAAAACGTTGCAGGTAAACTACCCCTTCCCCTTAACCGATCTTCACCAAAGACAACAGGTCTTGAATACTCTACAAATGAGGGCTGTATGCAATACATTATTTGATTCCGTTTGAATTTGCGGCTGTTATCGTTTGCCATAGAAAATACCCTTGTTAAAAAAACGTTGCAGGTAAACTACCCCTTTCTCTCAACCTATCTTCACCAAAAACAGTAGGGCTTGAGTACTCTACAATTTAGGGCTGTATGCAAATAATCTTTTGATTCTGTTTGAATTTGCGGCTGTTATCGTTTGCCATATTAAATACCCTTGTTAAAACATAAAACGTTACAGGTAAACTACCTTTTTCCCTTAACTGAACTTCACCAAAAACAATAGGTCTTGAGTACTCTACAAATCAGGGCTGTATACAAAACAGTATTTGATTCTGTTTGAATTTGCGGCTGTTATCGTTTGCCATAAGAAATACCCTTGTTAAAACATAAAACGTTACAGGTAAACTACCCCTTTCCCTTAACCGATCTTCACCAAAATCAGCAGATCTTGAGAACTCTACAATTCAGGGCTGTATGCGTAACATTATTTGATTCTGTTTGAATTTGCGGCAGTTATCGTTTGCCATAGAAAAAAAATCTATAGACAGACAGACAGACAGACAGAAAGACAGACCGACACACAGACACACAGACAGATAGACACACACACAGACACTTTTCGAAAAACGACTTTTTTTCATGTTTTGAGTGTAGTAGAATCAGAATCTGCAATAATCTCGAACACGATTTTTTTTGCCATCACCATACTTCCATTCCTTAAGGAATATGGAAGTAAAAATAAAATAATTTTGTTGCCAGGCAATGAAATTATAATTTTTTTTCATTTTAGTGTAATATAATATTTTTCATTTAATACAGCAATAAAAAGGCAGGTAAGACACAGCCTGGCTGTTTGGCTGAAAATGATTTTAAATATAAATCTTAGAATATGGAAGTCATGTATGGTTCTCCATACCGATATTTACTTCCATATTCCTTAAGGAATGGAAGTATGGTGATGGCAAAAAAAATCGTGTTCGAGACTATTGCAGATTCTGATTCTACTACACTCAAAACATGAAAAAAAGTCGTTTTCCGAAAAGTGTCTGTGTGTGTGTCTGTGTGTCTGTCTGTCTGTGTGTCTGTCTGTCTATCTGTAGATTTTTTTTCTATGGCAAACGATAACTGCCGCAAATTCAAACAGAATCAAATAATTTTTTGCATGCAGGCCTGATTTGCAGAGTACTCGCGACCTATTGTTTTTGGTGAAGATCGGTTGAGGGAAAGGGGTAGTTTACCTGCAACGGTTTTTTTTTAGCAAGGGTAATGTTGTTTGTTTGGCAAACGATAACAGCCGCAAATTCAAACAGAATCAAATAATGTTTTGCATACAGCCCTAATTTGAAGAGTACTCAAGACCTGTTGTTTTTGGTGAAGATCGGTTAAGGGGAAGGGGTAGTTTACCTGCAACGTTTTTTTATCAAGCGTATTTTCTATGGCAAACGATAACAGCCGCAAATTCAAACAGAATCAAATAATTTTTTGCATACGTCCCTGTATTGTAGAGGTCTCAATGACTTTCGATTTTGGTGAAGATCGGTTAAGGGGAAGGGGTAGTTTACCAGCAACCTTTTACGTTTTAACAAGAGTAAAGTACTTGAAAATTTATTTAAACTTTTTGAAACAATGGTAATTGTTAAATATCGGTATGGAGAACCATACATGACTTCCATATTCTAAGATTTATATTTAAAACCATTTTCAGCCAAACAGCCAGGCTGTGTCTTACCTGCCTTTTTATTGCTGTATTAAATGAAAAATATTATATTACATTAAAATGAAAAA
The DNA here is from genome assembly GCA_034769895.1 of Magicicada septendecula. NCBI lineage: Eukaryota > Metazoa > Arthropoda > Insecta > Hemiptera > Cicadidae > Magicicada > Magicicada septendecula. The sequence continues at coordinate 1,141,228,011 of CM068367.1, forward strand.
ATTATAATTTTATTGCCTGGCAACAAAATTATTTTATTTTTAACAATTACCATTGTTTCAAAAAGTTTAAATAAATTTTCAAGTACTTTACTCTTGTTAAAACGTAAAAGGTTGCTGGTAAACTACCCCTTCCCCTTAACCGATCTTCACCAAAATCGAAAGTCATTGAGACCTCTACAATTCAGGGACGTATGCAAAAAATTGTTTGATTCTGTTTGAGTTTGCGGCTGTTATCGTTTGCCATAGAAAATACGCATGATAAAAAAACGTTGCAGGTAAACTACCCCTTCCCCTTAACCGATCTTCACCAAAGACAACAGGTCTTGAATACTCTACAAATGAGGGCTGTATGCAATACATTATTTGATTCCGTTTGAATTTGCGGCTGTTATCGTTTGCCATAGAAAATACCCTTGTTAAAAAAACGTTGCAGGTAAACTACCCCTTTCTCTCAACCTATCTTCACCAAAAACAGTAGGTCTTGAGTACTCTACAATTTAGGGCTGTATGCAAATAATCTTTTGATTCTGTTTGAATTTGCGGCTGTTATCGTTTGCCATATTAAATACCCTTGTTAAAACATAAAACGTTACAGGTAAACTACCTTTTTCCCTTAACCGAACTTCACCAAAAACAATAGGTCTTGAGTACTCTACAAATCAGGGCTGTATACAAAACAGTATTTGATTCTGTTTGAATTTGCGGCTGTTATCGTTTGCCATAAGAAATACCCTTGTTAAAACATAAAACGTTACAGGTAAACTACCCCTTTCCCTTAACCGATCTTCACCAAAATCAGCAGATCTTGAGAACTCTACAATTCAGGGCTGTATGCGTAACATTATTTGATTCTGTTTGAATTTGCGGCAGTTATCGTTTGCCATAGAAAAAAAATCTATAGACAGACAGACAGACAGACAGAAAGACAGACCGACACACAGACACACAGACAGACAGACACACACACAGACACTTTTCGGAAAACGACTTTTTTTCATGTTTTGAGTGTAGTAGAATCAGAATCTGCAATAATCTCGAACACGATTTTTTTTGCCATCACCATACTTCCATTCCTTAAGGAATATGGAAGTAAAAATAAAATAATTTTGTTGCCAGGCAATGAAATTATAATTTTTTTTCATTTTAGTGTAATATAATATTTTTCATTTAATACAGCAATAAAAAGGCAGGTAAGACACAGCCTGGCTGTTTGGCTGAAAATGATTTTAAATATAAATCTTAGAATATGGAAGTCATGTATGGTTCTCCATACCGATATTTACTTCCATATTCCTTAAGGAATGGAAGTATGGTGATGGCAAAAAAAATCGTGTTCGAGACTATTGCAGATTCTGATTCTACTACACTCAAAACATGAAAAAAAGTCGTTTTCCGAAAAGTGTCTGTGTGTGTGTCTGTGTGTCTGTCTGTCTGTGTGTCTGTCTGTCTATCTGTAGATTTTTTTCTATGGCAAACGATAACTGCCGCAAGTTCAAACAGAATCAAATAATTTTTTGCATGCAGCCCTGATTTGCAGAGTACTCGCGACCTATTGTTTTTGGTGAAGATCGGTTGAGGGAAAGGGGTAGTTTACCTGCAACGGTTTTTTTTTAGCAAGGGTAATGTTGTTTGTTTGGCAAACGATAACAGCCGCAAATTCAAACAGAATCAAATAATGTTTCGCATACAGCCCTGAATTATAGAGTCCTCAAGATCTGTTGATTTTGGTGAAGATCGGTTAAGGGAAAGGGGTAGTTTACCGGTAACGTTTTATGTTTTAACAAGGGTATTTCCTATGGCAAACGATAACAGCCGCAAATGCAAACAGAATCAAAAGATTATTTCCATACAGCCCTAAATTGTAGAGTTCTCAAGACCTGTTGTTTTTGGTGAAGATCGGTTGAGGGATAGGGGTAGTTTACCTGCAACGTTTTTTTAACAAGGGTATTTTTTATGGCAAACTATAACAGCCGCAAATTCAAACAGAATCAAATAATGTTTTGCATACAGCCCTAATTTGTAGAGTACTCAAGACCTGTTGTTTTTGGTGAAGATCGGTTAAGGGGAAGGGGTAGTTTACCTGCAACGTTTTTTTATCATGAGTATTTTCTATGGCAAACGATAACAGCCGCAAATTCAAACAGAATCAAATAATTTTTTGCATACGTCCCTGAATTGTAGAGGTCTCAATGACTTTAGATTTTGGTGAAGATCGGTTAAGGGGAAGGGGTAGTTTACCTGCAACCTTTTACGTTTTAACAAGAGTAAAGTACTTGAAAATTTATTTAAACTTTTTGAAACAATGGTAATTGTTAAATATCGGTATGGAGAACCATACATGACTTCCATATTCTAAGATTTATATTTAAAACCATTTTCAGCCAAACAGCCAGGCTGTGTCTTACCTGCCTTTTTATTGCTGTATTAAATGAAAAATATTATATTACATTAAAATGAAAAAATTATAATTTTATTGCCTGGCAACAAAATTATTTTATTTTTAACAATTACCATTGTTTCAAAAAGTTTAAATAAATTTTCAAGTACTTTACTCTTGTTAAAACGTAAAAGGTTGCTGGTAAACTACCCCTTCCCCTTAACCGATCTTCACCAAAATAGAAAGTCATTGAGACCTCTACAATTCAGGGACGTATGCAAAAAATTGTTTGATTCTGTTTGAGTTTGCGGCTGTTATCGTTTGCCATAGAAAATACGCATGATAAAAAAACGTTGCAGGTAAACTACCCCTTCCCCTTAACCGATCTTCACCAAAGACAACAGGTCTTGAATACTCTACAAATGAGGGCTGTATGCAATACATTATTTGATTCCGTTTGAATTTGCGGCTGTTATCGTTTGCCATAGAAAATACCCTTGTTAAAAAAACGTTGCAGGTAAACTACCCCTTTCTCTCAACCTATCTTCACCAAAAACAGTAGATCTTGAGTACTCTACAATTTAGGGCTGTATGCAAATAATCTTTTGATTCTGTTTGAATTTGCGGCTGTTATCGTTTGCCATATTAAATACCCTTGTTAAAACATAAAACGTTACAGGTAAACTACCTTTTTCCCTTAACCGAACTTCACCAAAAACAATAGGTCTTGAGTACTCTACAAATCAGGGCTGTATACAAAACAGTATTTGATTCTGTTTGAATTTGCGGCTGTTATCGTTTGCCATAAGAAATACCCTTGTTAAAACATAAAACGTTACAGGTAAACTACCCCTTTCACTTAACCGATCTTCACCAAAATCAGCAGATCTTGAGAACTCTACAATTCAGGGCTGTATGCGTAACATTATTTGATTCTGTTTGAATTTGCGGCAGTTATCGTTTGCCATAGAAAAAAAATCTATAGACAGACAGACAGACAGACAGAAAGACAGACCGACACACAGACACACAGACAGATAGACACACACACAGACACTTTTCGGAAAACGACTTTTTTTCATGTTTTGAGTGTAGTAGAATCAGAATCTGCAATAATCTCGAACACGATTTTTTTTGCCATCACCATACTTCCATTCCTTAAGGAATATGGAAGTAAAAATAAAATAATTTTGTTGCCAGGCAATAAAATTATAATTTTTTTTCATTTTAGTGTAATATAATATTTTTCATTTAATACAGCAATAAAAAGGCAGGTAAGACACAGCCTGGCTGTTTGGCTGAAAATGATTTTAAATATAAATCTTAGAATATGGAAGTCATGTATGGTTCTCCATACCGATATTTACTTCCATATTCCTTAAGGAATGGAAGTATGGTGATGGCAAAAAAAATCGTGTTCGAGACTATTGCAGATTCTGATTCTACTACACTCAAAACATGAAAAAAAGTCGTTTTCCGAAAAGTGTCTGTGTGTGTGTCTGTGTGTCTGTCTGTCTGTGTGTCTGTCTGTCTATCTGTAGATTTTTTTTCTATGGCAAACGATAACTGCCGCAAGTTCAAACAGAATCAAATAATTTTTTGCATGCAGCCCTGATTTGCAGAGTACTCGCGACCTATTGTTTTTGGTGAAGATCGGTTGAGGGAAAGGGGTAGTTTACCTGCAACGGTTTTTTTTTAGCAAGGGTAATGTTGTTTGTTTGGCAAACGATAACAGCCGCAAATTCAAACAGAATCAAATAATGTTTCGCATACAGCCCTGAATTATAGAGTCCTCAAGATCTGTTGATTTTGGTGAAGATCGGTTAAGGGAAAGGGGTAGTTTACCGGTAACGTTTTATGTTTTAACAAGGGTATTTCCTATGGCAAACGATAACAGCCGCAAATTCAAACAGAATCAAAAGATTATGTCCATACAGCCCTAAATTGTAGAGTTCTCAAGACCTGTTGTTTTTGGTGAAGATCGGTTGAGGGATAGGGGTAGTTTACCTGCAACGTTTTTTTATCAAGCGTATTTTCTATGGCAAACGATAACAGCCGCAAATTCAAACAGAATCAAATAATTTTTTGCATACGTCCCTGTATTGTAGAGGTCTCAATGACTTTCGATTTTGGTAAAGATCGGTTAAGGGGAAGGGGTAGTTTACCAGCAACCTTTTACGTTTTAACAAGAGTAAAGTACTTGAAAATTTATTTAAACTTTTTGAAACAATGGTAATTGTTAAATATCGGTATGGAGAACCATACATCACTTCCATATTCTAAGATTTATATTTAAAACCATTTTCAGCCAAACAGCCAGGCTGTGTCTTACCTGCCTTTTTATTGCTGTATTAAATGAAAAATATTATATTACATTTAAATGAAAAAATTATAATTTTATTGCCTGGCAACAAAATTATTTTATTTTTAACAATTACCATTGTTTCAAAAAGTTTAAATAAATTTTCAAGTACTTTACTCTTGTTAAAACGTAAAAGGTTGCTGGTAAACTACCCCTTCCCCTTAACCGATCTTCACCAAAATCGAAAGTCATTGAGACCTCTACAATTCAGGGACGTATGCAAAAAATTGTTTGATTCTGTTTGAGTTTGCGGCTGTTATCGTTTGCCATAGAAAATACGCATGATAAAAAAACGTTGCAGGTAAACTACCCCTTCCCCTTAACCGATCTTCACCAAAGACAACAGGTCTTGAATACTCTACAAATGAGGGCTGTATACAATACATTATTTGATTCCGTTTGAATTTGCGGCTGTTATCGTTTGCCATAGAAAATACCCTTGTTAAAAAACCGTTGCAGGTAAACTACCCCTTTCTCTCAACCTATCTTCACCAAAAACAGTAGGTCTTGAGTACTCTACAATTTAGGGCTGTATGCAAATAATCTTTTGATTCTGTTTGAATTTGCGGCTGTTATCGTTTGCCATATTAAATACCCTTGTTAAAACATAAAACGTTACAGGTAAACTACCTTTTTCCCTTAACCGAACTTCACCAAAAACAATAGGTCTTGAGTACTCTACAAATCAGGGCTGTATACAAAACAGTATTTGATTCTGTTTGAATTTGCGGCTGTTATCGTTTGCCATAAGAAATACCCTTGTTAAAACATAAAACGTTACAGGTAAACTACCCCTTTCCCTTAACCGATCTTCACCAAAATCAGCAGATCTTGAGAACTCTACAATTCAGGGCTGTATGCGTAACATTATTTGATTCTGTTTGAATTTGCGGCAGTTATCGTTTGCCATAGAAAAAAAATCTATAGACAGACAGAAAGACAGACCGACACACAGACACACAGACAGACAGACACACACACAGACACTTTTCGGAAAACGACTTTTTTTCATGTTTTGAGTGTAGTAGAATCAGAATCTGCAATAATCTCGAACACGATTTTTTTTGCCATCACCATACTTCCATTCCTTAAGGAATATGGAAGTAAAAATAAAATAATTTTGTTGCCAGGCAATGAAATTATAATTTTTTTTCATTTTAGTGTAATATAATATTTTTCATTTAATACAGCAATAAAAAGGCAGGTAAGACACAGCCTGGCTGTTTGGCTGAAAATAATTTTAAATATAAATCTTAGAATATGGAAGTCATGTATGGTTCTCCATACCGATATTTACTTCCATATTCCTTAAGGAATGGAAGTATGGTGATGGCAAAAAAAATCGTGTTCGAGACTATTGCAGATTCTGATTCTACTACACTCAAAACATGAAAAAAAGTCGTTTTCCGAAAAGTGTCTGTGTGTGTGTGTCTGTGTGTCTGTCTGTCTGTGTGTCTATCTGTCTATCTGTAGATTTTTTTTCTATGGCAAACGATAACTGCCGCAAATTCAAACAGAATCAAATAATTTTTTGCATGCAGGCCTGATTTGCAGAGTACTCGCGACCTATTGTTTTTGGTGAAGATTGGTTGAGGGAAAGGGGTAGTTTACCTGCAACGGTTTTTTTTTAGCAAGGGTAATGTTGTTTGTTTGGCAAACGATAACAGCCGCAAATTCAAACAGAATCAAATAATGTTTCGCATACAGCCCTGAATTATAGAGTCCTCAAGATCTGTTGATTTTGGTGAAGATCGGTTAAGGGAAAGGGGTAGTTTACCGGTAACGTTTTATGTTTTAACAAGGGTATTTCCTATGGCAAACGATAACAGCCGCAAATTCAAACAGAATCAAAAGATTATGTCCATACAGCCCTAAATTGTAGAGTTCTCAAGACCTGTTGTTTTTGGTGAAGATCGGTTGAGGGATAGGGGTAGTTTACCTGCAACGTTTTTTTAACAAGGGTATTTTCTATGGCAAACTATAACAGCCGCAAATTCAAACAGAATCAAATAATGTTTTGCATACAGCCCTAATTTGTAGAGTACTCAAGACCTGTTGTTTTTGGTGAAGATCGGTTAAGGGGAAGGGGTAGTTTACCTGCAACGTTTTTTTATCAAGCGTATTTTCTATGGCAAACGATAACAGCCGCAAATTCAAACAGAATCAAATAATTTTTTGCATACGTCCCTGTATTGTAGAGGTCTCAATGACTTTCGATTTTGGTGAAGATCGGTTAAGGGGAAGGGGTAGTTTACCAGCAACCTTTTACGTTTTAACAAGAGTAAAGTACTTGAAAATTTATTTAAACTTTTTGAAACAATGGTAATTGTTAAATATCGGTATGGAGAACCATACATGACTTCCATATTCTAAGATTTATATTTAAAACCATTTTCAGCCAAACAGCCAGGCTGTGTCTTACCTGCCTTTTTATTGCTGTATTAAATGAAAAATATTATATTACATTAAAATGAAAAAATTATAATTTTATTGCCTGGCAACAAAATTATTTTATTTTTAACAATTACCATTGTTTCAAAAAGTTTAAATAAATTTTCAAGTACTTTACTCTTGTTAAAACGTAAAAGGTTGCTGGTAAACTACCCCTTCCCCTTAACCGATCTTCACCAAAATCGAAAGTCATTGAGACCTCTACAATTCAGGGACGTATCCAAAAAATTGTTTGATTCTGTTTGAGTTTGCGGCTGTTATCGTTTGCCATAGAAAATACGCATGATAAAAAAACGTTGCAGGTAAACTACCCCTTCCCCTTAACCGATCTTCACCAAAGACAACAGGTCTTGAATACTCTACAAATGAGGGCTGTATGCAATACATTATTTGATTCCGTTTGAATTTGCGGCTGTTATCGTTTGCCATAGAAAATACCCTTGTTAAAAAAACGTTGCAGGTAAACTACCCCTTTCTCTCAACCTATCTTCACCAATAACAGTAGGGCTTGAGTACTCTACAATTTAGGGCTGTATGCAAATAATCTTTTGATTCTGTTTGAATTTGCGGCTGTTATCGTTTGCCATATTAAATACCCTTGTTAAAACATAAAACGTTACAGGTAAACTACCTTTTTCCCTTAACTGAACTTCACCAAAAACAATAGGTCTTGAGTACTCTACAAATCAGGGCTGTATACAAAACAGTATTTGATTCTGTTTGAATTTGCGGCTGTTATCGTTTGCCATAAGAAATACCCTTGTTAAAACATAAAACGTTACAGGTAAACTACCCCTTTCCCTTAACCGATCTTCACCAAAATCAGCAGATCTTGAGAACTCTACAATTCAGGGCTGTATGCGTAACATTATTTGATTCGGTTTGAATTTGCGGCAGTTATCGTTTGCCATAGAAAAAAAATCTATAGACAGACAGACAGACAGACAGAAAGACAGACCGACACACAGACACACAGACAGATAGACACACACACAGACACTTTTCGAAAAACGACTTTTTTTCATGTTTTGAGTGTAGTAGAATCAGAATCTGCAATAATCTCGAACACGATTTTTTTTGCCATCACCATACTTCCATTCCTTAAGGAATATGGAAGTAAAAATAAAATAATTTTGTTGCCAGGCAATGAAATTATAATTTTTTTTCATTTTAGTGTAATATAATATTTTTCATTTAATACAGCAATAAAAAGGCAGGTAAGACACAGCCTGGCTGTTTGCCTGAAAATGATTTTAAATATAAATCTTAGAATATGGAAGTCATGTATGGTTCTCCATACCGATATTTACTTCCATATTCCTTAAGGAATGGAAGTATGGTGATGGCAAAAAAAATCGTGTTCGAGACTATTGCAGATTCTGATTCTACTACACTCAAAACATGAAAAAAAGTCGTTTTCCGAAAAGTGTCTGTGTGTGTGTCTGTGTGTCTGTCTGTCTGTGTGTCTGTCTGTCTATCTGTAGATTTTTTTTCTATGGCAAACGATAACTGCCGCAAATTCAAACAGAATCAAATAATTTTTTGCATGCAGCCCTGATTTGCAGAGTACTCGCGACCTATTGTTTTTGGTGAAGATCGGTTGAGGGAAAGGGGTAGTTTACCTGCAACGGTTTTTTTTTAGCAAGGGTAATGTTGTTTGTTTGGCAAACGATAACAGCCGCAAATTCAAACAGAATCAAATAATGTTTCGCATACAGCCCTGAATTATAGAGTCCTCAAGATCTGTTGATTTTGGTGAAGATCAGTTAAGGGAAAGGGGTAGTTTACCGGTAACGTTTTATGTTTTAACAAGGGTATTTACTATGGCAAACGATAACAGCCGCAAATTCAAACAGAATCAAAAGATTATTTCCATACAGCCCTAAATTGTAGAGTTCTCATGACCTTTTGTTTTTGGTGAAGATCGGTTGAGGGATAGGGGTAGTTTACCTGCAACGTTTTTTTAACAAGGGTATTTTCTATGGCAAACTATAACAGCCGCAAATTCAAACAGAATCAAATAATGTTTTGCATACAGCCCTAATTTGAAGAGTACTCAAGACCTGTTGTTTTTGGTGAAGATCGGTTAAGGGGAAGGGGTAGTTTACCTGCAACGTTTTTTTATCAAGCGTATTTTCTATGGCAAACGATAACAGCCGCAAATTCAAACAGAATCAAATAATTTTTTGCATACGTCCCTGTATTGTAGAGGTCTCAATGACTTTCGATTTTGGTGAAGATCGGTTAAGGGGAAGGGGTAGTTTACCAGCAACCTTTTACGTTTTAACAAGAGTAAAGTACTTGAAAATTTATTTAAACTTTTTGAAACAATGGTAATTGTTAAATATCGGTATGGAGAACCATACATGACTTCCATATTCTAAGATTTATATTTAAAACCATTTTCAGCCAAACAGCCAGGCTGTGTCTTACCTGCCTTTTTATTGCTGTATTAAATGAAAAATATTATATTACATTAAAATGAAAAAATTATAATTTTATTGCCTGGCAACAAAATTATTTTATTTTTAACAATTACCATTGTTTCAAAAAGTTTAAATAAATTTTCAAGTACTTTACTCTTGTTAAAACGTAAAAGGTTGCTGGTAAACTACCCCTTCCCCTTAACCGATCTTCACCAAAATCGAAAGTCATTGAGACCTCTACAATTCAGGGACGTATGCAAAAAATTGTTTGATTCTGTTTGAGTTTGCGGCTGTTATCGTTTGCCATAGAAAATACGCATGATAAAAAAACGTTGCAGGTAAACTACCCCTTCCCCTTAACCGATCTTCACCAAAGACAACAGGTCTTGAATACTCTACAAATGAGGGCTGTATACAATACATTATTTGATTCCGTTTGAATTTGCGGCTGTTATCGTTTGCCATAGAAAATACCCTTGTTAAAAAAACGTTGCAGGTAAACTACCCCTTTCTCTCAACCTATCTTCACCAAAAACAGTAGGTCTTGAGTACTCTACAATTTAGGGCTGTATGCAAATAATCTTTTGATTCTGTTTGAATTTGCGGCTGTTATCGTTTGCCATATTAAATACCCTTGTTAAAACATAAAACGTTACAGGTAAACTACCTTTTTCCCTTAACCGAACTTCACCAAAAACAACAGGTCTTGAGTACTCTACAAATCAGGGCTGTATACAAAACAGTATTTGATTCTGTTTGAATTTGCGGCTGTTATCGTTTGCCATAAGAAATACCCTTGTTAAAACATAAAACGTTACAGGTAAACTACCCCTTTCCCTTAACCGATCTTCACCAAAATCAGCAGATCTTGAGAACTCTACAATTCAGGGCTGTATGCGTAACATTATTTGATTCTGTTTGAATTTGCGGCAGTTATCGTTTGCCATAGAAAAAAAATCTATAGACAGACAGAAAGACAGACCGACACAGAGACACACAGACAGACAGACACACACACAGACACTTTTCGGAAAACGACTTTTTTTCATGTTTTGAGTGTAGTAGAATCAGAATCTGCAATAATCTCGAACACGATTTTTTTTGCCATCACCATACTTCCATTCCTTAAGGAATATGGAAGTAAAAATAAAATAATTTTGTTGCCAGGCAATGAAATTATAATTTTTTTTCATTTTAGTGTAATATAATATTTTTCATTTAATACAGCAATAAAAAGGCAGGTAAGACACAGCCTGGCTGTTTGGCTGAAAATAATTTTAAATATAAATCTTAGAATATGGAAGTCATGTATGGTTCTCCATACCGATATTTACTTCCATATTCCTTAAGGAATGGAAGTATGGTGATGGCAAAAAAAATCGTGTTCGAGACTATTGCAGATTCTGATTCTACTACACTCAAAACATGAAAAAAAGTCGTTTTCCGAAAAGTGTCTGTGTGTGTGTGTCTGTGTGTCTGTCTGTCTGTGTGTCTATCTGTCTATCTGTAGATTTTTTTTCTATGGCAAACGATAACTGCCGCAAATTCAAACAGAATCAAATAATTTTTTGCATGCAGGCCTGATTTGCAGAGTACTCGCGACCTATTGTTTTTGGTGAAGATTGGTTGAGGGAAAGGGGTAGTTTACCTGCAACGGTTTTTTTTTAGCAAGGGTAATGTTGTTTGTTTGGCAAACGATAACAGCCGCAAATTCAAACAGAATCAAATAATGTTTCGCATACAGCCCTGAATTATAGAGTCCTCAAGATCTGTTGATTTTGGTGAAGATCGGTTAAGGGAAAGGGGTAGTTTACCGGTAACGTTTTATGTTTTAACAAGGGTATTTCCTATGGCAAACGATAACAGCCGCAAATTCAAACAGAATCAAAAGATTATGTCCATACAGCCCTAAATTGTAGAGTTCTCAAGACCTGTTGTTTTTGGTGAAGATCGGTTGAGGGATAGGGGTAGTTTACCTGCAACGTTTTTTTAACAAGGGTATTTTCTATGGCAAACTATAACAGCCGCAAATTCAAACAGAATCAAATAATGTTTTGCATACAGCCCTAATTTGTAGAGTACTCAAGACCTGTTGTTTTTGGTGAAGATCGGTTAAGGGGAAGGGGTAGTTTACCTGCAACGTTTTTTTATCAAGCGTATTTTCTATGGCAAACGATAACAGCCGCAAATTCAAACAGAATCAAATAATTTTTTGCATACGTCCCTGTATTGTAGAGGTCTCAATGACTTTCGATTTTGGTGAAGATCGGTTAAGGGGAAGGGGTAGTTTACCAGCAACCTTTTACGTTTTAACAAGAGTAAAGTACTTGAAAATTTATTTAAACTTTTTGAAACAATGGTAATTGTTAAATATCGGTATGGAGAACCATACATGACTTCCATATTCTAAGATTTATATTTAAAACCATTTTCAGCCAAACAGCCAGGCTGTGTCTTACCTGCCTTTTTATTGCTGTATTAAATGAAAAATATTATATTACATTAAAATGAAAAAATTATAATTTTATTGCCTGGCAACAAAATTATTTTATTTTTAACAATTACCATTGTTTCAAAAAGTTTAAATAAATTTTCAAGTACTTTACTCTTGTTAAAACGTAAAAGGTTGCTGGTAAACTACCCCTTCCCCTTAACCGATCTTCACCAAAATCGAAAGTCATTGAGACCTCTACAATTCAGGGACGTATCCAAAAAATTGTTTGATTCTGTTTGAGTTTGCGGCTGTTATCGTTTGCCATAGAAAATACGCATGATAAAAAAACGTTGCAGGTAAACTACCCCTTCCCCTTAACCGATCTTCACCAAAGACAACAGGTCTTGAATACTCTACAAATGAGGGCTGTATGCAATACATTATTTGATTCCGTTTGAATTTGCGGCTGTTATCGTTTGCCATAGAAAATACCCTTGTTAAAAAAACGTTGCAGGTAAACTACCCCTTTCTCTCAACCTATCTTCACCAAAAACAGTAGGGCTTGAGTACTCTACAATTTAGGGCTGTATGCAAATAATCTTTTGATTCTGTTTGAATTTGCGGCTGTTATCGTTTGCCATATTAAATACCCTTGTTAAAACATAAAACGTTACAGGTAAACTACCTTTTTCCCTTAACTGAACTTCACCAAAAACAATAGGTCTTGAGTACTCTACAAATCAGGGCTGTATACAAAACAGTATTTGATTCTGTTTGAATTTGCGGCTGTTATCGTTTGCCATAAGAAATACCCTTGTTAAAACATAAAACGTTACAGGTAAACTACCCCTTTCCCTTAACCGATCTTCACCAAAATCAGCAGATCTTGAGAACTCTACAATTCAGGGCTGTATGCGTAACATTATTTGATTCTGTTTGAATTTGCGGCAGTTATCGTTTGCCATAGAAAAAAAATCTATAGACAGACAGACAGACAGACAGAAAGACAGACCGACACACAGACACACAGACAGATAGACACACACACAGACACTTTTCGAAAAACGACTTTTTTTCATGTTTTGAGTGTAGTAGAATCAGAATCTGCAATAATCTCGAACACGATTTTTTTTGCCATCACCATACTTCCATTCCTTAAGGAATATGGAAGTAAAAATAAAATAATTTTGTTGCCAGGCAATGAAATTATAATTTTTTTTCATTTTAGTGTAATATAATATTTTTCATTTAATACAGCAATAAAAAGGCAGGTAAGACACAGCCTGGCTGTTTGGCTGAAAATGATTTTAAATATAAATCTTAGAATATGGAAGTCATGTATGGTTCTCCATACCGATATTTACTTCCATATTCCTTAAGGAATGGAAGTATGGTGATGGCAAAAAAAATCGTGTTCGAGACTATTGCAGATTCTGATTCTACTACACTCAAAACATGAAAAAAAGTCGTTTTCCGAAAAGTGTCTGTGTGTGTGTCTGTGTGTCTGTCTGTCTGTGTGTCTGTCTGTCTATCTGTAGATTTTTTTTCTATGGCAAACGATAACTGCCGCAAATTCAAACAGAATCAAATAATTTTTTGCATGCAGCCCTGATTTGCAGAGTACTCGCGACCTATTGTTTTTGGTGAAGATCGGTTGAGGGAAAGGGGTAGTTTACCTGCAACGGTTTTTTTTTAGCAAGGGTAATGATGTTTGTTTGGCAAACGATAACAGCCGCAAATTCAAACAGAATCAAATAATGTTTCGCATACAGCCCTGAATTATAGAGTCCTCAAGATCTGTTGATTTTGGTGAAGATCAGTTAAGGGAAAGGGGTAGTTTACCGGTAACGTTTTATGTTTTAACAAGGGTATTTACTATGGCAAACGATAACAGCCGCAAATTCAAACAGAATCAAAAGATTATTTCCATACAGCCCTAAATTGTAGAGTTCTCATGACCTTTTGTTTTTGGTGAAGATCGGTTGAGGGATAGGGGTAGTTTACCTGCAACGTTTTTTTAACAAGGGTATTTTCTATGGCAAACTATAACAGCCGCAAATTCAAACAGAATCAAATAATGTTTTGCATACAGCCCTAATTTGAAGAGTACTCAAGACCTGTTGTTTTTGGTGAAGATCGGTTAAGGGGAAGGGGTAGTTTACCTGCAACGTTTTTTTATCAAGCGTATTTTCTATGGCAAACGATAACAGCCGCAAATTCAAACAGAATCAAATAATTTTTTGCATACGTCCCTGTATTGTAGAGGTCTCAATGACTTTCGATTTTGGTGAAGATCGGTTAAGGGGAAGGGGTAGTTTACCAGCAACCTTTTACGTTTTAACAAGAGTAAAGTACTTGAAAATTTATTTAAACTTTTTGAAACAATGGTAATTGTTAAATATCGGTATGGAGAACCATACATGACTTCCATATTCTAAGATTTATATTTAAAACCATTTTCAGCCAAACAGCCAGGCTGTGTCTTACCTGCCTTTTTATTGCTGTATTAAATGAAAAATATTATATTACATTAAAATGAAAAAATTATAATTTTATTGCCTGGCAACAAAATTATTTTATTTTTAACAATTACCATTGTTTCAAAAAGTTTAAATAAATTTTCAAGTACTTTACTCTTGTTAAAACGTAAAAGGTTGCTGGTAAACTACCCCTTCCCCTTAACCGATCTTCACCAAAATCGAAAGTCATTGAGACCTCTGCAATTCAGGGACGTATGCAAAAAATTGTTTGATTCTGTTTGAGTTTGCGGCTGTTATCGTTTGCCATAGAAAATACGCATGATAAAAAAACGTTGCAGGTAAACTACCCCTTCCCCTTAACCGATCTTCACCAAAGACAACAGGTCTTGAATACTCTACAAATGAGGGCTGTATGCAATACATTATTTGATTCCGTTTGAAATTGCGGCTGTTATCGTTTGCCATAGAAAATACCCTTGTTAAAAAAACGTTGCAGGTAAACTACCCCTTTCTCTCAACCTATCTTCACCAAAAACAGTAGGTCTTGAGTACTCTACAATTTAGGGCTGTATGCAAATAATCTTTTGATTCTGTTTGAATTTGCGGCTGTTATCGTTTGCCATATTAAATACCCTTGTTAAAACATAAAACGTTACAGGTAAACTACCTTTTTCCCTTAACCGAACTTCACCAAAAACAATAGGTCTTGAGTACTCTACAAATCAGGGCTGTATACAAAACAGTATTTGATTCTGTTTGAATTTGCGGCTGTTATCGTTTGCCATAAGAAATACCCTTGTTAAAACATAAAACGTTACAGGTAAACTACCCCTTTCCCTTAACCGATCTTCACCAAAATCAGCAGATCTTGAGAACTCTACAATTCAGGGCTGTATGCGTAACATTATTTGATTCTGTTTGAATTTGCGGCAGTTATCGTTTGCCATAGAAAAAAAATCTATAGACAGACAGACAGACAGACAGAAAGACAGACCGACACACAGACACACAGACAGACAGACACACACACAGACACTTTTCGGAAAACGACTTTTTTTCATGTTTTGAGTGTAGTAGAATCAGAATCTGCAATAATCTCGAACACGATTTTTTTTGCCATCACCATACTTCCATTCCTTAAGGAATATGGAAGTAAAAATAAAATAATTTTGTTGCCAGGCAATGAAATTATAATTTTTTTTCATTTTAGTGTAATATAATATTTTTCATTTAATACAGCAATAAAAAGGCAGGTAAGACACAGCCTGGCTGTTTGGCTGAAAATGATTTTAAATATAAATCTTAGAATATGGAAGTCATGTATGGTTCTCCATACCGATATTTACTTCCATATTCCTTAAGGAATGGAAGTATGGTGATGGCAAAAAAAATCGTGTTCGAGACTATTGCAGATTCTGATTCTACTACACTCAAAACATGAAAAAAAGTCGTTTTCCGAAAAGTGTCTGTGTGTGTGTCTGTGTGTCTGTCTGTCTGTGTGTCTGTCTGTCTATCTGTAGATTTTTTTTCTATGGCAAACGATAACTGCCGCAAGTTCAAACAGAATCAAATAATTTTTTGCATGCAGCCCTGATTTGCAGAGTACTCGCGACCTATTGTTTTTGGTGAAGATCGGTTGAGGGAAAGGGGTAGTTTACCTGCAACGGTTTTTTTTTAGCAAGGGTAATGTTGTTTGTTTGGCAAACGATAACAGCCGCAAATTCAAACAGAATCAAATAATGTTTCGCATACAGCCCTGAATTATAGAGTCCTCAAGATCTGTTGATTTTGGTGAAGATCGGTTAAGGGAAAGGGGTAGTTTACCGGTAACGTTTTATGTTTTAACAAGGGTATTTCCTATGGCAAACGATAACAGCCGCAAATGCAAACAGAATCAAAAGATTATTTCCATACAGCCCTAAATTGTAGAGTTCTCAAGACCTGTTGTTTTTGGTGAAGATCGGTTGAGGGATAGGGGTAGTTTACCTGCAACCTTTTTTTAACAAGGGTATTTTTTATGGCAAACTATAACAGCCGCAAATTCAAACAGAATCAAATAATGTTTCGCATACAGCCCTAATTTGTAGAGTACTCGAGACCTGTTGTTTTTGGTGAAGATCGGTTAAGGGGAAGGGGTAGTTTACCTGCAACGTTTTTTTATCATGAGTATTTTCTATGGCAAACGATAACAGCCGCAAATTCAAACAGAATCAAATAATTTTTTGCATACGTCCCTGAATTGTAGAGGTCTCAATGACTTTCGATTTTGGTGAAGATCGGTTAAGGGGAAGGGGTAGTTTACCTGCAACCTTTTACGTTTTAACAAGAGTAAAGTACTTGAAAATTTATTTAAACTTTTTGAAACAATGGTAATTGTTAAATATCGGTATGGAGAACCATACATGACTTCCATATTCTAAGATTTATATTTAAAACCATTTTCAGCCAAACAGCCAGGCTGTGTCTTACCTGCCTTTTTATTGCTGTATTAAATGAAAAATATTATATTACATTAAAATGAAAAAATTATAATTTTATTGCCTGGCAACAAAATTATTTTATTTTTAACAATTACCATTGTTTCAAAAAGTTTAAATAAATTTTCAAGTACTTTACTCTTGTTAAAACGTAAAAGGTTGCTGGTAAACTACCCCTTCCCCTTAACCGATCTTCACCAAAATCGAAAGTCATTGAGACCTCTACAATTCAGGGACGTATGCAAAAAATTGTTTGATTCTGTTTGAGTTTGCGGCTGTTATCGTTTGCCATAGAAAATACGCATGATAAAAAAACGTTGCAGGTAAACTACCCCTTCCCCTTAACCGATCTTCACCAAAGACAACAGGTCTTGAATACTCTACAAATGAGGGCTGTATGCAATACATTATTTGATTCCGTTTGAATTTGCGGCTGTTATCGTTTGCCATAGAAAATACCCTTGTTAAAAAAACGTTGCAGGTAAACTACCCCTTTCTCTCAACCTATCTTCACCAAAAACAGTAGATCTTGAGTACTCTACAATTTAGGGCTGTATGCAAATAATCTTTTGATTCTGTTTGAATTTGCGGCTGTTATCGTTTGCCATATTAAATACCCTTGTTAAAACATAAAACGTTACAGGTAAACTACCTTTTTCCCTTAACCGAACTTCACCAAAAACAATAGATCTTGAGTACTCTACAAATCAGGGCTGTATACAAAACAGTATTTGATTCTGTTTGAATTTGCGGCTGTTATCGTTTGCCATAAGAAATACCCTTGTTAAAACATAAAACGTTACAGGTAAACTACCCCTTTCCCTTAACCGATCTTCACCAAAATCAGCAGATCTTGAGAACTCTACAATTCAGGGCTGTATGCGTAACATTATTTGATTCTGTTTGAATTTGCGGCAGTTATCGTTTGCCATAGAAAAAAAATCTATAGACAGACAGACAGACAGACAGAAAGACAGACCGACACACAGACACACAGACAGATAGACACACACACAGACACTTTTCGGAAAACGACTTTTTTTCATGTTTTGAGTGTAGTAGAATCAGAATCTGCAATAATCTCGAACACGATTTTTTTTGCCATCACCATACTTCCATTCCTTAAGGAATATGGAAGTAAAAATAAAATAATTTTGTTGCCAGGCAATGAAATTTTAATTTTTTTTCATTTAAGTGTAATATAATATTTTTCATTTAATACAGCAATAAAAAGGCAGGTAAGACACAGCCTGGCTGTTTGGCTGAAAATGATTTTAAATATAAATCTTAGAATATGGAAGTCATGTATGGTTCTCCATACCGATCTTTACTTCCATATTCCTTAAGGAATGGAAGTATGGTGATGGCAAAAAAAATCGTGTTCGAGACTATTGCAGATTCTGATTCTACTACACTCAAAACATGAAAAAAAGTCGTTTTCCGAAAAGTGTCTGTGTGTGTGTCTGTGTGTCTGTCTGTCTGTGTGTCTATCTGTCTATCTGTAGATTTTTTTTCTATGGCAAACGATAACTGCCGCAAATTCAAACAGAATCAAATAATTTCGTGCATGCAGGCCTGATTTGCAGAGTACTCGCGACCTATTGTTTTTGGTGAAGATCGGTTGAGGGAAAGGGGTAGTTTACCTGCAACGGTTTTTTTTTAGCAAGGGTAATGTTGTTTGTTTGGCAAACGATAACAGCCGCAAATTCAAACAGAATCAAATAATGTTTCGCATACAGCCCTGAATTATAGAGTCCTCAAGATCTGTTGATTTTAGTGAAGATCGGTTAAGGGAAAGGGGTAGTTTACCGGTAACGTTTTATGTTTTAACAAGGGTATTTCCTATGGCAAACGATAACAGCCGCAAATTCAAACAGAATCAAAAGATTATTTCCATACAGCCCTAAATTGTAGAGTTCTCATGACCTATTGTTTTTGGTGAAGATCGGTTGAGGGATAGGGGTAGTTTACCAGCAACGTTTTTTTAACAAGGGTATTTTCTATGGCAAACTATAACAGCCGCAAATTCAAACAGAATCAAATAATGTTTTGCATACAGCCCTAATTTGTGGAGTACTCAAGACCTGTTGTTTTTGGTGAAGATCGGTTAAGGGGAAGGGGTAGTTTACCTGCAACGTTTTTTTATCAAGCGTATTTTCTATGGCAAACGATAACAGCCGCAAATTCAAACAGAATCAAATAATTTTTTCCATACGTCCCTGAATTGTAGAGGTCTCAATGACTTTCGATTTTGGTGAAGATCGGTTAAGGGGAAGGGGTAGTTTACCAGCAACCTTTTACGTTTTAACAAGAGTAAAGTACTTGAAAGTTTATTTAAACTTTTTGAAACAATGGTAATTGTTAAATATCGGTATGGAGAACCATACATGACTTCCATATTCTAAGATTTATATTTAAAACCATTTTCAGCCAAACAGCCAGGCTGTGTCTTACCTGCCTTTTTATTGCTGTATTAAATGAAAAATATTATATTACATTAAAATGAAAAAATTATAATTTTATTGCCTGGCAACAAAATTATTTTATTTTTAACAATTACCATTGTTTCAAAAAGTTTAAATAAATTTTCAAGTACTTTACTCTTGTTAAAACGTAAAAGGTTGCTGGTAAACTACCCCTTCCCCTTAACCGATCTTCACCAAAATCGAAAGTCATTGAGACCTCTACAATTCAGGGACGTATCCAAAAAATTGTTTGATTCTGTTTGAGTTTGCGGCTGTTATCGTTTGCCATAGAAAATACGCATGATAAAAAAACGTTGCAGGTAAACTACCCCTTCCCCTTAACCGATCTTCACCAAAGACAACAGGTCTTGAATACTCTACAAATGAGGGCTGTATGCAATACATTATTTGATTCCGTTTGAATTTGCGGCTGTTATCGTTTGCCATAGAAAATACCCTTGTTAAAAAAACGTTGCAGGTAAACTACCCCTTTCTCTCAACCTATCTTCACCAAAAACAGTAGGGCTTGAGTACTCTACAATTTAGGGCTGTATGCAAATAATCTTTTGATTCTGTTTGAATTTGCGGCTGTTATCGTTTGCCATATTAAATACCCTTGTTAAAACATAAAACGTTACAGGTAAACTACCTTTTTCCCTTAACTGAACTTCACCAAAAACAATAGGTCTTGAGTACTCTACAAATCAGGGCTGTATACAAAACAGTATTTGATTCTGTTTGAATTTGCGGCTGTTATCGTTTGCCATAAGAAATACCCTTGTTAAAACATAAAACGTTACAGGTAAACTACCCCTTTCCCTTAACCGATCTTCACCAAAATCAGCAGATCTTGAGAACTCTACAATTCAGGGCTGTATGCGTAACATTATTTGATTCTGTTTGAATTTGCGGCAGTTATCGTTTGCCATAGAAAAAAAATCTATAGACAGACAGACAGACAGACAGAAAGACAGACCGACACACAGACACACAGACAGATAGACACACACACAGACACTTTTCGAAAAACGACTTTTTTTCATGTTTTGAGTGTAGTAGAATCAGAATCTGCAATAATCTCGAACACGATTTTTTTTGCCATCACCATACTTCCATTCCTTAAGGAATATGGAAGTAAAAATAAAATAATTTTGTTGCCAGGCAATGAAATTATAATTTTTTTTCATTTTAGTGTAATATAATATTTTTCATTTAATACAGCAATAAAAAGGCAGGTAAGACACAGCCTGGCTGTTTGGCTGAAAATGATTTTAAATATAAATCTTAGAATATGGAAGTCATGTATGGTTCTCCATACCGATATTTACTTCCATATTCCTTAAGGAATGGAAGTATGGTGATGGCAAAAAAAATCGTGTTCGAGACTATTGCAGATTCTGATTCTACTACACTCAAAACATGAAAAAAAGTCGTTTTCCGAAAAGTGTCTGTGTGTGTGTCTGTGTGTCTGTCTGTCTGTGTGTCTGTCTGTCTATCTGTAGATTTTTTTCTATGGCAAACGATAACTGCCGCAAATTCAAACAGAATCAAATAATTTTTTGCATGCAGCCCTGATTTGCAGAGTACTCGCGACCTATTGTTTTTGGTGAAGATCGGTTGAGGGAAAGGGGTAGTTTACCTGCAACGGTTTTTTTTTAGCAAGGGTAATGATGTTTGTTTGGCAAACGATAACAGCCGCAAATTCAAACAGAATCAAATAATGTTTCGCATACAGCCCTGAATTATAGAGTCCTCAAGATCTGTTGATTTTGGTGAAGATCAGTTAAGGGAAAGGGGTAGTTTACCGGTAACGTTTTATGTTTTAACAAGGGTATTTACTATGGCAAACGATAACAGCCGCAAATTCAAACAGAATCAAAAGATTATTTCCATACAGCCCTAAATTGTAGAGTTCTCATGACCTTTTGTTTTTGGTGAAGATCGGTTGAGGGATAGGGGTAGTTTACCTGCAACGTTTTTTTAACAAGGGTATTTTCTATGGCAAACTATAACAGCCGCAAATTCAAACAGAATCAAATAATGTTTTGCATACAGCCCTAATTTGAAGAGTACTCAAGACCTGTTGTTTTTGGTGAAGATCGGTTAAGGGGAAGGGGTAGTTTACCTGCAACGTTTTTTTATCAAGCGTATTTTCTATGGCAAACGATAACAGCCGCAAATTCAAACAGAATCAAATAATTTTTTGCATACGTCCCTGTATTGTAGAGGTCTCAATGACTTTCGATTTTGGTGAAGATCGGTTAAGGGGAAGGGGTAGTTTACCAGCAACCTTTTACGTTTTAACAAGAGTAAAGTACTTGAAAATTTATTTAAACTTTTTGAAACAATGGTAATTGTTAAATATCGGTATGGAGAACCATACATGACTTCCATATTCTAAGATTTATATTTAAAACCATTTTCAGCCAAACAGCCAGGCTGTGTCTTACCTGCCTTTTTATTGCTGTATTAAATGAAAAATATTATATTACATTAAAATGAAAAAATTATAATTTTATTGCCTGGCAACAAAATTATTTTATTTTTAACAATTACCATTGTTTCAAAAAGTTTAAATAAATTTTCAAGTACTTTACTCTTGTTAAAACGTAAAAGGTTGCTGGTAAACTACCCCTTCCCCTTAACCGATCTTCACCAAAATCGAAAGTCATTGAGACCTCTGCAATTCAGGGACGTATGCAAAAAATTGTTTGATTCTGTTTGAGTTTGCGGCTGTTATCGTTTGCCATAGAAAATACGCATGATAAAAAAACGTTGCAGGTAAACTACCCCTTCCCCTTAACCGATCTTCACCAAAGACAACAGGTCTTGAATACTCTACAAATGAGGGCTGTATGCAATACATTATTTGATTCCGTTTGAAATTGCGGCTGTTATCGTTTGCCATAGAAAATACCCTTGTTAAAAAAACGTTGCAGGTAAACTACCCCTTTCTCTCAACCTATCTTCACCAAAAACAGTAGGTCTTGAGTACTCTACAATTTAGGGCTGTATGCAAATAATCTTTTGATTCTGTTTGAATTTGCGGCTGTTATCGTTTGCCATATTAAATACCCTTGTTAAAACATAAAACGTTACAGGTAAACTACCTTTTTCCCTTAACCGAACTTCACCAAAAACAATAGGTCTTGAGTACTCTACAAATCAGGGCTGTATACAAAACAGTATTTGATTCTGTTTGAATTTGCGGCTGTTATCGTTTGCCATAAGAAATACCCTTGTTAAAACATAAAACGTTACAGGTAAACTACCCCTTTCCCTTAACCGATCTTCACCAAAATCAGCAGATCTTGAGAACTCTACAATTCAGGGCTGTATGCGTAACATTATTTGATTCTGTTTGAATTTGCGGCAGTTATCGTTTGCCATAGAAAAAAAATCTATAGACAGACAGACAGACAGACAGAAAGACAGACCGACACACAGACACACAGACAGACAGACACACACACAGACACTTTTCGGAAAACGACTTTTTTTCATGTTTTGAGTGTAGTAGAATCAGAATCTGCAATAATCTCGAACACGATTTTTTTTGCCATCACCATACTTCCATTCCTTAAGGAATATGGAAGTAAAAATAAAATAATTTTGTTGCCAGGCAATGAAATTATAATTTTTTTTCATTTTAGTGTAATATAATATTTTTCATTTAATACAGCAATAAAAAGGCAGGTAAGACACAGCCTGGCTGTTTGGCTGAAAATGATTTTAAATATAAATCTTAGAATATGGAAGTCATGTATGGTTCTCCATACCGATATTTACTTCCATATTCCTTAAGGAATGGAAGTATGGTGATGGCAAAAAAAATCGTGTTCGAGACTATTGCAGATTCTGATTCTACTACACTCAAAACATGAAAAAAAGTCGTTTTCCGAAAAGTGTCTGTGTGTGTGTCTGTGTGTCTGTCTGTCTGTGTGTCTGTCTGTCTATCTGTAGATTTTTTTTCTATGGCAAACGATAACTGCCGCAAGTTCAAACAGAATCAAATAATTTTTTGCATGCAGCCCTGATTTGCAGAGTACTCGCGACCTATTGTTTTTGGTGAAGATCGGTTGAGGGAAAGGGGTAGTTTACCTGCAACGGTTTTTTTTTTAGCAAGGGTAATGTTGTTTGTTTGGCAAACGATAACAGCCGCAAATTCAAACAGAATCAAATAATGTTTCGCATACAGCCCTGAATTATAGAGTCCTCAAGATCTGTTGATTTTGGTGAAGATCGGTTAAGGGAAAGGGGTAGTTTACCGGTAACGTTTTATGTTTTAACAAGGGTATTTCCTATGGCAAACGATAACAGCCGCAAATGCAAACAGAATCAAAAGATTATTTCCATACAGCCCTAAATTGTAGAGTTCTCAAGACCTGTTGTTTTTGGTGAAGATCGGTTGAGGGATAGGGGTAGTTTACCTGCAACCTTTTTTTAACAAGGGTATTTTTTATGGCAAACTATAACAGCCGCAAATTCAAACAGAATCAAATAATGTTTCGCATACAGCCCTAATTTGTAGAGTACTCAAGACCTGTTGTTTTTGGTGAAGATCGGTTAAGGGGAAGGGGTAGTTTACCTGCAACGTTTTTTTATCATGAGTATTTTCTATGGCAAACGATAACAGCCGCAAATTCAAACAGAATCAAATAATTTTTTGCATACGTCCCTGAATTGTAGAGGTCTCAATGACTTTCGATTTTGGTGAAGATCGGTTAAGGGGAAGGGGTAGTTTACCTGCAACCTTTTACGTTTTAACAAGAGTAAAGTACTTGAAAATTTATTTAAACTTTTTGAAACAATGGTAATTGTTAAATATCGGTATGGAGAACCATACATGACTTCCATATTCTAAGATTTATATTTAAAACCATTTTCAGCCAAACAGCCAGGCTGTGTCTTACCTGCCTTTTTATTGCTGTATTAAATGAAAAATATTATATTACATTAAAATGAAAAAATTATAATTTTATTGCCTGGCAACAAAATTATTTTATTTTTAACAATTACCATTGTTTCAAAAAGTTTAAATAAATTTTCAAGTACTTTACTCTTGTTAAAACGTAAAAGGTTGCTGGTAAACTACCCCTTCCCCTTAACCGATCTTCACCAAAATCGAAAGTCATTGAGACCTCTACAATTCAGGGACGTATGCAAAAAATTGTTTGATTCTGTTTGAGTTTGCGGCTGTTATCGTTTGCCATAGAAAATACGCATGATAAAAAAACGTTGCAGGTAAACTACCCCTTCCCCTTAACCGATCTTCACCAAAGACAACAGGTCTTGAATACTCTACAAATGAGGGCTGTATGCAATACATTATTTGATTCCGTTTGAATTTGCGGCTGTTATCGTTTGCCATAGAAAATACCCTTGTTAAAAAAACGTTGCAGGTAAACTACCCCTTTCTCTCAACCTATCTTCACCAAAAACAGTAGATCTTGAGTACTCTACAATTTAGGGCTGTATGCAAATAATCTTTTGATTCTGTTTGAATTTGCGGCTGTTATCGTTTGCCATATTAAATACCCTTGTTAAAACATAAAACGTTACAGGTAAACTACCTTTTTCCCTTAACCGAACTTCACCAAAAACAATAGATCTTGAGTACTCTACAAATCAGGGCTGTATACAAAACAGTATTTGATTCTGTTTGAATTTGCGGCTGTTATCGTTTGCCATAAGAAATACCCTTGTTAAAACATAAAACGTTACAGGTAAACTACCCCTTTCCCTTAACCGATCTTCACCAAAATCAGCAGATCTTGAGAACTCTACAATTCAGGGCTGTATGCGTAACATTATTTGATTCTGTTTGAATTTGCGGCAGTTATCGTTTGCCATAGAAAAAAAATCTATAGACAGACAGACAGACAGACAGAAAGACAGACCGACACACAGACACACAGACAGATAGACACACACACAGACACTTTTCGGAAAACGACTTTTTTTCATGTTTTGAGTGTAGTAGAATCAGAATCTGCAATAATCTCGAACACGATTTTTTTTGCCATCACCATACTTCCATTCCTTAAGGAATATGGAAGTAAAAATAAAATAATTTTGTTGCCAGGCAATGAAATTTTAATTTTTTTTCATTTAAGTGTAATATAATATTTTTCATTTAATACAGCAATAAAAAGGCAGGTAAGACACAGCCTGGCTGTTTGGCTGAAAATGATTTTAAATATAAATCTTAGAATATGGAAGTCATGTATGGTTCTCCATACCGATCTTTACTTCCATATTCCTTAAGGAATGGAAGTATGGTGATGGCAAAAAAAATCGTGTTCGAGACTATTGCAGATTCTGATTCTACTACACTCAAAACATGAAAAAAAGTCGTTTTCCGAAAAGTGTCTGTGTGTGTGTCTGTGTGTCTGTCTGTCTGTGTGTCTATCTGTCTATCTGTAGATTTTTTTTCTATGGCAAACGATAACTGCCGCAAATTCAAACAGAATCAAATAATTTCGTGCATGCAGGCCTGATTTGCAGAGTACTCGCGACCTATTGTTTTTGGTGAAGATCGGTTGAGGGAAAGGGGTAGTTTACCTGCAACGGTTTTTTTTTAGCAAGGGTAATGTTGTTTGTTTGGCAAACGATAACAGCCGCAAATTCAAACAGAATCAAATAATGTTTCGCATACAGCCCTGAATTATAGAGTCCTCAAGATCTGTTGATTTTAGTGAAGATCGGTTAAGGGAAAGGGGTAGTTTACCGGTAACGTTTTATGTTTTAACAAGGGTATTTCCTATGGCAAACGATAACAGCCGCAAATTCAAACAGAATCAAAAGATTATTTCCATACAGCCCTAAATTGTAGAGTTCTCATGACCTATTGTTTTTGGTGAAGATCGGTTGAGGGATAGGGGTAGTTTACCAGCAACGTTTTTTTAACAAGGGTATTTTCTATGGCAAACTATAACAGCCGCAAATTCAAACAGAATCAAATAATGTTTTGCATACAGCCCTAATTTGTGGAGTACTCAAGACCTGTTGTTTTTGGTGAAGATCGGTTAAGGGGAAGGGGTAGTTTACCTGCAACGTTTTTTTATCAAGCGTATTTTCTATGGCAAACGATAACAGCCGCAAATTCAAACAGAATCAAATAATTTTTTCCATACGTCCCTGAATTGTAGAGGTCTCAATGACTTTCGATTTTGGTGAAGATCGGTTAAGGGGAAGGGGTAGTTTACCAGCAACCTTTTACGTTTTAACAAGAGTAAAGTACTTGAAAGTTTATTTAAACTTTTTGAAACAATGGTAATTGTTAAATATCGGTATGGAGAACCATACATGACTTCCATATTCTAAGATTTATATTTAAAACCATTTTCAGCCAAACAGCCAGGCTGTGTCTTACCTGCCTTTTTATTGCTGTATTAAATGAAAAATATTATATTACATTAAAATGAAAAAATTATAATTTTATTGCCTGGCAACAAAATTATTTTATTTTTAACAATTACCATTGTTTCAAAAAGTTTAAATAAATTTTCAAGTACTTTACTCTTGTTAAAACGTAAAAGGTTGCTGGTAAACTACCCCTTCCCCTTAACCGATCTTCACCAAAATCGAAAGTCATTGAGACCTCTACAATTCAGGGACGTATGCAAAAAATTGTTTGATTCTGTTTGAGTTTGCGGCTGTTATCGTTTGCCATAGAAAATACGCATGATAAAAAAACGTTGCAGGTAAACTACCCCTTCCCCTTAACCGATCTTCACCAAAGACAACAGGTCTTGAATACTCTACAAATGAGGGCTGTATGCAATACATTATTTGATTCCGTTTGAATTTGCGGCTGTTATCGTTTGCCATAGAAAATACCCTTGTTAAAAAAACGTTGCAGGTAAACTACCCCTTTCTCTCAACCTATCTTCACCAAAAACAGTAGGTCTTGAGTACTCTACAATTTAGGGCTGTATGCAAATAATCTTTTGATTCTGTTTGAATTTGCGGCTGTTATCGTTTGCCATATTAAATACCCTTGTTAAAACATAAAACGTTACAGGTAAACTACCTTTTTCCCTTAACCGAACTTCACCAAAAACAATAGGTCTTGAGTACTCTACAAATCAGGGCTGTATACAAAACAGTATTTGATTCTGTTTGAATTTGCGGCTGTTATCGTTTGCCATAAGAAATACCCTTGTTAAAACATAAAACGTTACAGGTAAACTACCCCTTTCCCTTAACCGATCTTCACCAAAATCAGCAGATCTTGAGAACTCTACAATTCAGGGCTGTATGCGTAACATTATTTGATTCTGTTTGAATTTGCGGCAGTTATCGTTTGCCATAGAAAAAAAATCTATAGACAGACAGACAGACAGACAGAAAGACAGACCGACACACAGACACACAGACAGACAGACACACACACAGACACTTTTCGGAAAACGACTTTTTTTCATGTTTTGAGTGTAGTAGAATCAGAATCTGCAATAATCTCGAACACGATTTTTTTTGCCATCACCATACTTCCATTCCTTAAGGAATATGGAAGTAAAAATAAAATAATTTTGTTGCCAGGCAATGAAATTATAATTTTTTTTCATTTTAGTGTAATATAATATTTTTCATTTAATACAGCAATAAAAAGGCAGGTAAGACACAGCCTGGCTGTTTGGCTGAAAATGATTTTAAATATAAATCTTAGAATATGGAAGTCATGTATGGTTCTCCATACCGATATTTACTTCCATATTCCTTAAGGAATGGAAGTATGGTGATGGCAAAAAAAATCGTGTTCGAGACTATTGCAGATTCTGATTCTACTACACTCAAAACATGAAAAAAAGTCGTTTTCCGAAAAGTGTCTGTGTGTGTGTCTGTGTGTCTGTCTGTCTGTGTGTCTGTCTGTCTATCTGTAGATTTTTTTTCTATGGCAAACGATAACTGCCGCAAGTTCAAACAGAATCAAATAATTTTTTGCATGCAGCCCTGATTTGCAGAGTACTCGCGACCTATTGTTTTTGGTGAAGATCGGTTGAGGGAAAGGGGTAGTTTACCTGCAACGGTTTTTTTTTAGCAAGGGTAATGTTGTTTGTTTGGCAAACGATAACAGCCGCAAATTCAAACAGAATCAAATAATGTTTCGCATACAGCCCTGAATTATAGAGTCCTCAAGATCTGTTGATTTTGGTGAAGATCGGTTAAGGGAAAGGGGTAGTTTACCGGTAACGTTTTATGTTTTAACAAGGGTATTTCCTATGGCAAACGATAACAGCCGCAAATGCAAACAGAATCAAAAGATTATTTCCATACAGCCCTAAATTGTAGAGTTCTCAAGACCTGTTGTTTTTGGTGAAGATCGGTTGAGGGATAGGGGTAGTTTACCTGCAACCTTTTTTTAACAAGGGTATTTTTTATGGCAAACTATAACAGCCGCAAATTCAAACAGAATCAAATAATGTTTCGCATACAGCCCTAATTTGTAGAGTACTCAAGACCTGTTGTTTTTGGTGAAGATCGGTTAAGGGGAAGGGGTAGTTTACCTGCAACGTTTTTTTATCATGAGTATTTACTATGGCAAACGATAACAGCCGCAAATTCAAACAGAATCAAATAATTTTTTGCATACGTCCCTGAATTGTAGAGGTCTCAATGACTTTCGATTTTGGTGAAGATCGGTTAAGGGGAAGGGGTAGTTTACCTGCAACCTTTTACGTTTTAACAAGAGTAAAGTACTTGAAAATTTATTTAAACTTTTTGAAACAATGGTAATTGTTAAATATCGGTATGGAGAACCATACATGACTTCCATATTCTAAGATTTATATTTAAAACCATTTTCAGCCAAACAGCCAGGCTGTGTCTTACCTGCCTTTTTATTGCTGTATTAAATGAAAAATATTATATTACATTAAAATGAAAAAATTATAATTTTATTGCCTGGCAACAAAATTATTTTATTTTTAACAATTACCATTGTTTCAAAAAGTTTAAATAAATTTTCAAGTACTTTACTCTTGTTAAAACGTAAAAGGTTGCTGGTAAACTACCCCTTCCCCTTAACCGATCTTCACCAAAATCGAAAGTCATTGAGACCTCTACAATTCAGGGACGTATGCAAAAAATTGTTTGATTCTGTTTGAGTTTGCGGCTGTTATCGTTTGCCATAGAAAATACGCATGATAAAAAAACGTTGCAGGTAAACTACCCCTTCCCCTTAACCGATCTTCACCAAAGACAACAGGTCTTGAATACTCTACAAATGAGGGCTGTATGCAATACATTATTTGATTCCGTTTGAATTTGCGGCTGTTATCGTTTGCCATAGAAAATACCCTTGTTAAAAAAACGTTGCAGGTAAACTACCCCTTTCTCTCAACCTATCTTCACCAAAAACAGTAGATCTTGAGTACTCTACAATTTAGGGCTGTATGCAAATAATCTTTTGATTCTGTTTGAATTTGCGGCTGTTATCGTTTGCCATATTAAATACCCTTGTTAAAACATAAAACGTTACAGGTAAACTACCTTTTTCCCTTAACCGAACTTCACCAAAAACAATAGATCTTGAGTACTCTACAAATCAGGGCTGTATACAAAACAGTATTTGATTCTGTTTGAATTTGCGGCTGTTATCGTTTGCCATAAGAAATACCCTTGTTAAAACATAAAACGTTACAGGTAAACTACCCCTTTCCCTTAACCGATCTTCACCAAAATCAGCAGATCTTGAGAACTCTACAATTCAGGGCTGTATGCGTAACATTATTTGATTCTGTTTGAATTTGCGGCAGTTATCGTTTGCCATAGAAAAAAAATCTATAGACAGACAGACAGACAGACAGAAAGACAGACCGACACACAGACACACAGACAGATAGACACACACACAGACACTTTTCGGAAAACGACTTTTTTTCATGTTTTGAGTGTAGTAGAATCAGAATCTGCAATAATCTCGAACACGATTTTTTTTGCCATCACCATACTTCCATTCCTTAAGGAATATGGAAGTAAAAATAAAATAATTTTGTTGCCAGGCAATGAAATTTTAATTTTTTTTCATTTAAGTGTAATATAATATTTTTCATTTAATACAGCAATAAAAAGGCAGGTAAGACACAGCCTGGCTGTTTGGCTGAAAATGATTTTAAATATAAATCTTAGAATATGGAAGTCATGTATGGTTCTCCATACCGATCTTTACTTCCATATTCCTTAAGGAATGGAAGTATGGTGATGGCAAAAAAAATCGTGTTCGAGACTATTGCAGATTCTGATTCTACTACACTCAAAACATGAAAAAAAGTCGTTTTCCGAAAAGTGTCTGTGTGTGTGTCTGTGTGTCTGTCTGTCTGTGTGTCTATCTGTCTATCTGTAGATTTTTTTTCTATGGCAAACGATAACTGCCGCAAATTCAAACAGAATCAAATAATTTTGTGCATGCAGGCCTGATTTGCAGAGTACTCGCGACCTATTGTTTTTGGTGAAGATCGGTTGAGGGAAAGGGGTAGTTTACCTGCAACGGTTTTTTTTTAGCAAGGGTAATGTTGTTTGTTTGGCAAACGATAACAGCCGCAAATTCAAACAGAATCAAATAATGTTTCGCATACAGCCCTGAATTATAGAGTCCTCAAGATCTGTTGATTTTAGTGAAGATCGGTTAAGGGAAAGGGGTAGTTTACCGGTAACGTTTTATGTTTTAACAAGGGTATTTCCTATGGCAAACGATAACAGCCGCAAATTCAAACAGAATCAAAAGATTATTTCCATACAGCCCTAAATTGTAGAGTTCTCATGACCTATTGTTTTTGGTGAAGATCGGTTGAGGGATAGGGGTAGTTTACCAGCAACGTTTTTTTAACAAGGGTATTTTCTATGGCAAACTATAACAGCCGCAAATTCAAACAGAATCAAATAATGTTTTGCATACAGCCCTAATTTGTGGAGTACTCAAGACCTGTTGTTTTTGGTGAAGATCGGTTAAGGGGAAGGGGTAGTTTACCTGCAACGTTTTTTTATCAAGCGTATTTTCTATGGCAAACGATAACAGCCGCAAATTCAAACAGAATCAAATAATTTTTTCCATACGTCCCTGAATTGTAGAGGTCTCAATGACTTTCGATTTTGGTGAAGATCGGTTAAGGGGAAGGGGTAGTTTACCAGCAACCTTTTACGTTTTAACAAGAGTAAAGTACTTGAAAGTTTATTTAAACTTTTTGAAACAATGGTAATTGTTAAATATCGGTATGGAGAACCATACATGACTTCCATATTCTAAGATTTATATTTAAAACCATTTTCAGCCAAACAGCCAGGCTGTGTCTTACCTGCCTTTTTATTGCTGTATTAAATGAAAAATATTATATTACATTAAAATGAAAAAATTATAATTTTATTGCCTGGCAACAAAATTATTTTATTTTTAACAATTACCATTGTTTCAAAAAGTTTAAATAAATTTTCAAGTACTTTACTCTTGTTAAAACGTAAAAGGTTGCTGGTAAACTACCCCTTCCCCTTAACCGATCTTCACCAAAATCGAAAGTCATTGAGACCTCTACAATTCAGGGACGTATGCAAAAAATTGTTTGATTCTGTTTGAATTTGCGGCTGTTATCGTTTGCCATAGAAAATACGCATGATAAAAAACGTTGCAGGTAAACTACCCCATCCCCTTAACCGATCTTCAACAAAAAAAACAGGTCTTGAGTACTCTACAAATGAGGGCTGTATGCAATACATTATTTGATTCCGTTTGAATTTGCGGCTGTTATCGTTTGCCATAGAAAATACCCTTGTTAAAAAAACGTTGCAGGTAAACTACCACTTTCTCTCAACCTATCTTCACCAAAAACAGTAGGTCTTGAGTACTCTACAATTTAGGGCTGTATGCAAATAATCTTTTGATTCTGTTTGAATTTGCGGCTGTTATCGTTTGCCATATTAAATACCCTTGTTAAAACATAAAACGTTACAGGTAAACTACCTTTTTCCCTTAACCGAACTTCACCAAAAACAACAGGTCTTGAGTACTCTACAAATCAGGGCTGTATACAAAACAGTATTTGATTCTGTTTGAATTTGCGGCTGTTATCGTTTGCCATAAGAAATACCCTTGTTAAAACATAAAACGTTACAGGTAAACTTCCCCTTTCCCTTAACCGATCTTCACCAAAATCAGCAGATCTTGTGAACTCTACAATTCAGGGCTGTATGCGTAACATTATTTGATTCTGTTTGAATTTGCGGCAGTTATCGTTTGCCATAGAAAAAAAATCTATAGACAGACAGACAGACAGACAGACAGACAGAAAGACAGACCGACACACAGACACACAGACAGACAGACACACACACAGACACTTTTCGGAAAACGACTTTTTTCATGTTTTGAGTGTAGTAGAATCAGAATCTGCAATAATGTCGAACACGATTTTTTTTGCCATCACCATACTTCCATTCCTTAAGGAATATGGAAGTAAAAATAAAATAATTTTGTTGCCAGGCAATGAAATTATAATTTTTTCATTTTAATGTAATATAATATTTTTCATTTAATACAGCAATAAAAAGGCAGGTAAGACACAGCCTGGCTGTTTGGCTGAAAATGATTTTAAATATAAATCTTAGAATATGGAAGTCATGTATGGTTCTCCATACCGATACTTACTTCCATATTCCTTAAGGAATGGAAGTATGGTGATGGCAAAAAAAATCGTGTTCGAGACTATTGCAGATTCTGATTCTACTACACTCAAAACATGAAAAAAAGTCGTTTTCCGAAAAGTGTCTGTGTGTGTGTCTGTGTGTCTGTCTGTCTGTGTGTCTGTCTGTCTATCTGTAGATTTTTTTTCTATGGCAAACGATAACTGCCGCAAATTCAAACAGAATCAAATAATTTTTTGCATGCAGCCCTGATTTGCAGAGTACTCGCGACCTATTGTTTTTGGTGAAGATCGGTTGAGGGAAAGGGGTAGTTTACCTGCAACGGTTTTTTTTTAGCAAGGGTAATGTTGTTTGTTTGGCAAACGATAACAGCCGCAAATTCAAACAGAATCAAATAATGTTTCGCATACAGCCCTGAATTATAGAGTCCTCAAGATCTGTTGATTTTGGTGAAGATCGGTTAAGGGAAAGGGGTAGTTTACCGGTAACGTTTTATGTTTTAACAAGGGTATTTCCTATGGCAAACGATAACAGCCGCAAATTCAAACAGAATCAAAAGATTATTTCCATACAGCCCTAAATTGTAGAGTTCTCATGACCTATTGTTTTTGGTGAAGATCGGTTGAGGGATAGGGGTAGTTTACCTGCAACGTTTTTTTAACAAGGGTATTTTCTATGGCAAACTATAACAGCCGCAAATTCAAACAGAATCAAATAATGTTTTGCATACAGCCCTAATTTGTAGAGTACTCAAGACCTGTTGTTTTTGGTGAAGATCGGTTAAGGGGAAGGGGTAGTTTACCTGCAACGTTTTTTTATCAAGCGTATTTTCTATGGCAAACGATAACAGCCGCAAATTCAAACAGAATCAAATAATGTTTTGCATACGTCCCTGAATTGTAGAGGTCTCAATGACTTTCGATTTTGGTGAAGATCGGTTAAGGGAAAGGGGTAGTTTACCAGCAACCTTTTACGTTTTAACAAGAGTAAAGTACTTGAAAGTTTATTTAAACTTTTTGAAACAATGGTAATTGTTAAATATCGGTATGGAGAACCATACATGACTTCCATATTCTAAGATTTATATTTAAAACCATTTTCAGCCAAACAGCCAGGCTGTGTCTTACCTGCCTTTTTATTGCTGTATTAAATGAAAAATATTATATTACATTAAAATGAAAAAATTATAATTTTATTGCCTGGCAACAAAATTATTTTATTTTTAACAATTACCATTGTTTCAAAAAGTTTAAATAAATTTTCAAGTACTTTACTCTTGTTAAAACGTAAAAGGTTGCTGGTAAACTACCCCTTCCCCTTAACCGATCTTCACCAAAATCGAAAGTCATTGAGACCTCTACAATTCAGGGACGTATGCAAAAAATTGTTTGATTCTGTTTGAATTTGCGGCTGTTATCGTTTGCCATAGAAAATACGCATGATAAAAAAACGTTGCAGGTAAACTACCCCTTCCCCTTAACCGATCTTCACCAAAAACAACAGGTCTTGAGTACTCTACAAATGAGGGCTGTATGCAATACATTATTTGATTCCGTTTGAATTTGCGGCTGTTATCGTTTGCCATAGAAAATACCCTTGTTAAAAAAACGTTGCGGGTAAACTACCCCTTTCTCTCAACCTATCTTCACCAAAAACAGTAGGTCTTGAGTACTCTACAATTTAGGGCTGTATGCAAATAATCTTTTGATTCTGTTTGAATTTGCGGCTGTTATCGTTTGCCATATTAAATACCCTTGTTAAAACATAAAACGTTACAGGTAAACTACCTTTTTCCCTTAACCGAACTTCACCAAAAACAATAGGTCTTGAGTACTCTACAAATCAGGGCTGTATACAAAACAGTATTTGATTCTGTTTGAATTTGCGGCTGTTATCGTTTGCCATAAGAAATACCCTTGTTAAAACATAAAACGTTACAGGTAAACTACCCCTTTCCCTTAACCGATCTTCACCAAAATCAGCAGATCTTGAGAACTCTATAATTCAGGACTGTATGCGTAACATTATTTGATTCTGTTTGAATTTGCGGCAGTTATCGTTTGCCATAAAAAAAAAAATCTATAGACAGACAGACAGACAGACAGAAAGACAGACCGACACACAGACACACAGACAGACAGACACACACACAGACACTTTTCGGAAAACGACTTTTTTTCATGTTTTGAGTGTAGTAGAATCAGAATCTGCAATAATCTCGAACACGATTTTTTTTGCCATCACCATACTTCCATTCCTTAAGGAATATGGAAGTAAAAATAAAATAATTTTGTTGCCAGGCAATAAAATTATAATTTTTTTTCATTTTAATGTAATATAATATTTTTCATTTAATACAGCAATAAAAAGGCAGGTAAGACACAGCCTGGCTGTTTGGCTGAAAATGATTTTAAATATAAATCTTAGAATATGGAAGTCATGTATGGTTCTCCATACCGATATTTACTTCCATATTCCTTAAAGAATGGAAGTATGGTGATGGCAAAAAAAAATCGTGTTCGAGACTATTGCAGATTCTGATTCTACTACACTCAAAACATGAAAAAAAGTCGTTTTCCGAAAAGTGTCTGTGTGTGTGTCTGTGTGTCTGTCTGTCTGTGTGTCTGTCTGTCTATCTGTAGATTTTTTTTCTATGGCAAACGATAACTGCCGCAAATTCAAACAGAATCAAATAATTTTTTGCATGCAGCCCTGATTTGCAGAGTACTCGCGACCTATTGTTTTTGGTGAAGATCGGTTGAGGGAAAGGGGTAGTTTACCTGCAACGGTTTTTTTTTAGCAAGGGTAATGTTGTTTGTTTGGCAAACGATAACAGCCGCAAATTCAAACAGAATCAAATAATGTTTCCCATACAGCACTGAATTATAGAGTGCTCAAGATCTGTTGATTTTGGTGAAGATCGGTTAAGGGAAAGGGGTAGTTTACCGGTAACGTTTTATGTTTTAACAAGGGTATTTCCTATGGCAAACGATAACAGCCGCAAATTCAAAATATCGGTATGGAGAACCATACATGACTTCCATATTCTAAGATTTATATTTAAAATCATTTTCAGCCAAACAGCCAGGCTGTCTTACCTTCCTTTTTATTGCTGTATTAAATGAAAAATAATATATTACATTAAAATGAAAAAATTATAATTTTATTGCCTGGCAACAAAATTATTTTATTTTTAACAATTACCATTGTTTCAAAAAGTTTAAATAAATTTTCAAGTACTTTACTCTTGTTAAAACGTAAAAGGTTGCAAGTAAACTACCCCTTCCGCTTAACCGATCTTCACCAAAATCGAACGTCATTGAGACCTCTGCAATTCAGGGACGGATGCAAAAAATTATTTGATTCTGTTTGAATTTGCGGCTGTTATCGTTTGCCATACAAAATACGCTTGATAAAAAAACGTTGCAGGTAAACTACCCCTTCCCCTTAACCGATCTTCACCAAAAACAAAAGGTCTTGAGTACTCTACAAATCAGGGCTGCATGCAAAACATTATTTGATTCTGTTTGAATTTGCGGCTGTTATCGTTTGCCATAGAAAATACACTTGTTAAAAAAACGTTGCTGGTAAACTACCCCTTTCCCTCAACTGAACTTCACCAAAAACAATAGGTCTTGAGAACTCTACAATTTAGGGCTGTATGCAAATAATCTTTTGATTCTGTTTGAATTTGCGGGTGTTATCGTTTGCCATAGGAAATACCCTTGTTAAAACATAAAACGTTACTGGTAAACTACCCCTTTCCCTTAACCGATCTTCACCAAAATCAACAGATCTTGAGAACTCTACAATTCAGGGCTGTATGCGAAACATTGTTTGATTCTGTTTGAATTTGCGGCTGTTATCGTTTGCCAAACAAACAAAATTACCCTTGCTAAAAAAAACCGTTGCAGGTAAACTACCCCTTTCCCTCAACCGATCTTCACCAAAAACAACAGGTCGCGAGTACTCTGCAAATCAGGCCTGCATGCAAAACATTATTTGATTCTGTTTGAATTTGCGGCAGTTATCGTTTGCCATAGAAAAAAAATCTACAGACAGACACACAGACAGACAGACAGACAGACAGACAGACAGACAGACACACAGACACTTTTTGGAAAACGACTTTTTTTCATGTTTTGAGTGTAGTAGAATCAGAATCTGCAATAATCTCGAACACGATTTTTTTTGCTATCACCATACTTCCATTCCTTAAGGAATATGGAAGTAATATTGCTGTATTAAATGAAAAATATTATATTACATTAAAATGAAAAAATTATAATTTTATTGCCTGGCAACAAAATTATTTTATTTTTAACAATTACCATTGTTTCAAAAAGTTTAAATAAATTTTCAAGTACTTTACTCTTGTTAAAACGTAAAAGGTTGCAAGTAAACTACCCCTTCCCCTTAACCGATCTTCACCAAAATCGAAAGTCATTGAGAACTCTACAATTCAGGGACGTATGCAAAAAATTATTTGATTCTGTTTGAATTTGCGGCTGTTATCGTTTGCCATACAAAATACGCTTGATAAAAAAACGTTGCAGGTAAACTACCCCTTCCACTTAACCGATCTTCACCAAAAACAAAAGGTCTTGAGTACTCTACAGATCAGGGCTGTATGCAAAACATTATTTGATTCTGTTTGAATTTGCGGCTGTTATCGTTTGCCATAGAAAATACCCTTGATAAAAAAACGTTGCTGGTAAACTACCCCTTTCCCTCAACCGAACTTCACCAAAAACAACAGGTCTTGAGAACTCTACAATTTAGGGCTGTATGCAAATAATCTTTTGATTCTGTTTGAATTTGCGGCTGTTATCGTTTGCCATAGGAAATACCCTTGTTAAAACATAAAACGTTACAGGTAAACTACCCCTTTCCCTTAACCGATCTTCACCAAAATCAACAGATCTTGAGAACTCTACAATTCAGGGCTGTATGCGAAACATTAATTGATTCTGTTTGAATTTGCGGCTGTTATCGTTTGCCAAACAAACAAAATTACCCTTGCTAAAAAAAAAACCGTTGCAGGTAAACTACCCCTTTCCCTCAACCGATCTTCACCAAAAACAATAGGTCGCGAGTACTCTGCAAATCAGGTCTGCATGCAAAAAATTATTTGATTCTGTTTGAATTTGCGGCAGTTATCGTTTGCCATAGAAAAAAAATCTACAGACAGACACACAGACACACAGACACACAGACAGACAGACAGACACACAGACACTTTTCGGAAAACGACTTTTTTTCATGTTTTGAGTGTAGTAGAATCAGAATCTGCAATAATCTCGAACACGATTTTTTTGCCATCACCATACTTCCATTCCTTAAGGAATATGGAAGTAACAGAATCAAAAGATTATTTCCATACAGCCCTAAATTGTAGAGTTCTCAAGACCTATTGTTTTTGGTGAAGTTCGGTTGAGGGAAAGGGGTAGTTTACCTGCAACGGTTTTTTTTAGCAAGGGTAATGTTGTTTGTTTGGCAAACGATAACAGCCGCAAATTCAAACAGAATCAAATAATGTTTCGCATACAGCCCTGAATTATAGAGTCCTCAAGATCTGTTGATTTTGGTGAAGATCGGTTAAGGGAAAGGGGTAGTTTACCGGTAACGTTTTATGTTTTAACATGGGTATTTCCTATGGCAAACGATAACAGCCGCAAATTCAAACAGAATCAAAGGATTATTTCCATACAGCCCTAAATTGTAGACTTCTCAAGACCTATTGTTTTTGGTGAAGTTCGGTTGAGGGAAAGGGGTAGTTTACCTGCAACGGTTTTTTAACAAGGGTATTTCCTATGGAAAACTATAACAGCCGCAAATTCAAACAGAATCAAATAATGTTTTGCATACAGCCCAGATTTGTAGAGTACTCAAGACCTATTGTTTTTGGTGAAGATCGGTTAAGGGAAAGGGGTAGTTTACCTGAAACGTTTTATGTTTTAACAAGGGTATTTCTTTTGGCAAACGATAAAAGCCGCAAATGTAAACAGAATCAAACAATGTTTTGCATACAGCCCTGATTTGTAGAGTACCCAAGACTTATTGTTTTTGGTGAAGATCGGTTAAGGGAAAGGGGTAGTTTACCTGCAACATTTTATGTTTTAAAAGGGTATTTATTATGGCAAAAGATAAGAGTCGCAAATTCAAACAAAATCAAATAATACTTTGCATACAGCCCTGATTTGTAGAGTACTCAAGACCTATTGATTGTGATGAAGATCGGTTAAGGGAAAGGGGTAGTTTACCAGCAAGGTTTTTTTAACATGGGTATTTTTTATGGCAAACGATAACAGCCGCAAATTCAAACAGAATCAAATAATGATTTGCATACAGCCCTGATTTGTAGAGTACTCAAGACCTGTTGTTTTTGGTGAAGATCGGTTAAGGGGAAGGGGTAGTTTACCTGTAACGTTTTATGTTTTAACAAGGGTATTTCCTATGGCAAACGATAACAGCCGCAAATTCAAACAGAATCAAAAGATTATTTGCATACAGCCCTGAATTGTAGAGTTCTCAAGACCTATTGTTTTTGGTGAAGTTCGGTCGAGGGAAAGGGGTAGTTTACCTGCAACGTTTTTTTAACAAGGGTATTTTATATGGCAAACGATAACAGCCGCAAATTCAAACAGAATCAAATAATGTTTCCCATACAGCCCTGAATTATAGAGTGCTCAAGATCTGTTGATTTTGGTGAAGATCGGTTAAGGGAAAGGGGTAGTTTACCGGTAACGTTTTATGTTTTAACAAGGGTATTTCCTATGGCAAACGATAACAGCCGCAAATTCAAAATATCGGTATGGAGAACCATACATGACTTCCATATTCTAAGATTTATATTTAAAATCATTTTCAGCCAAACAGCCAGGCTGTCTTACCTTCCTTTTTATTGCTGTATTAAATGAAAAATAATATATTACATTAAAATGAAAAAATTATAATTTTATTGCCTGGCAACAAAATTATTTTATTTTTAACAATTACCATTGTTTCAAAAAGTTTAAATAAATTTTCAAGTACTTTACTCTTGTTAAAACGTAAAAGGTTGCAAGTAAACTACCCCTTCCCCTTAACCGATCTTCACCAAAATCGAAAGTCATTGAGACCTCTGCAATTCAGGGACGTATGCAAAAAATTATTTGATTCTGTTTGAATTTGCGGCTGTTATCGTTTGCCATACAAAATACGCTTGATAAAAAAACGTTACAGGTAAACTACCCCTCCCCCTTAACCGATCTTCACCAAAAACAAAAGGTCTTGAGTACTCTACAAATCAGGGCAGTATGCAAAACATTATTTGATTCTGTTTGAATTTGCGGCTGTTATCGTTTGCCATAAAAAATACCCTTGTTAAAAAAACGTTGCTGGTAAACTACCCCTTTCCCTCAACTGAACTTCACCAAAAACAATAGGTCTTGAGAACTCTACAATTTAGGGCTGTATGCAAATAATCTTTTGATTCTGTTTGAATTTGCGGCTGTTATCGTTTGCCATAGGAAATACCCTTGTTAAAACATAAAACGTTACTAGTAAACTACCCCTTTCCCTTAACCGATCTTCACCAAAATCAACAGATCTTGAGAACTCTACAATTCAGGGCTGTATGCGAAACATTGTTTGATTCTGTTTGAATTTGCGGCTGTTATCGTTTGCCAAACAAACAAAATTACCCTTGCTAAAAAAAACCGTTGCAGGTAAACTACCCCTTTCCCTCAACCGATCTTCACCAAAAACAACAGGTCGCGAGTACTCTGCAAATCAGGCCTGCATGCAAAACATTATTTGATTCTGTTTGAATTTGCGGCAGTTATCGTTTGCCATAGAAAAAAAATCTACAGACAGACACACAGACAGACAGACAGACAGACAAACAGACAGATAGACACACAGACACTTTTTGGAAAACGACTTTTTTTCATGTTTTGAGTGTAGTAGAATCAGAATCTGCAATAATCTCGAACACGATTTTTTTTGCTATCACCATACTTCCATTCCTTAAGGAATATGGAAGTAATATTGCTGTATTAAATGAAAAATATTATATTACATTAAAATGAAAAAATTATAATTTTATTGCCTGGCAACAAAATTATTTTATTTTTAACAATTACCATTGTTTCAAAAAGTTTAAATAAATTTTCAAGTACTTTACTCTTGTTAAAACGTAAAAGGTTGCAAGTAAACTACCCCTTCCCCTTAACCGATCTTCACCAAAATCGAAAGTCATTGAGACCTCTACAATTCAGGGACGTATGCAAAAAATTATTTGATTCTGTTTGAATTTGCGGCTGTTATCGTTTGCCATACAAAATACGCTTGATAAAAAAACGTTGCAGGTAAACTACCCCTTCCACTTAACCGATCTTCACCAAAAACAAAAGGTCTTGAGTACTCTACAAATCAGGGCTGTATGCAAAACATTATTTGATTCTGTTTGAATTTGCGGCTGTTATCGTTTGCCATAGAAAATACCCTTGTTAAAAAAACGTTGCCGGTAAACTACCCCTTTCCCTCAACCGATCTTCACCAAAAACATTAGGTCTTGAGAACTCTACAATTTAGGGCTGTATGCAAATAATCTTTTGATTCTGTTTGAATTTGCGGCTGTTATCGTTTGCCATAGGAAATACCCTTGTTAAAACATAAAACGTTACAGGTAAACTACCCCTTTCCCTTAACCGATCTTCACCAAAAACAATGAGTCTTGGGTACTCTACAAATCAGGGCTGTATGCAAAACATTATTTAATTCTGTTTGAATTTGCGGCTGTTATCGTTTGCCATATGAAATACCCTTGTTAAAACATAAAACGTTACTGGTAAACTACCCCTTTCCCTTAACCGATCTTCACCAAAAACAATAGGTCTTGAGTACTCTACAAATCAGGGCTGTATACAAAACAGTATTTGATTCTGTTTGAATTTGCGGCTGTTACCGTTTGCCATAGGAAATCCCCTTGTTAAAACATAAAACGTTACAGGTAAACTACCCCTTTCCCTTAACCGATCTTCACCAAAATAAACAGATCTTGAGAACTCTACAATTCAGGGCTGTTTGCGAAACATTATTTGATTCTGTTTGAATTTGCGGCTGTTATCGTTTGCCAAACAAACAAAATTACCCTTGCTAAAAAAAAACCGTTGCAGGTAAACTACCCCTTTCCCTCAACCGATCTTCACCAAAAACAATAGGTCGCGAGTACTCTGCAAATCAGGGCTGCATGCAAAAAATTATTTGATTCTGTTTGAATTTGCGGCAGTTATCGTTTGCCATAGAAAAAAAATCTACAGACAGACACACAGACACACAGACACACAGACAGACAGACAGACACACAGACACTTTTCGGAAAACGACTTTTTTTCATGTTTTGAGTGTAGTAGAATCAGAATCTGCAATAATCTCGAACACGATTTTTTTTGCCATCACCATACTTCCATTCCTTAAGGAATATGGAAGTAACAGAATCAAAAGATTATTTCCATACAGCCCTAAATTGTAGAGTTCTCAAGACCTATTGTTTTTGGTGAAGTTCGGTTGAGGGAAAGGGGTAGTTTACCTGCAACGGTTTTTTAACAAGGGTATTTTCTATGGCAAACTATAACAGCCGCAAATTCAAACAGAATCAAATAATGTTTTGCATACAGCCCAGATTTGTAGAGTACTCAAGACCTATTGTTTTTGGTGAAGATCGGTTAAGGGAAAGGGGTAGTTTACCTGAAACGTTTTATGTTTTAACAATGGTATTTCCTATGGCAAACGATAAAAGCCGCAAATGTAAACAGAATCAAACAATGTTTTGCATACAGCCCTGATTTGTAGAGTACCCAAGACTTATTGTTTTTGGTGAAGATCGGTTAAGGGAAAGGGGTAGTTTACCTGCAACATTTTATGTTTTAAAAGGGTATTTTTTATGGCAAAAGATAAGAGTCGCAAATTCAAACAAAATCAAATAATACTTTGCATACAGCCCTGATTTGTAGAGTACTCAAGACCTATTGATTGTGATGAAGATCGGTTAAGGGAAAGGGGTAGTTTACCAGCAACGTTTTTTTAACATGGGTATTTTTTATGGCAAACGATAACAGCCGCAAATTCAAACAGAATCAAATAATGATTTGCATACAGCCCTGATTTGTAGAGTACTCAAGACCTGTTGTTTTTGGTGAAGATCGGTTAAGGGGAAGGGGTAGTTTACCTGTAACGTTTTATGTTTTAACAAGGGTATTTCCTATGGCAAACGATAACAGCCGCAAATTCAAACAGAATCAAAAGATTATTTGCATACAGCCCTGAATTGTAGAGTTCTCAAGACCTATTGTTTTTGGTGAAGTTCGGTCGAGGGAAAGGGGTAGTTTACCTGCAACGTTTTTTTAACAAGGGTATTTTATATGGCAAACGATAACAGCCGCAAATTCAAACAGAATCAAATAATGTTTTGCATACAGGCCTGATTTGTAGAGTACTCAAGTTCTATTGTTTTTGGTGAAGATCGGTTAAGGGAAAGGGGTAGTTTACCTGTAACGTTTTATGTTTTAACAAGGGTATTTCCTATGGCAAACGATAACAGCCGCAAATACAAACAGAATCAAAAGAGTATTTGCATACAGCCCTAAATTGTAGAGTTCTCAAGACCTATTGTTTTTGGTGAAGTTCGGTTGAGGGAAAGGGGTAGTTTACCTGCAACGTTTTATGTTTTAAAAGGGTATTTCATATGGCAAACGATAAAAGCCGCAAATGTAAACAGAATCAAACAATGTTTTGCATACAGCCCTCATTTGTAGAGTACCCAAGACCTATTGTTTTTGGTGAAGATCGGTTAAGGTAAAGGGGTAGTTTACCTGCAACGTTTTATGTTTTAAAAGGGTATTTTCTATGGCAAACGATAAGAGACGCAAATTCAAACAGAAACAAATAATGTTTTGCATACAGCCCTGATGTGTAGAGTGCCCAAGACCTATTGTTTTTGGTGAAGATCGGTTAAGGGAAACGGGTAGTTTACCTGCAACGTTTTATGTTTTAAAAGGGTATTTTTTACGACAAAAGATAAGAGTCGTAAATTCAAACAAAATCAAATAATACTTTGCATACAGCCCTGATTTGTAGAGTACTCAAGACCTATTGATTGTGATGAAGATCGGTTAAGGGAAAGGGGTAGTTTACCTGCAACTGTTGTTTTAAATCCAGGGTAATTTTTTTTATTTTTTATGACAAACGATAACACCCGCAAATTCAAACAGAATCAACTACTCTTTTGCATACAGCCCTGAATTATAGAGTTCTCAAGACCTGTCGGTTTTGGTGAAGATCGGTTAAGATAAAGGGTAGTTTACCTGCAACATTTTATATTTTAACAAGGGTATTTTCTATGGCAAACGATAAAAGCCGCAAATGTAAACAGAATCAAATAATGTTTTGCATACAGCCCTGAATTATAAAGGTCTCAAGACCTGTTGATTTTGGTGAAGATCGGGTAAGTGAAAGGGGTAGTTTACCTGAAACGTTTTATGATAAGTTCCGATAAAACTAACTTATGATGTTTTAGGCCAACTTAAGCCTAGAACTAAAGGGGGTAGTTTACCTGCAACGGTTTTTTTTTATCAAGGGTAATTTTGTTTGTTTGGCAAACGATAACAGCCGCAAATTCAAACAGAATTAAATAATGTTTCGTATACAGCCCTGAATTGTAGGGTTCTCAAGATCTATTGTTTTTGGTGAAGATCGGTTAAGGGAAAGGGGTAGTTTACTTGTAACGTTTTATGTTTTAACAAGGGTATTTCCTATGGCAAACGATAAAAGCCGCAAATGTAAACGGAATCAAACAATGTTTTGCATACA
The DNA here is from genome assembly GCA_034769895.1 of Magicicada septendecula. Taxonomy (NCBI): domain Eukaryota; kingdom Metazoa; phylum Arthropoda; class Insecta; order Hemiptera; family Cicadidae; genus Magicicada; species Magicicada septendecula. The sequence continues at coordinate 1,141,272,974 of CM068367.1, forward strand.
GCCCTGATTTGTAGAGTACCCAAGACTCATTGTTTTTGGTGAAGATCGGTTAAGGGAAAGGGGTAGTTTACCTACAACGTTTTATGTTTTAAAAGGGTATTTATTATGGCAAAAGATAAGAGTCGCAAATTCAAACAAAATCAAATAATACTTTGCATACAGCCCTGATTTGTAGAGTACTCAAGACCTATTGATTGTGATGAAGATCGGTTAAGGGAAAGGGGTAGTTTACCAGCAACTGTTGTTTTAAAAAAGGTAATTTTTTTTATTTTTTATGGCAAACGATAACAGCCGCAAATTCAAACAGAATCAAATGATTATTTGCATACAGTCCTGATTTGTAGAGTACTCAAGACCTGTTGCTTTTGGTGGAGATCGGTTATGAGAAAGGGGTAGTTTACCTGCAACGGTTTTTTTCAAAGGTATTTTACTTCCATATTCCTTAAGGAATGGAAGTAAGGTGATGGCAAAAAAAATCGTGTTCGAGATTATTGCAGATTCTGATTCTACTACACTCAAAACATGAAAAAAAGTCGTTTTCCGAAAAGTGTCTGTGTGTGTGTCTGTCTGTCTGTGTGTCTGTCTGTCTGTCTATCTGTCTATCTGTCTGTCTGTAGATTTTTTTTCTATGGCAAACGATAACTGCCGCAAATTCAAACAGAATCAAATAATTTTTTGCATGCAGCCCTGATTTGCAGAGTACTCGCGACCTATTGTTTTTGGTGAAGATCGGTTGAGGGAAAGGGGTAGTTTACCAGCAACGGTTTTTTTTTAGCAAGGGTAATTTTGTTTGTTTGGCAAACGATAACAGCCGCAAATTCAAACAGAATCAAATAATTTTTCGCATACAGCCCTGAATTGTAGGGTTCTCAAGATCTGTTGATTTTGATGAAGATCGGTTAAGGGAAAGGGGTAGTTTACCTGTAACGTTTTATGTTTTAACAAGGGTATTTTCTATGGCAAACTATAACAGCCGCAAATTCAAACAGAATCAAATAATGTTTTGCATACAGCCCTAATTTGTAGAGTACTCAAGACCTATTGTTTTTGGTGAAGTTCGGTTGAGGGAAAGGGGTAGTTTACCTGCAACGTTTTTTTAACAAGGGTATTTTCTATGGCAAACTATAACAGCCGCAAATTCAAACAGAATCAAATAATGTTTTGCATACAGCCCTGGTTTGTAGAGTACTCAAGACCTATTGTTTTTGGTGAAGATCGGTTAAGGGAAAGGGGTAGTTTACCTGTAACGTTTTATGTTTTAACAAGGGTATTTCTTATGGCAAACGATAACAGCCGCAAATTCAAACAGAATCAAAAGATTATTTGCATACAGCCCTAAATTGTAGAGTTCTCATGACCTATTGTTTTTGGTGAAGATCGGTTGAGGGATAGGAGTAGTTTACCTGCAACGTTTTTTTAACAAGGGTATTTTCTATGGCAAACTATAACAGCCGCAAATTCAAACAGAATCAAATAATGTTTTGCATACAGCCCTAATTTGTAGAGTACTCAAGACCTTTTGTTTTTGGTGAAGATCGGTTAAGGGGAAGGGGTAGTTTACGAGCAACGTTTTTTTATCAAGCGTATTTTTTATGGCAAACGATAACAGCAGCAAATTCAAACAGAATCAAATAATTTTTTGCATACGTCCCTGAATTGTAGAGGTCTCAACGACTTTCGATTTTAGTGAAGATCGGTTAAGGGGAAGGGGTAGTTTACCTGCAACCTTTTACGTTTTAACAAGAGTAAAGTACTTGAAAATTTATTTAAACTTTTTGAAACAATGGTAATTGTTAAATATCGGTATGGAGAACCATACATGCCTTCCATATTCTAAGATTTATATTTAAAATCATTTTCAGCCAAACAGCCAGGCTGTGTCTTACCTGCCTTTTTATTGCTGTATTAAATGAAAAATATTATATTACATTAAAATGAAAAAATTATAATTTTATTGCCTGGCAACAAAATTATTTTATTTTTAACAATTACCATTGTTTCAAAAAGTTTAAATAAATTTTCAAGTACTTTACTCTTGTTAAAACGTAAAAGGTTGCTGGTAAACTACCCCTTCCCCTTAACCGATCTTCACCAAAATCGAAAGTCACTGAGACCTCTACAATTCAGGGACGTATGCAAAAAATTGTTTGATTCTGTTTGAATTTGCGGCTGTTATCGTTTGCCATAATAAATACCCTTTTAAAACATAAAACGTTGTAGGTAAACTACCCCTTTCCCTTAACCGATCTTCACCAAAAACAATGAGTCTTGGGTACTCTACAAATCAGGGCTGTATGCAAAACATTATTTAATTCTGTTTGAATTTGCGGCTGTTATCGTTTGCCATATGAAATACCCTTGTTAAAACATAAAACGTTACCGGTAAACTACCCCTTTCCCTTAACCGATCTTCACCAAAAACAATAGGTCTTGAGTACTCTACAAATCAGGGCTGTATACAAAACAGTATTTGATTCTGTTTGAATTTGCGGCTGTTATCGTTTGCCATAGGAAATCCCCTTGTTAAAACATAAAACGTTACAGGTAAACTACCCCTTTCCCTTAACCGATCTTCACCAAAATCAGCAGATCTTGAGAACTCTACAATTCAGGGCTGTATGCGAAACATTATTTGATTCTGTTTGAATTTGCGGCTGTTATCGTTTGCCAAACAAACAAAATTACCCTTGCTAAAAAAAAACCGTAGCAGGTAAACTACCCCTTTCCCTCAACCGATCTTCACCAAAAACAATAGGTCGCGAGTACTCTGCGAATCAGGGCTGTATGCAAAAAATTATTTGATTCTGTTTGAATTTGCGGCAGTTATCGTTTGCCATAGAAAAAAAATCTACAGACAGACAGACACACAGACAGAAAGACACACACACAGACACTTTTCGGAAAACGACTTTTTTTCATGTTTTGAGTGTAGTAGAATCAGAATCTGCAATAATCTCGAACACGATTTTTTTTGCCATCACCATACTTCCATTCCTTAAGGAATATGGAAGTAAAAATATATAATTTTGTTGCCAGGCAATAAAATTATAATTTTTTTTCATTTTAATGTAATATAATATTTTTCATTTAATACAGCAATAAAAAGGCAGGTAAGACACAGCCTGGCTGTTTGGCTGAAAATGATTTTAAATATAAATCTTAGAATATGGAAGTCATGTATGGTTCTCCATACCGATATTTACTTCCATATTCCTTAAGGAATGGAAGTATGGTGATAGCAAAAAAAATCGTGTTCGAGATTATTGCAGATTCTGATTCTACTACACTCAAAACATGAAAAAAAGTCGTTTTCCGAAAAGTGTCTGTGTGTGTGTCTGTGTGTCTGTCTGTCTGTCTGTCTGTCTGTAGATTTTTTTTCTATGGCAAACGATAACTGCCGCAAATTCAAACAGAATCAAATAATTTTTTGCATACAGGCCTGATTTGCGGAGTACTCGCGACCTATTGTATTTGGTGAAGATCGGTTGAGGGAAAGGGGTAGTTTACCTGCAACGGTTTTTTTTTAGCAAGGGAAATGTTGTTTGTTTGGCAAACGATAACAGCCGCAAATTCAAACAGAATCAAATAATGTTTCGCATACAGCCCTGAATTACAGAGTCCTCAAGATCTGTTGATTTTGGTGAAGATCGGTTAAGGGAAAGGGGTAGTTTACTGGTAACGTTTTATGTTTTAACAAGGGTATTTCCTATGGCAAACGATAACAGCCGCAAATTCAAACAGAATCAAAAGATTATTTCCATACAGCCCTAAATTGTAGAGTTCTCAAGATATTTTGTTTTTGGTGAAGTTCGGTTGAGGGAAAGGGGTAGTTTACCTGCAACGTTTTTTTAACAAGGGTATTTCCTATGGCAAAAGATAAGAGTCGCAAATTCAAACAAAATCAAATAATACTTCGCATACAGCCCTGATTTGTAGAGTACCCAAGACCTATTGATTGTGATGAAGATCGGTTAAGGGAAAGGGGTAGTTTACCAGCAAGGTTTTTTTAACAAGGGTATTTTCTATGGCAAACGATAACTGCCGCAAATTCAAACAGAATCAAATAATGTTTTGCATACAGCCCTGACTTGTAGAGTACTCATGACCTGTTGTTTTTGGTGAAGATCGGTTAAGGGGAAGGGGTAGTTTACCAGTAACGTTTTATGTTTTAACAAGGGTATTTCCTATGGCAAACGATAACAGCCGCAAATTCAAACAGAATCAAAAGATTATTTGCATGCAGCCCTAAATTGTAGAGTTCTCAAGACCTATTGTTTTTGGTGAAGTTCGGTTGAGGGAAAGGGGTAGTTTACCTGCAACGTTTTTTTAACAAGGGTATTTTATATGGCAAACGATAACAGCCGCAAATTCAAACAGAATCAAATAATGTTTTGCATACACCCCTGATTTGTAGAGTGCTCAAGACCTGTTGTTTTTGGTGAAGATCGGTTAAGGGAAAGGGGTAGTTTACCTGTAACGTTTTATGTTTTAACAAGGGTATTTCCTATGGCAAACGATAACAGCCGCAAATACAAACAGAATCAAAAGATTATTTGCATACAGCCCTAAATTGTAGAGTTCTCAAGACCTATTGTTTTTGGTGAAGATCGGTTAAGGGGAAGGGGTAGTTTACCAGTAACGTTTTATGTTTTAACAAGGGTATTTCCTATGGCAAACGATAACAGCCGCAAATTCAAACAGAATCAAAAGATTATTTGCATACAGCCCTAAATTGTAGAGTTCTCATGACCTATTGTTTTTGGTGAAGATCGGTTGAGGGATAGGGGTAGTTTACCTGCAACGTTTTTTTAACAAGGGTATTTTCTATGGCAAACTATAACAGCCGCAAATTCAAACAGAATCAAATAATGTTTTGCATACAGCCCTAATTTGTAGAGTACTCAAGACCTTTTGTTTTTGGTGAAGATCGGTTAAGGGGAAGGGGTAGTTTACCAGCAACGTTTTTTTATCAAGCGTATTTTCTATGGCAAACGATAACAGCAGCAAATTCAAACAGCATCAAATAATTTTTTGCATACGTCCCTGAATTGTAGAGGTCTCAACGACTTTCGATTTTAGTGAAGATCGGTTAAGGGGAAGGGGTAGTTTACCTGCAACCTTTTACGTTTTAACAAGAGTAAAGTACTTGAAAATTTATTTAAACTTTTTGAAACAATGGTAATTGTTAAATATCGGTATGGAGAACCATACATGCCTTCCATATTCTAAGATTTATATTTAAAATCATTTTCAGCCAAACAGCCAGGCTGTGTCTTACCTGCCTTTTTATTGCTGTATTAAATGAAAAATATTATATTACATTAAAATGAAAAAATTATAATTTTATTGCCTGGCAACAAAATTATTTTATTTTTAACAATTACCATTGTTTCAAAAAGTTTAAATAAATTTTCAAGTACTTTACTCTTGTTAAAACGTAAAAGGTTGCTGGTAAACTACCCCTTCCCCTTAACCGATCTTCACCAAAATCGAAAGTCACTGAGACCTCTACAATTCAGGGACGTATGCAAAAAATTGTTTGATTCTGTTTGAATTTGCGGCTGTTATCGTTTGCCATAATAAATACCCTTTTAAAACATAAAACGTTGTAGGTAAACTACCCCTTTCCCTTAACCGATCTTCACCAAAAACAATGAGTCTTGGGTACTCTACAAATCAGGGCTGTATGCAAAACATTATTTAATTCTGTTTGAATTTGCGGCTGTTATCGTTTGCCATATGAAATACCCTTGTTAAAACATAAAACGTTACTGGTAAACTACCCCTTTCCCTTAACCGATCTTCACCAAAAACAATAGGTCTTGAGTACTCTACAAATCAGGGCTGTATACAAAACAGTATTTGATTCTGTTTGAATTTGCGGCTGTTACCGTTTGCCATAGGAAATCCCCTTGTTAAAACATAAAACGTTACAGGTAAACTACCCCTTTCCCTTAACCGATCTTCACCAAAATCAGCAGATCTTGAGAACTCTACAATTCAGGGCTGTATGCGAAACATTATTTGATTCCGTTTGAATTTGCGGCTGTTATCGTTTGCCAAACAAACAAAATTACCCTTGCTAAAAAAAAACCGTTGCTGGTAAACTACCCCTTTCCCTCAACCGATCTTCACCAAAAACAATAGGTCGCGAGTACTCTGCAAATCAGGGCTGTATGCAAAAAATTATTTGATTCTGTTTGAATTTGCGGCAGTTATCGTTTGCCATAGAAAAAAAATCTACAGACAGACAGACACACAGACAGAAAGACACACACACAGACACTTTTCGGAAAACGACTTTTTTTCATGTTTTGAGTGTAGTAGAATCAGAATCTGCAATAATCTCGAACACGATTTTTTTACTTCCATATTCCTTAAGGAATGGAAGTATGGTGATGGCAAAAAAAATCGTGTTCGAGATTATTGCAGATTCTGATTCTACTACACTCAAAACATGAAAAAAAGTCGTTTTCCGAAAAGTGTCTGTGTGTCTGTCTGTCTGTCTGTGTGTCTGTGTGTCTGTCTGTCTGTGTGTCTGTCTGTAGATTTTTTGCCATCACCATACTTCCATTCCTTAAGGAATATGGAAGTAAAAATATATAATTTTGTTGCCAGGCAATAAAATTATAATTTTTTTTCATTTTAATGTAATATAATATTTTTCATTTAATACAGCAATAAAAAGGCAGGTAAGACACAGCCTGGCTGTTTGGCTGAAAATGATTTTAAATATAAATCTTAGAATATGGAAGTCATGTATGGTTCTCCATACCGATATTTACTTCCATATTCCTTAAGGAATGGAAGTATGGTGATAGCAAAAAAAATCGTGTTCGAGATTATTGCAGATTCTGATTCTACTACACTCAAAACATGAAAAAAAGTCGTTTTCCGAAAAGTGTCTGTGTGTGTGTCTGTGTGTCTGTCTGTCTGTCTGTCTGTCTGTCTGTAGATTTTTTTTCTATGGCAAACGATAACTGCCGCAAATTCAAACAGAATCAAATAATTTTTTGCATACAGGCCTCATTTGCGGAGTACTCGCGACCTATTGTATTTGGTGAAGATCGGTTGAGGGAAAGGGGTAGTTTACCTGCAACGGTTTTTTTTTAGCAAGGGAAATGTTGTTTGTTTGGCAAATGATAACAGCCGCAAATTCAAACAGAATCAAATAATGTTTCGCATACAGCCCTGAATTACAGAGTCCTCAAGATCTGTTGATTTTGGTGAAGATCGGTTAAGGGAAAGGGGTAGTTTACTGGTAACGTTTTATGTTTTAACAAGGGTATTTCCTATGGCAAACGATAACAGCCGCAAATTCAAACAGAATCAAAAGATTATTTCCATACAGCCCTAAATTGTAGAGTTCTCAAGATATTTTGTTTTTGGTGAAGTTCGGTTGAGGGAAAGGGGTAGTTTACCTGCAACGTTTTTTTAACAAGGGTATTTTCTATGGCAAAAGATAAGAGTCGCAAATTCAAACAAAATCAAATAATACTTCGCATACAGCCCTGATTTGTAGAGTACCCAAGACCTATTGATTGTGATGAAGATCGGTTAAGGGAAAGGGGTAGTTTACCAGCAAGGTTTTTTTAACAAGGGTATTTTCTATGGCAAACGATAACTGCCGCAAATTCAAACAGAATCAAATAATGTTTTGCATACAGCCCTGACTTGTAGAGTACTCATGACCTGTTGTTTTTGGTGAAGATCGGTTAAGGGGAAGGGGTAGTTTACCAGTAACGTTTTATGTTTTAACAAGGGTATTTCCTATGGCAAACGATAACAGCCGCAAATTCAAACAGAATCAAAAGATTATTTGCATGCAGCCCTAAATTGTAGAGTTCTCAAGACCTGTTGTTTTTGGTGAAGTTCGGTTGAGGGAAAGGGGTAGTTTACCTGCAACGTTTTTTTAACAAGGGTATTTTATATGGCAAACGATAACAGCCGCAAATTCAAACAGAATCAAATAATGTTTTGCATACACCCCTGATTTGTAGAGTGCTCAAGACCTGTTGTTTTTGGTGAAGATCGGTTAAGGGAAAGGGGTAGTTTACCTGTAACGTTTTATGTTTTAACAAGGGTATTTCCTATGGCAAACGATAACAGCCGCAAATACAAACAGAATCAAAAGATTATTTGCATACAGCCCTAAATTGTAGAGTTCTCAAGACCTATTGTTTTTGGTGAAGATCGGTTAAGGGGAAGGGGTAGTTTACCAGTAACGTTTTATGTTTTAACAAGGGTATTTCCTATGGCAAACGATAACAGCCGCAAATTCAAACAGAATCAAAAGATTATTTGCATACAGCCCTAAATTGTAGAGTTCTCATGACCTATTGTTTTTGGTGAAGATCGGTTGAGGGATAGGGGTAGTTTACCTGCAACGTTTTTTTAACAAGGGTATTTTCTATGGCAAACTATAACAGCCGCAAATTCAAACAGAATCAAATAATGTTTTGCATACAGCCCTAATTTGTAGAGTACTCAAGACCTTTTGTTTTTGGTGAAGATCGGTTAAGGGGAAGGGGTAGTTTACCAGCAACGTTTTTTTATCAAGCGTATTTTCTATGGCAAACGATAACAGCAGCAAATTCAAACAGCATCAAATAATTTTTTGCATACGTCCCTGAATTGTAGAGGTCTCAACGACTTTCGATTTTAGTGAAGATCGGTTAAGGGGAAGGGGTAGTTTACCTGCAACCTTTTACGTTTTAACAAGAGTAAAGTACTTGAAAATTTATTTAAACTTTTTGAAACAATGGTAATTGTTAAATATCGGTATGGAGAACCATACATGCCTTCCATATTCTAAGATTTATATTTAAAATCATTTTCAGCCAAACAGCCAGGCTGTGTCTTACCTGCCTTTTTATTGCTGTATTAAATGAAAAATATTATATTACATTAAAATGAAAAAATTATAATTTTATTGCCTGGCAACAAAATTATTTTATTTTTAACAATTACCATTGTTTCAAAAAGTTTAAATAAATTTTCAAGTACTTTACTCTTGTTAAAACGTAAAAGGTTGCTGGTAAACTACCCCTTCCCCTTAACCGATCTTCACCAAAATCGAAAGTCACTGAGACCTCTACAATTCAGGGACGTATGCAAAAAATTGTTTGATTCTGTTTGAATTTGCGGCTGTTATCGTTTGCCATAATAAATACCCTTTTAAAACATAAAACGTTGTAGGTAAACTACCCCTTTCCCTTAACCGATCTTCACCAAAAACAATGAGTCTTGGGTACTCTACAAATCAGGGCTGTATGCAAAACATTATTTAATTCTGTTTGAATTTGCGGCTGTTATCGTTTGCCATATGAAATACCCTTGTTAAAACATAAAACGTTACTGGTAAACTACCCCTTTCCCTTAACCGATCTTCACCAAAAACAATAGGTCTTGAGTACTCTACAAATCAGGGCTGTATACAAAACAGTATTTGATTCTGTTTGAATTTGCGGCTGTTACCGTTTGCCATAGGAAATCCCCTTGTTAAAACATAAAACGTTACAGGTAAACTACCCCTTTCCCTTAACCGATCTTCACCAAAATCAGCAGATCTTGAGAACTCTACAATTCAGGGCTGTATGCGAAACATTATTTGATTCCGTTTGAATTTGCGGCTGTTATCGTTTGCCAAACAAACAAAATTACCCTTGCTAAAAAAAAACCGTTGCTGGTAAACTACCCCTTTCCCTCAACCGATCTTCACCAAAAACAATAGGTCGCGAGTACTCTGCAAATCAGGGCTGTATGCAAAAAATTATTTGATTCTGTTTGAATTTGCGGCAGTTATCGTTTGCCATAGAAAAAAAATCTACAGACAGACAGACACACAGACAGAAAGACACACACACAGACACTTTTCGGAAAACGACTTTTTTTCATGTTTTGAGTGTAGTAGAATCAGAATCTGCAATAATCTCGAACACGATTTTTTTACTTCCATATTCCTTAAGGAATGGAAGTATGGTGATGGCAAAAAAAATCGTGTTCGAGATTATTGCAGATTCTGATTCTACTACACTCAAAACATGAAAAAAAGTCGTTTTCCGAAAAGTGTCTGTGTGTCTGTCTGTCTGTCTGTGTGTCTGTGTGTCTGTCTGTCTGTGTGTCTGTCTGTAGATTTTTTGCCATCACCATACTTCCATTCCTTAAGGAATATGGAAGTAAAAATATATAATTTTGTTGCCAGGCAATAAAATTATAATTTTTTTTCATTTTAATGTAATATAATATTTTTCATTTAATACAGCAATAAAAAGGCAGGTAAGACACAGCCTGGCTGTTTGGCTGAAAATGATTTTAAATATAAATCTTAGAATATGGAAGTCATGTATGGTTCTCCATACCGATATTTACTTCCATATTCCTTAAGGAATGGAAGTATGGTGATAGCAAAAAAAATCGTGTTCGAGATTATTGCAGATTCTGATTCTACTACACTCAAAACATGAAAAAAAGTCGTTTTCCGAAAAGTGTCTGTGTGTGTGTCTGTGTGTCTGTCTGTCTGTCTGTCTGTCTGTAGATTTTTTTTCTATGGCAAACGATAACTGCCGCAAATTCAAACAGAATCAAATAATTTTTTGCATACAGGCCTCATTTGCGGAGTACTCGCGACCTATTGTATTTGGTGAAGATCGGTTGAGGGAAAGGGGTAGTTTACCTGCAACGGTTTTTTTTTAGCAAGGGAAATGTTGTTTGTTTGGCAAATGATAACAGCCGCAAATTCAAACAGAATCAAATAATGTTTCGCATACAGCCCTGAATTACAGAGTCCTCAAGATCTGTTGATTTTGGTGAAGATCGGTTAAGGGAAAGGGGTAGTTTACTGGTAACGTTTTATGTTTTAACAAGGGTATTTCCTATGGCAAACGATAACAGCCGCAAATTCAAACAGAATCAAAAGATTATTTCCATACAGCCCTAAATTGTAGAGTTCTCAAGATATTTTGTTTTTGGTGAAGTTCGGTTGAGGGAAAGGGGTAGTTTACCTGCAACGTTTTTTTAACAAGGGTATTTTCTATGGCAAAAGATAAGAGTCGCAAATTCAAACAAAATCAAATAATACTTCGCATACAGCCCTGATTTGTAGAGTACCCAAGACCTATTGATTGTGATGAAGATCGGTTAAGGGAAAGGGGTAGTTTACCAGCAAGGTTTTTTTAACAAGGGTATTTTCTATGGCAAACGATAACTGCCGCAAATTCAAACAGAATCAAATAATGTTTTGCATACAGCCCTGACTTGTAGAGTACTCATGACCTGTTGTTTTTGGTGAAGATCGGTTAAGGGGAAGGGGTAGTTTACCAGTAACGTTTTATGTTTTAACAAGGGTATTTCCTATGGCAAACGATAACAGCCGCAAATTCAAACAGAATCAAAAGATTATTTGCATGCAGCCCTAAATTGTAGAGTTCTCAAGACCTATTGTTTTTGGTGAAGTTCGGTTGAGGGAAAGGGGTAGTTTACCTGCAACGTTTTTTTAACAAGGGTATTTTATATGGCAAACGATAACAGCCGCAAATTCAAACAGAATCAAATAATGTTTTGCATACACCCCTGATTTGTAGAGTGCTCAAGACCTGTTGTTTTTGGTGAAGATCGGTTAAGGGAAAGGGGTAGTTTACCTGTAACGTTTTATGTTTTAACAAGGGTATTTCCTATGGCAAACGATAACAGCCGCAAATACAAACAGAATCAAAAGATTATTTGCATACAGCCCTAAATTGTAGAGTTCTCAAGACCTATTGTTTTTGGTGAAGATCGGTTAAGGGGAAGGGGTAGTTTACCAGTAACGTTTTATGTTTTAACAAGGGTATTTCCTATGGCAAACGATAACAGCCGCAAATTCAAACAGAATCAAAAGATTATTTGCATACAGCCCTAAATTGTAGAGTTCTCATGACCTATTGTTTTTGGTGAAGATCGGTTGAGGGATAGGGGTAGTTTACCTGCAACGTTTTTTTAACAAGGGTATTTTCTATGGCAAACTATAACAGCCGCAAATTCAAACAGAATCAAATAATGTTTTGCATACAGCCCTAATTTGTAGAGTACTCAAGACCTTTTGTTTTTGGTGAAGATCGGTTAAGGGGAAGGGGTAGTTTACCAGCAACGTTTTTTTATCAAGCGTATTTTCTATGGCAAACGATAACAGCAGCAAATTCAAACAGCATCAAATAATTTTTTGCATACGTCCCTGAATTGTAGAGGTCTCAACGACTTTCGATTTTAGTGAAGATCGGTTAAGGGGAAGGGGTAGTTTACCTGCAACCTTTTACGTTTTAACAAGAGTAAAGTACTTGAAAATTTATTTAAACTTTTTGAAACAATGGTAATTGTTAAATATCGGTATGGAGAACCATACATGCCTTCCATATTCTAAGATTTATATTTAAAATCATTTTCAGCCAAACAGCCAGGCTGTGTCTTACCTGCCTTTTTATTGCTGTATTAAATGAAAAATATTATATTACATTAAAATGAAAAAATTATAATTTTATTGCCTGGCAACAAAATTATTTTATTTTTAACAATTACCATTGTTTCAAAAAGTTTAAATAAATTTTCAAGTACTTTACTCTTGTTAAAACGTAAAAGGTTGCTGGTAAACTACCCCTTCCCCTTAACCGATCTTCACCAAAATCGAAAGTCACTGAGACCTCTACAATTCAGGGACGTATGCAAAAAATTGTTTGATTCTGTTTGAATTTGCGGCTGTTATCGTTTGCCATAATAAATACCCTTTTAAAACATAAAACGTTGTAGGTAAACTACCCCTTTCCCTTAACCGATCTTCACCAAAAACAATGAGTCTTGGGTACTCTACAAATCAGGGCTGTATGCAAAACATTATTTAATTCTGTTTGAATTTGCGGCTGTTATCGTTTGCCATATGAAATACCCTTGTTAAAACATAAAACGTTACTGGTAAACTACCCCTTTCCCTTAACCGATCTTCACCAAAAACAATAGGTCTTGAGTACTCTACAAATCAGGGCTGTATACAAAACAGTATTTGATTCTGTTTGAATTTGCGGCTGTTACCGTTTGCCATAGGAAATCCCCTTGTTAAAACATAAAACGTTACAGGTAAACTACCCCTTTCCCTTAACCGATCTTCACCAAAATCAGCAGATCTTGAGAACTCTACAATTCAGGGCTGTATGCGAAACATTATTTGATTCCGTTTGAATTTGCGGCTGTTATCGTTTGCCAAACAAACAAAATTACCCTTGCTAAAAAAAAACCGTTGCTGGTAAACTACCCCTTTCCCTCAACCGATCTTCACCAAAAACAATAGGTCGCGAGTACTCTGCAAATCAGGGCTGTATGCAAAAAATTATTTGATTCTGTTTGAATTTGCGGCAGTTATCGTTTGCCATAGAAAAAAAATCTACAGACAGACAGACACACAGACAGAAAGACACACACACAGACACTTTTCGGAAAACGACTTTTTTTCATGTTTTGAGTGTAGTAGAATCAGAATCTGCAATAATCTCGAACACGATTTTTTTACTTCCATATTCCTTAAGGAATGGAAGTATGGTGATGGCAAAAAAAATCGTGTTCGAGATTATTGCAGATTCTGATTCTACTACACTCAAAACATGAAAAAAAGTCGTTTTCCGAAAAGTGTCTGTGTGTCTGTCTGTCTGTCTGTGTGTCTGTGTGTCTGTCTGTCTGTGTGTCTGTCTGTAGATTTTTTGCCATCACCATACTTCCATTCCTTAAGGAATATGGAAGTAAAAATATATAATTTTGTTGCCAGGCAATAAAATTATAATTTTTTTTCATTTTAATGTAATATAATATTTTTCATTTAATACAGCAATAAAAAGGCAGGTAAGACACAGCCTGGCTGTTTGGCTGAAAATGATTTTAAATATAAATCTTAGAATATGGAAGTCATGTATGGTTCTCCATACCGATATTTACTTCCATATTCCTTAAGGAATGGAAGTATGGTGATAGCAAAAAAAATCGTGTTCGAGATTATTGCAGATTCTGATTCTACTACACTCAAAACATGAAAAAAAGTCGTTTTCCGAAAAGTGTCTGTGTGTGTGTCTGTGTGTCTGTCTGTCTGTAGATTTTTTTTCTATGGCAAACGATAACTGCCGCAAATTCAAACAGAATCAAATAATTTTTTGCATGCAGGCCTGATTTGCGGAGTACTCGCGACCTATTGTTTTTGGTGAAGATCGGTTGAGGGAAAGGGGTAGTTTACCTGCAACGGTTTTTTTTAGCAAGGGAAATGTTGTTTGTTTGGCAAACGATAACAGCCGCAAATTCAAACAGAATCAAATAATGTTTCGCATACAGCCCTGAATTACAGAGTCCTCAAGATCTGTTGATTTTGGTGAAGATCGGTTAAGGGAAAGGGGTAGTTTACTGGTAACGTTTTATGTTTTAACAAGGGTATTTCCTATGGCAAACTATAACAGCCGCAAATTCAAACAGAATCAAAAGATTATTTCCATACAGCCCTAAATTGTAGAGTTCTCAAGATATATTGTTTTTGGTGAAGTTCGGTTGAGGGAAAGGGGTAGTTTACCTGCAACGTTTTTTTAACAAGGGTATTTTCTATGGCAAAAGATAAGAGTCGCAAATTCAAACAAAATCAAATAATACTTTGCATACAGCCCTGATTTGTAGAGTACTCAAGACCTATTGATTGTGATGAAGATCGGTTAAGGGAAAGGGGTAGTTTACCAGCAAGGTTTTTTTAACAAGGGTATTTTCTATGGCAAACGATAACTGCCGCAAATTCAAACAGAATCAAATAATGTTTTGCATACAGCCCTGACTTGTAGAGTACTCATGACCTGTTGTTTTTGGTGAAGATCGGTTAAGGGGAAGGGGTAGTTTACCAGTAACGTTTTATGTTTTAACAAGGGTATTTCCTATGGCAAACGATAACAGCCGCAAATTCAAACAGAATCAAAAGATTATTTGCATGCAGCCCTAAATTGTAGAGTTCTCAAGACCTATTGTTTTTGGTGAAGTTCGGTTGAGGGAAAGGGGTAGTTTACCTGCAACGTTTTTTTAACAAGGGTATTTTATATGGCAAACGATAACAGCCGCAAATTCAAACAGAATCAAATAATGTTTTGCATACACACCTGATTTGTAGAGTACTCAAGACCTATTGTTTTTGGTGAAGATCGGTTAAGGGAAAGGGGTAGTTTACCAGTAACGTTTTATGTTTTAACAAGGGTATTTCCTATGGCAAACGATAACAGCCGCAAATACAAACAGAATCAAAAGATTATTTGCATACAGCCCTAAATTGTAGAGTTCTCAAGACCTGTTGTTTTTGGTGAAGTTCGGTTGAGGGAAAGGGGTAGTTTACCTGCAACGTTTTATGTTTTAACAAGGGTATTTCCTATGGCAAACGATAAAAGCCGCAAATGTAAACAGAATCAAACAATGTTTTGCATACAGCCCTGATTTGTAGAGTACCCAAGACGTATTGTTTTTGGTGAAGATCGGTTAAGGGAAAGGGGTAGTTTACCTACAACGTTTTATGTTTTAAAAGGGTATTTATTAAGGCAAAAGATAAGAGTCGCAAATTCAAACAAAATCAAATAATACTTTGCATACAGCCCTGATTTGTAGAGTACTCAAGACCTATTGATTGTGATGAAGATCGGTTAAGGGAAAGGGGTAGTTTACCAACAAGGTTTTTTTAACAAGTGTATTTTCTATGGCAAACGATAACAGCCGCAAATTCAAACAGAATCAAATAATGTTTTGCATACAGCCCTAAATTGTAGAGTTCTCAAGACCTATTGTTTTTGGTGAAGTTCGGTTGAGGGAAAGGGGTAGTTTACCTGCAACGTTTTATGTTTTAACAAGGGTATTTCCTATGGCAAACGATAAAAGCCGCAAATGTAAACAGAATCAAACAATGTTTTGCATACAGCCCTGATTTGTAGAGTACCCAAGACCTATTGTTTTTGGTGAAGATCGGTTAAGGGAAAGGGGTAGTTTACCAGCAACGTTTTATGTTTTAAAAGGGTATTTTCTATGGCAAACGATAAGAGACGCAAATTCAAACAGAAACAAATAATGTTTTGCATACAGCCCTGATTTGTAGAGTACCCAAGACCTATTGTTTTTGGTGAAGATCGGATAAGGGAAAGGGGTAGTTTACCAGCAACGTTTTATGTTTTAAAAGGGTATTTTTTATGGCAAAAGATAAGAGACGCAAATTCAAACAAAATCAAATAATACTTTGCATACAGCCCTGATTTGTAGAGTACTCAAGACCTATTGATTGTGATGAAGATCGGTTAAGGGAAAGGGGTAGTTTACCTGCAACTGTTGTTTTAAATCCAGGGTAATTTTTTTTATTTTTTATGACAAACGATAACAGCCGCAAATTCAAACAGAATCAACTACTCTTTTGCATACAGCCCTGAATTATAGAGTTCTCAAGACCTGTTGGTTTTGGTGAAGATCGGTTAACATTAAGGGTAGTTTACCTGCAACATTTTATATTTTAACAAGGGTATTTTCTATGGCAAACGATAAAAGCCGCAAATGTAAACAGAATCAAATAATGTTTTGCATACAGCCCTGAATTATAGAGGTCTCAAGACCTGTTGATTTTGGTGAAGATCGGGTAAGTGAAAGGGGTAGTTTACCTGCAACGTTTTATGATAAGTTCCGATAAAACTAACTTATGATGTTTTAGGCCAACTTAAGCCTAGAACTAAAGGGGGTAGTTTACCTGCAACGGTTTTTTTTTATCAAGGGTAATTTTGTTTGTTTGGCAAACGATAACAGCCGCAAATTCAAACAGAATTAAATAATGTTTCGTATACAGCCCTGAATTGTAGGGTTCTCAAGATCTATTGTTTTTGGTGAAGATCGGTTAAGGGAAAGGGGTAGTTTACTTGTAACGTTTTATGTCTTAACAAGGGTATTTCCTATGGCAAACGATAACAGCCGCAAATTCAAACAGAATCAAACGATTATTTGCATACAGCACTAAATTGTAGAGTTCTCAAGACCTATTGTTTTTGGTGAAGATCGGTTGAGGGAAAGGGGTAGTTTACCGGGAACGTTTTTTTAACAAGGGTATTTTCTATGGCAAACGATAACAGCCGCAAATTCAAACAGAATCAAATAATGTTTTGCATACAGCCCTGATTTGTAGAGTACTCAAGACTTGTTTTTGGTGAAGATCGGTTAAGGGGAAGGGGTAGTTTACCTGCAACGTTTTTTTATCAAGCGTATTTTCTATGGCAAACGATAACTGCCGCAAATTCAAACAGAATCAAATAATTTTTTCCATACGTCCCTGAATTGTAGAGGTCTCAAGGACTTTCGATTTTGGTGAAGATCGGTTAAGGGGAAGGGGTAGTTTACCTGCAACCTTTTACGTTTTAACAAGAGTAAAGTACTTGAAAATTTATTTAAACTTTTTCAAATAATGGTAATTGTTAAAAATAAAATAATTTTGTTGCCAGGCAATAAAATTAAAATTTTTTCATTTTAATGTAATATATATTTTCATTTAATACGGCAATAAAAAGGCAGGTAAGACACAAACACACAATTCACGTTATTTCTGGCCTCACTCATGTTTATTTTCTTACGTTTGCACGCTTTTTAAATGGAAAGTGCCGAAACCCACACCAACATAACGCGTGCAAGCCGAAAAAATGGACATCAATTTGCTTACTGGCGAAGCTAGTAGTTAATGAATGGGTAGGCAAAAATCTTATCTTAAATTTTTTTTAAGGAATCACTAAAAGGACGGTGGGTCAAATCGGACGCTGAGGTAGAGTTTGCTGTAACCGAATGGTTCCACAAACAGCCGTAAGAATTTTACTTTTACGTTTTAACAAGAGTAAAGTACTTGGAAATTCATTTAAACTTTTTCAAACAATGGTAATTGTTGAAAATAAAATAATTTTGTTGCCAGGCAATCTGAAAAGATTATACGATAGTTTATGAAATGGTTAATAATACGTCAGTGGAAGGTGTAATGAGAAATTAGCAGAAATGGAAACCTGGGGAATGTTAACTGTTCTGTAGATACAATTTTGTCAGAATGTTTGGAAATGATCATCAACATTGAAGAAAAAGTAAGCATATTAAGAAACATATGTAAGTACTTATTATAAAAAAATAATTTTTGTTTTTTGATAAAGTCATTTTGATTATAAAATATAAATATTTACAACAAGAAAAAATTTTCAGTTTTCAAAATTTAAATATATTTTTATAAAACAATGGGTTCTTCATTGAGGTGGGGACCATGTCACTCACTCCATCTCAAGCCTCCTCTCCCATTTTGCAGAAAAAGAGGACCCTGTCAAGGCTGATACTTTGACGACAGTGACAGGGCTTTCCACCAAATTCAGCAGAGTGACAGGTAGGCCCAACTCTGATTGGCTCCTCAGATTTCTCCAGCGTTAGTAGGTTCTATGAAAATATTTTATTTCAAAATTGATTTTAAATATAAATCTTAGATATGTTTTATAAATCTCATGTTTTATGTTTTAACATGGGTAATTTTTTATATGACGAACCATAACTGCCGTAAATTCAAACAGAATCAAATAATTTTTTACATATGTGCCTGAGCTATAGAGAACTCAATGTCTGTTGATTTTGGTGAAGATCGGTTACGGGGAAAGGGCAGTTTACCAGAAACATTTTTTGTTGTAACATGAGTAAAGTACTTAATTTTGATAAAGTATCCTGATAAGATCTTAATAATCCACTGTAGAAACGTAGATGAAATATCTATAAATGAAGAGGCTAGTTGAACGGGCTGGGGGTAATTTTCTATAAATCAAAATTATAGTTGAATGGGGAGGGGATAATATTTTTTATATGTGTACTACGTTATTGGCAAGAAAGAAGTATTTTTTTGTTAAAATTCCTTCCCTGGCTGTTTGGCTGAAAATGATTTTAAATATAAATCTTAGAATTAGGAAGTCATGTATGGTTCTCCATACCGATATTTTTCTATGGTAAACGATAACAGCCGCAAATTCAAACAGAATCAAATGATGTTATGCATACAGCCCTGTATTGTAGAGTTCTCAATACCTATTGGTGTTGGTGAAGATCGGTTAAGGGAAAGGGGTAGTTTACCTGCAACGTTTTATGTTTTAAAAGGGTATTTTTTATGGCAAACGATAAGAGCCGCAATTTCAAACTGAATCAAATAATTTTTTGCATACAGCCCTGTTTTGTTGAGTACTAAAGACCTATTGTTTTTGGTGAAGATCGGTTAAGGGAAAGGGGTAGTTTACCAGCCACGTTTTTTGTTTTATCAAGGGTATTTTATATGGCAAACGATAACAGCCGCAAACTCAAACAGAATCATATAATATTTTGCATACAGCCCCTGAAATGTAGAGTTATCAAGACCTGTTGGTTTTGTTGAAGATCGGTTAAGGGAAAGGGGTAGTTTACCCAGAAACGTTTTTTTTTTTTTAAATTGTATTTCTTATGGCAAACAATAACAGCCCGCAAATTCAAACAGAATCAAACGATTATTTCCATACAGCCCTGATTTGTAGAGTACTCAAGACCTATTGTTTTTGGTGAAGATCGGTTATGGGAAAGGGTAGTTTACCTGCAACGGTTTTTTATCAAGGGTAATTTTTACTTCCATATTCCTTAAGGAAATGGAAGTATGGTGATGCCAAAAAAAATCGTGTTCGAGATTAATACACATTCTGATTGTACTACACTCAAAACATGAAAAAAAGTCATTTTACTTCCATATTCCTTAAGGAAATGGAAGTATGGTGATGGCAAAAATAATCGTGTTCGAGATTATTGCAGATTCTGATTGTACTGCACTCAAAACATGAAAAAAGTTGTTTTTCGAAAAGTGTCTGTGTGTGTGTCTGTGTGTCTGTCTGTCTATCTATCTGTGTGTCTGTGTGTAGATTTTTTTTCTATGGCAAACGATAACTGCCGTACATTAAAACAGAATCAACTACTCTTCTGCATACCGTTTTGAATTATACAGAACTCAAGACCTGTTGGTTTTGGTGAAGATCGGTTAAGGGAATAGGGTAGTTTACCGGCAACATTTTATGTTTTATCAAGGGTAATTTTTTTTATGACGAACGATAACTGTCGTACATTAAAACAGAATCAAATATTTTTTTTGCATACATCCCTGAATTGTAGAGGACGGAAGGTCTATTGATTTTGGAGAAGATCGGTTAAGAGAAAGGGGTAGTTTACCGGAAACATTTTATGATTTAACAAGAGTAAAGTACTTAGTTTTTATAAATAAAGTATCCTGATAAGAAGCTCATAGTAATCCACTGTAGAAACGTAGATGAAATATCTATAAATGAAGAGGTTAGGTGAACGGGGTGGGGGTAATTTTCTATTGTTTAAAAATTATAGTTGAAGGTGGAGGGGAGAATTTTTTATATGTGTACTACGTTATCGGCAACAAAGAAGTAGTTTTTTGTTAAAATTACTTCCCGGGCTCTTTAGCCGTAATCTAATGTTTTATGCAAAACCAGACTTTTCGGCAGTGCCATCGACTGCCATTATCGGTGAAAATCGAGTGCGAAAACGTGAGGTGGTATACGTTAGTGACCACAGTACTGTGGTTAATGCTGAAGCAATAAGTAGAAACACGTAGTTTCTATGGAAACATTTCATTTCGACTATGATTTTAAATATAAATCTTAGAACATGGAAGTCATGTATGGTTCTCCATACCGATATTTAGCATTTATTACTAGCTTCAAGTTTCAGATTTCTCTAAAAGTGTTACACTTTACTAACAAAATACCCTGGTTAAAACATAAAATGTTGCCGGTAAACTACCCCTTTCCCTTAACCGATCTTCACCAAAATCAACAGGCCTTGAGCTCTCTAAAATTTAGGACGGTATGCAAAAAAATATTTGGTTTTCTTTGAATTTACGGCAGTTATCGTTCGTCATAGAAAAAATTACCCTTGTTAAAACATAAAACGTTACAGGTAAACTACCACTTTCTCTAAACCGATCTTCACCAAAATCAACAGACCTTCAGTCCTCTAAAATTCAGCGCTGTATGCAAAATATTATTTGATTCTGTTTGAAGTTGCTGCTTTTATCGTTTGCCATAGAAAATACCCTTGTTAAAATATAAAATGTTGATGGTAAACCACCCCTTTCCCTTAACCGACCTTCAGCAAAACAAACAGGTCTTGAGAACTCTGTAATTCAGGGCTGTATGCAAAAGAGTAGTTGATTCCGTTTGAATTTGCGGCTGTTAACGTTTGCCATAGAAAAAAATTACGCTTGATTAAAAAAACCGTTGCTGGTAAACTACCCCTTTCCCTTAACCGATCTTCACCAAAATCAACAGCTCCTGAGTACTCTACAAATCAGGGCGGTATGCAAAAAATTATTTGATTTTGTTTGAATTTGCGACTCTTATCGTTTGCCATAAAAAATACCCTTTTAAAACATAAAACGTTGCTGGTAAACTATCCCTTTCCCTTAACCGTTCTTCACCAAAAACAATAGGTCTTGAGTACTCTACAAATCAGGGCTGTGTGCAAAAAATTATTTGATTCTGTTTGAACGTGCGGCTGTTATCGTTTGCCAAAAAAATAATCTACAGAGACACACAGATAGACAGACAGACACACACACAGACACTTTTCGAAAAATTACTTTCTTTCATGTTTTGAGTGTAGTACAATCAGAATCTGCAATAATCTCGAACACGATTTTTTTTGCCATCACCATACTTCCATTTCCTTAAGGAACATGGAAGTAAAAATTACCCCTCCCCCTTCAACTACCTTTTCCGTTTATAGATATTTCATCTACCTTTCTACAGTGGATTATTATGACCTTCTTTTCAGGATACTTTATTTATCAAAAATATCGGTATGGAGAACCATGACTTCCATGTTCTAAGATTTATATTTAAAATCATTTTCGAAATGAAATATTACTATAGAAACTACTTCTTTCTACTTACTGCTTCAGCCTTAACCACAGTACTGTGGTCACTAACGTATACCACCTCACGTTATCGCACTCGATTTTCACTGATGATGGAAGTCGATGGCATTGCCGAAACGTCTGGTTTTGTAGAAAACATTGGACTACGGCCAAACATCCCGGGAAGGAATTTTAACAAAAACTACTTCTTTGTTGCCGATAACGTTGTACAATATATATAAAAATATGCATAAAATTAATGGCTTGTATAAGTTAATGTTTGATCTCCATTAAGTAGTGCTCAAGTTTCCAAAGTTTTAATATTATGATGTCCGTAATTAAAACATCAGAGCAGGTTTAGTGTGTATGAGGGTACACCGTGGACAAAAATTTTCAACAGTTCCTATTGTGCGATGCTTAGAATAAAGCTGCGAATCTACAGTGTTACGTTTCACAGAACAAACACGCGGAAAAGAAGGAGCTCTGCGAAGTCACTCATGGACCCTCAGCATCTTCCAGAGGGTTCATTCCCTAAAGACGAAAAGTCTGTCTATGAATCGTTCCTCTGTAAACACGTGCAGTTACACTGCCCAGCGATCCACAGGAAGCAAATTGCTATCCACGCTGGACACTTTTTCGGCTTGCACGCGTTATGTTGGTATGGGTTCGCCACTTTCCATTTAAAAAGCGTGCAAATGTAAGAAAATAAACCTCAATGAGGCCAGAAATAACGCGAATTTTG
The DNA here is from genome assembly GCA_034769895.1 of Magicicada septendecula. Lineage (NCBI taxonomy): Eukaryota > Metazoa > Arthropoda > Insecta > Hemiptera > Cicadidae > Magicicada > Magicicada septendecula. The sequence goes on from CM068367.1 coordinate 1,141,295,674, forward strand.
TGTGTGTGTGTGTGTGTGTGTGTGTGTGTGTGTGTGTGTGTGTGTGTGTGTGTGTGTGTGTGTGTGTGTGTGTGTGTGTGTGTGTGTGTGTGTGTGTGTGTGTGTGTGTGTGTGTGTGTGTGTGTGTGTGTGTGTGTGTGTGTGTGTGTGTGTCCCTGCCCTTTTATTGCGGTAGTCATAATAATAAAATGGAAACGTAAACAGTACATAACAGAGATATTCTTGCCTACCACGCACGATATATTTTCTCTTATACATGATTTACATTAAAATGAAAAAATTATAATTTTATTGCCTGGCAACAAATTTATTTTATTTGTAACAGTTACCATTGTTTGAAAAAGTTTAAATGAATTGTCAAGTACTTTACTCTTGTTAAAACGTAAAAGGTTGCTGGTAAACTACCCCTTTCCCCTTAACCGATCTTCACCAAAATCAAAAGCCCTTGAGTACCTTACAATTCAGTGACGTATGCAAAAAATTATTTGATTCTGTTTGAATATGCGGCAGTTATCGTTCGTCATAGAAAATTACCCTTGATAAAAAATGTTGCTGGTAAACTACCCCTTTCCCTTAACCGATCTTCACCAAAAACAATATGTCTTGAGTACTCTATAAATCACGGCTGTATGCAAAAAATTATTTGATTCTGTTTGAATTTGCGCCTGTTATCGTTTGCCATAGAAAATACCCTTGATAAAAAAAATTCTGCCAGTAAACTACCCCTTTCCCTTAACCAATCTTCACCAAAAACAACAGGTCTTGAGAACTCCATAATTTAGGTCTGTATGCGAAACATTATTTGATTCTGTTTCAATTTGCGGCTGTTATCGTTTGCCAAAAAAAAATACCCTTGATAAAAAAAAACGTTGCAGGTAAACTACCCCTTTCCCTCAACCGATCTTCACCAAAAACAATATTTCGTGAGTAATCTACAAATCAGGACTGCATGCAAAACATTATTTGATTCTGTTTGAATTTGCGGCTGTTATCGTTTGCCATAGAAAAAAAATCTACAGACACACAGATAGACACATAGACAGATAGACACACAGACACACACACAGAACACTTTTCGAAAAACGACTTTTTTTCATGTTTTGAGTGTAGTACAATCAGAATCTGCAATAATCTCGAACACGATTTTTTTTGCCATCACCATACTTCCATTTCCTTAAGGAATATGGAAGTAAAATTACCCTTGATAAAAAAACGTTGCAGGTAAACTACCCCTTTCCCTTAACCGATCTTCACCAAAAACAATAGGTCTTGAGTACTCTACAAATCAGGGCTGTATGCAAAATATTATTTGATTCTCTTTGAATTTGCGGCTGTTATCGTTTGCCATAGAAAATACCCTTGTTAAAACATAAAACGTTGCTGGTAAACATTATTTGATTCTATTTGAATTTACGGCAGTTATCGTTTGCCATAAAAAAATCCACGCGCGCGCGCGCGCGCACGCACACTTTTTGAAAAATGACTTTTTTTCATGTTTTGAGTGTAGTACAATCAGAATCTGCAATAATCTCGAGCACGATTTTTTTTGCCATCACCATACTTCCATTTCCTTAAGGAACAAGGAAGTAAATATCGGTATGGAGAACCATACATGACTTCCATATTCTAAGATTTATATTTAAAATCATTTTCAGCCAAACAACCAGGCTGTGTCTTACCTGCCTTTTTATTGCTGTATTAAATGAAAAATATTATATTACATTAAAATGAAAAAATTATAATTTTATTGCCTGGCAACAAAATTATTTTATTTTTAACAATTACCATTGTTTCAAAAAGTTTAAATAAATTTTCAAGTACTTTACTCTTGTTAAAACGTAAAAGGTTGCAGGTAAACTACCCCTTCCCCTTAACCGATCTTCACCAAAATCGAAAGTCATTGAGACCTCTACAATTCAGGGACGTATGCAAAAAATTATTTCATTCTGTTTGAATTTGCGGCTGTTATCGTTTGCCATAGAAAATACGCTTGATAAAAAAACGTTGCAGGTAAACTACCCCTTCCCCTTAACCGATATTCACCAAAAACAATAGGTCTTGAGTACTCTACAAATCAGGGCTGTATGCAAAACATTATTTGATTCTGTTTGAATTTGCGGCTGTTATCGTTTGCCATAGAAAATGCCCTTGTTAAAAAAACGTTGCAGGTAAACTACCCCTTTCCCTCAACCGATCTTCACCAAAAACAATAGGTCTTGAGAAATCTACAATTCAGGGCTGTATGCGAAACATTATTTGATTCTGTTTGAATTTGCGGCTGTTATCGTTTGCCAAAAAAAAAAATTTCCCTTGATAAAAAAAACCGTTGCAGGTAAACTACCCCTTCCCCTCAACCGATCTTCACCAAAAACAATAGGTCGCGAGTACTCTACAAATCAGGGCTGTATGCAAAAAATTATTTGATTCTGTTTGAATTTGCGGCAGTTGTCGTTTGCCATAGAAAATACGCATGATAAAAAACGTTGCTGGTAAACTACCCCTTCCCCTCAACCGATCTTCACCAAAAACAATAGGTCTTGAGTACTCTACAAATCAGGGCTGTACGCAGAAAATTATTTGATTCTGTTTGAATTTGCGGCTGTTATCGTTTGCCATAGAAAATACCCTTGTTAAAAAAACGTTGTTGGTAAACTACCCCTTTCCCTTAACCGATCTTCACCAAAAACAAAAGGTCTTGAGAACTCTACAATTTAGGGCTGTATGCAAATAATCTTTTCATTCTGTTTGAATTTGCGGCTGTTATCGTTTGCCATAGGAAATACCCTTGTTAAAACATAAAACGTTACAGGTAAACTACCCCTTTCCCTTAACCGATCTTCACCAAAAACAATAGGTCTTGAGAACTCTACAATTCAGGGCTGTATGCGAAACATTGTTTGATTCTGTTTGAATTTGCGGCTGTTATCGTTTGCCAAACAAACAAAATTACCCTTGCTAAAAAAAAACCGTTGCAGGTAAACTACCCCTTTCCCTCAACCGATCTTCACCAAAAACAATAGGTCGCGAGAACTCTGCAAAACCGGGCTGTATGCAAAAAAATATTTGATTCTGTTTGAATTTGCGGCAGTTATCGTTTGCCATAGAAAAAAAATCTACAGACACACAGACACACAGACACACAGACAGACAGACAGACAGACAGACACACAGACACTTTTCGGAAAACGACTTTTTTCATGTTTTGAGTGTAGTAGAATCAGAATCTGCAATAATCTCGAACACGATTTTTTTTGCCATCACCATACTTCCATTCCTTAAGGAATATGGAAGTAAAATTACCCTTGTTAAAACATAAAACGTTGCTGGTAAACTACCCCTTTCCCTTAACCGATCTTCACCAAAAACAATAGGTCTTGAGAACTCTACAATTCAGGGCTGTATGCGAAACATTATTTGATTCTGTTTGAATTTGCGGCTGTTATCGTTTGCCATAGAAAAAATATCGGTATGGAGAACCATACGTGACTTCCATATTCTAAGATTTATATTTAAAATCATTTTCGAAATGAAATATTACCATAGAAACTACTTCTTTCTACGTACTGCTTCAGCCTTAACCACAGTACTGTGGTCACTAACGTATACCACCTCACGTTATCGCACTCGATTTTCACTGATGATGGAAGTCGATGGCATTGCCGAAACTTCTGGTTTTGTAGAAAACATTGGACTAAGGCCAAATATCCCGGGAAGGAATTTTAACAAAAACTACTTCTTTGTTGCCGATAACGTTGTACACATATATATAAAAAACTAGCTGTTACCCGCGACTTCGTCCGCGTGGAATTTCATAAAAAATGATTGTTCAGTTCGCTGAGTTAACGAAAAGTTAATAATTATGCATTCCTCGTAAAGAAATACCCATGCTAAGTTTAGTCTCATTCTTATTCTTTGCGAGTCGATGTTTCGTGTTTTTTAATTTTTTTTTCATTTTTGTTTGTTTTTGTTCTTTTTTTTGTCTTTTCGTTTTTTAATTTTTTTATTTATTTCTTTGTTTTTGTTCATTTTTTGGCATTTTGTATTAACCTCATTGAAAAATCTCTTTATATACAATGTTAGGTGTACGACTTCCTTGGGCTAAAACAATAACGCTAGTGGCATCCCTTGCACGTGAACATGCCACGTATAGCTGCCCATGGGTACAGCAACCCTTAGTTAAATCTATGCCAGCTTTGCTCAAGGTTTGCCCTTGTGACTTGTTGATTGTCATAGCAAAGCTGACATTGATAGGAAATTGCAGTCTTTTGAATTGAAAGGGAAAATTCGACGGTATTATGGGAATTCGTGGTATAAACACTGTCTCACCTTTTCCGCATCCGGATATTATACGACCTTCTATAACGTTTTTTTGCAAAGACACTACTCGCAATCTAGTACCATTGCAAAGTTTCGGTGGGTTTAAATTACGGAGTAGTATGATGGGCACGCCAATCTTAAGTTCTAGTTTGTGAGAGGGTAGACCAGGCACAGTTATACTGTTTAAAAATTCTGTTGGATAATTAACAGCTTCATCCGGATTGCAAACTGTATTGATGGAAAGGTATGTTTGTGATTCACCAGGAAGCTTATCTAAAATGCGCTGATTAAGCGCAGTAACCTGGTCATTCATTGGAGCTAAAATTGATCTTTCACACAGCCACGAATCTTCTTTTATATTGAGATTGTGAACATCATCATAAATACTATTTATTAAAGTTTCAGTGTCCGCCACAACCTGACAAAGACCGGCAGGTAGTTCTATATCATGAGTATCATTCACTTCTGGACACTTCCCCTCTCCTACATCTAGGAGAATTTTGCTAAATTCTGAATCGGCTGAATGTGCTCTCATGTTTTCTTTTAAATTAAGTTTTTTACAATGTCTCCAAAGTACTGAACGTTTTAAACAGGCGTTAATTTCATCCGCTCGCGTACCTTTAGTCACAACTGGTAATATTTGCCTACAATCTCCAGCGAATAAAAATGTTACTCCTCCAAATAATTGAGTATTACCTCTTAGGTCTTGCATTGTTCTGTTCACGGCTTCGATGGAAATTTTGTTTGCCATAGTGCATTCGTCCCAGACTACAAAGACCCAATCTTGTAATACTTTGGCTTTATGACTATTTTTTGATACACTGCAGACTGGATTTTCCATATGCTCTGCTTCTATTGGTATTTTAAACATGGAATGTGCTGTTTTCCCCCCAGGAAGTAAAGTTGCAGCTATTCCTGAAGATGCGACTGCTATGGCAATCTTTTTTTCTGAACGTATTTTGGCCAGTAAAAGATTTATCAAAAATGTCTTGCCGGTACCACCTGGAGCGTCTAAAAAATATACACCACCAGCGTTAGCAGCATTCACACTGTCAATGAGGAGTCGGTAAACTTGATTTTGTTCGTTGTTTAATCTTGGTTCATTCTGATTTATCATATGTTGAAGTTCAACTGGGTCAAAATTTATGTGTTCAATATATTCTCTGTTCAAATTATCAACAATCCCATCGGTCGCTTTTGGAGATAGTAAACCATAATGAGGGAGAGTATTGCCGCCTATGGAAAGAAGAATGTCTTGTAACGTAAACAGAGCACGATTAGTAAAGTTTTCTAAATGAGCATTTATGTCTGCATCTGGGTGATGTCGTTGGAATTCTCTTACATAATCTTCCATGAAATGATCCTTAAACTTGTCCCATAACTCTGAGGGATTAGAAACATTGCAGAATACCAATATAATGGCGAACAGCTCTCGCAATTTAGATGCGCTGCTGCTTATACTGGCATCTGTTAATGTGTCGCACCAGTGATTATCGCCTTCTAGTAAACCAAGTGCAAGGCATGCTGCTTGATATGTAGGATGTAAAATACCATTCACTCTTTTGAGACTTTTGAAAGAAGTTGGTCTCTTGACAACATTTAACAACATCCTTAGATGATAACATTCCCGATTATTAGGATGAATTGTATAAATTCTACCAAGAGTATGCTCGTAAAATATGCCGGGATGACCCTCCACAGGAGTACCTCGGCGTCGCCGTTGAAATGTTCCATTTTGTTTATTAAATGTGTAATAACCTGGTACTTCTTCATACAATAAAGTGGCTGCGAATTCGTCGTTATGGCACAGATCGAAAAACGCCATCAATGTCGTATTTCTCGGATTTTCTACCACTCCACGGACATTGTTTGGATCAAAATAAATTCTCTGACCATTTTCTAAATGGATGTCCAAATGTGTTACTGCGGGGAAACGTTCGTGAATCGGAAATGATAATATGCGCCAGACTGCTTCAGAAGTACTAATATATCTTCCATTTTGATATGATGTCACTTCATCGTTAGCATTTTGCACACCAAATACCGCCAAGTCTGAACCTTTGTTGACATACTTGCAAATATATTTTATTGATTTCACACTGCTACAAAGTTCATCGTTGATATGTGCTTTAAAAGTGCGCGACAGTACCGGTGAAAATGGAACAATCCAGCAATTGTCGATATCAATAGAGTTACTTCGTGATCGGATTGTCGTTCGTATACCACCGTTTTCAGGTGAACGACGTCTGTAAAATGGATAACCATCCTCACCTGTAACAGCTTCTGTACTAAAAGATTTAGGAAATCTTTTACTACAAATACCGTTCTTCATACACGGCGATTGAGGATTGTAAGGGCCACATGGACCGTGTACCATGTGGGTTTTTACAACATCAAATAGCTCTGGATCAACTTCTTGGTCTGGCAATTCTGCTCGAATAACATCATTAATTTGCTCAGCTCTTATTTTCGTTTCTAACCATATCAAAATGTTGGCATGGGGCAAACCACGCTTCTGCCATTCTACACTATACATAAAACAGCGAACGGAACCGAAAATTTTTCCTTTCACCAGGAGATCCATCATTTTTTTTAGTTTTTGTTTAAAAACTCTTGATACAACATCATGCCAATCAGAAGCCAACTGCCCTGTAAAAAGGTCGTTTGTAATCTCATCCCATTTAGGGTTGGTCGTGAACGTTATAAAAAGATCGGGACGTCCATATTTCCTAACATAACAAAACGCATCCTGTGTGCGTTGGTGCATATAGCTAGGTCCTCCCGTAAACGATGAAAGTAGAATAACTAACTGACCCAAGTCCTCTACATTCTCATTGTGATTGATTGCGTCTTGGAGGTGAATATAATTTTCAACTCGAAGCTTTTTTTGATTAGTTCGTATAAAAATGAGTCTCTCTGTTTCGATTTTAGCGTATACGTCAACTAAGTATTGATTAAATAATTGTTTGTAATTATGCAAATGATTGTACTCATTCTTTCTAATCATTAATCGGTAACAATAGTATTGTAGTGCGGAAACTTTTTTTTGGAAATTTGGTTAGCCTGTGTTGGGTTCGACTTGATAGACCGCAAAGTTATATCCGTCTTCCCCATAAACAAACATGAGAGGATACTATAGAGCATCATATGATCTGTGAGTTTCGGCGATTCTCTGCAATCTATTATCATGTCTGCGAAGTACTATGTCTCGTTTATCACAATCTTGATTTACCAGTAACACAGATACTTCGTTTGTTGTCGGTTCATTATGGCGACCTCTATGCTCTATTGAAGGTCGTCGGTCAGCATTTATAACTATTTTATAGTCATTTTCGTTTGAATTTGGTGGGAAAGATTGAAGAGCAGTTTTGAAATCACGAATGTAACTGTTTATTTCAATAAGCATACTTTGTAAGCTTTCTACTAACAAAGGGTTTAGATTTGGAAAACATTGTAATCTTGCATCCCTTTGTAGTACATAATCGCTCATGAAATATATTTGTAAAAATGATTCTCTCGCATTATCTACAGGAAGAAGGGAACCAATTAAATGATACACCTGCCCCTGTATTTTAAACGTGGGCATATAATTCCCTTCGTGAACTTCTTTTGCCCCAAAAGAAGTCATTTGAAAAGCCGAATTATAACGTCTAATATTATTTAGGAAATGTTGAGATTGTTCATGTTCGCCACATAACAAAGACTTAAGTGGCTCAGGTGGCTGCTGAATAGAGTCCAAGTGCACTTTTCCAGAAGAACAACAAATTCCTTTTGACTCATCTTTCCACCTTAAAGCTTTACAGTAGTTGCAACACACATTCATAGGGCCTATCTCTGATGCAGCAGAATAATTTATTTGGGCATCATAATTGAACCCACTGTTATGTTTTTCTCGCCATGCAATATTACGTCTATTCGTTCTTCTTATTTGGTCATTATTCAATCGTTGTCGCCGTTTCTCTTCACTTTCAATATCCCGCATAGCATTTGTCGTTTGTCTGGCAGTGACCAGTCGCCTTTCTCGATCAAAATTCGTTTCTGACTGACGAATGGTACTCACTCTTTCACGGAGCTGTGCTAAGCGCTCGATTCTCTGTCCTTGTGACTCATGATATCGATCACATTGTTCTGTGACACGGATGTCATGTTGTTCTTGACTTTCAAATTCACGTTGATTTTGGTGATGACGACGATCACTTTCCAATCGCTGCTCTCTAGAATCATCTGATTCTAGATATCGCGAGACAGCGTGTCGAATACGATCGTTTTCTAGACGCTGTTCTCTAGACTCCTGAGATTCTTGACTCCTTAACAATGAATGACGGGTTCTATCTAACTGTAATCGTTCGTTTCTCTTAGAACTACTTTCAATGGACCTAGACATGGATTGCCTTAATCTACAATTTGTAAGACGACTTTCTCTATCCTGTTGAGATTCATTTTCACGTTGCAATCTTTGATTTTTAGCCTTTCTCGTGTTTTTAGAGAGATTTGATTTTCTTTTAGGCATGACTAATGATTGTAAGTGCACTTTTTAAACTAAAAACCTAATTTAGAAATATGTATTTTAAAAACAACTACCTACGTACTTAACTAAATAAATTTATCAAGTAAATAAAAAAACTTAACTATTTAATACGAACGAATTTTCATGAAAGAAAACCAAACGACGTTAAACATTTATCTCTAATTATATTATAACGTAAAAGTCTCACTGCTAGAAAACAATTTTTTAAGGCGCGCGTTGAGACACAACCATCTGCAACAGCCCGCTCGCGCGTTCTGAGCCCGCGCGACAGGCAACCTTTGTTATATTAACCCGTCAAAATCGGTCCAGCCGTTTCGAAGATTAGCCTTTTATTTATTTGTAGCTTATTTAACATACATAAATAAAGCTATCATATTAATACATAATAATGATCAGCAAGCATAAAGAATTTAAAAATATTTTAATGACGCCTCATAACCCGAATCCAAACAGCGTGGTTACAATATTCTCATACATTATCGTAAATGGAAACACGTACTCGAAAACCTCAAAATAAATAATTTAGTCAATAGTACACGCACTGGCAACACATTCACATTCACATTATACAATCCAAACTAAACTGCACTCTTAAACTGAACCTCATTAACCAACACGTTCACATTATACAAACCAAACTAAACTGCACTCTTAAACTGAACCTCATTAACCACGTAAATTAGTAAAGACAACAGACAACGCCAACCGCCATGACACCGTCATCTAGTACATTTCTGTCCCATCTGTATCACATACTTGGAACGTTCTCTCAGAGTCGAAAGCATTAAAAGTAATGTAAAAATTGTAAAGATAATTAAAAATTGTTGTGTAAAGATAAATATTTTTAAACAAACAAACAGAAATTATCGCGGGTCTTTGGGAATAGTCAGCGGCAAAATGTAACTTCCGTCGCCGCGCGTGTACTACATTTCGGTGTCCGATGTGTACACCAACTGTTTTCTTCACAAGTAACTAATGCCAGCTTATGGAGGTTATGTACGACAATGTAACTTAAATAAAATTTACGTTGTTAGTGTACATTAAAAGGGTGTATTTATTGGAAGTACAGAAATTAGTTTACATTTATCGCACATAATTACGGTACAGAGACGATTTTGGGAGGTTGTGGCTACGTTTAACAATATAACTTAAAACTTAATATTGTTTTCTCACTGCTAGAAAACAATTTTTTAAGGCGCGCGTTGAGACACAACCATCTGCAACAGCCCGCGACAGGCAACCTTTGTTATATTAAGTCGGAGGAGGAAGTTGGAGGGGGAAGCGGTCAGTGGCGCCTTTCGGTCCGACGACGGCAGAGGCGTGCGCGTGGGGCACGTGTTGCTCGACTTTTTTCCTTTCTTTTTTCTTTTTTTTTCCAAAATAAAAGTAGCCTAAGTTACTCCTTATAACATCAGCTATCTGCCAGTGAAAAGCCCGTCAAAATCGGTCCAGCCGTTTCGGAGATTAGCCGGAACAAACAGACAGACAAAAATGTTTTAAATTGTTTTTTTGTTATAAGTACCTTATATACTTTCATATGCATTTAGTAAAAAGCTGTTATTTTGACATTACAAACAGACACTTCAATTTTATTTATTTGTATATAGATATGCATAAAATTAATGGCTTGTATAAGTTAATGATTGATCTCCATTAAGTAGTGCTCAAGTTTCCAAAGTTTTAATATTATTATGTCCGTAATTAAAACATCAGAGCAGGTTTAGTGTGAATGAGGGTACACCGTGGACAAAAATTTTCAACATTTCCTATTGAGCGTTGTTAGAGTAGAGCTCTATATGAATAGGTATTCGCACCCGCCATCTTTGCTCCGAGACTTTTAAATTTAATATGGCGGCAGCAATGTAAGCACACTGTGCGTTGCATTATTTAATGTAAATTATGTATTTAAATATTAATATTTTTACATATCAGGGTTATAACCTTAGTGTACTAATTTGATTTATGTATTACACATGAATATGTATAATAATCATCTCATCTTGTCAGTGAAAACAAGGTTACAATCAGTCTCTCGCGTTGAGAGTAATGTGTCAGTTTCGTCAGATGCAACTGTTTTGTCCCAACCTGAATCCAGTATACAAACGTTATTATTTGATAATTTGTGTGGTATATTCGAACATGCAAATGTGTACAATGGTAACGCGACATTTTACATTGCGGGAAGTACCACTCGAGTCGTAAAAAAGCATGCATGTTCTGAATGCTTAGAGTTTCTTTCCAACGATAATTTGCCCAAGACCGAATTTATTAAAAAAGCAAAATGTTTAGCATTGTAGCACATGATTTATAAATTTATTACATGTATATTTTAATAAATAAATTTGCATTTTTGCAAATTGTTGCAATTAATATTATTTAAAACGTGATGTAAAAACTGTCATTCAGACCATTTATAATTCTGGAATTCTCAATCAATATTGTTTTTCTCCAAATAATCAGCAACGTCAGGGATGAAACTGAAAAATTTGAAAATATCGTGCCATTTGATTTGATTATTGATTTGAAAATTGATTTGATTACGAGAATACTAACCTTTTTTTCTCCACTCAATGAATTATTTTTGAATTCTCGAGACATTGTTGCTTTCACAATATACTGTAAAGAATAATGTTCGTAATATTGCAACCTGCATTTTACACGAATTATTCATTTTTCGTCAGAAATTAATAAAACAATTACCGTATGTATACAATCCCAGAGATAACCTCGCACATTAACTTGTAAAGTGCAGCCACCAGCGTCTATATCTTTTTGTGCATATATAATTAAAATTAATATGCTTCACTGATAATTTCACACTTTGAAATTATATTTTTGGCACGAAAAACTATAATAGTTTATGTAATATCGAAAACAAACTTATACTGCATCCCATGTATACACAAACGTCACCATAATATTATGTCAGTCTCGGAACAAAGATGGCGGGTGCGAATACTCTCATTTATAGATCCTTACATAGAGTAAAGCTGCGAATCTACAGTGTACGTTTCACAGAACAAACACGCGAAAAAGAAGGAGCGCTCCTAAGTCACTCATGGACCCTCAGCATCTTGCAGAGAGTTCATTCCCTAAAGACTAAAAGTCTGTCTATGAATCGTTCCTCTGTAAACACGTGCAGTTACACTGCCCAGCGATCCACAGGAAGCAAATCGCTATCCACGCTGGACACTTTTTCGGCTTGCACGCGTTATGTTGGTATGGGTTTCGGCACTTTCCATTTAAAAAGCGTGCAAATGTAAGAAAATAAACATGAATGAGGCCAGAAATAACGCGAATTGTGTGTGTGTGTGTGTGTGTGTGTGTGTGTGTGTGTGTGTGTGTGTGTGTGTGTGTGTGTGTGTGTGTGTGTGTGTGTGTGTGTGTGTGTGTGTGTGTGTGTGTGTGTGTGTGTGTGTGTGTGTGTGTGTGTGTGTGTGTGTGTGTGTGTGTGTGTGTGTGTGTGTGTGTTCCCTGCCTTTTTATTGCGGTAGTCATAATAATAAAATGGAAACGTAAACATTACATAACTGAGATATGCTTGCCTGCCACGAACGATATATTTTCTCTCATACATGATTTACATTAAAATGAAAAAATTATAATTTTATTGCCTGGCAACAAAATTATTTTATTTTTAACAATTACCATAGTTTGAAAAAGTTTAAATGAATTTTCAAGTACTTTACTGTTGTTAAAACGTAAAAGGTTGCAGGTAAACTACCCCTTCCCCTTAACCGATCTTCACCAAAATCATAAGGCCCTGAATTGTCTACAATTCAGGGGTGTATGCAAAAAATTATTTGATTCTGTTTGAATATGCGGCAGTTATCGTTCGTCATAGAAAAAATTACCCTTGTTAAAACATAAAACGTTGCAGGTAAACTACCCCTTTCCCTTAACCGATCTTCACCAAAAACAATAGATCTTGAGAACTCCATAATTCAGGGCTGTATGCGAAACATTATTTGATTCTGTTTGAATTTGCGGCTGTTATCGTTTGCCAAATAAAACAATTACCCTTGATAAAATAAAAACCGTTGCAGGTAAACTACCCCTTTCCCTCAACCGATCTTCACCAAAATAATAGGTCGTGAGTACTCTACAAATCAGAGCTGTATGCAAAAAATTATTTGATTCTGTTTGAATTTGCGGCTGTTATCGTTTGCCATAGAAAAAAAATCTACAGACAACACTATTCGAAAAACGACTTTTTTCATGTTTTGAGCGCAGTACAATCAGAATCTGCAATAATCTCGAACACGATTTTTTTTGCCATCACCATACTTCCATTTCCTTAAGGAATATGGAAGTAAAAAATTACCCTTGTTAAAACATAAAACGTTGCTGTTAAACGACCCCTTTCCCTTAACCGATCTTCACCAAAAACTATAGGTTTTGATAACTCTACAATTCAGGGCTGTATGCAAAAAATTATTTGATTCTGTTTGAATTTGCGGCTCTTATCGTTTGCCATAGAAAAAAAACTACACACAGACAGACACACTGACACACACACAGACACTCTTCGAAAAATTACTTTTTTTCATGTTTTGAGGGTAGTACAATCAGAATCTGCAATTAACTCCATCACGATTTTTCTCGCCATGATCATACTTCCATTTCCTTATGGAACATGGAAGTAATAACTGTAGACACTAATATTACGTTATCTTCTGTGCAGCCTGCAACATAATCTAATAGACACAACTTTGCTAAAGCATGACAGCGGGAAACAGACATTTTTACTTCCATGTTCCATAAGGAAATGGTAGTATGGTCATGGCGAAAACAATCGTGTTCGAGATAACGGCAGATTCTGATTGTACTACCATCAAAGCATGAAATATCGGTATGGAGAACCATACATGACTTCCATATTCTAAGATTTATATTTAAAATCATTTTCAGCCAAACAGCCAGGCTGTGTCTTACCTGCCTTTTTATTAAATGAAAAATATTATATTACATTAAAATGAAAAAATTATAATTTTATTGCCTGGCAACAAAATTATTTTATTTTTAACAATTACCATTGTTTCAAAAAGTTTAAATAAATTTTCAAGTACTTTACTCTTGTTAAAACGTAAAAGGTTGCAGGTAAACTACCCCTTCCCCTTAACCGATCTTCACCAAAATCGAAAGTCATTGAGACCTCTACAATTCAGGGACGTTGCAAAAAATTATTTGATTCTGTTTGAATTTGCGGCTGTTATCGTTTGCCATAGAAAATACGCTTGATAAAAAAACGTTGCAGGTAAACTACCCCTTCCCCTTAACCGATCTTCACCAAAAACAATAGGTCTTGAGTACTCTACAAATCAGGGCTGTATGCAAAACATTATTTGATTCTGTTTGAATTTGCGGCTTTTATCGTTTGCCATAGAAAATACCCTTGTTAAAAAAACGTTGCAGGTAAACTACCCCTTCCCCTTAACCGATCTTCACCACAAACAATAGGTCTTGAGTACTCTACAAATCAGGGCTGTATGCAAAACATTATTTGATTCTGTTTGAATTTGCGGCTGTTATCGTTTGCCATAGGAAATACCCTTGTTAAAAAAACGTTGCAGGTAAACTACCGCTTTCCCTCAACCGATCTTCACCAAAAACAATAGGTCTTGAGAACTCTACAATTTAGGGCTGTATGCAAATAATCTTTTGATTCTGTTTGAATTTGCGGCTGTTATCGTTTGCCATAGAAAATACCCTTGTTAAAAAAACGTTGCAGGTAAACTACCCCTTTCCCTCAACCGATCTTCACCAAAAACAATAAGTCGCGAGTACTCTGCAAATCAGGGCTGCATGCAAAAAATTATTTGATTCTGTTTGAATTTGCGGCAGTTATCGTTTGCCAAAAAAAAAAAATCTACAGACATAGACACACAGACACTTTTCGGAAAACGACTTTTTTTCATGTTTTGAGTGTAGTAGAATCAGAATCTGCAATAATCTCGAACACGATTTTTTTTGCCATTACCATACTTCCATTCCTTAAGGAATATGGAAGTAAAAACAAAACATGAAAAAAGTCTTTTTACTTCCATATTCCTTAAGGAATGGAAGTATGGTGATGGCAAAAAAAATCGTGTTCGAGATTATTGCAGATTCTGATTCTACTACACTCAAAACATGAAAAAAAGTCGTTTTCCGAAAAGTGTCTGTGTGTGTGTCTGTCTGTGTGTCTGTGTGTGTGTCTGTAGATTTTTTTTTAATGGCAAACGATAACTGCCGTAAATTCAAACAGAATCAAATAATTTTTTGCGTACAGCCCTGATTTGTAGAGTACTCGCGACCTATTGTTTTTGGTAAAGATTGGTTGAGGGAAAGGGGTAGTTTACCGGCAACGGTTTTTTTTCATCAAGGGAAATTTTTTTTTTGGCAAACGATAACAGCCGCAAATTCAAACAGAATCAAATAATGTTTCGCATACAGCACTGAATTGTAGAGTTCTCAAGACCTGTTGTTTTTGGTGAAGATCGGTTAAGGGAAAGGGGTAGTTTACCAGTAACGTTTTATGTTTTAACAAGGGTATTTCCTATGGCAAACGATAACAGCCGCAAATTCAAACAGAATCAAAAGATTATTTGCATACAGCCCTAAATTGTAGAGTTCTCAAGACCTATTGTTTTTGGTGAAGATCGGTTAAGGGAAAGGGGCAGTTTACCGGCAACTTTTTTTTATCAAGCGTATTTTCTATGGCAAACGATAACAGCCGCAAGTTCAAACAGAATCAAATAA
Organism: Magicicada septendecula; assembly: GCA_034769895.1. Taxonomy (NCBI): domain Eukaryota; kingdom Metazoa; phylum Arthropoda; class Insecta; order Hemiptera; family Cicadidae; genus Magicicada; species Magicicada septendecula. The sequence goes on from CM068367.1 coordinate 1,141,311,260, forward strand.
TTTTCTGCATACGTCCCTGAATTGTAGAGATCTCAAGGACTTTCGATTTTGGTGAAGATTGGTTAAGGGGAAGGGGTAGTTCACCTGCAACCTTTTACGTTTTAACAAGAGTAAAGTACTTGAAAATTTATTTAAACTTTTTGAAACAATGGTAATTGTTAAAAATAAAATAATTTTGTTGCCAGGCAATAAAATTATAATTTTTTCATTTTAATGTAATATAATATTTTTCATTTAATACGGCAATAAAAAGGCAGGTAAGACACAAACACACACACACACACAATTCACGTTATTTCTGGCCTCACTCATGTTTATTTTCTTACGTTTCCACGCTTTTTAAATTGAAAGTGCCGAAACCCACACCAACATAACGCGTGCAAGCCGAAAAAATGGACATCAATTTGCTTACTGGCGAAGCTAGTAGTTAATGAATGGGTAGGCAAAAATCTTATCTTAAATTTTTTTTAAGGAATCACTAAAAGGATGGTGGGTCAAATCGGACGCTGAGGTAGAGTTTGCTATAACCGAATGGTTCCACAAACAGCCGTAAGAATTTTACTAGCAGGGATTCTACAGGTTAGCGCAACAGTGGAACTCATGTCTTAATGTTATTGGAGACTTCTTTTAAAATCGTTGAATAAAAAATGCTTTACAGCTCTGTACGTGTGTCTATTGAACAATCCTTGTATTAGTCATACACAATAATACAACTGATTGAACTTCAAATTTTTAAACTTGATTAGTTTCTATATATATGTTTAATGTTACAAATAATTCAAATAACAATCTTGATCATCTGTTAGTTCAGCGGAATAACAGTGACACTTTTAATAACTGCATAAAATAAACACTTAGAAACAACACAGGCGCTTTAACTTAACTGTTTGGACCACAGAAGTGAGGCATGCCTCAATGCTCTAGGTGTACAGCGCGGGACAATCCCCCCTCCCTACACTTCCCTATCACACCACTACATTGCTTACATACGATGTATACAAAAAACGCTGAGGCAAGTTCAGGTTGCCTCATTCGCTTTAAACGAACTATGCCGAATCTCACCTGTCACCATCTAGCGGTCGCTCAATAAAGCACGTTCCGGTTTAATAAATTTGACAGTCGCAGTAACAATGTATAATATTTACGTTATGTAGTTCATACGTATTTATAATTTTTATTCTACAGAATTTTTTAGGGTAGGCATTGCCTCAATTGCCTCCATGTAACTTCGCCACTGATATATATGTGTACAACGTTATCGGCAACAAAGAAGTAGTTTTTGTTAAAATTCCTTCCCGGGATATTTGGCCGTAGTCCAATGTTTTCTACAAAACCAGACATTTCGGCAATGCCATCGACTTCCATCATCAGTGAAAATCGAGTGCGATAACGTGAGGTGGTATATGTTAGTGACCACAGTACTGTGGTTAAGGCTGAAGCAGTAAGTAGAAAGAAGTAGTTTCTATGGTAATATTTCATTTCGAAAATTATTTTAATTATAATTCTTAGAATATGGAAGTCATGTATGGTTCTCCATACCGATATTTTCGAATAGTGTCTGTGTGTAGAATTTTTTCTATCGCAAACAATAAGTTCTGAATTGTAGAGCACTCAAGGCCTATTTTTTTGGTGTAGATCGGTTAAGGGAAAGGGGTAGTTTACCTGCAACGTTTTACGTTTTAACAAAGAGTAAAGTGCTTAATTTTGATAAATAAAGTATCCTGAAAATAAGGTCATAATAATCAAATGTAGGAAGGTAAATGAAATATCTATAAATGAAAAGAGTAGTTGAATGAGAGGGGGTAATTTTTTTTATAAATTAAAATGGTAGTTGATGATGGAGGAAGTAAATTTTTATAAGTTTTGTATGTGTACTACGTTATTGACAACAAAGAAATAGTTTGTATGGAAACATTTCATTTCACTTTAACAAAATTCTATATTTTTCATTTTAATTTAAATCATGTATGAGAGAAAATATATCTTTCGTGGCAGGCAAGCATATCGCAATTATGTAATGTTTACGTTTCCATTTTATTTTCTTACGTTTGCACGCTTTTTAAATGGAAAGTACCACAACCTACACCAACACAACGCGTGCAAGCCGAAAAGGTGTCCAGCGTGGACAGTGATTTGCTTCCTGTGGATCGCTCGCCAGTGTAACTGCACATGTTTACAGAGGAACGGTCCATAAACAGACTTTTCGTCTTTAGGGAATGAACCCTCTGCAAGATGCTCAGGGTCCATGAGAGACTTGGGGGCACTTCTTCTTTTCCGCGTGTTTGTTCTGTGAACACTGTAGATTCGCAGCGTTACTCTGAGCAACGCTCCATAGGGAATGTTGAAAATTTTTGTCCACAGTGTACCCCCATACAGACTAAAACCTGCTCTGATGTTTTGATTACGGACATCATAATTTTAAAACTTTGGAAATGAGCACTACTTAATGGACATCAAACCTTAACTTTTACAAGCCATTAAGTTTATGCATGTTTTGAAGCAATAAATGTTTTAATAAATTAATAATTATAATATAAGAATTACAAACTAATATGTGCATGTGTGTATGTATGAAAAATATATAAATATTTTTCTCTTCTGGAAAATTGTTTGCCCCTCCTGGAAAATATTTTGACCTCTCTGATGGCTAGTTATTTACTAGCCTGTGTGGAATATAGCGTTATGACATAGATCAGAATGGTTGGTGTTACACAGAAGACGCAAACGTATTAAGGAAGAAATGTTTTGCTAAGAAATTTATAATTATACGGGTGAACAGAATCGTCGTTCAGGAAGTCAGAAGACGAATGAAAAGAAAGAAACAAAGACTCGATTTTAAAAATGAAAAATGACCAGTATAGTATTGACAGAAAAGACTTTGATAACACTATAGACATCATTCACCCTCGGCCGATAACTCGCAGCGATAGCCCAATTTCATTACAGGAATCAGATCGCAGCTCCCTTTGGCCAGCTCTTCGTTCGACCTACAAACATTTTATCCAAAAGTACAGTCCTTCCTCACGAAGGTTGAGGATAGTCTTCACCCACCTGACATGAGGGTACCATTTTAGCTGATACGTCATTTCTTCAAAATTCAAGCATCCACTTATTTAATTAATATAAAATGATTTTAAATATATATTTTAGGACATGGAAGTCATGTATGGTTCTCCATACCGATTTTTAATTTAAGCTGTGCGCTTTTTCCATAAAAAGTAGAACAAGTATAATCATATCTTCTACTCGTTATGCATATAGACCTACTGTGAAACGAAGTTTGGGCAAATATGTCGACCCACGTACTGTAGATCTGTAGCCACACACAAAAATATTGTGGGATCTTTACCATGATAATAATATCTAAATGTTACAACGTATTCGTCAATGGGATACAAATTTGATGCATTGTTACACGGCAATAAACAGCAATAACATCTACGAAAACTCATTGTAAAATCTTACTATAGTATTATCAAATATGGAGTGCGAGTGCTGGGCGAGGGTCAGGCTCACTCACAAACACGCAGCCCGCGCACACACAAGCGCAGAGGATGTTTCTTGTAATGGTGTGTAGAATTGATATATATTAAACATTTTAAGATAAAATGTCAAATAAAATAAATCAAAGTTTGATCAACTGAAGTCCACTAGGTGATTAATGGGGCGAGAATCCGGCCGGTCCTAATCCCCTGCGCTTGTGTGTGTGCGGGCTGCGTGTTTGTGAGTGAGCCTGACCCTCGCCCAGCCGCACTCCCTATTTGATAATAGTATAAGATTGTTACTAGTTTAAAAATATACCAACTAGTTTATTGTCAACACTTGTTCTCTACTGCTTTGCCGATACACAATATAAAGTGCAGTGCGTAATTAGTGGTTTGGTAACCTCTGGTAAAATTTCAAAATGAGTCTTTTGTTTTAAATTTTTGAATTTTCATACGATCCAGTATCAGAAAAGTATTTACAGATTTGTATACTTAAGATTGTGCGATTCTACTGTTAAATTAGTAAGCCTTAATTATTTTTTCACAAGTAAGGAAGATATTAACAAACAAGAACATTTGTTACATAATCAACATTCTGATTATAATTACAGTATATATAGTCTATGTCAAATTAAAAGTTTAAAAATTTACCTAATTTTCTATAACTCTAACAAGTCTTAGTTACGACTTTCCAAGAGGATCTACAAGAGAAAATGCACTGGGAAAATACACGTATATAGTCCTGACCAAAAATTTTGACAAAAAAAATTGTCGTATAACATTTTGTAGAAGTATGGTATGATTAGTAGAATAACGTTTGGATTTTCTTGTCGTGACGTCACGAGTGCCGGTATTCAAAGTAAGTGTGTACGTCTAGTACCACGATAATGTTTGTAACGTATCTCATTTAATTAAATAATTAATTTTACATTTTCTAATTATCAACATAATAGATAATGGGATTTTTATATTTCTTCCCAAATATAAGAACCTATTCACAGTAAAAACAAAATCATTAATGATATTGAATCTCATCAACGCCCTCTGTGTACTCTTTAAATTGTATAGGCCTACGTCTCGGCCATCGAGCTCCGTGGTCATCCATCCAAGTTTTGTATCATGTATATGAGACTTAACGTTACAAGTAGAGCCACTCTTTAAAACACGCTTAAGGTCATTACATTTACAAAATCCAAATCAAAAAACTACTAATGCTAATTCGAACAAATCATATGGGACAAAATATTTGCAATAGAACACCCTGCAAAGTAAGCGGATGTCGCGGATCAAAGGCGCATGGTATCAGCGTGCTCTCAGTATTATACTATGATGTTATAGCTTATTGTATATCACGTTATTAATTAATTCGTTACGACAAACCATTAATCGAAATATTAGGTAATGTACATAACTATTAAAGTTTAATTGCTCTTTGTGCGCGCGCGCGCGTGTGGATGTGGTTCCCCTGTTACATCCTTTTTCCAACACATCGTCTTCGTGAATTGCTGAGCCTTTTAGTGAGTTTGCTTCTTACCCTAATGTTCTTTTTTCTATACCGAAAGAACCATTACTTTCCAAACTGTAACACTAAATAAAACTAACAAAATTGTAAGTAGGCCTATGTCCCAGTTTGCCTGGTCCGTACCGAGCCTTTTGGCTGATAAAATTTATCAATACAGTAATTCGTTGCCATGGCATTTATTTGGACTCATCCCTTTCTCTCGCCATTCAACATTCGCAACGCCTTCCTTGCGAGAGCTGACTACCTTGGTGTCGCTCCCCTTCGTTTTGCCGACGCCCTCGGGCGTTCGAGCCTCTTGTCCCGCCCGCGCGAAGCCTAGGGGAGCATGGTGACGCGCCTCGTCGTGACAATTGGCTGAAGCAAGAAAGCCTTAGCTTGCTTCCATGATGTACATGCAATATCATGTACTCGTGGACCGCACTCTAACTCTTTGTGCCGAGCAAACGACCGTGCCGACCTGTTTGCATCGGGCCTGGACTACGCACAGAAATCAGGGCGCAAGATGCCCGTGCATCTTCTGTCTGTCTGTCTGTCAACATTCGCATTCGTTGGTTGTAATACGATTAACGACAGACTTATAAAAGTTTTAGTATTCCCAGAAATAATTACAACCCACAGTCAAATCTTAGATACCATTTATGAAAAACGTGGAGGTTAATTGGCTAACTTGTGTCTGATAGTAAATACAACTCATAGGACAAAAACAATTGAGGCGTCAATTATGAATCCGCTACTTCCTCACTAAACATCGTGTCCATGACAACACTGCGCCAAGACGACACTGCTATCAGCTGGTCAATGCAAAGCACGTCACTTCACAGTGCTAACCGCTTAACATTGTTATACTGTGGTGTCAAAATCTTTTTCAGTGATAACACATAATAGTGAGACTATACTATATTATAACCAATATTAAAACCAGTGCAACTGCCATCAACGCTTCGTGGTGTTACTTTCGTCCTGATCACTTCGGAATTATTCATCATGGACACTCAGACCGTGTTTATAATGGTAGGCTATAGAACTTCATTATGTTTCTTTGACAAAATCCTTTTCTTACAGATTTCTGCTTATTCGTAGGTTTCCCAGTCTTTCTGTGCCACGATTTCAATTGGTTAGTTATCAAGTCTGTCTAGTAGTTCATTTTGACTGTTAGGAAGTCTACGCTTTATTTGGGACCACAAAAGCTTGATAGAGTTGTAGTAGCAGCGATAAGGGGTAGTCCCATTCAATTGCAAATTGATTTAAAGTATTTTAATATTTTAGGCGGGGTTTTATAGATAACACGTATTTCAGGGGTTCAGTTTTAGTCTCAATTGTAGAAACTTACAACCGTGTTTCAACCAATTACATCCTTTTTGTTTCAACCATTCAATAATGACATCTTTTCTAGTGACATGTATTTGGAGTTATTTCTAAAGTCACTTAATGATACGGGGTGTTATCCATTACTCTAATGCTTCTCTGAAACTATTATTTTGTGGTTGCCATAGGTACCGTCAGCCTCTCATTTCTTGAAGACTTTACCATCTCGATTTCAATTAATGATTTTGATTTACATCTAGAGCCTTGTGTCACCAGAAATGCGAATTCGGTGCACTGCATAAGAATTTTACCTTGCTGCCACAGTGTCACTATTTTCGATTAGGATTTGCTGCCACCTTTTGGCTTTTTACACCTGAAACCCAAATTTCGTAGTATCCTGTATGCGCATGAAATTAAGCTACCATATGATATCACTTGAAAGCTTCATCGAAAAACTCAATAAACTCAATCGCCTATATATATAACGGTCTTGCAAGAGTCGTTGAAGTTGGAAATCCTGTTTGGAGTCCCAATGTACTTCGTAAGAGACAGAAATAGGCTACTAAAAAATACTGTCACTTGACTTTATGACCTCAATACGTATACGCAACACAGTGACCTCATGTACTCCACAAGCTTCTGAGGTGAGGTCTTGAAACAGCAAAGTCAACTGTTTTTCTTTTTTCAATTCCTCCGACGAATATCTTTTAAAAAATGAATAAAATGAACATTTAAATAATGTTTAGAAAAATCTTTAGAACACCTGTCCGTCACTTTGTTTTTCTTTCTTCAGAGAAAGTACAGAATGCAATAAGATAGCCGCATTCTACGTTAATCGATTCTAGTAATGGAGAATGCTCTAGTAATATAGAACATTACTAGTTCTATTTATGTGCAATTTACATTTGAAGTCTAATCAAAACAAGTCTGATAAAAACTTAACAGAATCGGAGACGAAATATCTGAAACGAGTTAAGTTGGTAAAACTCGATGGGATAGAATTCAAAACAAACATTTAAGAGGAGAAGTAGAAACACCCTACTGAGATTTGCCTGGCCTATTGGGAGTGAAGAATAACAGATGTTTGACACGACTGGCGTTTTTGAAGAGATGCCGAGGCCACAAGATTTTGCCTCGTTGTGTGGGTGTTTCATACAGAAGCTGAAGTTTTCCTCTTCAAGAACAAAATCACTGGCACGAGACCTTTGTTGCATGAACTAGATATTGATTTGTTGGCAGTAGAAAGTAACCTGAAGAACGAAATAGCCATCTCATGACTAAGAATATCGACCGAAATACGAAGCCACAGCCTATATTTCTCCGATCTATAGACCTGTGTAAAGAAATTTGAAAAGGATGCATTCGATACGGCAGAACAGAAGTCAATAGCATGGTTTCATTACGTGGATGATTTGTGGGCTATTTGGTTTCGATTTCCTAAAACACCTCACTGGAATTCATCCAATAATTCACGATGTAGGAGGAGGTAAATAAAGCTCGAAACACATTGCTATCACGTCACATGAGCTCACGTGACTTCATGGGTTAGTAAAAAAATGTGAGAGTGGGTTTTCAGCTTGGAGACCACTGCCTTCACGTCACGTACATCACGTGATGTCACGTGACATTGCCGGCCATTTCACGCCTCACGTGAATCACATTTTCTGTTCAACCACACATTTGTGAGGTGTGAGGTCTGAGGTGACAAGTACGTGAAAATGAAGGAGTTGATAATGGAGAAAGTGAGATTACACGAAGTGTTTTACAATATTAAATCTCTAAATTATAGAGATAAAAAAATACGACAAGGTGTCAAATTCTTCCTTATTCGGTCTGAAATAGATTTGAAATCTTCTTTTATTTTCTGTACTAGATTCTGAAAGTCACATTTTTCTTGTCTTTCTACGTTTATACGATGTATCCAAATCCTTCTTTTGTTAAATGATTTTTGATTACAAGAATAACACATCATTTTCCAAATATTCTTCAAAATCTGATGAACTAGTAAAACTGCAGCACTCCATGATCCACAACTAAGTAGAATTTTATTTGCCTTCACGCGTGTTCACATGAGTTCACGTGATATGATGTAACATGTAGTGACGTGACGTGACATAAGTGTGTCTCTGCGCTACGATTTCACGGGTTAAGGCAAGTCCTGAGCTCACATGAGTTCACGTGACGTGATAGCAATGTGTTTCCAGCTTAAGAGTTTACCTTTCCTGGATGCATATTAACAATAAGAAAAAAACGACGAAACTCTAGGTCACGCTGTCTGTAGAAAACCAACGCGTACGAGTAGGTATTTAAATACCTATGCGCACTGTCATCCGGCTCAGAAAAATGGCGTTATAAACACTGTGATGAATAGAGCAATTCACATCTCGGACAACGAGAACTATCAAAAAGAAAAGCCCGTGTTAAAGGATACCCCGGAATGGATACGCGGATGTTTAGGAAAGGCGTTTAGGAAACTGCGGTCCAACTTGGGCGATACGAGAGTTCAAGACAACAGAATACAGGCGGAATCTGATAGAAGGTGCAAATAACGCCTTTGTAGCGAGGAATGGGAGGGCACACAAGCCGAGAAAAATCTTTCAAAATAATTACTTAATTTTTTCTGACAATTAAGTTTCTTAGGTTTAAATTAGGTTTTAAAGTAATTTTAACTACTGTAAAGTACAGTAAACTCCCAATTATCCGAGAGCGGTTTATCCGCGACAACCAGCGGAAGTGAAGTCCAGCTGAATAATAAAACTTCTGTTCCACTAATCTTGATACATTATTTTATTAACTACCGTAAACGATATTTTTTTTAATTAGGCCTATGTAAGTTATGTCAAGGTAAGTCTGAGGGATGGAGTGTGTCATCGCTCGCCAACAGGTACAGTATTGTCTGTCGCACGGTAGACTACCATGAGTCATCGGGGCAGACTGAACTCAAGTCTCTACGAGGAACGCGGGCAGAGAGAGAGCGTAGACACACGGACGCGCAGTTGCGTTAAACAATCAGTGATTACTGAGAAATCCGATTCACATGCATTATCAAACCTCACTCAACGCTTACTTTCCTCTCATTGAGCATTAAGCCAGATAATTGTGACGCTGTGGTGTGTTAATAACTCGCGTTAATGATTTAGCGCCCCATGGAAAATGGATTCTTTCTTTCACGATAGGTAGGAGTTTTTTAACAGTAGGCACAACGTTTTGATTTTTATAAAAATCTTGAACAATATTTCTTACTACACATTTATCGAAATCATCAATAAAATGTTTCCTTTTCTCACATGTTTTACGTTTTTTCCCCGGTGTGGAGAGTTTTCCATCTGAACTGCATTTTTTGCTTCCTCAAGTACTTACTGAAGCTTTTCAATTTATCACAGTAATACGCAGCTCGTTTTGTTGCTTGATTAAGTGGGTATGTCAGCGAATTTTGTCGTTTTTCTTAATCACATTTTTCAATTATATTACTAATTATTTCGCGACCTTCACTATGAACAACGAAACTTTTTTGTTTGTTTCGATGATCCTTAAAAAAACATTGTGAACAGACAGTTACAAATAAACAAATAACAGGATAAATCACTCACTAACAGAAAGTAACTAAAAGTAGGCTACATTAATCCTACACGATAGTTCACAAATTCGTATTTTCAGTGTTACTATAACACAACTTCTCAAAAAGGACTAAGTTGTAAACACAATGCCAATAATACGTGTTTACTGCGGCCATGGGAACATTTTAATTTTCTCAGTAAGTTACGTTTCTCTATATGTTTACGCGGTATAATTGAAAGCCGTTGCTTTCTGCTAGCTTAGTTAAAGGATGTGAAAAATCATATATTGACGTTGAACGCCACCTGTGACGTTTACCGACATCAGCCGTATATTTTTCTGAGATTTTTTAATTTATACATTCATACGTAATTAATTTCTGTTTAGTTTTGATTATAAAATATACTGATTACTGATTTTTTGAAACCAACTAGTACTTTTATTTTATTACCCTTTTTTAGAAAGAAGAAATATGAGAATTTGGAAAAAGAATTGAACACAAAAGTTAATTTGTTCATTCATTCATTCATCTTATAAAGGGTTTCCTTACAGTTCTTAATTAAAAAACTTTACTACTGTTCTTTCTTTCTTTGTTAACTATTAAAAATTACGTATAAAAGTTAAAAATGTTTAGTTAGTAATTATACAAATTTAAAATAGCAATTCAAAATTCTTATAAATTTTTATAAATTCTATGCAATGAAATCGAGTTTTCTTTACAAAGGTCAACTACGGTTAATTTTTTTTTTTAATCAATGATTAGTTGAGTTTTTAGAAAAAGGGCTATATATGAGTGGATCAAAAAGTAACATAAGTGGCATAACAAAAGACGGAGGTTTTGTGAGAGATGGCGGAGATTACAAATCGGTTAATCCATTCAAAAGTTATTGTGAATCCTATCTCAGATGGATAGATAAATCGACAGACGTACAAATGTCAAACGGTCGAGCTTAAACTGAGAATTAGCTTCGCTCATTGAATTAAAGAGGAAAATGCAACTCTCTCAGATTACAGACCACTTTGTCAATAAGAACTCATCTTTACAATCATAAGTGAATAAAATATCTTGTAGACATACCGGTAAGTTATTAATGAGTGGTCAAAAATGTAAAAAAGGCGCAAAAATCCATATGGAGTACTGTATATAATAATTTTAACCTTTCAAGTTTACTGTTCAGTTAACAGTGAACAATTAAAACCTATAAGACAGTGGTTTCCGTTTTAGAAATCTTGTATTTGACTTGGGCCAATGGAGAAAATCGAGTAGATCAAAAGGGCGACGGGGTGAAGGAAAAACTATCATAAGGAAGCACTGTAAAGGATTCTTTTGAAAAAAAAACCGGTAGGCCTACGAAAAGGGAAAGAACCCAACGAATAAAAGTAAAAAAATGTTGCCACGTTTTGTTCGTGATATTCCCAAAAGTCATTCGCTGCCTTGCAGGTGTCAATATTTTACGCAGAAATAACTAATGAACAAATTTTTATCATAATTATTTTTCATGTATTCATATCCTGTGTTTACATGAAGCGCGTTACCGATGACTCTTCAATAGACTAATACAAAAGGTTGTGTCCGAGAGCATGTTGGTTAAATACCAACAACATGTGTAAGCTGTTACAAAGCCGCAATACAATTTGTAATACGCAAGGTAAAGCGTGGAGAGATCATTTTTTCTACCTCTTCCTTGCATATAAAATAGTATTGCACGAAAACCGGTATTATTTTGGACGACTTCTACAGAAACAGTCCCAACCAATCTAGATCTCTTTCTCTATACATTAATCCCAGTCAATACGTTTCTCCTAGCCACGCAGATTTAATGATAAAGCTAATAAAAAAACCCTCACTAATAGAGTCAATAAGAAAATGTAATATATCTAAAATCTCCAGCCAGTCGTTTTCACGCTTCTTCCGAACAAGAAGGCAGAAATCTGTTAAAATGTTTCAAACGATGCTGCAAGAAATTTCGGACTGAAAGGGATTGTAGATTTAGAAGCCGCCACTATTTTAGATTTAAACGAATTGTATGAGTAATATTCAGCATAATATTAAAATTAAAAAAGTAAATAATTTATTCTGCATACCATAAAAGTTAAAAAAAATACATAAAATAAATTGACAAAATAATATATAGCTACTGCTGGCCTCCGTGTCAGCTCCTTCCCCTGCTCTTGCAAACTTGTGCGATACTGTACGACAGACCCACCTCGAAATTAATTGGGGGGGGGGCACTGAGAAGACGGCACAAAGACCCGGCTGGCGTTAAAAATGGACCTATTCACACTTTCAGTAAATTAAATTGTGCTTTAGAAGTAGGTTTTTATTGACTTTACTTAATATAGTATATTAATACTAAATAATATGTTATGATGAATCATAACCAGGTAATGTCCTTGGCTTGCCCGCAGTATGAAACCTTCCTCAAGTGTCAAAACAATCTGATTCTCTCCAGCTAGCCGACTGCACACAATCTGGAGTGTACACAGTCTGGATTGTATGCAATCAGGACGAAACCGTAAAACACATGTTTGGGAACCTCCCCCCCCTTTAATTTATTAGTATCTTCCGTAGTCTTCATCTACGTTACAAGCAGTGGCGCACGCAGAAATCAGTCGGGGGGGGGGGGGCTTGAACCTTAGCAGTCCATATATTAGCCTACTCTTCTACAACTTATAGTATAACATAGAGTACATATGCCAGTTAATGGTTAACATTTATTAGTAGCCATATTATTTTAGTAGGTTTCACATTTTCTTTATTAAAAATGTATTATTCGTGATTGGGGGACTTATGCTCAGTCTACTTTTTAATCAGTAATTTTAAAAACAACACTTTTTTAATTAAGAAAGTTGTGTTAGTGGTATAATCACAAACAGAATTATCACTGTTGCACACCACTATAGAAAAATTATTCCGATTAGCGCTTTCAAGCTTCACAGCTCATTGTCACATCGGAAAATCTGATGTGCAACAGTGATAATTCTGTTTGTAATACTTTTTTCTTTCAAAAACTAAATATTTTTAATTGATTTTTTATGTTTATTGTAATATTTAACAACAGATTCATTTTACTTCAATTATACTATAATATTATACATTAATGTCAGTAGCACTGGGAATAAAGTTTTGCAAAGTTGGTATTTTAACAACTATATATTTCAAAATGTCTTGCTAATAACTAATTGTGTCAACACAAAAAACAGTTTTCCATTAAACTATTATACTTCTTACTGTTATACTACTATTTTACTAATACTTTATTAATGAAAAATTACACAAGTGCATATTAGCTGAATTCTTACAAAATTAACAGCAGTATTTAAAAAATGAAAAAGAAACAATATACAGTAAGTAAGAATCAAGTTAACTATTAATTTACAATAGGTAAAGCATTTGTGTCCAAACCAAGCAATTTGTAATTTAAAAAGCCAAGTTCATTCTCCTATTTCCTTTATTGGCAAACCGCTCAACAACATCTTCAGGAGAGATCTCGATTTCCCTGTGAATATTGAGCGAAGCTAGCCCATTAAGCCCTGTCTCCGATGTTGTAGACCTCAGTCACATCTTCGACGGCCTCAAGGTAGAGAAGGAGCGTTCTGGCTCAGCTGACGTCACTGGGAGTACACACAGTACTTCTAAAATTTTTCGGAAGTTGGGTAATATATCTGGATTGCAAGCTTGCAGAGAAGGCAGTGCTGCGTCTGGAACATTCATATCTGCTTCATCCACCTACTTTTGCTTCCATATTTCTGCCTCAAGTTTAAGTTCCATCTTGGAAATATCAGGGTAAATGATAGAGGCAACAGACTGCTTGATCTCTTGAGTAGTAGCCTTAATGATAAAATGAGGTATAAATACTTGAAAATGACAAATTTGATCAAACTCAGGTCAGAAACAGGTTTCTAACTCAACAACGCAGTGATCAACAAAAGGAATATATAAATTTAGCTTGTAGTGTTGTTTCACGTTCAATTCCTGGCCATCATTTGCTCTATGTGATAGATATGTGATAACAAGAATACTGGAATGATCGTACATAATTACCCCTTCTTTTTTTACAGGAAATTTGTGGTCAGCCATACTTTCAGTGTAATTTTTACAAAGGACGGCATACTTAAGGTTACCATCAATTTGAGATTTATATTGTAATAATACAGGGTAAGTCAAAAAGTAAAGGCAAATTTTATTTTCCCTGCTGCAATGGATGGCAGCACTGACTGAACAATGACATATCATAACCTCAAAGTTTTTTTGTTCTTTAGCTGTGTTGTTTCAGCGCTCAGCTCCATTCGTAGTGATTTCAGGGCATTTTATTATGAGTGCCCCGTTGTCCGTGTGCACCAAGGAAGAAATGAGGGGAGTGGTACGTTTTCTGCACTCTGAAGCATAGGCGTGCGCAGGATTTTGCTATTGTGGGTGCCAACGATGAAAATGCCGCCTTCTGCCCTTACCCTTCACGGAGACAGCAGGTTACCTTTTTACCTTTTTTTTTTAAGGCAGGAGGAATTCTTCTAAAAGACACCGGTGGGGGGGGGATTTTTACCGACTAAAACCACCTTCCTTTGCGCTGCCGAAAATTCTGCTGCGACGGCTTTATTTCCTGGAGCCGCTTTAGATGTTAGAGTCCAGGTTACTCTTGAAAATTAAATGCCGCCTTTTGCCCTTGCCCTTGCCCTTGACGGAGACAGGTAACCTTAAGCCTTTACCCCAAGTACCCGGGAGAAAGCCAGTCCATAAAGCAAATCTTACAAAAAAGTTAGAAGGTCCCAAAATTTGCGTGAAACAAAAAGTCTATATATCACATTACTGCTTTAATTTTCGATGCTAGGTTAAGATATGTCTTAAAAACTGCAATTAAATATTAAGACTTTGATTGATAATTTGCATAAAACATCTTTATATTAAAAAAAATAAAACAATAAAATAGTTTTAGTGATTTTCACTCGTCATTTATTAAAATTATATATCCATGACAGCTGTTTCGGCAGCACAGTGCCTTCATCAGATGGTGTAAGCTGACTAATTTTCGTACAATATAATACAGAATATAAAATATAAGGCAAGTGCTATTGTTTAGAGAGCGATAGTAATCTCGTGTCAATAAGATTTAATACACATTACACAAACATATAACATAACATAAACCAAGTCTACTTATACAAATTGAGCAGAGGCGAGCTATTTAGATCTAACTGATCATTTAATAATACATTTAAAAATTTGTGTTTATTAATTTCAAGGGATTCTAATAAATCAAGCTTTGAACCTTTATCAGATAAATGTAAAATTTTAAAATTGTCATTATAACTATGGTCTTTTTCTAACAGGTGATTTGCATAATTTGATTTGCCATCATTATTATCCAATCTTACCGAAACTTTGCGCTTTCTTGGAGCAGGAATTTCAACGCCCAGTCGGTTGCAAGTATCTACTGCTCTTGAATAAATGTTATGAAATATAGCAGCTTCAATTCTCAGTTCTTCTAAAGCGATTGCTAAACTAGAAACTTTGTCCATGGCCTGGCAAACATCGATGTCGTAGGACTGGAGAGTTTGGCTTACTTTTACTACTAGTTGTAAAATTGGATGCATAATTTCTAAACAAATTATAAAATAGAAGGACTCGATTTGGTGCAAAATTCCTTTGCCTTTAGCTCTTCCTTTTGAATCAGATGCATCTTCGATTATTTCTTTAAAAGCTTGCAGAATAACATTAAGCTGAGCATGCACCACAGAGACAGCTTCAGACCGACAAACCCAACGGGTTTCAGATAGTGATTTCAGTGTTTTCAACTTGGTATTTGTTGTTTTTACAATGTCCTCGAATACCGCATGCCTTTTCGGACTTCCTTCAATAAAACTATAAATGAGCTGAATCACACCAAAAAAGTCGAGCGTGCAGTTTTGTAGACGGTGTAATTAAAACGATAACTGATATGAGTTCTAGGAAGGCTGTAAGAATGGACAAAGGGGAAACATACTCAACATACACAAAGTGTCTGTACTCCGTTGTTGTTGTTGTTACACAAGGAATCTTATCGCAAAGCGACACTATGTTATCGCTTGCTTACTCACCAGTACACTGCACACTCACACTCACAATACCTAAAGTTTAGGCCTTAGGCGATTTTTGCGGAAAATGAGACCTAGCCCAATCGATTTGTAGGACTCTCTTTCGCCCAAATTTTGTGTTCGATCCAAATTTGGCGCCTCTCCAAAGTTTTTTGTGGGTGCCGTGGCACACGCGGCACCCGCTGTGCGCACGCTTATGCTCTGAAGTGGATAAACCTGCGGAGATTATTCGCAGAATGCGGCAGCAGTACGGTGAGAGCTGTCTTAGTGAACGCAAAATTTATGAGTGGATAAATCGCTTTAAAAATGGTCGTGTATCTATCTGCGATGAAGAGCGTTCAGGTAGGCCATCCACTTCGAAGACGGACAAGAACATCGAGACAGTTGAGCGAATGATTCATGATGATCGTCGTGTCAAAATTGATGATATTGCGCATGCGTTGAACATTAGCCACGGTTCAGCAGTTGCAATCATCCACGAATCACTAAATTATCGCAAAGTGTGTGCTCGTTGGGTACCACATCGACTGACAGACCAGCACAAACAGAAACGTTTGGAAATTTCGAAATCACATTTAAGGCGTTTAGAAGAGGAAGGAGAAGAGTTTCTCAGTCGCATAGTAACCGTTGATGAGACGTGGGTCCATCACTTCGAACCACAGAGTAAGCGGCAGAGTATGGTGTGGAAACATCCATCCTCGCCTACAGCAAAAAAGTTCAAAAGACAAGTTTCTGCAGGAAAGTTGATGATGACAGTGTTTTGGGATATGAAAGGTCCACTTCTAATTCATCACACTCCTAAAGGTCAAACAGTGAATAGTGACAGCTACTGTGAGCTACTGCGAGATCTGAAACCCAAAATCAAAACAAAGAGGCGAGGAAAACTTTCAAAAGGTGTGCTTTTGCTTCAGGACAATGCCCGCCCTCATACTGCGGGGAAAACGATCCAGTGCATTCAAGATCTTGGTTTTGAGCTGCTGGAGCATCCGCCGTACAGTCCTGACCTAGCTCCAAGTGATTTTCACCTTTTTGGTCCGATGAAGGAGCACCTGCGTGAATCCAAGTTTTCTTCGGATGACGAGGTTGAGGAGGCGGTGCGCGAGTGGCTGTGCACGATGCCACAAATCTTCTTCCAGGACGGAATTACGAAGTTTGTCAAGAGATGGACCAAGTGCATAGAAGTTGAGGGAGATTATGTAGAGAAATGATGTTACTTGTCATCTTGTTTTCACAATAAAAAGTTCCTTTTTAAAAATTTGCCTTTAATTTTTGACTTACCCTCGTAAAATGCCCTGAAATCACTACGAATGGAGCTGAGCACTGAAACAACACAGCTAAAGAACAAAAAAACTTTGAGGTTATGATATGTCATTGTTCAGTCAGTGCTGCCATCCATTGCAGCAGGGAAAATAAAATTTGCCTTTACTTTTTGACTTACCCTGTATTATTACAATATAAATCTCAAATTGATGGTAACCTTAAGTATGCCGTCCTTTGTAAAAATTACACTGAAAGTATGGCTGACCACAAATTTCCTGTAAAAAAAGAAGGGGTAATTATGTACGATCATTCCAGTATTCTTGTTATCATATATCTATCACATAGAGCAAATGATGGCCAGGAATTGAACGTGAAACAACACTACAAGCTAAATTTATATATTCCTTTTGTTGATCACTGCGTTGTTGAGTTAGAAACCTGTTTCTGACCTGAGTTTGATCAAATTTGTCATTTTCAAGTATTTATACCTCATTTTATCATTAAGACTACTACTCAAGAGATCAAGCAGTCTGTTGCCTCTATCATTTACCCTGACATTTCCAAGATGGAACTTAAACTTGAGGCAGAAATATGGAAGCAAAAGTAGGTGGATGAAGCAGATATGAATGTTCCAGACGCAGCACTGCCTTCTCTGCAAGCTTGCAATCCAGATATATTACCCAACTTCCGAAAAATTTTAGAAGTACTGTGTGTACTCCCAGTGACGTCAGCTGAGCCAGAACGCTCCTTCTCTACCTTGAGGCCGTCGAAGATGTGACTGAGGTCTACAACATCGGAGACAGGGCTTAATGGGCTAGCTTCGCTCAATATTCACAGGGAAATCGAGATCTCTCCTGAAGATGTTGTTGAGCGGTTTGCCAATAAAGGAAATAGGAGAATGAACTTGGCTTTTTAAATTACAAATTGCTTGGTTTGGACACAAATGCTTTACCTATTGTAAATTAATAGTTAACTTGATTCTTACTTACTGTATATTGTTTCTTTTTCATTTTTTAAATACTGCTGTTAATTTTGTAAGAATTCAGCTAATATGCACTTGTGTAATTTTTCATTAATAAAGTATTAGTAAAATAGTAGTATAACAGTAAGAAGTATAATAGTTTAATGGAAAACTGTTTTTTGTGTTGACACAATTAGTTATTAGCAAGACATTTTGAAATATATAGTTGTTAAAATACCAACTTTGCAAAACTTTATTCCCAGTGCTACTGACATTAATGTATAATATTATAGTATAATTGAAGTAAAATGAATCTGTTGTTAAATATTACAATAAACATAAAAAATCAATTAAAAATATTTAGTTTTTGAAAGAAAAAAGTATTACAAACAGAATTATCACTGTTGCACATCAGATTTTCCGATGTGACAATGAGCTGTGAAGCTTGAAAGCGCTAATCGGAATAATTTTTCTATAGTGGTGTGCAACAGTGATAATTCTGTTTGTGATTATACCACTAACACAACTTTCTTAATTAAAAAAGTGTTGTTTTTAAAATTACTGATTAAAAAGTAGACTGAGCATAAGTCCCCCAATCACGAATAATACATTTTTAATAAAGAAAATGTGAAACCTACTAAAATAATATGGCTACTAATAAATGTTAACCATTAACTGGCATATGTACTCTATGTTATACTATAAGTTGTAGAAGAGTAGGCTAATATATGGACTGCTAAGGTTCAAGCCCCCCCCCCCCGACTGATTTCTGCGTGCGCCACTGCTTGTAACGTAGATGAAGACTACGGAAGATACTAATAAATTAAAGGGGGGGGAGGTTCCCAAACATGTGTTTTACGGTTTCGTCCTGATTGCATACAACCCAGACTGTGTACACTCCAGATTGTGTGCAGTCGGCTAGCTGGAGAGAATCAGATTGTTTTGACACTTGAGGAAGGTTTCATACTGCGGGCAAGCCAAGGACATTACCTGGTTATGATTCATCATAACATATTATTTAGTATTAATATACTATATTAAGTAAAGTCAATAAAAACCTACTTCTAAAGCACAATTTAATTTACTGAAAGTGTGAATAGGTCCATTTTTAACGCCAGCCGGGTCTTTGTGCCGTCTTCTCAGTGCCCCCCCCCCCAATTAATTTCGAGGTGGGTCTGTCGTACAGTATCGCACAAGTTTGCAAGAGCAGGGGAAGGAGCTGACACGGAGGCCAGCAGTAGCTATATATTATTTTGTCAATTTATTTTATGTATTTTTTTTAACTTTTATGGTATGCAGAATAAATTATTTACTTTTTTAATTTTAATATTATGCTGAATATTACTCATACAATTCGTTTAAATCTAAAATAGTGGCGGCTTCTAAATCTACAATCCCTTTCAGTCCGAAATTTCTTGCAGCATCGTTTGAAACATTTTAACAGATTTCTGCCTTCTTGTTCGGAAGAAGCGTGAAAACGACTGGCTGGAGATTTTAGATATATTACATTTTCTTATTGACTCTATTAGTGAGGGTTTTTTTATTAGCTTTATCATTAAATCTGCATGGCTAGGAGAAACGTATTGACTGGGATTAATGTATAGAGAAAGAGATCTAGATTGGTTGGGACTGTTTCTGTAGAAGTCGTCCAAAATAATACCGGTTTTCGTGCAATACTATTTTATATGCAAGGAAGAGGTAGAAAAAATGATCTCTCCACGCTTTACCTTGCGTATTACAAATTGTATTGCGGCTTTGTAACAGCTTACACATGTTGTTGGTATTTAACCAACATGCTCTCGGACACAACCTTTTTATTTTATATTTTATAATTTTATATGCAAGGAAGAGGTAGAAAAAATGATCTCTCCACGCTTTACCTTGCGTATTACAAATTGTATTGCGGCTTTGTAACAGCTTACACATGTTGTTGGTATTTAACCAACATGCTCTCGGACACAACCTTTTGTATTAGTCTATTGAAGAGTCATCGGTAATGCGCTTCATGTAAACACAGGATATGAATACATGAAAAATAATTATGATAAAAATTTGTTCATTAGTTATTTCTGCGTAAAATATTGACACCTGCAAGGCAGCGAATGACTTTTGGGAATATCACGAACAAAACGTGGCAACATTTTTTTACTTTTATTCGTTGTCAGGGTTCTTTCCCTTTTCGTAGGCCTACCGGTTTTTTTTTCAAAAGAATCCTTTACAGTGCTTCCTGATGACACTTCTTTGAAACAAAAATATTTATGTTACATCAGTTCTTCTGGTTATATGATTATCTCATTTACACTACACATGAATAATATTAAATGTCACCGAATATAATAATTGCTGTTAAATAGCAACATAAGTATATTCTGTCACTCTTCTTCCGCCATCATCGATACATTGAGCTATCTAATTCTGGCATTTTGTTTCTCCTCTTCAGCGTAATCTATGATTTTCAGATAGGCAGATGCCACGGAGTGTCTGTTATTCCGAATGGAGTCAGTATCGCGACCGAAGAAAAAAATACACCTAAAGCGCCGATAGAACAAGTTGCAAATATGTTGAAATAATCTGGAAAGTGCCAACCTATCAAAGTGTGAGTTAAAAAAGTCAGTACAGCAACATCTGACAGCGGTGTATTTACAGATTTCATAACGAAGAAAGTAAAGGACTGATAGTTACCCCGGGGAAAATCCGTTAGAAAGTAGAGTATAAACCAGCAGACGCTTCAAGTACGACGGATTTATGACAAGTGCGATAAGGAAAATGCTTCATTCAATTTTTACTAAGAGGTTTCGATTTTTACACTAGCAGCCGTTCTAACCAAGGTTAATGAAGACCAGCAGCTTCCACATTTGAAAAATACAAGTCTGTGGAAGTTAGATAAACAGGGTTCTGTTATAAAAGAAGAAACAGCAGCGCTCTTCTTTTGGACCGTATGACATAATATTGTTGAAACATTTTTATCTGAGATAAATAAAACAAAATCAAAAGAGAAAGAACAACTTAGGCGACACTTTGGTAAGCGTCGACCAATTCAAATGGACATTGCTGATGACAGAGGATATGGAGCTCAAAAAAAGTGCTTTTGGCTTTAAAGGTGCTCCTTTTTTAAAGGAGCGGAAGACTAAATGATGAAACGGGAAGATTGTGGAAGATTTAAAAAGTTTTTTGAGAATTAGAAGGCATTGAAGTAGAAACCATTGTCTTCATGGTCTACGCCGATAAATTAAATCAGGAAGAAATAAAACCTGGTGAGATAAAGTCGACTTTCCTGAGGACATTTTCAAAAGAGAACTGTTTACCGAAGTGGACAAAATACGACACCTACGTATATTCATCGTGTGTAGTTGACGAGAAAGCTGAAGAACTTGGATACAGTATCATATCCAACAGTCATACATTGAGTCATAGGCCTACAGTATACGTCATTGAGTGAGTAAAATTGCAAAATGATCTGCGTAAATAACCAGTTAATTTCCTTTCTATTACCAAGTGTAGGGCCAAAAAGAGAGAACGGTAATATTCTGTTTTCAGGTTATCCGCTTTTAGGAGTTAATTTTTAATTAATACTACAAATATGTACCTATAACATAAGCATATCCTTCATAAAAGTCAAAAAGACGCTTGCAGATTGTTTAGATGATATATAAACTAAGCCTTATTCGTAACTTTCCTTGTGTCTTGTTTGCACGGTTGAACGTATATTTGTACGCTTGTACATAAGGTTCTTCATACATTTGTATTGTAGGCTTTTATACTTATCGTATTTGAATTTGTTGTAGCTCAACACATATTTCACTTATTACAAGTTTACGATATTTATTTATGTGATTATTTACGGATCTCTGTAATTTATTTGTGTCGTTATCCCAAAATTCTTACGTTATTATAAATATAATCCCCGGTAATTTTGTAGGCGGTTTAATTTATAATGTCGTTTAATGTCGTTTTTAATAGATCACGTGTTACATCTGTACATAATCACATACTTAACTAAAAATGAACTTTTTTCATGTGAAAAACTTACTATTTTATCGGACGCGTTTCGGCTTAGTATCCGCCTTCTTCAGCTTTGGTGCAGACTGCCAGCATTTTGTAACGGTTGTGTGGAAGGTGAAGTGGGGGTGGTGTGTGGCGGAAGGGGATTGGCGCGGGGATTCAATTTATTGTTTGTTTTCTGTATAATTGTGTCAAAAAGTTACCAAAGCTGAAGAAGGCGGATACTAAGCCGAAACGCGTCCGATAAAATAGTAAGTTTTTCACATGAAAAAAGTTCATTTTTAGTTAAGTGTAGTGCTGTGAAAGAAGAGATGAATAATCAAGACAACTATAATCACATAATCGAATTGTAACCCTTTTACTTGTGTAGTCTTCTTAAACATGTGTAAAGTTTTAATTTTTAACCTCTTCAGTCCTTGACTACATATAGACTATGTGGACCTTGGATTCAAATTGTTTGGCAGAAGAAGAATTTAGTATTATGAATAAATTGAGACCCACAGCACACAAATGTGGAAGCGTCATGTCTTCATTTGTGTGTGTAGGATGGTTTTGTTTATTCACGAGAAGACCATGGCTGGAATAACACGGCGTGAACAAGATACGTGCTTTATAACACATAATTTAATTAACTATTTTGTTTTATTATTGATAATTATTTTGTATCATATTTGTCAAATATAGTACAATATTACAGCTTTCCATAGCATACTATAACATATCATAAATATGGGCTTGTTGTCACGTTCACATAAGTGTATGTTGGGTCTTGGTTACGTAATATTAAGTATTGTAAAATTTATTACATAATCTTACAAACATATTTTTGTAGGGCAACGCGTCTAACTGAAGGTGAGATTGTGGATATCCTGAACAACAGTGACTGGACGATAGTGGATCAGCCTTGAAGATGATTTGCCTAAATTCCAGACAAACCAAGCAAATTTGGGCGACTTTGACGTAGAAGAGACAGAGGCACAATTGCCACCACCACCAAGGGAGTTTACGTGGAAGAAAAAATCTTAAGTATTAATTAACGTTCTCTTATTCTAAGATTATGTTTTTTGATCAGACTGCTTTTATTGGTTGTCTTTCAGACTGCTTTCTTAAAGGATGCCATCTAATGAGCTTTTGATGGACCTTTGATGACCTTCCAGCTTGCCACACGTGCCCTGATACTCCATTTCAAGCCTTCCTTGAATACCTGAATTTGGATTTTTGGAGTGAAGTTGCCCACCAATCCAATTTATATTCTGTTCAGTAAAGGGATCACCGCTCAGTTTACACAAACAGTGTGGAAATGATTCGACTTGCCGGCATTCATGTTTTGATGGGGCTACAATGCTACAATAAAATACTACAATACCTACAAGTGCGAATGTATTAGTCAGATGGACTGTCCATACCAAGTATGTCTGAGGTAATATCACGGAACCGGTATTCCGAACTTCAGAATCACTTGCATTTTACAGACAATTCTGTGGACCTCAACAACTATACAGACAACAACAGTGACAAATTTTGGAAAGTCAGTCTTCTGACTGATCCAATTAGGGAAAAGTGTCTTTCTCTCCCTAGATCAAATCACCTTTCTATAGATGATTCGATTTGCTGGTCGTTAAGCTTTTAGTCTGCCTTCAAAATCAAATCCATTAGGGCTATAAAACTTTGTGTTGGCGTCAAGAGATGGGAGGATGCTAGACTTCAAAATTTATGAAGGTTCAGTTCCTGAAGAAGACGCAAGGAGACTTGGGTTGGGGAGGTAGTATGGTCAAGCTGTTACGAATAGTGTCCTAAAAGATGGAAGACATGTAATTTAGACGGATCGGTTTTTTACTAGTGTGAATACAGCTGTCGAGTTGTTACAGTTCAACGTTCATATGACTGGAACGGTTATATGACAGAGTGAGTTCTGTGAGTAAAAAACTAAAATCTGACAAAGAACTGAAAAGGACGAATGGTTGAGAGAAGTTAAAAAATTATGTGTCGTAAAATGGAAAGATATTAAATCAGTGACTTTGCTGACGCTGTAAAGACTTATGTGCATTCATTTTCGATTTTTCATTCATCGTGAAATCAGGAGGGAAATCATTTGACACTGACACTTCTTATTTATCAATCCGAAAAAATACGAGATATCAAAAAATTTTAAAGGGATAAATTTAAATTTTTATTTGATAACTGTATTCAACATGTAATAAAATTTTTAATTTATTATTAAATCATAATTTTTTCAAAATTTTTGGTGAGGTTTTAGTAATTAGAGTCGAATTTTTAAAAATTTTTTACAATAACCTTATTCAACTTTTATATCCTTCAAAAATCCAAAAAATTTTTAAATGTTCATACAAACTGTGAATTTGCTAATCATCTATCCTAATCCTATGCATATACATAGCCGTCTGCCAGGTCTGAGTGCGCCAACATTTTTCAGAATCCACACTTCATACAGATAAACTGAAAAGTTTGTAATTAAATTCTGACTATTGGCTAAAACTTTACCACTGAGAAAAGTTACTGATCAAAAAATAAAAATTTCCTCGCAATCACTTTTTGACGCGAATTTCATTTCATGTAAGAAAAGTATGTCTATTATCGCTAAAATAATAAAATATTTAATCCGTTGTATTCGTCAATTTACGCTGTTAATTTTTATGTAAAGCATATGATAAAGCATCTAATGTTGGTTTACACAACTTGGGCAGTGAGCTGGCTGCCCAGCGCCCTTTTATGTTTATATGTAGACGGTTTGATCACACGGTTTTAGCATTACCGTCAATACCAATAACGTCAATCCTTTAATTTATAAACTCCACCATATTGTTTTAACATTGAAAATGTTTATAAGGACGTGTCGCACATTTGCGGCCGATCGCTGGTGCGTGATCGAAAATGGGAACCGGTGAGTTTCCATAGAAAATACTCCTTTGTTGTCAATAACGTAGTACACATAATATAAAACTGTCTACCAAGTGCATGAGCGAGGATGACTAACTATATACAAAATTCCATTCGACTGAGTCAGGTTTAGCAAACCGTGACTAAAGTAACGCCCCACCATTTACGTAAACGTTGAAAACAACAAGGCTGAATACATTTATTTATAGATGAATAAAATACGAAGACAAAACGAAGGGTATATGTTTCAATAAATATTTCAAATATTTGTTGAATGTGTAGTATTTCATTGTTTCTGTGCGATATCAATTTGTACATAAGTTGACAAAAGAATGAAAGCTTTGTATGCCAGCGGCGATCCGCATTTGGCATGTATGATTCAGCTTTACAACCTTCTACAAAGCAAAATATTAGTAAGAAAATATTTTTAACCCAGTATATACAGTGCATCAAGGTAATTTAAGCTAAGCAGTGAAATCTGTTGACACACATAATTCAGAATTTAACGATAATAAAAATATTTAATTTTTTTTTGTTGTTAAAACGTTCAATGAAATAAAAAAATTACGTACTTCTTAGTAATTTGCACATTAATTTAAGTCACATGATTTAAGATTAAAAAGTAAAACAAACTTTTTTTAATTTACTGACTACCGCATACAAATGAATTTGTCCCCTAATGACAGCTTTAGAATGGTATCCTTATGTTCACAGTGCCGACACGGTGGCCTTCAGGGGATTCACATTCCGGTTGTAAAAAATGGCGACTTGACTAATTATATTGTATATATGTTTACAAACTTCCTGTGTTTACATACTATATATATTTACATATCTTTTCGTTTTAGTAACATTACATAATATCACACGTTACAAGTATTTCGCAAACAATCGTAAATTATATACAATCTCGTAGACGTATTTAAACTGTACAGTTGACCAATTATACTAAGTATTTGAGATACAAAAGTCTTGAAGCGAAGTTTGGTAATTAAGGGGCGTTCTCCCGCAGTTTTCTTCTTCCTCTCCTACTGGCTTGCACCAGGTGTCTGTTCTCTGTACTGAAGGTCGTACTCGCGTTTCATCAACTCCGAGACTATTAGGATTCCACGAGCTAGAAGGTTATTCACGAACCAGTAGTGAAAGCAGCCTGTCTTGGATAGTTAACCTCGATACCTAATCGTGGTCTTCTAGGTTGGTAGCTGAGACAACAGCCCAGAGTCCTGTTTCCTACATGGTAAAAATCATGCAGTAATGCCTTGAAATTCGGATCGAAAAAAGTACGTTCACATACGTGTACAGTGGTGTTATGTTAGTAAATAGACGAGAGCTTAGTGTGGTGTTATATTATAATTACATTTGATACAGGAGCTCCACAAAGGGATGAAAATATAGAAGTGAAGGAATCGTAGAAGTCCACATGAAAATTAAAGAATTCGTCGGAGTGTATCATGTGCGTATGCCCCCAAATGAAGATGCCGCTGAAGCAGCAGTAAGAGGTACTTCCAGACGTTCTTTGTTTTTAGATAAAATCAACAAAAGAACAGAAATGGAATTATTGCGCAACACAATCCCAAGGACAAGTCCAAGAAAACAATGGTAATATCAGTCAGTTTGAAGAGAAGAAGTGGTAAATGCAAATGGGAGAAATTAATAGATTTACAAACAGTATAAACTAAGACTGATTGCTTAATAGTTATCAACATAAAAATATTCGTCCTTATACAATAACAAGATGTAACTTTAAATCAATAATAGACTATCTTTTAATAAAATATCACAGATAGTAGACAAAGACAACGTGATTAGGATAAAATAAGGTACGGATTAGGATAATATTACGGATTAGGATAATATATGGTACTGATTTATCTGATGATATTTTTGAAGACTAATGATGATGATACGACTAATACAACTGATGATAGTTGCGATAGCTCAGCCATGACACACGTATCCAAATTTAATATGAGAGGATCTTCTAACAATTCTGCACTATTATTATAAACGCGTTTATAAACGTGGCGAGCAAACCTCAACATTTCGTCGATGGAAGTCCAAGTGAAATATACCAAAAACTCAAAGAATGCCTTCCGAAGGAGTTTCGTAAGCAGTGAGTTGTGAAGAAAAAAACAATAAGAAATTAAAAAAAAAATTACAGGCATTGCACAAATGCAATGCACAGAGAAGGGCATTGAATATGCTACAATAAATCTAAAAAATATATATATTTATGTTCATTCACCAATCAATGAATTCATTTTTCATTTACCAATGTACAGATTATAAGTTAAATGTAGTCGCATTCATAAGCGAAGTTTTATATGTGTACTACGTTATTGACAACAAAGGAGTAGTTTCTATGGAAACTCACCGGTTCCCATTTTCGATCACGCACCAGCGATCGGCCGCAAGTGTGCGACACGTCCTTATAAACATTTTCAATGTTAAAACAATATGGTGGAGTTTCTAAATTAAAGGATTGACATTATTGGTATTGACGATAATGCTAAAACCGTGTGATCAAACCGTCTACATATAAACATAAAAGGGCGCTGGGCAGCCAGCTCACTGGCCAAGTTGTGTAAATCAACATTAGATGCTTTATCTCTGACCTCATAAGTATTTGGAACGGCATCTACGCCTGCACATCAGAAACCCTCAACACTTCGCAATCAACGTTTCAGCGTCTCATGATACTATGCTACAAAAATTGGAGATCTGAGACGATGACGAGACAACTTCCTCACTACCACATCGTCACTAAGATCCGATCCAGTGTTTCCGCACACTGGTGGTTGGTTCCGATAGCGCATCATCGACATATGCTGGACGCTTTGGAAACTAGGCCGTGAAATGTACGATCCCTTGCAGACCCCTTACTTAAAAGCATCAAGAAATGACGAAGAGATGAT
Source organism: Magicicada septendecula (assembly GCA_034769895.1). Classification (NCBI taxonomy): domain Eukaryota; kingdom Metazoa; phylum Arthropoda; class Insecta; order Hemiptera; family Cicadidae; genus Magicicada; species Magicicada septendecula. Next base: position 1,141,339,235 of record CM068367.1, read on the forward strand.
ATTCTTAATGACAGCTAGCGACCCTACTTAACGAATAGGGAAACATCGATGAAGTTCCTAGTTGACATGGGAGCCTGCAGGAGAATCTTTCCCCGTTCAAAACTCTCTTAGAGGCCGCCCAAGTCGATTTATCATTCACCGTGAAATCCGGAATGAAAATTAGTTGACAATGACACTTATTTAACATTCCAAAAAGTACAAGATATCAAATTATTTAAAAACCACAAAAAAATTTTTTTATTTGTCTTTAATGAACATTCACTTGGCACTTTGTTTGGCTGACAGTAACTGATCAACCGTCGGAGTGGACTTCTTACACCATTACGGTCAATATAAAATCGCACAACGCTCCTTTACGTTGTTAGAGTCGAAATCAAATTGCAAGTCAAAATGATGTTCAGAATTCAGAGTATGTGAGCATTGTGAGCACTGTGAGCATTCCGTCAGCTGTTCTGATGGATTCTTGTTTTGCCCCCAAAATGGACGTTCGGTGAGGCTGAAGTGAATTTCCTTGGATACCAAGTGTCTACTCCTCGTTCTCGGTTTAGTTGGCAGCATAAGGAAAGTACTTCCCATCTAATTCAAACGTAGATTTTAGTACTATTAAAAGAGATGGTGCTCTCGCAACTTACAATGGCGGCGCGCTCAAATACATCTAATCTTCCTGGATGAAAAAATAAAAAAAGCTATTTACATAAAAATTAACAGCGTAAATTGACGAATACAACGGATTAAATATTTTATTATTTTAGCGATAATAGACATACTTTTCTTACATGAAATGAAATTCGCGTCAAAAAGTGATTGCGAGGAAATTTTTATTTTTTGATCAGTAACTTTTCTCAGTGGTAAAGTTTTAGCCAATAGTCAGAATTTAATTACAAACTTTTCAGTTTATCTGTATGAAGTGTGGATTCTGAAAAATGTTGGCGCACTCAGACCTGGCAGACGGCTATGTATATGCATAGGATTAGGATAGATGATTAGCAAATTCACAGTTTGTATGAACATTTAAAAATTTTTTGGATTTTTGAAGGATATAAAAGTTGAATAAGGTTATTGTAAAAAATTTTTAAAAATTCGACTCTAATTACTAAAACCTCACCAAAAATTTTGAAAAAATTATGATTTAATAATAAATTAAAAATTTTATTACATGTTGAATACAGTTATCAAATAAAAATTTAAATTTATCCCTTTAAAATTTTTTGATATCTCGTATTTTTTCGGATTGATAAATAAGAAGTGTCAGTGTCAAATGATTTCCCTCCTGATTTCACGATGAATGAAAAATCGAAAATGAATGCACATAAGTCTTTACAGCGTCAGCAAAGTCACTGATTTAATATCTTTCCATTTTACGACACATAATTTTTTAACTTCTCTCAACCATTCGTCCTTTTCAGTTCTTTGTCAGATTTTAGTTTTTTACTCACAGAACTCACTCTGTCATATAACCGTTCCAGTCATATGAACGTTGAACTGTAACAACTCGACAGCTGTATTCACACTAGTAAAAAACCGATCCGTCTAAATTACATGTCTTCCATCTTTTAGGACACTATTCGTAACAGCTTGACCATACTACCTCCCCAACCCAAGTCTCCTTGCGTCTTCTTCAGGAACTGAACCTTCATAAATTTTGAAGTCTAGCATCCTCCCATCTCTTGACGCCAACACAAAGTTTTATAGCCCTAATGGATTTGATTTTGAAGGCAGACTAAAAGCTTAACGACCAGCAAATCGAATCATCTATAGAAAGGTGATTTGATCTAGGGAGAGAAAGACACTTTTCCCTAATTGGATCAGTCAGAAGACTGACTTTCCAAAATTTGTCACTGTTGTTGTCTGTATAGTTGTTGAGGTCCACAGAATTGTCTGTAAAATGCAAGTGATTCTGAAGTTCGGAATACCGGTTCCGTGATATTACCTCAGACATACTTGGTATGGACAGTCCATCTGACTAATACATTCGCACTTGTAGGTATTGTAGTATTTTATTGTAGCATTGTAGCCCCATCAAAACATGAATGCCGGCAAGTCGAATCATTTCCACACTATGATTGGATAAAACTTCCGGGCTGAAAGGCCGTGGTCGATTGCTTGATGCATTGGGGCTATACGTTTCGGCCGCACCACCGGTGGCCATCTTCAGTAGCAAAATTTGTTCGAATAGATGTACGCCGAACACGTCCCCAATGTACTGGGAACAAGCAACAGTGAGTTACGGCTACGATGCCTCTATTTATAGCTTTTTGGCCGCTTCAGGTGTATCGCGCGGACCAATGAGAAGCCAGCTCGTCATTCTTGATTCTGATTGGCCATGGAAACAAGTCCACACTGTTTGTGTGAACTGAGCGGTGATCCCTTTGCTGAACAGAATACAAATTGGATTGGTGGGCAACTTCACTCCAAAAATCCAAATTCAGGTATTCAAGGAAGGCTTGAAATGGAGTATCAGGGCACGTGTGGCAAGCTGGAAGGTCATCAAAGGTCCATCAAAAGCTCATTAGATGGCATCCTTTAAGAAAGCAGTCTGAAAGACAACCAATAAAAGCAGTCTGATCAAAAAACATAATCTTAGAATAAGAGAACGTTAATTAATACTTAAGATTTTTTCTTCCACGTAAACTCCCTTGGTGGTGGTGGCAATTGTGCCTCTGTCTCTTCTACGTCAAAGTCGCCCAAATTTGCTTGGTTTGTCTGGAATTTAGGCAAATCATCTTCAAGGCTGATCCACTATCGTCCAGTCACTGTTGTTCAGGATATCCACAATCTCACCTTCAGTTAGACGCGTTGCCCTACAAAAATATGTTTGTAAGATTATGTAATAAATTTTACAATACTTAATATTACGTAACCAAGACCCAACATACACTTATGTGAACGTGACAACAAGCCCATATTTATGATATGTTATAGTATGCTATGGAAAGCTGTAATATTGTACTATATTTGACAAATATGATACAAAATAATTATCAATAATAAAACAAAATAGTTAATTAAATTATGTGTTATAAAGCACGTATCTTGTTCACGCCGTGTTATTCCAGCCATGGTCTTCTCGTGAATAAACAAAACCATCCTACACACACAAATGAAGACATGACGCTTCCACATTTGTGTGCTGTGGGTCTCAATTTATTCATAATACTAAATTCTTCTTCTGCCAAACAATTTGAATCCAAGGTCCACATAGTCTATATGTAGTCAAGGACTGAAGAGGTTAAAAATTAAAAATTTACACATGTTTAAGAAGACTACACAAGTAAAAGGGTTACAATTCGATTATGTGATTATGTACAGATGTAACACGTGATCTATTAAAAACGACATTAAACGACATTATAAATTAAACCGCCTACAAAATTACCGGGGATTATATTTATAATAACGTAAGAATTTTGGGATAACGACACAAATAAATTACAGAGATCCGTAAATAATCACATAAATAAATATCGTAAACTTGTAATAAGTGAAATATGTGTTGAGCTACAACAAATTCAAATACGATAAGTATAAAAGCCTACAATACAAATGTATGAAGAACCTTATGTACAAGCGTACAAATATACGTTCAACCGTGCAAACAAGACACAAGGAAAGTTACGAATAAGGCTTAGTTTATATATCATCTAAACAATCTGCAAGCGTCTTTTTGACTTTTATGAAGGATATGCTTATGTTATAGGTACATATTTGTAGTATTAATTAAAAATTAACTCCTAAAAGCGGATAACCTGAAAACAGAATATTACCGTTCTCTCTTTTTGGCCCTACACTTGGTAATAGAAAGGAAATTAACTGGTTATTTACGCAGATCATTTTGCAATTTTACTCACTCAATGACGTATACTGTAGGCCTATGACTCAATGTATGACTGTTGGATATGATACTGTATCCAAGTTCTTCAGCTTTCTCGTCAACTACACACGATGAATATACGTAGGTGTCGTATTTTGTCCACTTCGGTAAACAGTTCTCTTTTGAAAATGTCCTCAGGAAAGTCGACTTTATCTCACCAGGTTTTATTTCTTCCTGATTTAATTTATCGGCGTAGACCATGAAGACAATGGTTTCTACTTCAATGCCTTCTAATTCTCAAAAAACTTTTTAAATCTTCCACAATCTTCCCGTTTCATCATTTAGTCTTCCGCTCCTTTAAAAAAGGAGCACCTTTAAAGCCAAAAGCACTTTTTTTGAGCTCCATATCCTCTGTCATCAGCAATGTCCATTTGAATTGGTCGACGCTTACCAAAGTGTCGCCTAAGTTGTTCTTTCTCTTTTGATTTTGTTTTATTTATCTCAGATAAAAATGTTTCAACAATATTATGTCATACGGTCCAAAAGAAGAGCGCTGCTGTTTCTTCTTTTATAACAGAACCCTGTTTATCTAACTTCCACAGACTTGTATTTTTCAAATGTGGAAGCTGCTGGTCTTCATTAACCTTGGTTAGAACGGCTGCTAGTGTAAAAATCGAAACCTCTTAGTAAAAATTGAATGAAGCATTTTCCTTATCGCACTTGTCATAAATCCGTCGTACTTGAAGCGTCTGCTGGTTTATACTCTACTTTCTAACGGATTTTCCCCGGGGTAACTATCAGTCCTTTACTTTCTTCGTTATGAAATCTGTAAATACACCGCTGTCAGATGTTGCTGTACTGACTTTTTTAACTCACACTTTGATAGGTTGGCACTTTCCAGATTATTTCAACATATTTGCAACTTGTTCTATCGGCGCTTTAGGTGTATTTTTTTCTTCGGTCGCGATACTGACTCCATTCGGAATAACAGACACTCCGTGGCATCTGCCTATCTGAAAATCATAGATTACGCTGAAGAGGAGAAACAAAATGCCAGAATTAGATAGCTCAATGTATCGATGATGGCGGAAGAAGAGTGACAGAATATACTTATGTTGCTATTTAATAGCAATTATTAAATTCGGTGACTTTTAATATTATTCATGTGTAGTGTAAATGAGATAATCATATAACAAGAAGAACTGATGTACCACAAATTTTTTGTTTCAAAAAAGTGTAAATACGCGTAGAATTTCTGAGCATCGATTTCTCTGGCTGTTAATAATTTATTCCACTGTTTTAATCCGTGCGATCTTTTTAGCAATATGTCATGCAGTACATTCTTTTGTCTCTTCTAACTTGCTGTAATTCGTGTTATTAGTTACAATCCTACATCTGTCACATCCCGACACAGCTTGTTGAACTTTTTCATGTGTAGGGTCGCATGGGACATGCATGTTGACTTTGCTTCCGTATATTCGTATCTTTTGAAATTATCTTTCGTAACTCTACTGAGATAAATATTCGAAAAGACTATGGTTCAATTTTATACAACTCCAACATTTCCCTAAATCATAATGCAATTTAATACACAATTTCAGTTAGTTAAAAGTGTTATACGAAAGCAGTGAAAGCAGTGCTACATCACTTACTTATTGCTTATACATGTTTTAAAGAATATTTTTTATAATTTACTTTTTGCTATTCTGTTTAATTACACGTCTGTAAGTACAAAATTGTATATTGGTTGTAGCCTATGTATGATATCTTGATTGCAAAAAATTAACGTTATTAGTTTATTTGTTTACACTCCACGTATAACAAAAGATGGCGTTCCAACTGAACAGAGTAATATTTCAAATGTTGTGTAAGGCTTATTAACTAAAGTAAGACAACAGGCATTGACAGCTACTTATTTGGTTATAATCCACTAAGTTTAAAGCCAAATGTATGTACGAAAAATCGTAGTTTCTCCTCTCTCTTTCCCTTCCGTGATTTTTGTGATCTGGTTTTTCCTCTGCTATTTGCCAGATCTCTGATATTTTCTGCCCTACTTCGTTCTGGTTCCTTAATCTTATTCCATCTACGTTCAGTTGAAATATTTTTTAGAATGTCTTTCTGGTCTGTTTTAGTAGGCTATGTCGCACCGGTAATACATTCGCACCAATATGCATAGCTGACGGTGCTGTTTCTAGTTTTCACTCGTAGACTTTCGTGATCGGAATTTGTTATAACAACACTTTTTTCGTTTGACAACCACGTTTTTGTTGATATCGTTGTAAACGCTCCACGTTTCGCAATATGAAGTTGGGCTAAGTTAAGTTTATGAGAATTGTTTTGAATAGGTTTGAAAAGTGAAAATGTATATTCTCAGTGGTTTATACCCTCGTCTTTGTTAAAGATATTAGGATGTTTAATAATCTCTACTGCCTCTCTAACTATGCTTGGAAAATAATTTTGTTACGGTCGGTCGAATTAGATGGAATGCTTCGATCAGTGGCGATTTTTGGGCTTTGGGCTTTTTGGCGCCCGGGGCAAGGAGATCGTCGGCCGCCTCCCCTTCACAATTAAAAGTGGACAAAAGAGCGCAAATGAAGGCCCATCCAGTGAACAAAGTACTTATTAAATGCAAATGTGTAGATCTTTGTATGAAAGCACGTCCAGCAAATGTCTTAAGAATATTTGTTAAGTCAAAATTAATAAAATACATATTATAATTACCGGTATTCAGTTTCTATACATTTTTTATTAGTAACAAATTTAGACTATAAAAAATGTAGCAATATAAAAAATTTATAACATAAAAACGTTCTAATACACATGCAAATTCCTTGTAGGTCTAAAGCGCATCGTCAAAAAAGTATCCTAATGCAACATAAAGTTCAACAAAGAACTACATTAAAAGTAATAAAATAAATCACTTATCATTTGGTTCTGTCTTCTATTGATAAACACTTAATATTTATTATTAATATTTAATTAATACTGATACAGTGTATCAATGTGGATACAGTTTTGCAAGCACTGTGCACTTAATATAGATTTGCGACAGCTGTTCCTTAAAATGTATATCCCCATCATTTATGTACACCTCAAATTTACAGAGGAGCCCAAAGCGTTTTTCTAACTCTTTTATGTTAGGGAAACGGCTTGAAATTGTAACTGACAGTTTGACCAAAATTTCTATTAGAGAAGGTCGCATTTCTTGACAAAAGGTTAATGCAGAATCGTGTGCATACTACTTGGCATCGTGTGCTTCCTTCTTATCCTTTTAGTGATAGTGACACCCCATTCATTACTTACCTGCTCTGCTTTAGTAGTGTGACGATTTAAGATGCCTAAATCCCACAATTAAAAAAAAAATTAAAAATTATAATACTAAAATAATTTAATAAGGTACTGATGCACCCTTTCTCCATGCCCCAAACAGGTAGTAACATGCCGATTTGCCAATGTACCAGTTAATAAAATTAGATTTAAGAAACCCAATAAATCCATAACGACCTCGCGTTAAATAAAAGAATAATAAAAGTATAGAGTGATGTAATCAAATTGTAAGCTAATTAAAAGAAAATAATTAATAATAATTGAGAACTACTTTTCGCGCTGAGAAACTACCCGCGCGCGGACAGCCCCATTACCCCTATAGTTAGTTAGTTAGTTCAGTTGAATCAGAGACTCCGCTTCTGATACAGCGTACAGAAAGTGATGTTGACAATATAAAACATGTAGACTAGGTAAAGCTTGTGTAATTGCCGAATGATGTAAATTGTTGTAAATGACTTGAGTGTGCGACGATGACATCTCTATAATTAAATAACATCACCTAAATGTGATGTTACACTTTTAGAATGTAACTGTTAACCATAAGCAGTATGTGCGGTACAACAATGTGAACACCAGTAAAAGTTACCACCAAGAAACAGACCACAAGAATCTACAGGAGAGACAGACTACTCATCTTTAAAAAATGACACCAAACTTCACCAACACACGATAGACCGAAGATCTTCCAGACACCCTGCACAACAGACAGAAGCGCCGATTCGCCGAGGATATGGTACACACAGTTGACACGGAAGTTCTACGTCCGTGGTTCAGAACTTAAATTAAATATATGAAAGACACTTAAATAACAAAATAAGAGTAAAATAAAACACAAAAGACTGACCTAATTACTATAAAATTGTAATTTCATAATATGTAATAAGATGTGTTAAGTTTAATGAGTTTAATGAGTATAACACTTTAAAGTTAAATAAGCCCATTCTTCAGATGGCACAAAATACAGATTATTATTTGTAATCTGTATACAGATTATGTTATAAATAGGAACATACAACTCGGATCCGAGGGCAGTACATACTATGTTCACCCATGACTTACACTAATTTCAATTGTACGAAATGTGCAAATATTTTTGTCTTTAGTATACACATTACTAATCTTCTTCTGTGATGTTAAAACAGTATGTAATAAAGAGATGTCATGGTCCAAAAAGGCGAGTGAATAAATCTACAAACCCCTGTCTAAATTCCTGAATTCACGGGATCCTATTTAGCGTTTGTTTATATTTCAGTTAATTATTAGTTTGTTAATATTATGGCAGCCTGTTTAATTGACCTGTGCCAATTAACCAGGTTCCCGATATTATAACGGTAAGACGTTATAAAATGCGCCACTCTGCTTAATAGCAAAATAAAATGCAATACTCAGTTTTGCTTTTGCTTTTTCTGCTATTGTCATTTAATACTTTGTAGAGTTATTCACTCTGATAGTTTAACTACCATGTTAATTCAAAATCTCCCCCTTTTGCGTGAAGTAAAATAATAAAGACTATTTGGAACTACGATAATAAATATAAATAAAGAAAAAGGTCAGATATTAACCCCTATTAACAAAAAAAAAATTGAGGGTTAATAATAAGAAATAAAAATAATTTATAAAAAAAATTATTAGAATAAGAACTCGTATTTAAGTAAGTAAAATCATAAATTAGGATAAATAGTTTATAATCATTATAACGCAAAATAATATAGGTAAGGATATTTAAATGTTGTAACCCCAGGTTCTTTCCTGTACAAATAGTCATTCCCCAACCTGTCGGTTTGACGACAATCTCAGACAGGAAAATAACGTGTTACAGTCTGTAGGAAACAATCCCATTGTTACCAGCTACAAAGTCGAGCTAGACAATACACTGCCTACCTCTATTGTCTAATACAAAGCGTGTGACCCCCTTGCCCAGTAACAACATATGGTTAAAATATATTACGTCTGTGTGAAAATTCCTCTTCTCTCTCTCTGAGGCGAGATTCGATTCTCTCGTATCGTCTATTTGTAAATATCTCTCATGTATTTAAATTTTACAAAACCTAAAGATAGGAAAATAGAGTGTTTAGTATAAGTAGAATAAGTAGTGTATAAGATTTAGCATCTTAAGAGCAATCCAGATTTATTGTTAAAAGATGAATTATGCTATGAAGCACGGTTGCGCGGGCTACCTTACGCGAACGTAACGGTCGCGGAACTACGCAAAACGTTACGCGAAACTAGGCAAGATACACCCGCACAGTTAAGTCGATTAAGCGAAATAGATCTCGACAGCGAAAGAGAAACATGTTATGCGAAGTATAGGGAACTGACAGCAATATCACAATCACTGCACGATGAGAAGTCACCCGCTATAATCTTACGTACCACCCAGAGAATAGAGCATTTAACCCGTCGGATAAATAATTTATTAAACTGGCCCAGAGTTACTGTAATTCCCCCTGATGTGCAAAAATTTGCTGACGAAGCATTACAGCAATTACCCACAATAATAAGAGAACTACGTAGAAAGTCTGACTCATTTAAATGGAGGAAATTGAAGAAGCTCTGACTAAATTATATATCTCCCCAGTTCAATCACCTACCCTAGAACAGCGACCCACTATCGTGAATTTCGAATCCCCCCCGGTATCGAGGATAGAACCGAGTAATGATCAGTTGTTGAATAGCAACGTGAATACCCTACCGATAGCTGGAGCATCACTTCCAAATGCCCACCACAATCTCATCAATAATTATGCGTTACCACCCTCAGCGATGACAAATCAAGTATCGGGACATCCTAGAATAACATCTCACGTAAACTTTAGTGTGGACCTCTACGGAAAGATAACTCACCCCGTAGAAAAAATTTTATCAGAAATCCCATACACGGATGGATTGAGTATCACCAAACTATTAGCTTTTATAAAATATCTGCTACAAATAAAAGATTTACAGCAACTAAGCGATCGCGAAATATTACAAGTCCTTCTGCCGAAATGTAGACCACCATTAAAGGACCGTGTACAGGTGTCATTAAGTTCACAACATCCAGTAGAAGAACTCCATACAACTCTGATAAGACATTTTATTCCAACGGGAATTTACGAAAAGCTGAAACGAAACACAGTACTTCGAGTACAAGGAGCTCACGAGAGACTCGCCCACTATATCTCTGAAATAAGGGAAGCTTCCTTATTACTGCAAGTAAACTGGAGCGAATATCAGTTAGTAGAAACAATCTTGGTAGGATTATCCCCGGAAGAGAGATCTCGCTTAGCACTTATCAATAAACCCAACACGTTCGCAGAATTAGAACAATGCTGTATCCACTCATCCAACGTATGGTATTCGGATCAGAATCGACGTGCTTTACTCCCCCAGACACAACGTAGAAATGAAACACAACCCCTGGTATCAGATACAAGAACACACCACGATAGGCGACCATTTCGAATTCCTGAAACTTCACACTACCAAGCTAAATCGAATCATCAACTGAAACCTCAACAGAATACGATTGATACCGTCAGTAGAGAAAAAAGATGTTTTAACTGCGGGAAATTAGGACACATCAGTAGATACTGTAAACAGAAACAGCACTACCAAAAACCTTCTTATTCAAAAAACATGTAAGGCAGGAAGATCCGAAATCCTGTGTCTTCTGCAGCATCGTGAAAATAGGTAAAACTCGGGATTACAAAAAAGAAACAAAAAATAATAATAAAAAAATTAGACCCCTACGTAGAGAAATTTATCGATAAATGCAACTCAATTACTACATGCAAGTCCAGTATGTGTCCATTACCATACATACAAGTAGACTTTGGCGTTACTACCAAACTAGGATTAATTGATTCTGGATCGACACGGAGCTTAATCAGCCAACAACTAGCAGATTCATTAGCTAAACACAATCTTGTTAAACGTAGTCAACCGGTGAACATAAAATGCGCTACCGCTAACAAACAAAACTTAATCATAAAACTCAGCGTTACGATTAAACTAAAAATTAAAAATTTAACGTGGTATTTTCCAGTGTTAGTATATGATGGATTAGGACCAAACTTAATATTAGGAGCGGACTTTATCATCAGTAAAACAGGTATAATTCTTGACATGTACGATAAGCAGTATTATTTTAGATTCGACCGTACTCGAAAATATAATTTTGATTATGAAATAAACAACAGTGGAGATATGGAAACTTCTGCAACGCACCTAGAACACCACGAGTCTGCATTAGATCATTTAGAAAGTAAATATAGACTGAAAATACAGAAACTAATAAAAGAATTTTCCACCGTCCTCACTTCTAAGTTAGGATTAACGAATCTTATAGAGTACAAGATCAACCTGAGTGACAACAAAGTAATACGACTGCACCCATACAAATTATCTCCACCAAAAATGTAAATAATGAGAAATCAAATCAATAAATTGTTAGAACAACAAGTCATAGAACCTTCCACTTCACCGTATTCATCACCTGCGTTTTTACTACCTAAAGGCACCGATAAACATAGATTAGTTGTGGACTATAGACAATTAAATAAAAGAATAGAATTCGAGTCCATACCACTCCCCGACATCTACAGCGCCTTCCATTACTTTACAAAAGCTAAAGTTTTTACCATAATGGACCTCAATCAGGCATTTCATCAAATACCGCTATCGGAAGAATCCAAACGCCTAACCGCCTTCGCCGTCCCATTCAATCTGTACCAATTTACTAGAGTACCCTTTGGAATATCCCAAGGGAGTTCGGTATGTAGCCGATTGTTAGAGAAAATATTCCACGACGTAAAATTTAAATTTGTATATCACTACCTAGATGACATAGTAATCTACAGCGAATCTATGGATCAACATCTGCATCATTTACGTGAAGTATTGTCACGATTAAAGAAAGCCGGATTAACAGTAAACCCGAGTAAAGTAAATTTTGCTGTTAAACAATTTTCATTTTTAGGTCACATAGTAAAGGCCGACGGAAAGGTAAGCATAGACCCAGAACGCACCCGTGCTATCAGAGAATTTTTACCACCACGGGATACGAAAGGAATAGCCCGATTTTTGGGAATGATAAATTACTTCCACAAGTATGTCCCTCACCTAGCTGATATAGAAGCACCATTGGACGCGTTAAGAAAAAAAGGAGCGAAATTTGAATGGACTCCACAACACCAATCTGCATTTGAAACACTGAAAGAGAGCATAATATCACCCCCAGTATTACAATTAGCTGATTTCACTAAACCATTTGTAGTACAGACTGACAGTTCAAGTGTAGCACTAGGAGCAGTAATATATCAGGAAGTAGATAATTCTAGATTACCGATCAGTTATGCCTCGCGAACTCTAACCGACCAGGAAAAGAAATTCTCCGCATACGAATTAGAATGTTTAGCTGTAGTATTCGCATTTGAGAAATTCAAACCCTTTTTAGAACATAAAGAATTTCTGTTAGAAACTGATAATCAAGCCTTATCTTGGTTATTAAATCACCCTAAACAGTTAGGTCGTATCGGAAGATGGGTATTGAGATTAAATTGTTACAAGTTTAAGGTACAACACATTCGTGGCACACAAAATGTAGTTGCCGATACGCTGTCCCGTATGTTCCAGCCGCCTAATAAAATATCCGAAAATAAGGAAAGTGGTGAAACATCGATAATCAATAGCTAATTACTGCATTCCCACTGGCATTTACTGAAATAGCTCAGTATCAACAACAAGACCCGTATTTAAATAAAATAATAGAACAGTTAGATAAAGGAAATAATTCAGAGAAATATATATTGTAACGTGCGGTTTTTTAGAGGTGTTAGCGAAACGTCCGTCTCATTCAAGCCCCAATGTTGGGTTCGCCATTTCTGTAACGTGCGGTTTTTTGTTATCAAGGTTTCCGCCTCTCCGCAGTCGCCACTTATGAATTATAAAGACCGAAGTTTAAATACAGTGGTTGGTAATGTTACTCAAATAAAGCAGAAATCGAGTGTGTGTGATTTGGGTCAAGTAGGGAAGTTGTTTAGCCTGATTTTGAAGAGAGAGCAAGTACCGTTTGTCTACCCTCGGTTTGGACGATTTCTAAATTTTTTTAAATATTCGCCGTGAACCGAATCAGCTGACTTTAACACTAGTTTCCAAATCTAGATTAACCAGACGACACTGTGGCAGTATACGACCCGGTGGATCGTCTTCTTCTTAGTTGTTCTGAAACTTAATACAACTACCCACTACAAGAAAGGACACACATTTTTATTTTTTAAATCTCAATTTTTCAATAATATTTATTAAGAATATTATTGGTTTTTTCTCTTCCGCCAAAATACAAATATCACAATCGATCTTTTCCTTAATTAAGACATGATATCGACTTCATTGAGTAAACATGGAATTGTCAAAAAAAATATATATATAGGTTTTTGACCAAAATTTATACTATATTTAAAACATCAATCAATATATAATTCTTTTATTTATTTCCCCAGGGTTAAGGGTAAGTTCTTTTTGTTATGAGATGGTCAGAAATGGATAATTATACTACGCTTTACAAATACCGAAAAAATATTCAAAAATTTGTTTATTTTCGCTTAGTACGTAGTTCCGGAGATGTCCGTAAGAGAGCAGAGTGCGTTTGTTTTCATTAGAACATGTGGTTAATTTTTAATAGTTTCTTTTCTATACTTCCATTCGGAATGATTTTTCTTCGTTAAATATTAAACGAAGTGTTTATATTACCTCTATTCTTGAAGTTCTTACTTGGATGAAGCCGTTTCTCCGGTGGTGTCCGTATTTAGTTGTAATTTCATAACTGTCTGGCAAATATTATCTCGTCAAACTCGAAACACAGCGAAGCTAGGCCGGATCGTCCAAAAATGGTTTTCTTTCACTTTTATTATGGAGTATAGCAATTTAACTTTGATAAATAAGGTAGTAGTATATAATGTTCATACTGTTGTTTAATTTTGTACCAATTTTGCACTTTTCAAAGATTTCTAAAAGGATATTTTAATAAAATTGTTGTCTCATCATTTTGTCAACTGGACAGGTTTAATTTTTAAATTCGATTAACAATACTTGTTATTTTTCGTTACTCTTAGTAACCCATAATTTTTATATATCTTTTTATTGGTTCTGCTATTTACTTTTTAGTGTATAGGCAGTTTGTAATTATTATAAATTTATTTTTTATTTACAGAAAAATAATTCTTTTTAATTTTGGTTTCTTTCCCAATTTGGTTTACATAATAGGTTTCTGTTTATTTTCTTATAACTTTGGATATAAGTATTTAATATTTTTATTAACTTTAAATGAATTTATATATTATTTATTAGTTTCTTACAGTATTCCTACACTGCACTACTTCCTTCTGCCATTTCCCTCATACAGTATTATTTTAAGTTTTTTATTATCATCTGATATCTAAATCTTTTATGTTTTTTTAAAACGAACCCTGGGTTATCTTATACTATAACACAAATATTTTAAAAAATATAAAATTAACTTAGGTATTAAACTTGGTTGTCTACACAATATAAATACTACAATAAATTAACAAAATACATAATTAGTTAGTAGCCTCATAGTCTACTATCATCGTTTATAATTCTCACACCTACAGCACAATTCTGTAAGAAGTTCCCTTCACTTTCACTTATTACCTCAATGGGTACACTATAACTCACTTGTCACTATATATCACTTTAATCGTTTATAATGTTTAGTGATACAATTTAATTTTGAGCTCGTTATAGTTTACCCATTTCTGACCTTTATGGTATTACAAGAGTTAATTTATTGGGACCGGGTTATGTACCGTTACAATATTGAGTAAGAGAGTATTATGTTACAAAGTAGCTAATGGAAAATCCTTAAGAATAATTGCCCCGGATATTATTAAACCAATGCTTATGGAATACTACCACTCATCCACCATTGGAGCACATATGGGAATAAATAAAACTATACATCGTATTCGAAAAGAATATCATTGGGAAAATATGAACAGCGAGATAGCTAAATTCGTAAAACAGTGTAAGTTGCGTGCACTGAGCAAGCCAGCGAGAAACAGCCACATAGGTAAATTAATCTCGGAGAATCCAACGACACCCTTTTCTAAAATTTACTTAGACTTTTCTGGCCCCTACCCACGTTCAAAATCAGGTAATACCATGCTACTCATTTGTGTAGATTCATTTACCAAATTCGTCTGGATGTATCCCATGCGACGAGCGTTAGCATCTACCACAGTGAAGATTTTGCAAGATAGATTATTTAAAGACTTTGGTACTGTCAGATAACGGACCCCAGTTTAATTCGAAAGAATTCAAGGACATGTGTTTCAGACTAGGGATAGACCACATTACCGTTACAGAGTATCGTCCACAAGGTAATATAGCTGAAAGGTATTTGCGAAACCTAAAATCCGCTTTAATAGCCTACCATGCAAACGACCAAACATCTTGGGACCAGAACCTATCCTGGATACAATTTGCCTTCAACTCAGCATATCATGAAGGACATAAATCGACACCCTTTGATTTGTTGTATAAATATAAACCAAATCACCCATTATCCACCAAGTGGAAAATACATGAATTGCTACCCCGCGAAATCAGTGGTAAAAATATAAAAAAGATATGGAATGAAGCTCGCGCTAACTTAAGAGTGAACTTGAGAAAATCGCGAAAATATCACGAGCGGAATAGTAAAGAAATAAAGTATCAAGTCGGAGACTTAGTGATGTACAAAACTCACCCGACGAGTAGTGCAGTTGATAAGACCACCTCCAAATTATCTTACCGATGGTGTGGCCCTTACAAAATTTACAGATACTTAACTCCCGTAACCGTAACACTGTGTGAACCCACTACGAACAATTATGTACGTAGAAGTCATGTTTCCCAGATAAAATATTATCACGGAAATAAACATGCTAGTGAGCAAGAAAAGAAACGAAATAGAAAAGGATAGATGTATTAAGACGTATATTTGCTATATTGTAATTGAGTCACTACTTAATTACCAAATTGTATAAATAGGAATGAGGCCTGATCAACCTTAAATCCTGTTCACCGAGAAAGAATAAGCAAAGTGAGAAGTCGGCTGACACAAAATATAAGTAACGTTACATTACAAGTACTTTACCAGTACTTTAATAAAATGATTCGTCAACTACGATTCAACGAAATCCTTGAAAGAAAAAAGGAAACACAGTAATGATGTGAAACATACTCTGTGAAGAGTAACTCCATGAAAAGAGTAGCAAAAAGCTAAACAGAAAAAACCGGTAGTAGACTTAAGTAGTAGAATTAAGATGAATTTTGTGTATTCTATATATTTTATGAACTATGATTTTTATGTATTTTAAGTATTAGTTAATATGGTATTGTATCTCTTGTTAATAGTAAATAGTAAATTGAGAGCGATTCATGTACCTCACGAGGAAATTGCTTAAAGAGAGAAAGGAATTTCACACGGAAATTCCGAGCTAACTCCCAGGGCAATTCCAATCTATTTCCCCGTTGAAAACACATCGGTCCCTGACCCTGTGTCTTCTTTAAGTGGAGGAGTATGTGACGATTTAAGATGCCTAAATCCCACAATAAAAAAAAATTAAAAATTATAATACTAAAATAATTTAATAAGGTACTGATGCACCCTTTCTCCATGCCCCAAACAGGTAGTAACATGCCGATTTGCCAATGTACCAGTTAATAAAATTAGATTTAAGAAACCCAATAAATCCATAACGACCTCGCGTTAAATAAAAGAATAATAAAAGTATAGAGTGATGTAATCAAATTGTAAGCTAATTAAAAGAAAATAATTAATAATAATTGAGAACTACTTTTCGCGCTGAGGAACTACCCGCGCGCGGACAGCCCCATTACCCCTATAGTTAGCTAGTTAGTTCAGTTGAATCAGAGACTCCGCTTCTGATACACCGTACAGAAAGTGATGTTGACAATATAAAACATGTAGACTAGGTAAAGCTTGTGTAATTGCCGAATGATGTAAATTGTTGTAAATGACTTGAGTGTGCGACGATGACATCTCTATAATTAAATAACAGCACCTAAATGTGATGTTACACTTTTAGAATGTAACTGTTAACCATAAGTAGTATGTGCGGTACAACAATGTGAACACCAGTAAAAGTTACCACCAAGAAACAGACCACAAGAATCTACAGGAGAGACAGACTACTCATCTTTAAAAAATGACACCAAACTTCACCAACACACGATAGACCGAAGATCTCCCAGACACCCTGCACAACAGACAGAAGCGCCGATTCGCCGAGGATATGGTACACACAGGTGACACGGAAGTTCTACTTCCGTGGTTCAGAACTTAAATTAAATATATGAAAGACACTTAAATAACAAAATAAGAGTAAAATAAAACACAAAAGACTGACCTAATTACTATAAAATTGTAATTTCATAATATGTAATAAGATGTGTTAAGTTTAATGAGTATAACACTCTAAAGTTAAATAAGCCCATTCTTCAGTTGGCACAAAATACAGATTATTATTTGTAATATTATAAATAGGAACATACAACTCGGATCCGAGGGCAGTACATACTATGTTCACCCATGACTTACACTAATTTCAATTGTACGAAATGTGCAAATATTTTTGTCTTTAGTATACACATTACTAATCTTCTTCTGTGATGTTAAAACAATATGTAATAAAGAGATGTCATGGTCCAAAATGGTGAGTGAATAAATCTACAAACCCCTGTCTAAATTCCTGAATTCACGGGATCCTATTTAGCGTTTGTTTATATTTCAGTTAATTACGAGTTTGATAATATTATGGCAGCCTGTTTAATTGACCTGTGCCAATTAACCAGGTTCCCGATATTATAACGGTAAGACGTTATAAAATGCGCTACTCTGCTTAATAGCAAAATAAAATGCAATACTCAGTTTTGCTTTTGCTTTTTCTGCTATTGTCATTTAATACTTTGTAGAGTTATTCACTCTGATAGTTTAACTACCATGTTAATTCAAAATCTCCCCCTTTTGCGTGAAGTAAAATAATAAAGACTATTTGGAACTACGATAATAAATATAAATAAAGAAAAAGGTCAGATATCAACCCCTATTAACAAAAAAAAATTTATGGTTAATAATAAGAAATAAACATAATTTATAAAAAAAATTATTACAATAAGAACTCGTATTTAAGTAAGTAAAATCATAAATTAGGATAAATAGTTTATAATCATT
Source organism: Magicicada septendecula (assembly GCA_034769895.1). Lineage (NCBI taxonomy): Eukaryota > Metazoa > Arthropoda > Insecta > Hemiptera > Cicadidae > Magicicada > Magicicada septendecula. Next base: position 1,141,357,615 of record CM068367.1, read on the forward strand.
ATAACGCAAAATAATATAGGTAAGGATATTTAAATGTTGTAACCCCAGGTTCTTTCCTGTACAAATAGTCATTCCCCAACCTGTCGGTTTGACGACAATCTCAGACAGGAAAATAACGTGTTACAGTCTGTAGGAAACAATCCCATTGTTACCAGCTACAAAGTCGAGCTAGACAATACACTGCCTACCTCTATTGTCTAATACAAAGCGTGTGACCCCCTTGCCCAGTAACAACATATGGTTAAAATATATTACGTCTGTGTGAAAATTCCTCTTCTCTCTCTCTGAGGCGAGATTCGATTCTCTCGTATCGTCTATTTGTAAATATCTCTCATGTATTTAAATTTTACAAAACCTAAAGATAGGAAAATAGAGTGTTTAGTATAAGTAGAATAAGTAGTGTATAAGATTTAGCATCTTAAGAGCATGGCTCAATTCAATCCAGATTTATTGTTAAAAGATGAATTATGCTATGAAGCACGGTTGCGCGGGCTACCTTACGCGACGTAACGGTCGCGGAACTACGCAAAACGTTACGCGAAACTAGGCAAGATACACCCGCACAGTTAAGTCGATTAAGCGAAATAGATCTCGACAGCGAAAGAGAAACATGTTATGCGAAGTATAGGGAACTGACAGCAATATCACAATCTCTGCACGATGAGAAGTCACCCGCTATAATCTTACGTACCACCCAGAGAATAGTGCATTTAACCCGTCGGATAAATAATTTATTAAACTGGCCCAGAGTTACTGTAATTCCCCCTGATGTGCAAAAATTTGCTGACGAAGCATTACAGCAACTTATCTAAAAATGAAACTTTTTCTTGTGAACTTCTGTTTATTCTCTTCTCGTCGAACGCGTTTCGGCGTACGTATTCGCCTTCTTCAGCTTAGAGACAGACTGCCATCATTTAGTAACGGTTGTTGTGTGGAAGGTGTAGTGGGGTGGTGCGTGGTGGAAGGGGATTGGCGCGGGGATTCAACTTAATGTTTGTTTTTTGTATAATTGTGTCAAAAAGTGTATGTGATTTATATTGTAATTGATCGTTAAGTATGTTGTTTGGTTGTGTTGTTTGGTGTTTATATATTTCGTATTGTTCAGTTGTGTTGAGTTTTCTACCTTTGGGTAAGTAATGTAAAATTTCAAGATTAGTGTCTATGTTGGTGTAACTGTGGTTTTCTGTGTGTATGTGTGTGGCAAATGCGGAGTGTATATTGTTGTTGGTTAAAGCTTTTAAGTGTTCAGAATAACGGGATGAAAAAGATCTTCCCGTCTGGCCTATGTAGAAACTATTGCAGTCATTACAATTTAATTTGTAAACACCTGTTTTGTTATAGTTGTCTATGTCTGTGTTTGTATTATTGATGTGTTTTTTGATGGTATTGGTTGTTCTGTATGCTATTTTGTATTTGTGTTTTCTGAATGTGTTGGCGATTTTGTGTGTGTAGGAGTTGTGGTATGTGAGTGTGATGTATTTATTGTGCTGTGTGTTGATGGTATTTTGTGTTTTGTTGTTTTTGTTTTTGATGCGTTTGTGTAGGCTAGTGTGTTTATTAAATTAGGGTTGTAACCGTTTTTGATTGCTATGTATTTTATTGTGTTGAGTTCGTCGGTGTAATCTTGTTTATTTAAGGGTATTTTAGTTAGTCTATGGAGCATATGGTTGAAGGCTGCATGTTTATGTTGTGTTGGGTGGTTTGATGTGTTGTGTATAACCATGTCAGTTGTGGTTGGTTTCCTGTATATTTTGTACGTGTGTGTACTGTTAGTTTTGTTAATTGTTAGGTCTAGAAAATTTATACTATTGTTTTGTTCAATTTCCAGTGTAAATTTTAATTTGTGGTGTATAGTGTTTATGTATTTGTGGAAGTTTTCAACTTGTCTTGTGTTGCCTTTGAATAAAAGTAATATATCATCTACATACCTGTGCCAGTATATAATTTTGTTAGTGTATTTGTTGTTGTTTATTATGTGGTTCTGTTCTATGTTGTGTATATATATTTCTGCTAGTATTCCTGATATGGGGGATCCCATCGGGAGACCTTCTGTTTGTGTGTATACAATCTGTTTATATTATACAAAAAACAAACATTAAGTTAAATCCCCGCGCCAATCCCCTTCCTCCACGCACCACCCCACTACACCTTCCACACAACAACCGTTACTAAATGATGGCAGTCTGTCTCTAAGCTGAAGAAGGCGAATACGTACGCCGACACGCGTTCGACGAAAAGAGAATAAACAGTAAGTTCACAAGAAAAAGTTTCATTTTTAGATAAGTGTTAGTGCTGTGAAAGAAGAGATGAATAATCAAGACAACTACATTACAGCAATTACCCACAATAATAAGAGAATTACGTAGAAAGTCTGACTCATTTAAAATAGAGGAAATTGAAGAAGCTCTGACTAAATTATATATCTCCCCAGCTCAATCACCTACCCTAGAACAGCGACCCACTATCGTGAATTTCGAATCCCCCCCGGTATCGAGGATAGAACCGAGTAATGATCAGTTGTTGAATAGCAACGTGAATACCCTACCGATAGCTGGAGCATCACTTCCAAATGCCCACCACAATCTCATCAATAATTATGCGTTACCACCCTCAGCGATGACAAATCAAGTATCGGGACATCCTAGAATAACATCTCACGTAAACTTTAGTGTGGACCTCTACGGAAAGATAACTCACCCCGTAGAAAAACTTTTATCAGAAATCCCGTACACGGATGGATTGAGTATCACCAAACTATTAGCTTTTATAAAATATCTGCTACAAATAAAAGATTTACAGCAACTAAGCGATCGCGAAATATTACAAGTCCTTCTGCCGAAATGTAGACCACCATTAAAGGACCGTGTACAGGTGTCATTAAGTTCACAACATCCAGTAGAAGAACTCCATACAACTCTGATAAGACATTTTATTCCAACGGGAATTTACGAAGAGCTGAAACGAAACACAGTACTTCGAGTACAAGGAGCTCACGAGAGACTCGCCCACTATATCTCTGAAATAAGGGAAGCTTCCTTATTACTGCAAGTAAACTGGAGCGAACATCAGTTAGTAGAAACAATCTTGGTAGGATTATCCCCGGAAGAGAGATCTCGCTTAGCACTTATCAATAAACCCAACACGTTCGCAGAATTAGAACAATGCCGTATCCACTCATCCAACGTATGGTATTCGGATCAGAATCGACTTGTGCTTAGTGACGGCTTCTTGCCTTATTGTGGTGGGGGGCTGCTGCTTACTGTTTTTCGCGTTTTTACTCCCACCTAGCGCGCTATCCAGTGTTATTATACATCGATGGCCGTCACTAAGCACAAGTTTACACATTGTATGCAGCCGTGCTTCCGTGTTTTGTTAACTACATACTTACTTCAGTTTGGAAATTTTTTGTGTTTATTAGCGAAACTGTTATGTAATTTTTATTTTTTAATTGTATGTAATTTTGATTATTGTGATTATTAGTTTTGCATAATGGTAACTTCCTGTGCTGCTTACAACTGCACTAACAGATACAAGAAGAACAGTGGAATATCATTTTATAGGTAAGTACTGTATTTCGTTTAATTCCTTTGTAACTTTTATTAGACTAATATAAAACATTCATTTTTTTAAATCTCTACAAATTAAATACTGATTAAATTAATTATAAATTATTTTTTTAACGTTGTATTCTTTTTCATATAAACTGTGAATTGTCTATTACAGTGTATTGTCTGATAGCATTATTATATTATCAACATACCATAATATAAGAAATGCAAATGTCTAAGAAAAAACTATGGTTTTTCATTATTTTACGTAAAGTACAGTATTAAAAATAAGGAAGACCGTACTATATAACATTATTTTTTTCAGATTTCCACAAGATCAAGAGCTACGAAAGAAGTGGATTATAGCTACAAAAAGAAAAAATTTTGTTCCTTCAAAACATACGTCACTTTGTAGCAAACATTTTGCTAAAGACCAGTGTCAGTTCAGACCCAACTGTAATTACGAACTGTTGAAAAGTGATGCCGTGCCAACGCTCTTTGACTTCCCCGTGCATCTTTCAAATCCTCTGACAAAAAAAAGAAGGACCATTATTAAAATCCAGGTAACATTTAACACTAATTTTTGGAACAAATGCCTAGATAGATTGTAGGCATAAAATACAAATAAAACTTAGCTAATATTACTCTTATAGTAGTCATTTTTCAACTCAATCTTCTGCTATTTTCATTCGCTTATGATAATAATTAATACTGATTTTATTGACAGCATTAAAGAAGACACATTATTTTTAAACAATTCGTAATTATGTAAGCTTAATTCATTTACAGCGTTACAATTACAATAATTTAATTTCTAAAGTAATTTTAGTACCAAAATAATTCATTGTTCACAGGATGCTCCTAGACAAAATAAGTTGCCGCTTGAAACATCTTAATCAAAAAACCTAATCGATGGCGATGCTCACGCGGAGCCTGATAAGAATGATCCTACTGAGATTTCTGGTACATGCCAAACAATCATGAAACCACAACAGGTAAGACTTTAAATTTTTTTCTATTTCAACTCTGGTCTCAGCTACCGATTACTGATTATTTATCAATGGTTTTAACTAGCTGAAACTGCCATTGTAAAGTTAGTTATTTAACCAGCGGTTGTATTTGCATCCCATAAGAAATAGGCTATTATTGATAAAATAAATAGACCTATTTAACAGTATATTGTCTGATAGCATTATTATATTCAGTATACCATCAGTATACCGTAGTAATAATAATAACCTTGTTTGAAGTAATTTCATTAAATACATTGGGCAAAATTGGAGAACGTTGTTATTGCCAATGAATAAACAGCATAAAATTAAATCCTGATTTTTATTTTATTTTTCAGTTGTGTGTATCACCTACTGAAAAATTTCTCCGCCGGAAGGTGAAAATACTGCAACAGCGTTTACACAGAAGATATGCTAAAATTAAATCCATAAAAGATATTATTTTAGTTTTAAAGAAAAAATTAAATTCTCCTGAAAGGTTACTAGAAATTTCAGAAGATAATTTTTCTGGTTTTCCGTTAGAAATGTTTATTAATAACTTTAGCAATAATAATAGAAGTAAGTTTAAGAGGTTTTATTCAGACAAAATGAAGGAGTTTGCTTTAACCGTTTATTTCTACAGTCCCAAAGTTTATAAGTATTTGAGAAATCTAAACTTTCAGTTACCTAACCCATCAACTTTAAGGAGGTGGCTTTCTAATTTTAATTGCTCACCCGGTTTTTAGAAGAGATTTTTATATATTTGAAATAAAACGTTCAAAGCAAGCCACATTTACAACACGGCAACTTGGTTTTTGATGCTATGAGCATAAGGAAACTAGTAATCTACGATCCACGAGAGGGGAAGAATTTTGGCTATGTGAATTTGGGTAATGGTATAAAAGTAAATGAACACGAAATATTAACTAGTGAAGCACTAGTCTTTCAGGTAGTTGCACTACGAGGAAATTTCAAATGTGCCGTTGGTTATTTTTTTATTGATAAGATTAGTTCAGAAATTTTGTTCAAACTAATAAATATCGGTATGGAGAACCATACATGACTTCCATGTTCTAAGATTTATATTTAAAATCATATTTTAAATATGATTTTATTGAAATGAAATATTTCCATAGAAACTACGTCTTTCTACTTATTGCTTCAGCATTAACCACAGTACTGTGGTCACTAACGTATACCACCTCACGTTTTCGCACTCGATTTTCACTGATGATGGCAGTCGATGCCACTGCCGAAAAGTCTGGTTTTACAGAAAACATTGGACTACGGCTAAACAGCCCGGGAAGCAATTTTAACAAAAAACTACTTCTTTGTTGCCGATAACATAGTACACGTATAAAAAATTCTCCCCTCCACCTTCAACTATAATTTTTAATAATAGAAAATTACCCCCACCCTGTTCACCTAACCTCTTCATTTATAGATATTTCATCTACGTTTCTAAAGTGGATTATTATGAGCTTCTTATCAGGATACTTTATTTATAAAAATTAAGTAGTTTACTCTTGTTAAATCATAAAATGTTTCAGGTAAACTACCCATTTCTCTTAACCGATCTTCTCCAAAATCAATAGACCTTCAGTCCTCTACAATGCAGGGATGCATGCAAAAAAATATTTGATTCTGTTTGAATGTGCGGCAGTTATCGTTCGCCATAAAAAAAATTACCCTTTTTAAAACATAAAGCTTTGGTGATAAACTACCGCTTTCCCTTAACCGATCTTCAACAAAATCAACAGAACTTGTGTTCTCTTTAGTTCAAAAAGGTATGCAAAAACGTAGTTGATTCTGTTTGAATTTACGGCAGTTATTGTTCGTCATATAAAAAAATAACCCTTGTTAAAACATAAAGGGGTAAACTACCCCTTCCCTTAACCGATCTTCAACAAAATCAACAGACTTTGAGTTCTGTATAATTCAAAAAGGTATGCAGAAGAGTAGTTGATTCTGTTTTAATGTACGGCAGTTATCGTTCGTCATAAAAAAATTTACCCTTGTTAAAACATAAAATGTTGCAGGTAAACTACCCTATTCCCTTAAACGATCTTCACCAAAACTAACAGGTTTTGAGAACTCTACAATTCAGGGCTGTATGAAAAATATTATTTGATTATGTTTGAATTTTCGGCTGTTATCGTTTGCCATAAAAAAATACCCTTGTTAAAACAAAAAACGTGGACGGTAAACTACCCCTTTCCCTTAACCGATCTTTACCAAAAACAATAGGTCTTGAGTACTCTACAAATAAGGGCCTTATGCAAAAACTTATTTGATTCTGTTTGAATTTGCGGCTCTTATCGTTTGCCATAGAAAATACCCTTTTCAAACATAAAACGTAGCAGGTAAACTACCCCTTTCCCTTAACTGATCTTCACCAAAATCAATAGATCTTGAGAACTCTACACTTTAGGGCTGTATGCAAAAAATGATTTGATTCAGTTTGAATTTGCGGCTGTTATCGTTTGCCATAGAAAAAAATTTACAGACACACAGACACTTTTCGAAAAATTACTTTTTTTCATGTTTTGAGTGTAGTACAATCAGAATCTGCAATAATCTCGAACACGATTTTTTTTGCCATCACCATACTTCCATTTCCTTAAGGAACATGGAAGTAATATCGGTATGGAGAACCATACATGACTTCCATATTCTAAGATTTATATTTAACATCATTTTCAGCCAAACAGTCAGGGAAGGAATTTTAACAAAAAAATACTTCTTTGTTGCCAATAACGTAGTACACATAAAATGGAATAAAATAAAATAAATATTATGAATAAATAAAATGGAAACGTAAACAGTACATAACTGAGATACGCTTGCCTGCCAAGCGCGATATATTTTTCTTATACATGATTTACATTAAAATGAAAAAATTATAATTTTATTGCCTGGCAACAAAATTATTTTTTTTTCAACAATTTCCATTGTTTGAAAAAGTTTAAATGAATTTTCAAGTACTTTACTCTTGTTAAAACGTAAAAGGTGGCAGGTAAACTACCCCTTCCCCATAACCGATCTTCACCAAAATCTAAAGGCCTTGAGTCCTCTATAATTCACTGAAGTATGCAAAAAATTATTTGATTCTGTTTGAATTTGCGGCTGTTATCGTTTGCCATAGAAAATACGCTTGATAAAAAACGTTGCAGGTAAACTACCCCTTCCCCTCAACCGATCTTCACCAAAAACAAGGGGTCTTGAGTACTCTACAAATCAGGGCTGTATGCAGAAGATTATTTGATTCTGTTTGAATTTTCGGCTGTTATCGTTTGCCATAGAAAATACCCTTGTTAAAAAAACGTTGTAGGTAAACTACCCCTTTCCCTTAACTGATCTTCACCAAAAACAATAGGTCTTGAGAACTCTACAATTTAGGGCTGTATGCAAATAATCTTTTGATTCTGTTTGAATTTGCGGCTGTTATCGTTTGCCATAGGAAATACCCTTGTTAAAACATAAAACGTTACAGGTAAACTACCCCTTTCCCTTAACCGATCTTCACCAAAAACAATAGATCTTGAGAACTCTACAATTCAGAGCTGTATGCGAAACATTATTTGATTCTGTTTGAATTTGCGGCTGTTATCGTTTGCCAAAAAAAAAATTCCCTTGATAAAAAAAAACCGTTGCAGGTAAACTACCCCTTTCCCTCAACCGATCTTCACCAAAAACAATAGGTCGTGAGTACTCTACAAATCAGGGCGGTATGCAAAAAATTATTTGATTCTGTATGAATTTGCGACAGTTATCGTTTGCCATAGAAAAAAAAAACACACAGACAGACAGACAGACAGATAGACACACAGACACTTTTCGGAAAACGACTTTTTTTCATGTTTTGAGTGTAGTAGAATCAGAATCTGCAATAATCTCGAACACGATTTTTTTCGCCATCACCATACTTCCATTCCTTAAGGAATATGGAAGTAATATCGGTATGGAGAACCATACATGACTTCCATGTTCTAAGATTTATATTTAAAATCATATTCGAAATGAAATATTTCCATAGAAACTACGTCTTTCTACTTATTGCTTCAGCATTAACCACAGTACTATGGTCACTAACGTATACCACCTCACGTTTTCGCACTCGATTTTCACCGATGATGGCAGTCGATGGCACTGCCGAAAAGTCTGGTTTTACAGAAAACATTGGACTACGGCTAAAGAGCCCGGGAAGCAATTTTAACAAAAAACTACTTCTTTGTTGGCGATAACGTAGTACACATACAAAAAATTCTACCCTCCACCTTCAACTATAATTTTAATAATAGAAAATTACCCCCACCCCGTTCACTTAACTTCTTCATTTATAGATATTTCATCTACGTTTCTACAGTGGATTACTATGAGCGTCTTATCAGGATACTTTATTTATAAAAATTAAGTACTTTACTCTTGTTAAATCATAAAATGTTTCAGGTAAACTACCCCTTTCTCTTAACCGATCTTCTCCAAAATCAACAGACCTTCCGTCCTCTACAATTCAAGGAAGCATGAAAAACAATATTTGATTCTGTTTGAATGTGCGGCAGTTATCGTTCGTCATGGAAACATTTCTCTTGTTACAACATAAAATGTTGCGGGTAAACTACCCCTTTACCTTTACCGATCTTCACCAAAATCAATAGACCTTGAGCTCTCTGCAACTCAGGAAAGGGTGCAAAAAATTATTTGATTCTCATTGAATTTTCGGCAATTACCGTTCGTCATATAAAAAATTACCCTTGTTAAAACATAAAATGTTGCTGGTAAACTACCCCTTTCCCTTAACCGATCTTCATGAACACCAATAGGTATTGAGAACTCTACAATACAGGGGCTGTATGCAAAACATCATTTGATTCTGTTTGAATTTGCGGCTGTTATCGTTTACTATAGGAAAAAATTACCCTTGATAAAAAACCGTTGCAGGTAAACTACCCCTTTCCCTTAACCGATCTTCACCAAAAACGACAGGTCTTGGGTACGCTACAATTCAGGCCTGTATGCAAATAATTATTTGATTCTGTTTGAATTTGCGGCTGTTATCGTTTGCAATAGAAAACACCCTTGATAAAACATAAAACGTTGCTGGTAAACTACCCTATTCCATTAACCGATCTTCACCAAAAACAATAGGTCTTGAGAACTCTACAATTCAGGGCTGTATGCAAAACATTAGTATATTCTGTTTTAATGTACGGCAGTTATCGTACGTCATAGAAAAAATACCCTTGTTAAAACATACAACGTTGCTGGTAAACTACCCCATTCCCTTAACTGATCTTCAACAAAATCAACAGACCTTGAGATCTGTATAATTCAAAAAGGTATGCAGAAGAGTAGTTGATTCTGTTTTAATGTACGGCAGTTATCGTTCGTCAAAAAAAAAAATTACCCTTGATAAAACATAAAATGTTGCTGGTAAACAACCCTATTCCCTTAACCGATCTTCACCAAAACAAACATGTCTTGAGAACTCTACATTTCAGGGCTGTATGCAAAATATTATATGATTCTGCTTGAATTTGCGGCTGTTATCGTTTGCCATATAAAATACCCTTGATAAAACAAAAAATGTGTCAGGAAAACTACCCCTTTCCCTTAACCGATCTTCACCAACACCAATAGGTATTGAGAACTCTACAATACAGGGCTGTATGCAAAACATCATTTGATTCTGTTTCAATTTGCGGCTGTTATCGTTTACCATAGAAAAAAATTACCCTTGATAAAAAACCGTTGCTGGTAAACTACCCCTTTCCCTTAACCGATATTTACCAAAAACGACAGGTCTTGAGAACTCTACAATTCAGGGCTGTATGCAAAATATTATATGATTTCGTTTGAATTTGCGGCTGTTATCGTTTGCCATACAAAATACCGTTGATAAAACAAAAAACGTGGCAGGTAAACTACCCCTTTCCCTTAAACGATCTTCACCAAAAACAATAGGTCTCTAGTACTCAATAAAGCAGGGCTGTATGCAAAAACTTATTTGATTCTGTTTGAATTTGCGGCTTTTATCGTTTGCATAGAAAATACCCTTTGAAACATAAAACGTTGCAGGTAAACTACCCCTTCCCCTTAACCGATCTTCACCAAAAACAAAAGATCTTGAGAACTCTACAATTCAGGGCAGTATGCAAAACATTATTTGATTATGTTTGAATTTGCGGCTGTTATCGTTTGCCATAGGAAATACCCTTGTTAAAACATAAACGTTGCCGGTAAACTACCCCTTTCCCTTAACCGATCTTTACGAAAATCAACAGATCTTGAGAACTCTACAATTCAGGGCAGTATGCGAAACATTATTTGATTCTGTTTGAATTTGCGGCTGTTATCGTTTGCCAAACAAACAAAATTACCCTTGATAAAAAAAAACCGTTGAAGGTAAACTACCCCTTTCCCTCGACCGATCTTCACTAAAAACAATAGGTCGCGAGTACTCTAAAAATCAGGGCTGTATGCAAAAAATTATTTGATTCTGTTTGAATTTGCGGCTGTTATCGTTTGCCATAGGAAAAAAACTACAGACAGATAGACACACAGACACACACACAGACACTTTTCGAAAAATGACTTTTTTCATGTTTTGAGTGTAGTACAATCATATTCTGCAATAATCTCGAACACGATTTTTTTTGCCATCACCATACTTCCATTTCCTTAAGGAACATGGAAGTAAAAATGTGCATTATTAAATTATACGAATCAGGTATCCATGTACATAATGTAACATTTGATGGTACTAGTACAAATATAAACGCTGTTACGAAACTTGTTTGCGAATTGCCAGAAAAGCCTTTTTTAAATGTGAAAATAAACAAAGAAAATGTAACAGTTTGTGTAATTCTAGATGCTAGAGCCATATGATTAAATTGGCTCGCAACACATTAGCAGATAACGGTACTTTACTATCTACAGATGGTGTGATAGATTTTAAATATATTCATCGGCTAAACACTTTACAAAAAGAACAAGGATTAAAGTTTGCCAATAGCCTTTCAGACATACACATACATTATGGCAACAGAAAAATGAACGTGAAAATTGCGGCCCAAACCTTAAGTGCCAGCGTAGCAGACGCCATAGAATTTTTGATGTATAAACAACATCCTGATTTTATTGGTGCTAAACAAACAGTGGAATATATTAGAGTTATAGACAGGCTATTCGATTGTTTTAATAGCAGTGACCCATTTGGGCAACACTTCAAACAACCAATAAAGAAGAAGAATTTAGAAAATGACAATAAAATGTTAGATAATTTTTTGGCATATTTAACGACGTTAAAAATTGAAAATATTCAGGTTCTGCGGCATCCTAGGAAAACATTTGCACTTGGATTTATTACGAATATAAACGCAATAAAGATTCTGTCAAACAGATTATTAAATAGTTTATAATTCAAATATATTTTGACTTATAAGTTTTCTCAAGATCATTTGGAACTGTTATTTTCCTGTGTAAGATCTCGAGGGGGACGTAATAACAATTCTAATGTCAAGCAGTTCCAATGGGCCTTGAGGAAACTTATGTTCAGGAACAGCGTTAAAGCATCTGACAAAAGCAACTATTTGAGTTTTGACATGACATTTCAAAACTCTGCAGAAGCAGAAGAAACAGTGGACCTAAACTCAGTCAACGTCTATGAAGAACCCATTAAAAACGTTAAATGTCTGCTGGAAAATAAAAACTCGTATTATAAAGATAATATTCTTTTCTACTTGTCTGGATTTATTGTCAGAAAAATTAGTTCTAAGTTGAAATGTGAAGAATGTATAAGACTGCTGATAGCCGATGATAGCAACCTTAGCCCTTACACCCATTTTGTTGATTATATTTCAAAAGGAAATTTGGTCAGGGCTTCCTCAGATGTAATCAGGATAGTAAAATTTATGTACTCCCTTTTTAAAAATAAACAAAACATTGACAAAAACAATTTAGACACAAAAAAGATGATTATATTAGCGTGTAGAACCTTTACTAATAACATATTGAAAGGTCATACTTCTAAAAATTATTATGGTGAAGACTCTCATGAAATTAGATTAGTAATGTTAATAGGTAGTTTGTTTTACAAATTTATACGTTTTAGTATAGCTAAAGAAAAGACATCATCAGCTATGTTTTCGAAACTTGGTGTGCGTCAAAAATTAAATAAGTTAGTTCTATTTAGCAATGTTTAGCCCAGAATTGCAATATGTTATTCACAGCAAATGTAGTTTTATATCAAATGTAATATATTTTGATTAGAAATAGTAAGACACGTTGTAATTATATGCAGATAGGCTGTAAACTAAGATTCTTTTTGTACATATTCATCAATGTAAAAAAATGTAAAGCTATGTAATAAACAATTTCGTTTTCATTTGTATTCTTGTTTAGTCAGTTTCCTTTATTTTATTGACAAAATAGAAACAAACTACTACAAAAAAGAGGTAATTAGTATACCCTAACCAACCGGTATAGTTAGCGAAAATATGTATGCATAACTTTAATGTTACCGGTAACTTGTTTGTTGTTTATAGATCTGTACCGACGAAAAAAATGTACAAGCTTCTGTTATGAACAACAGAAATTAAATTGTCTTGATTATTCATCTCTTCTTTCACAGCACTAACACTTATCTAAAAATGAAACTTTTTCTTGTGAACTTACTGTTTATTCTCTTCTCGTCGAACGCGTTTCGGCGTACGTATTCGCCTTCTTCAGCTTAGAGACAGACTGCCATCATTTAGTAACGGTTGTTGTGTGGAAGGTTTAGTGGGGGTGGTGCGTGGAGGAAGGGGATTGGCGCGGGGATTCAACATAATGTTTGATTTTTGTATAATTGTGTCAAAAGTGTATGTGATTTATATTGTAATTGATCGTTAAGTATGTTGTTTGGTTGTGTTGTGTGGTGTTTATATATTTCGTATTGTTCAGTTGTGTTGAGTTTTCGACCTTTGGGTAAGTAATGTAAAATTTCAAGAGTAGTGTCTATGTTGGTGTAACTGTGGTTTTCTGTGTGTATGTGTGTGGCAAATGCGGAGTGTATATTGTTGTTGGTTAAAGCTTTTAAGTGTTCAGAATAACGGGATGAAAAAGATCTTCCCGTTTGGCCTATGTAGAAACTATTGCAGTCATTACAATTAAATTTGTAAACACTTGTTTTGTTATATTTGTCTCTGTCTTAAAACATTCAATAAAACTTGTCGAAAACACAACATCATACCAACACACGCACAAGTTACAATAAAACAAAACACACATACAGCACTTCAAACCAAACGGAAATTAGAACAAATAAACCTCAATAACATAATCAATTATTTATACCACAAAAAAGACACACTCAACAGACAGGCATATAACTTACACATGAAACTCACACAAATATTACACCACACAGAACTTGAAAATGTAATACAACACACACAAGACAACATAGAAAAACTCAAATTGACAATACAAGATCGACACAACAACAAAATAACTAACCTCACAACACGCACAATTGAATCAATCCCTGAACCGGCACACAAATTCCACACACGCGTAGTTAATACAACAAACATTAATTTCACAAAGGATGAAATAGATTTATTAAACAAAGGACTGAAACATAATTTGAATAACAATACAACTAACATCAAAAATCACAATAGATACATACGCGACGTAATCATAGACGCAGAAACAGCTGTACAAAACACGCACTTTAACGACCAGGACCCGATACGTCACGACATAAAACGAAAGCTCCAAAACACACATACAAAACCAAAAATACACAACAATGAAATAAAAACACTTAACAATGTAAAACACAAGTTACTTGAACACAACATAACAATCCTAAAAGCTGACAAAGGTAACATAAGCGTCATAATGGACAAACATCAATTAAACACTAAAATCGAAAATTTCTTTAACGAAAATAATATAACGGAAATAAATAAAGACCCCACACTAAAATTTCATAAACAGATTAACAAATTTATAAACAACACAAAACATATAATCAAACCAGAAAGCGCCAAATACCTTAAACAAATAAAACCTAACCCCCCTAAACTAAATGCATTACAAAAAATACATAAACCTAACATTCCCATCAGACCATTAATAAACAACACACAGGCCCCCTCCCACAAAATCGTAAAACAACTAGACAAAATAATCAGAGAAAACATTAATCTCAGTAACAACACATCTATCAAAAACAACATCGACCTAGTCAGGAAAACTGAATACATCCACATCCCACATAACTCAACTCTGGCATCTTTTGATATAACCAATCTATACACTAATGTCCCCATCAAAGAAACCATCCAAACACTAGAACAACTACTCAGACATAACAACACACCTGAAACACACATACAAGAGACCATCACACTTACCAAAATAATAACTGAACAAAATTACTTTACATACAATAACAAGATATACACACAAACAGAAGGTCTCCCGATGGGATCCCCCATATCACGAATACTAGCAGAAATATATATACACAACATAGAACAGAACCACATAATAAACAACAACAAATACACTAACAAAATTATATACTGGCACAGGTATGTAGATGATATATTACTTTTATTCAAAGGCAACACAAGACAAGTTGAAAACTTCCACAAATACATAAACACTATACACCACAAATTAAAATTTACACTGGAAATTGAACAAAACAATAGTATAAATTTTCTAGACCTAACAATTAACAAAACTAACAATACACACACGTACAAAATATACAGGAAACCAACCACAACTGACATGGTTATACACAACACATCAAACCACCCAACACAACATAAACATGCAGCCTTCAACCATATGCTCCATAGACTAACTAAAATACCCTTAAATAAACAAGATTACACCGAAGAACTCAACACAATAAAATACATAGCAATCAAAAACGGTTACAACCCTAATTTAATGAACACACTAGCCTACACAAACGCATCAAAAACAAAAACAACAAAACACAAAATACCATCAACACACAGCACAATAAATACATCACACTCACATACCACAACTCCTACACACACAAAATCGCCAACACATTCAGAAAACACAAATACAAAATAGCATACAGAACAACCAATACCATCAAAAAACACATCAATAATACAAACACAGACATAGACAACTATAACAAAACAGGTGTTTACAAATTAAATTGTAATGACTGCAATAGTTTCTACATAGGCCAGACGGGAAGATCTTTTTCATCCCGTTATTCTGAACACTTAAAAGCTTTAACCAACAACAATATACACTCCGCATTTGCCACACACATACACACAGAAAACCACAGTTACACCAACATAGACACTAATCTTGAAATTTTACATTACTTACCCAAAGGTCGAAAACTCAACACAACTGAACAATACGAAATATATAAACACCACACAACACAACCAAACAACATACTTAACGATCAATTACAATATAAATCACATACACTTTTTGACACAATTATACAAAAAACAAACATTAAGTTGAATCCCCGCGCCAATCCCCTTCCACCACGCACCACCCCACTATACCTTCCAAACAACAACCGTTACTACATTATGGCAGTCTGTCTCTAAGCTGAAGAAGGCGAATACGTACGCCGAAACACGTTCGACGAGAAGAGAATAAACAGTAAGTTCACAAGAAAAAGTTTCATTTTTAGATAAGTGTTAGTGCTGTGAAAGAAGAGATGAATAATCAAGACAACTATAATACCGCAGATAAAGCGTATTTCATCAATAAGTACAGAAACGCCAAACAACAAGTAACAAAAACTTCCTTACACATAGCATTCAATAAAACTTGTCGAAAACACAACATCATACCAACACACGCACAAGTTACAATAAAACAAAACACACATACAGCACTTCAAACCAAACGGAAATTAGAACAAATAAACCTCAATAACAAACATAATCAATTATTTATACCATAAAAAAGACACACTCAACAGACAGGCATATAACTTACACATGAAACTCACACAAATATTACACCACACAGAACTTGAAAATGTAGTACAACACACACAAGACAACATAGAAAAACTCAAATTGACAATACAAGATCGACACAACAACAAAATAACTAACCTCACAACACGCACAATTGAATCAATCCCTGAACCGGCACACAAATTCCACACACGCGTAGTTAATACAACAAACATTAATTTCACAAAGGATGAAATAGATTTATTAAACAAAGGACTGAAACATAATTTGAATAACAATACAACTAACATCAAAAATCACAATAGATACATACGCGACGTAATCATAGACGCAGAAACAGCTGTACAAAACACGCACTTTAACGACCAGGACCCGATACGTCACGACATAAAACGAAAGCTCCAAAACACACATACAAAACCAAAAATACACAACAATGAAATAAAAACACTTAACAATGTAAAACACAAGTTACTTGAACACAACATAACAATCCTAAAAGCTGACAAAGGTAACATAAGCGTCATAATGGACAAACATCAATTAAACACTAAAATCAAAAATTTCTTCAACGAAAATAATATAACGGAAATAAATAAAGACCCCACACTAAAATTTCATAAACAGATTAACAAATTTATAAACAACACAAAACATATAATCAAACCAGAAAGCGCCAAATACCTTAAACAAATAAAACCTAACCCCCCTAAACTAAATGCATTACAAAAAATACATAAACCTAACATTCCCATCAGACCATTAATAAACAACACACAGGCCCCCTCCCACAAAATCGTAAAACAACTAGACAAAATAATCAGAGAAAACATTAATCTCAGTAACAACACATCTATCAAAAACAACATCAACCTAGTCAGGAAAACTGAATACATCCACATCCCACATAACTCAACTCTGGCATCTTTTGATATAACCAATCTATACACTAATGTCCCCATCAAAGAAACCATCCAAACACTAGAACAACTACTCAGACATAACAACACACCTGAAACACACATACAAGAGATCATCACACTTACCAAAATAATAACTGAACAAAATTACTTTACATACAATAACAAGATATACACACAAACAGAAGGTCTCCCGATGGGATCCCCCATATCAGGAATACTAGCAGAAATATATATACACAACATAGAACAGAACCACATAATAAACAACAACAAATACACTAACAAAATTATATACTGGCACAGATATGTAGATGATATATTACTTTTATTCAAAGGCAACACAAGACAAGTTGAAAACTTCCACAAATACATAAACACTATACACCACAAATTAAAATTTACACTGGAAATTGAACAAAACAATAGTATAAATTTTCTAGACCTAACAATTAACAAAACTAACAATACACACACGTACAAAATATACAGGAAACCAACCACAACTGACATGATTATACACAACACATCAAACCACTCAACACAACATAAACATGCGGCCTTCAACCATATGCTCCATAGACTAACTAAAATACCCTTAAATAAACAAGATTACACCGACGAACTCAACACAATAAAATACATAGCAATCAAAAACGGTTACAACCCTAATTTAATAAACAAATTAGCCTACACAAACGCATCAAAAACAAAAACAACAAAACACAAAATACCATCAACACACAGCACAATAAATACATCACACTCACATACCACAACTCCTACACACACAAAATCGCCAACACATTCAGAAAACACAAATACAAAATAGCATACAGAACAACCAATACCATCAAAAAACACACAATAATACAAACACAGACATAGACAAATATAACAAAACAGGTGTTTACAAATTAAATTGTAATGACTGCAATAGTTTCTACATAGGCCAGACTGGAAGATGTTTTTCATCCCGTTATTCTGAACACTTAAAAGCTTTAACCAACAACAATATACACTCCGCATTTGCCACACACATACACACAGAAAACCACAGTTACACCAACATAGACACTACTCTTGAAATTTTACATTACTTACCCAAAGGTCGAAAACTCAACACAACTGAACAATACGAAATATATAAACACCACACAACACAACCAAACAACATACTTAACGATCAATTACAATATAAATCACATACACTTTTTGACACAATTATACAAAAAACAAACATTAAGTTGAATCCCCGCGCCAATCCCCTTCCTCCACGCACCACCCCCACTACACCTTCCACACAACAACCGTTACTAAATGATGGCAGTCTGTCTCTAAGCTGAAGAAGGCGAATACGTACGCCGAAACGCGTTCGACGAGAAGAGAGTAAACAGTAAGTTCACAAGAAAAAGTTTCATTTTTAGATAAGAAATTAAATTTATATTTACATTATTTTTAAATTATTATCAGGTGTTCCATTTAATCTGATTAATATAAAATACACAATTTTCATAACAAGACTGTTTATGCGACCATCAAATCGGTTAAACTAATATTAAGATAACACTGCGAGTATGCAGGCGAAGTGGCTTTTGCCTTAAAGTGGTGTGGCGAGCGTAGAGTTGAGCGGACCGAATTCAGTACACGCAGCCGGCAATCCAGTGTTATTATACATCGATGGTCACTGCCTGTTTGGTATGGCTATTATAAATACGAATGTCAGAGGCAGAGCCAAACACTATTCATTTGTGTTCCGAATTTTGAGAAGATACGTGTTAAGCAAAAATATATATAGTTAGTTAACTACTTAGTTAGGTACATACAAGTTAAAGTGAATCAATATCATCTTGTTTGGGAGTGCCGAAGAAAAGTAGGTAAGTAAATTATATGCTTTATAAAATTTCCTTTGATTGCGTAGAGAGGCCGATCATGACTTGAGGATACAGGCCGTTTCAGTAAAACGGTCCCGTAAGCAGTTTGTGTGTGAACGAGTGGTTCACACGAGAATACTAACGTTACCTAGGAGTTACATAAATACTATGTAAAAATTACGATTCTTTTTATTGTCACTGTATGATGCTACAAATTAGAATAATATAATACATTTAAATAATGCATGTAGTCTCAAAATGTACAAAGGTAGGATTTAACAATAATAGGTTATCATTATCTGATTGTTCAAACATCGCACAAAACTCAGCACATCGCACAATGTTGGGCACATACTCGTAAAAATGACGACGCGTTAGTATTCTAGGGTTAATGATATTTGTTTGTACGTTTGTTGCGTATACATTCTTGTACTTTGATGTGATTTATTTATTCGTTTTTATAGTACGTCAGGGCAGGTTCTAAAAATAATCAATTGAGTTTTAAAAACCCACAACTTTATGACGATGTAATTAATGGATTTATCTTTAAAAAGTGTAAAATAATAGATTTGTTACATTTCTATCAATGTTCTGCTCTCAATATTCTAATCACGAAATTATAGCGTTTGTCTTAGAGCCGTTGCGTTAAGTGTTTTTTTTAATTTGATGTGATCGTCGTGTCTATTTATTACATTGTATTCAACAAATAATAATAAATAAATGTATTGTAATGTAGTCGTGGGTTTTATAAATTTTTTATTTTATTTCTTCAAAGTTTAAAAGTAAAGTCAAAGTAGTAATTGCTATTACGTAAGTTTTGCTGTGTGTTATCTATATCCAAATACCTTAATTTTTGTCCACAGATAACTGCTGCTAAACATGGCCGAATCTAAGAAGAAATGTAGGCAGTACAGCGTTGATTATTTGAAGTTTGGCTTCATTGAATCATTGTCGGACAAACACCTGCCCATGTGCCTTTTATGCAACAAAGTTTTAAGTAATGATGCTATGAAACCATCCAAGCTTGTAACGAGCAGAAAATTTTAAAAAATTTTAAATTTTCACCTCGGCAGAGTACGTTCACACGAGGCAGTGTCAACGACTTATGGTGGAGCAATAAATAAGGAGTAATGAGAAGGTGTCAGTGAAGCGCCGCTGACTTGACAATAGAAACACATTAAGTTCAATCCAACTATAGAATTTGGTGGCGTAAGATGACAGGGAAAGTTTCGTCCAGAATTATTGCTCTCCGCAGCTGTAACAAAGTAAGCGAGGACATTCACACCCGTACCGAGAATTGTAGCAGATGTTGACCATGTTACGTCAGTAGATGATAAGCGACAAAAACGAGTGAAACTTCATACTAAAATGAAACGGATGCGCTGCACCTTAAGAAACAATACTGGAAGATAGGCTGACAAAGACTAAAGTCATGTTACGCAGCTGGAGGTATCGTCTAATTGACAGACAAGAATTTACGAAGGGAAAGTTGGGGTGACTTCAACGACCAGCAGATGTTCAAAATTGTTAATAGCCAGAAAAAAGGGGTTAGGACATAGAACAATACGCCAGGGAGACTGAAAGTACAGATAATGGGAATCTATATAAACACAGAGTTTACTCAGACAATAGGTTGATCGACTAGTGTCTGATAGCCATAGTTTCGTCGAAACGGGTCAACGATCGTCAGGGCGGAAAATCGGGGTGACCTAAGAACCTATCAGATGCCCTCAGCCAGCGAGAAATTTGGAGGTGAGGGGTGTTTCCATAGCAACTGAAACGAAGAACCTATCGGGAGAACTATGACGTAGAATCTTGACATGGTAGGGCAGTATTTTCCAAGAATATCAAAAAACTGACCAATCTCGAAATGAAGTAGGCGTGAAGCGCGCCAGAGACAAAATTTTGAGTAGGGACGAATTAATAAAACCATCTGTCCAGGCCGGCGGAAAGGGAGTCTACACGCAAATTTTGAGAGTCTACAGTCTACAGTCGACACTTAATTTTGAAACGGTCATGCTAAAGTTTTCAGACAGTTTACATTAATATTTTCAAGTAGTTTAACTTCAAGTGCGAGAGACGGTATATCATAAACTTTCAACAGTTTACGCTAATTATTCGGAGTTAGTAATTATTCAATGTTCAGAAGAGTACATTAAACGGCGGAACGCTAACTCGAGTTCGGAAGTTAAAACGGTAACAAGTAACTTAAAAGACTTAATAATACATTCATATCGCGATAGTGATATTGAACCGAAGTGCGAAGTATCGGACTTAGTTAAAATTATACCAAGTGAACAATCAGACCGTTACACCAACAGACATCATCACTTAACGATATACAAATCATTTGAACTTAATATTGTGTACGACACATTATCAACAACATAATGAACACGAAACATTAAACAAACTAATAAATTATATGAACGTTTAATGAAGCAGCGACAAATGAAACTAGACATGTATATTGACATTAAAACGAACTCACAGCATACACAGTAAGATGAAACATTGATGAACACCGAACTTCAATTATTCACATATGCAAACGCCCACGCGAGTGATCGGAAGAGAAGTGTTAAGTGATAGTGATAAAGCAGCTTACGACGGAATGTGTCTACGAACCATCTTCATCACCAGAACGAGACTTCGTCAACAACTAATGGATATTCAATAACCAAGTAACCATTACTATTAATTATTTCTAATTAATAACTTCTACTGACCTGGTTTCTTTCAAAGAATTCACACCTGAGAAAATTATTAAGAAAAGTAATGAATAAATCTGAATAAAGTAGTTAATGAACGTATAAACAAAAGCTTATTTGGGATTTAATGAACGCATTAAATAAGTAGAATATTGAATTGTAATATTATTTGATTTATATATGTATGTATGTTTTCTTTGTTTTTCAGCATATATTGAGACATGTATTTGTTTATTATAAAATATGTATGTATTTCAGGTACAGCGACGTAACCTATGTACTATTATAATATGTTATGAATGATAATTAAACTAGTATTTTAGTTGATCATAAATATGCGTTCATTATTACCAATGCAACCCAAATATTAACCTAAAGTTTGAAGGAATACAAATAGATTTTAAGAGTTTCTTGTGTTCAATTAAATTAAATGAATCGATAACTATCATCTATTAAATGATATCACGTATGTGTTGATGAGAATCAGAATAGTTAGACATAATGTTAAATGGTTGCCTCACACACAGCATGAAAAGAATCAATTAAAACAAGTAAATACACATTATTTATTGCACATGAATTTATATAAAATTCAGTGTATAAACTGTGTTCCAACACGTGAGCATAGATAGTCAGAGTCATAAATAAGATTCAATTATACGCATACATGTAAGAGATCGATAAATTTTGTATTTAAGAGCAAACACAATAACAATATTAATTACCACAAGTGTGATTTTACATTTACTACACATTTGCATAAATTGACATTTATAATTTACCACTAATCAAATATGCAAATAAAGGTTATAAATTAACATTTATAAGCTGCAGGATCATCTGAGAAGGTGTCACCCTGATAAAACATGTAAAGATTTGAAATACTTTCAAACATTAAAAGAAAAACTTCAGAAAAGACCCACGGTGGACAGTATGTTTACTTCGACTTCACAAAGAGACGATGATGGTTTGCGGGCGTCTTACAATATCTCGCTACTTATATTATAGCAAAATCAGGAAAGCCGCATACTATCGGGAAACAGCTAATTTTGCCAGCCATTGAAGAGGTTTTAAAAACCGTTGTACACAAACCTGCATATGATATACTCAAAAGAATTCCTCTGAGCAACAACACAGTTCAAAGACGTATTGATGAAATGAGTGATAATATTGAAAGCTTCTTGTGTAATTATCTGCAAACGACCCATTTCTCCATACAATTGGACGAGACAACTTTACCTGGTAATGAAGCACTATTATTGGCATATGTTCGTTTTATTATGGATCAAGAAATCCATGAAGAACTGCTCTTCGCGAAAACTTTGACATACACTAAAGGTGAATCAATATTTAATGTTTTGAGAGACTATTTCATGGAAAAAGCGATCCCTTTATCAAATATAATATCAGCGGCTGCAGATGGAGCACCTGCCATGTTTGGGCGCTATCGTGGTTTTATAAGTCAATTAAAACAAATGGTGCCCGGGGTGTTTGGAATTCATTGCGTCATTCATCGATTCATTTAGTTGCTAAAAATCTGAGTGGTAGATTGCATCAATCTCTTCAATTCGTCATAAACACAGTAAACAAAATTCGGAGCAACGCGTTGAATTCTAGGTTATTTGCGCAGTTGTGTGAAGAAAATGACGAAAACTTTCATCAATTACTCCTTCACACTGAAGTACGCTGGCTGTCAAAAGGCTTATGTCTGACAAGATTTTTTTCACTATTTGAGACTATTACAGAGTTTTTGGATGCCAAGATCCCATTTTAAAAGAAAATCTTATCCAATGGAAACCAGATATTGCTTATTTAACAGATGTTTTGCTAAATTTAATGAGGTTAACTTGCAGTTACAAGGTGACGGTCTAAATTTGATAAAAACAAAGTCCATCATTTCAGCTTTTCTTGCCAGATTGAAACTAATGAAGCAGAACATTGGACGGCGTGAATTTGGCCAGTTTCCCAATTTGTCACAAACAAACTGCCGGGATGATGATGTTTCAGCCTATGTTCAACATTTAGATGTCCTTGTCACAGACTTTGAAACTAGGTTTCAGGATGTTTTGAGTATGGAAATACCACAGTGGATTATTAATCCATACGGTGACATTGAAGAAACGGATATCGTATTACATATAATAAGCACTAACGAAGAGTTCTTCGTTAAGGTGCAGTTCAAAAAAGGATATCAGCAATTCTGGCTTCAGAGAGACATACAAATGTGTATCCTGCACTATGGACCATCGCGAGAAAGTTCTTGATAGCTTTTCCAACCTCATACCTCGTAGAAAGGGGTTTCAGCGCAGTTGCCAATCTTCTTGTAAAAAAAACGAAACAGTCTGGAAATCACTAGCAGAGGAGATTTAAGGTTAAACCTGACTAAATTAAAGCCCAATATTGAAAATTTACTATCAAAGCATCAGGCTCATCCCATTAAGTTGATTTTTTCTGTGTATTTATAAATTACTAAGAATATTATAAGATTCGCATTTTGTGTCGTTTGAATTAATAAATGTATAAGACTCAACATATTTTTCCTTTAATTTTTTCCCCACTCTACAATAACTAAAAACCCTATCAACGTGAGTACCTCTGTGTCAGCTGTCAAAAACACATTTAAAGTTGAATTTGTAAAAATTTAATATTAAGGTGACAAGGGGTCTACCCAAAACAGAAAAAATAGGCAGGTGGTCTATGGGCCAAAAAAGTTTGGGGACCTCTGGTTTAGATGATTATCATATCAACAGATTGTACGTCGGACAGTGGATATTTTTGTGAAGTCATTAAATATAAACTCGCGGATTATAGCATTTAATGTACTTTACACTATATTCTGAAAATGTAGGAGATCATTAACGGAAAGAATACTTGCTGAAACAAATAGACGTGCGAAGAAGAAAGACGTCTCCAGCGTACGGAATCTCTCAGAGCAAGAACTGACAGATTAGTGAAGAAGACAAACGGGAGAACAATATTTTCAAGTCTATGCTGACTTTGCTGCCCTCCTGGCTATTCCGCCCGGAATTTTATAATCTTAATTGCTATTCGTATACAGACGTATACGTATACTAAGCTTATTCGTATTATCTGAAAACGTATAAAAAAAACGTTACGTGGGCTACGTATATGCAATTCTTCTCGGTTCGACGCAGCGAACGTGTTGATGAGTATCTTGAGTGTGCGGTTTTTGGTTTGTGCGTTTTAGGGTACCAGTATATCTATAATACATCATGTGTATGTCATCATACTAATACTATTATTTAAAATAGATTTTATTTCATTTTATTTGAAGCTGATATGAAACGAAGTAAACTCAGTGGCGCCCAGTTTCAGAAGAGAGGGAAGAAATATTAAAAACTACAAGTTTGAAAGAGTTTATGAAGTCGTTTATTCATGGAAAATCGAACCATGCGTGTTAAAATATTACAATTAAGAAGGAATCAACGTTCATAAAATGAATGTTGTTAGCGACGAGGTTGTTGATAAATACAGTAAAATTAACGTCGTGAATACTTCAAACTGTGAAAGTGTCAAAGAATAGTTACAAGATTCAGTTGGTTCTAGTACCATGGATGATGATGCATCGTGCAGTATTGAAATTACAGGCGATGAAGGACAGAACATTACTAGCAACAATATAGCCCGTGTTCCCGGTGCTGCTCTACAAGATATGGGAGCTTGGTCAAGCGAAATATGTCAATACTTCAGAGACATAATGGTGAATAGAGGAACATGTCAGTTGCAGAACAAGGACATAAAGGTGAAGCTGGGCGATTCTTACACAAGTATTGGTTTGATAAAACCTTGCAAAATGACGAAAAGTTAAATCACACTTAGATGCGTTTCTCCAACTAAATAATCTCTATTTTGTTTTTGTTGCACTTTATTTCCTCAAAAAATATCAAAGAACCCATTTAAATAGTGAAAATGGATTTTCGTTGTGACGAAAGTTAAATCCGTATTCAGGATCATGAAAATAGTCCTGCTCATCGCTCTGCGTTTTTGGAATGGAAGGATTTGGAACGTTCTTTAAACAAAGGGGGACTGATTGATGATCTACTTCAGGAACAAATGAGTAAAGCAGCCTTGGAAAGAACATGGAAAGAAATCCTTGAAAGGGTCATTGTCACAGTACAAACTCATGCACAACAAAATCTGGTATGATAAGACATCGAGAGTCAGTTACTAACGATCAAAATCTTGAAAACGTTTTAGTTTTGTTAAAATACTTTGCCTAAATTTGACCCTGTCATGAGATCTCATTTGGATTCAGTCTCATATGGATTAAGTAAATCTGGGTGTAAATCGTATCTTTCGCCAATTATTAAAAATAAAATAATAAGCCTGTTAGGAGGAATAGTGCGCAAATATATTGTTACTGCATGTAAGAAGACGACGTACTTTAGTATTATATTTGACACAACTCCAGATGCACGTGTAGAACAAACATCTCACATTATAAGATTTGTCGAAATTAAACGCAATTCTGTTGATATCAAGGAAGTCTTCATAGATTTTATTCCTTTAGAAGTGAAAACAGAGGAATGGATCACACAAGCTACTACAAATAAACTTGAGAGAGATGGATTGAATCTTAGCGATTTCAGAGGTCAGTCAAACAATGGCTGGAGTTCAGAAGAGAATATTAGATTTGAATCCACTAGCTGTTTTTGTTCCCTGTGACAACCATTCACTTAACTTGGTTGGAGTTCATGCAACCCATGTAAATGTTCAGGCAGTGACATTTTTTGGGACAATAGATTTGGTAGAGTATTCACCTTCCTTTCCTGTTCCACTCATAGATGCAGTATTCTTAAAGACTTCGTAAATATTACTCTAAAAGAACGTTGTTATACCAGGTGGAGTTCAAAAGCAGATGCGGTGAAAGCAATATCCACTCAGCTGGATGAAGTGATCGCTCCACTGGAATCGAATCAACTGATACGAGGGAAGATGCAGCATTAATAATTAATGCGATTCAAGCATTGACACTTCTGGAGAAGCTTACGGGCAAATTAAACATTTGGAGGAATGAGCTGTGTGACACTGTCATTTCTAACGCAGAGCAGGTATGTAATGAATGAGGTGTCAGTATCACAGAAAGGATAAGAAGGAAGCGCACGATGGGAGTATGGAGACGATTCTGCCTTAACCGTTTGACAAGAAATTCGACATTTTCTAATAAAAATTTTTGAGAAACTGTCAGTTGAAATTTCAAGCCGTTTCTCTAACTAGCTCGTAAAAGAGTTAGAAAAACGCTTTGGGTTCCTCTGTAAATTTGAGACGTTCGTGATGATGGGGATGTACATTTTAAGGAACAGCTTTCCCAAATCAATATTAAGTGCACAGTGCTTGCAAAACTGTATCCACATGACCTAAACAGTGAAGAATTGTTCAGTGACTTAAAAGACGTCATACTTTTATTAAAAAGGGCAAAAGCTAACGGAGAACAAATGGACTTTACACCTCAGGGACTGCTCAATACATTTCTTCAAATGGATTAGAAGCCTACAAAACACTAGCAACAGTTTTACAAATTGCTCTTACCTTACTAGTGTATGTGTCTTCTTGTGAAAGATTGTTTAATAAACTTAAATTGATTAAATCGTACCTACCATTAACAATATCTTAAGACAGGGTATCAAATCTAGACCTTTCGATTGAAAACTGCTTCGTCTTTAGTTTATAGTGATGTAATAACCGACTTTGCAGCAATTAAGACCAGGAAAGTTACATTTTAAAATGTCTCGTTTTAAATATTCATTAAATATTAAATTTACA
Source organism: Magicicada septendecula (assembly GCA_034769895.1). Lineage (NCBI taxonomy): Eukaryota > Metazoa > Arthropoda > Insecta > Hemiptera > Cicadidae > Magicicada > Magicicada septendecula. The sequence goes on from CM068367.1 coordinate 1,141,385,443, forward strand.
TTAATAGAAGACGAACCATTAACGTGTAATGGTAAGTGATTTATTTTATTACTTTTAATGTAGTTCTTTGTTTAACTTTATGTTGCTTTAGGATATTGTTTGACGATGCGCTTTAGACCTGCAAGGAATTTGCATGTTTATTACAAAATTATTATGTTATAAATTTTTTATATTACTACATTTTTTTATAGTCTACATTTCTTTCTAATAAATGTATACAACTGAATACCGGTAATATTATAATATGTAATTTCTTAATTTAGAATTAACGTTAATATTTTTAAAACGTTTGCTGGACGTGCTTTCATACAAAAACACATTTGCTTTTATGGATGGGCTTTTATACTTTGTTCACTGGATGGGCCTTCATTTTTGCTCTTTTGTCCCCGTTTAATTGTGAAGGTGAGGCGGCCGACGATCTCCGTGCTCCGGGCGCCAAAAATCGTAGTGTTGTAGTGTTGTAGATATAAATTTTACAGCATGTAAAATAGTGTTAAAATTTGTCCTTTTGTCAGTCTTCATCAAAAGGGAAAATATAAAAAGAATGAAAGGTAAAAACGAATAAATAAATATTCCTATATACTTTGATAAATAAGTGTTTTATTTATTCTTCTTGACATTTAAAAAAATATGTGGATTGCACATTTTTAATTATATGATTATTACATGTTTAATTTTTTTTTAATCAGAAATATTTAAGTAACTTTGGTCAAATAAAGCCTGTTAATTACGCGAGTACATAGGTTAACACAGAAATTGTTCAACTCCTAACGTCACGTGACATCAAAAATCGTCGTATGCTCCTCGCCCTGTCTTTTTCATAGGCCTCAGTTTACGGCCAACTAGCGGGTAAAAGCAAACAGTTATTCCTTCGTTGCGGAATTAAATAAAACAGCTGACATGGTTCAAGCATAATGTAAAGCACGTCACATGAAACATATGTTTCAAGTTGCTTATAACCAGCGGAAAATCGTGTCCTCCTATTCTCTTTCAACTCGACTTCTTTTCATTTTTCACCATTTCTTTTCATCTGTTATATTTAGTATTGAGAATAAGGCCTATTATTGTAGATTATTTAAACGTCATTGACCTAAATAGTATTTTTTTTAAATTGACAAAACTTGGAAGACAATAAATTACATTTCAAAAATATCGGTATGGAGAACCATACATGACTTCCATGTTCTCAGATGAAAACCATTTTCGAAATGAAATATTTCTATAGAAACTACTTCTTTCTTCAGCCTTAACCACGGTACTGTAATCACTAACGTATACCACCTCACGTTAGCGCACACGATTTTCACTGATGATGGCAGTCGATGGCACTACCGAAACGTCTGGTTTTGCAGAAAACATTGGACCACACCCAAACAGCCTGGGAATGTATTTTAACATCAAACTACTTCTTTGTTGCCGATAACGTAGTACACATATAAAAAATTATCCACTCAGCCTTCAACTATAGGCCTAATTTTCACTTATAGAACATTACCCCCACCCCGTTCAACTAGTCTCTTCATTTATAGATATTCATCTACGTTTTTATAGTGGATTATTATGATCTTCTTATCAGGATGCTTTATTTATCAAAATAAATACTTTACTTTACTCTTGTTAAAACATAAAATGTTGCAGGTAAACTACCCCTTTCCCTTAACTGATCTTCACCAAAATCAACAGGCCTTGAAATCTCTACAATTGAGGGACGTATGCAAAACATTACTTAATTCTGTTTGAATATGCGCCAGTTATGGTTCGTCATAGAAAAAATTACCCTTGTTAAAACATAAAACGTTGCAGGTAAACTACCCCTATCTCTTAACCGATCTTCACCAAAATCAATAGACCTTGAGTCCTCTGCAATTCAAGACTGTATGCAAACAATTATTTGATTCTGTTTGAATTTGCGGCTGTTATTGTTTGCCATAGAACAAATTCTACACATAGACACTTTTCGAAAAATAACTTTTCTTCATGTTTTGAGAGTAGTACAATCAGAATCAACCGTTATCTCGAACACGATTTTTTTCGCCATGACCATATTTCCATTTCCTTATGGAACATCCAAAGTTTTAATATTATGATGTCCGTAATTAAAACATCAGAGCAGGTTTAGTGTGTATGAGGGTACACCGTGGACAAAAATTTTCAACATTCCCTATTGAGCGTTGCTCAGAGTAAAGCTGCGAATCTACAGTGTACGTTTCACAGAATAAACACGCGGAAAAGAAGGAGCGCTCCGAAGTCACTCATGGACCCTGAGCATCTTGCAGAGGGTTCATTCCCTAAAGACAAAAAGTCTGTCTATGAACTGTTCCTCTGTAAAAACGTGCAGTTACACTGCCCAGCGATCCACAGGAAGCAAATCGCTATCCACGCTGGACACTTTTTCGGCTTGCACGCGTTGTGTTGGTGTGGGTTTCGGCACTTTCCATTTAAAAAGTGTGCAAATGTAAGAAAATAAACATAAGTGAGGCCATAAATAACGCGAATTGTGTGTGTGTGTGTGTGTGTGTGTGTGTGTGTGTGTGTGTGTGTGTGTGTGTGTGTGTGTGTGTGTGTGTGTGTGTGTGTGTGTGTGTGTGTGTCTTGCCTGCCTTTTTATTGCGGTAATCATAATAATAAAATGGAAACGTAAACATTACATAATTGAGATATGCTTGCCTGCCTCTAATACACGATTTAAATTAAAATGAAAAAAATTATAATAATTGCCTGCCAACAAAATTATTTTATTTTTAACAATTACCATTGTTTGAAATAGTTTAAATGAATTTTCAAGTACTTTACTCTTGTTAAAACGTAAAAGGTTGCAGGTAAACTACCCCTTCCCCTTAACCGATCTTCACCAAAATCAAAAGGCTTTGAATTCTCTACAATTGGATGTACTTCTCTTGCTAAAGGATGTATGCAAAAAATTATTTGATTCTGTTTGAATATGCGGCAGTTATCGTTCGTCATAGAAAAACTTACCCTTTTTAAAACATAAAACGTTGCAGGTAAACTACCCCTTTCCCTTAACCGATCTTCACCAAAAACAATAGACCTTGAGTACTCTACAATTCAGGGCTGTATGCAAAAAATTATTTGGTTCTGTTTGAATTTGCGGCTGTTATCTTTTGCCATAGAAAAAATTCTACACACACACACACAGAGATAGACAGACAGACATACACACAGACACTTTTCGAAAAATGACTTTTCTTCATGTTTTGAAGGTAGTACAATCAGAATCAGCCCTTATCTCGAACACGATTTTTTTCGCCATGAGCATACTTCCATTTCCTTATGGAACATGGAAGTAAACACGGAACCAGTTAAACATTTTTTGATCCGTTTTTATTTTTTTCGGATTTCGGGGGGAATATATCCCTCATATCTCATATCCCTCATATACCCCTAGGTTCGCCCCCGTGTGTGAGGGGTCGTGTTCAGAGGAAATTATGTTTACAATACAAAGTCAGTGCCTTTAATAATTATTATCTGATATACCTATACAGAATAAATGTCTGAACACTCCTTGCAAATTTTATGTCGCCTTATAACTATGTTATATCTGCAAAAAAACTTTGTTACTTCGTATAGGCCTATACTGTAACGTGAGAACGAAGCGAGTTTACAATAGAGGAATTTGTACGCGTACAACGTACAATAAGTTATGTACGCGTATATTTGTGAAAAGTGTTCGATATAGCTGTAGAGACATTCGTAAACTTAAAAGTTAGGATTAAATTATTTGTTATTTAGGCATTATGGGAGTCAAAATTATGAAATAATCGGGGGATCTAATTGGAAGTATCAAATATTTTAACCATAGTCTGAATATAGTGTCGGTTTTGAAAATTTTTAAATTTGGACACCGTTCCCTAAAAGTGTGTTAAAATTTTGATAAAATACCAAAAATCCATGTGGAGTATCAAATTAAATAGGAACTTAATCAAAATATGAATATAGTTTACAGTTTTGAAAATTTCAAAATTTAAGACACCAGAATTTCAAAAGTAAAATATTACAAAATCCAGATGGGAGTCAGATGAATGGTAATTTAAATCAAAATTCAAAAGCACTGATTACTATAAATTTTTTTAATGTTGGTGGAACCAATAGTCGAAAAAGGAACACAACATTTTTAAAGTATTAAGAAAATTGTAAAAGTTCATGCTCGGTATTTGTAATAATTGGACAGAATTAATATCTTTCAAAACTACTTGAAAAATTTGATCACTTTTAACGAATTTGCAAGCTATGTCTACATAAAAAAATGTTATATTGTTATAAGTTGATTGATTTTTGTGAAAGGACGTCTATAGTAAACATACATAAACTTAAAAGCTAGGACTAAATTATTTGCCACTTAGCTACTTAATGGTTACAAATTTAACTAAGAAACCAATTCAGTAGTTCAACAATTTTAGCGCTTACTGTAAGATTGTCTGTTTTACAATTGGTTTTTTCCAAAAAGATAGTAGAGTAGTCGAGGTTTTGCGAAATATTTCTGATAATTTAACAAAATATCTGATATTGAAATTTATTTCATTCAAATTAGCGAGCGAGGTCTGCAGGTACGGAAGGTACCATTTACTTTTACGGATGAGCTATTTAGAAAAACACAACGAAGAATAATACCACTTCATACTGGATAGAGAAATGTGAAAAGAAGTTGATTGTTGATGAAAAGAATAAGAAAAATTGTTGAACTACTGAATTGGTTTCTTAGTTAAATTTGTAACCATTAAGTAGCTAAGTGGCAAGTAATTTAGTCCTAGCTTTTAAGTTTATGTATGTTTACTATAGACGTCCTTTCGCAGATGATACAATAATTGTGGCAGAAAGCGAACAGTATCTCAAAGGAAACCTGATTATGTTGAATAAAGTGCTGGCAGAGAATGGAATGAAAGTGAAGAAATTTAAAACAAAACTCGTGATAAGATGAGAATAAAAGAAACTAATAAAAATCAATTTGGAAGAAAATTAATAAAGCAGGTTAACAGTTTCCAGTATTTAGAGATTGAGCTGGAAGAAACAATTAACCGTCTTGATTGAAAAAACAAAACAAGAAATTGGATTAATCAGTTAGCAATGGCCTTCTAGAATGAAGTAACAAGGGAAAGAAAATGAAAATCCATAAAGTATTGTCTATACTTCCTGATGGGTGTGAATCAAGTTAATTAACCCGAAGCAAGATTACCATATCAGTAATCAGTAATCAGAAGTCGTTACGAAGGATAGGATTAGAAAGATTGAATAAGAGAATAATTAGAGATAGAAGGACTTATCTAACAAAGATGACTTGGGTGATGAGCCAAATGCAAAGAACAGCCAGCACAGTACCCGTTACGAATGTAGTCTATGGAAACAGAATGTAAGGGAAAAAGAAGTGAACAAGAGATATGGGACCAATGAGTAAGATTCTAAAATTAACCTCTTAAAATAAATGTACAACCTAATTATTGATAAAACAGTGTGCTTGGTCTTGGAAATTTTTAATTTAATTGATAATGTGTTTGGATTAGTAGGGGGTGAAGATGGGTTAAATTATTTATTTGTGACAGGACGATTTTCTCTGGGAGTTAGAGTGTATATATGGGTATGCCTACTTGTCCTAAGCAGGACTCATTATATTTAGTTTTCATAAAATAAGTAATACATTAGTAGTGTGGATTGTTTCGTATATAAATGATCATGTGCCTCACGCCAAACTCGTAAACTAAACCATACATGAAACAGCTACAAATCCAAACAGTTAAAAATTGTTAAATGTGACACATAACACATTCAGATCATGATCAAATTCATACACTTGAAATGTGGGTTTCTGCTTTGGAATTATGACAGCATTGCGGTCACTAGACCACATCAAAATCTACTATTTCCCTAAATAAACTCTTACTTAAGTTCAGTGTTTTCAAATACAGGTAGGCTACTAAATATTAAATTACAGTATGACTACGGTTTAAGAGTTTCTGATCGTAAACGTAACAATTGAACACACCCCTAGTTATATCATTATTGACGCTATTAAAATCTGTGGTGAATTTAAATAAACTTTTCGTCCCCTCGACGATACAACTATCCTTATAACTATATGTATATTAAGCCCATAAAGTTCTTAGAATTACTTTAAAAATAGTTTTTAAAATTCAACGTTATTTAGAAAACTTTAAAAAGCAAAAAAGAAGCTCTTTTGTTTGTTTGCCAACATAATATTGTATATGCTGACTTGTACGGTTAATTTTGTTTGTGACGATTTACTAATACACATATGAGTAGTCTATGTATTACAAATAGGCCTACATAATGTTTGAGTAACATTAAATTGTCATAAAATAAACCTCCGCTCCACAGTCCGTTAAGGACTAAGGCGTACCGCGCGGCTTTTGTGTTAGTGTGACGGTGTATGGCTAGTACTACGCGCCACCAGCCGCTAGTTGCGGTAATCACGGCCAGGAGGCGGCGCTGTTATCTCAGCGCCTACTCAGTTTGCCTCACGACGCTGAGTGCACGCCGTATGGAGCCTCCGCCGGGAATTGAACCCGGGACCACGAGCGCATCAATCGCCCGCGTTAGCCACTAGACCACCTGGAGGCTCATTAAATTGTCATATCAAAAGCCAAATTCGGGATAGGATCTACAGATTTTTAGTTCATTTTGAAAGTGTAGTCGCAAGAATTTTCTGATAGTAGAAAGAAATAGAAGTAAAAAAACAAAAAAAATGTCATTTGTCCAAAACATGATGAAAGGAGACATCCGGCGTATTAACACAGAAATTTCTTAATACAAATTGTCCCAGTGAGATCCATTGTAATGCGTAGGTACCTACCGAGGAGAATTCGTTTTCAAGAAACAGTACTATAGTGTATAAAAATAATAGCTTTATTATTTTTTTTTTTTTCAAAAAGAAATGGTATTGTTCCTCTCCTTCAACACGGGATTGTATTTATTCTAGTCAATCTGAAGGACTTCAACGAACGTTGAGGGAATCCAGTTCATTTATTATGTACATTCTTCTACAAAATTGTGACTGAATTTAACAAAGAAATATGTCACTTTATACCTTTATATCACTGAATGTAAAAAATAAATGACTTCCACAAACATTTTTTGTTATTGAGGTACCATTTGCTAAATATGAAAACAGCGAGGTCTTTGCAAGCGAGCCTTTGAACTAGAGTCAGAATGTTGAACACAGAAACAGTGATGTTAGTGGACGCGGTAGTGGTTGTGTATCATGTGATTGTATTGCAGAGGTAATGAGATCCAATTGTTGATAATTTAATTATTTTTCCGTTTTTTTAGACCAAGTTTGTTTCTTCAAAATCTGCTTCAACGGTATATTAAAATTGAAAATTTCCCAGGACAAGTAACTTTTACAGAGAGTGATTTTCAGTGTAGTATTAAATGTTGTCCATTCTTAATCTTAAACCCAAACTGAAGTTTTGCACAGTGCTCCTGGTGAACAATTTTAAATTTCTTGTTTTGCAACAGTGGTTGTGTATACACTTGGAACTTGGAACTATAGTGAAAATAATTGTTTTTGTCCTATGATAATCGTGAAGAGAAAAAAGACGCTTTTCTACATAGAAAAGAATTACGACGTTTCATAGAAACTCTAAAAACACATTGATTTATTATCTATGAAGATAAATGATACCTAGAATTGCAGCTTTTGCAACAAAGAAACAATAGAACTGTTATGCATGACGCCATTTTAGCTTAGTATTCAACGTCCTCCCTTAAGCTGAGAATGTCTCACCAAATGGATGCAATATCACTCGAACAACTTGATAGATTGTACTGTGCTGGTGGGTTAAATGATGTCAAAATATTTCCACACAATATTCAAACTAAGTTCATGTAACAGTCTTCCCCTTCTTCAATCCCATTCTGTGTTATAAAGAGATATAAATGAAAACAACTTTGGTAAAGCAGTTCCAAAACAAAATGTCAATCTAGCTTTTCACTAAAGAAAACGCCGGGAACATCTCCTGAACTTGTACTGTATGAAATCATTCGTATTGAACACATTATTGTACATTGTAATGTTCTTGTTAAAGAGATTTTTCAACAAAAGATACAAATATATTATCTGGCAAAATGAGTCTCCCTACAACGTGGCAAAAAGATTTCAGTTTTCTCGTAAGAAACTTTATTTTTTAAATATTCCCGGAATCAGATTACAAGAAAATTTTATATTACGATACTTTTGAGCTTCGAAACAAACACTATTTAATATTTGGTTAATTTTTAAGTATAAGAAAGTAATAAAATAAAAACACTGAAACAAATTGTTTATCTTCAAATAACATCAATGTAAAGTTAGATATCAGTTTATGTTAGCTATTGAAATATGGTATTATAGTCAGAAAATACTAAATACGAAAAAACTTGAAAATTTTCGTTTAAATACAAATAAATGAAAATTTAAAAGAAAAAGAAAAAACATAAAATTGTATTACATAACAATTTAGCTTATGCGGACAGGGTAAGCAGGGAGTGAGCATCTTTCCCCAGCTAACATATACAGCCATACATTTTATCCTTATTTACTAACGAAGTCATACAATTTCTGACATTGGCATTAAATTTTTTTCTATTTCAAACTGCTAACGATACTGTTACAATTTTCAGAAAGCAAAATTTGCAAAACAATACTGGTAATTTTGTTCCAGGATTAAATATCTGTATGGAGAACATGACTTCCATGTTCTAAGATTTATATTTAAAATAATTTACGAAATTAAATGTTTCCATAGAAACTACTTCTTTCCACTTATTGCTTCAGCCTTAACCACAGTACTGTGGTCACTAACGTAAACATTGGACTACGGCCAAACAGCCGGGGAAGGAATTTTAACAACAAACTACTTCTTTGTTGCCGATAACGTAGTACACATATAAAAATTATCCCCTCCCCATTCAACTATAATTTTCATTTATAGAAAATTACCCCCACCCCGTTCAACTAACCTCTTCATTTATAGATATTTCATCTACGTTTCTACAGTGGATTATTAAGATCTTCTTATCAGGATACTTTATTTATCAAAAGTACTTTACTCTTGTTACAACAAAAAATATTACAGGTAAAATACCCTTTTCCCCTAACCGATCTTCACCAAAAGAGTCTTCTACAACTCAGGCACTTATGTAAAAAATTATTTGATTCTGTTTCAATTTACGGCAGTTATCGTTCGTCATGAAAAAATGTCTCTTGTTACAACATAAAATGTTACAGGTAAACTACACCTTTCCCTTAACCGATCTTCACACCCCAATATCAACAGGCCTTGAGTACTCTACAATTTAGGGACGTATGCAAAAACTTATTTGATTATGTTTGAATTTACAGCAGTTATCGTTCGTCATAGAAAAAATTACCCTTGTTAAAACATTAAAAATGGCAGGTAAACTACCCCTTTCCCTTAACCGATCTTCACCAAAATCAACAGGCCTTCAATCTTCCACAATTGATGAACGTATACAAAAAATATTTGATTTTGTTTGAATGTGCGGGAGTTATCGTTCGTCATAGAAAAAATTACCGTTGTTAAAACATAAAATGTTGCAGGTAAACTACTCCTTAACCGATCTTCACCATAACCATTAAACATTGAGTCCTCTATAGATCAGGAAGTTATGCAAAATATTATTTGATTTTGATTGAATTTACGGCAGTTATCATTCGTCATAGAAAAAATTACCCATGTTAAAACATAAAACGTTGCAGGTAAACTGCCCCTTTCCCTTAACCGATGTTCACCAAAACCAATAGGTCTTGAGAACGCTGCAATTTAGGCCTGTATGCAAAACATTATTTGATTCTGTTTGAATTTGCGGCTGTTATCGTTTGCCATAGAAAGAAATTACCCTTGATTAAAAAAAACGTTGCAAGTAAACTACCCCTTTCCCTTAACCGATCTTCACCAAAAACAATAGGTCTTGAGTACTCTACAAATCAGGAACGTATGAAAAAATTATTTGATTCTGTTTGACTTTGCGGCTGTTATCGTTTGCCATAGAAAAAAAATCTATAGACACACACACACACACACACACACTTTTCAAAAGATGACTTTTTTTCATGTTTTGAGGGTAGTACAATCAGAATCTGCAATAATCTCGAACACGATTTTTTTTGCCATCACCATACTTCCATTTCCTTAATCGTGTACGAGATTATTGCAGATTCTGATTGTACTACACTCAAAACATGAAAAAAAGTCATTTTTCGAAATGTGTGTGTGCGTGCGTGCGTGCGTGTGCGCGCGCGCGCGCGCGCGCGCGCGTGTGTGTGTGTGTGTGTGTGTGTGTTTTGTATTCTATGGCAAACGATAACAGCCGCAAATTCAAACAGAATCAAATAATTTTTTACATACAGCCCTTATTTGTATAGTGTTCAAAACCTTTTGTTTTTGGTGAAGATCGGTTAAGGGAAAGGGGTAGTTTACCTGCAACTTTTTATGTTTTAACAAGGGTATTTTATATGGCAAACGATGACAGCCGAAAATTCAAACAGTATCAAATAATTTTTTGCAAACAGCCCTGATTTGTAGAGTACTCAAGATCTATTGTTTTTGGTGAAGATCGGTTAAGGGAAAGTGGTAGTTTACCAGCAACGTTTTTTTATCAGGGGTAATTTTTATCTATGGCAAACGATAACAGCCGCAAATTCAAACAGAATCAAATAATGTTTTGCATACAGCACTGAATTGTAGAGTACTCAAGACCTATTGTTTTTGGTGAAGATCGGATAAGGGAATGGGGTAGTTTACCGGCAACGGTTTGTTTTAAATCAAGGTTATTTTTTTTCTATGGCAAACGATAACGCCCGCAAATTCAAACAGAATCAACTACTATTTTGCATACAGCCCTGAATTGTAGAGTACTCAAGACCTATTGTTTTTCGTGAAGATCGGTTAAGATGAAGCAACCTTTTACCTGCAACGTTTTATGTTTTAACAAGGGTATTTTCTATGGCATACGATAACAGCCGCAACTTCAAACAGAATCAAATGATTATTTGTAAACAGCCCTAACTTGTAGAGTTCTCAAGTCCTATTGTTTTTGGTGAAGTTCGGTTAAGGGAAAGGGGTAGTTTACCAGCAACGTTTTATATTTTAACATGGGTAATTTTTATGGCAAACGATAAGAGCCGCAAATTCAAACAGAATCAAATAATGTTTTGCATACAGCCCTGTATTGTAGAGTTCTCAAGACCTATTGGTGTTGGTGAAGATCGGGTAAGGGAAAGGGGTAGTTTACCAGCAACATTTTATGTTGTAACAAGAGAAATGTTTCCATGACGAACGATAACTGCCGCAAATTGAAACAGAATCAAATTTTTTTTGCATGCATCCCTGCATTGTAGAGGACTGAAGGTCTATTGATTTTGGTGAAGATCGGTTTAGAGAAAGGGGTAGTTTACCGGCAACGTTTTATGATTTAATAAGAGTAAAGTACTTAATTTTGATAAATAAATTATCCTGATAAGTAGCTCATAATAATCCACTGTAGAAACGTAGATGAAATATCTATAAATGAAGAGGTTATTAAATAAATATAAATAAATTATCCTGATAAGTAGCTCATAATAATCCACTGTAGAAACGTAGATGAAATATCTATAAATGAAGAGGTTAGGTGAACGAGGTGGGGGTAATTTTATTTTAATGAAAATTATAGGTGAAGGGGGAGGTGAGAATTTGTTATATGTGTACTTCGTTATCGGCAACAAATAAGTAGTTCTTTGTTAAAATTCCTTCCCGGGCTGTTTAGCCGTATTCCAATGTTTTCTGCAAAACCAGACTTTTCGGCAGTGCCATCGACTGCCATCATCAGTGAACATCGAGTACAAAAACGTGAGGTGGTATACGTTAGTGACCACAGTACTGTGGTTAAGGCTGAAGCAATAAGTAGAAAGAAGTAGTTTCTATGAAAATATTTCATTTCGAATATGATTTTAAATATAAATCTTAGAACATGGAAGTCATGTATAGTTCTCCATACCGATATTTACTTTTGTATATGGCAAACGATAACTGCCGTAAATTCAAACATAATCAACTACTTTTTTGCATACCTTTTTGAATTATACAGAACTCAAGGTCTGTTGATTTTGTTGAAGATCGGTTAAGGGAAAGGGGTAGTTTACCAGCAACGTTTTATGTTTTAACAAGGGTAATTTTATTTTCTATGACGAACGATAACTGCCGTAAATTCAAAGAGAATCAAATAATGTTTTCCATACAGCCGCGAATTGTAGAGTACTAATGGCCTGTTGTGTTTGGTGAAGATCGGTTAAGGGAAAGGGGTAGTTTACCAGCAACGTTTTTTTTTATCAAGGGTAATTTTTTTTCTATGGCATACGATAAGAGCCGCAAATTCAAATAGAATCATATTATGTTTTCCATACAGCACTGAATTGTAGAGTTCTCAAGACCTGTTGGTGTTGGTGAAGATCGGTTAAGGGAAAGAGGTAGTTTACCTGCAACATTTTATGTTTTAACAAGGGTTATTTTTTCTATGACGAACGATAACCTGCCGTAAATTCAAAGAGAATCAGATACGTTTTTGCATGCGGTCCTCATTTGTAAAGAAGTGAAGGCCTGTTGATTTTGGTGAAGATCCGTTAAAGGAAAGGGGTTGTTTGCCTGCCACTTTTTACATATGTGCCTGTGTTGTAGAGGACTCAAGGCCTATTGATTTTAGTGAACATCGGTTAGGGGGAAAGGGTAGTTTACCTGAAACATTTTATGTTGTAACAAGAGAAATTTTTTCATGACGAACGATAACTGCCGTAAATTCAAACAGAATCAAATAATTTTTACTTGCATGTTCCATAAGGAAATGGAAGTATGGTGACGGCAAAAAAAATCGTGGTTGAGATTATTGCAGATTCTGATTGTACTACCCTCAAAACATGGAAAAAAGTCATTTTTCGAAAGGGTCTGTATGTGATTCTGTGTGTCTGTCTGTGTCTGTGTGTCTATCTGTGGGTCTGTAGATTTTTTTCTATGGCAAACGATAACAGTCGCAAATTCAAACAGAATCAAATAATTTTTTGCATACAATCCTGATTTGTAGAGTACTCAAGACGTTTTGTTTTTGGTGAAGATCGGTTAAGGGAAAGGGGTAGTTTACCGGCAACGTTTTTTTTTTAATCAAGGGTAATTTTTTCTTATGGAAAACGATAACAGCCGCAAATTCAAACAGAATCAAATAATGTTTTGCATACAGCCCTGAATTATAGTTCTCAAGATGTTCTGTTTTTGGTTAAGATCGGTTTAGGGAAAGGGGTAGTTTACCTGCAACGTTTTATGTTTTAACGAGGGTAATTTTTTCTATGACGAACGATAACTGCCGTCAATTCAAAGAGAATCAAATAATGTTTTGCATACAGCCTTGAATTGTAGAGGACTCAAGGCCTATCGATTTTAGTGAAGATCGGTTGAGGTAAAGGGGTAGTTTACCTGCCACTTTTAATGTTTTAACAAGAGCAATTGTTTTTATGACTATGACGAACTATAACTGCCGCACATTCAAACAGAATCAAATAATGTTTTTCATGCGTCCCTGAATTGTAGAGGACTCAAGACCTATTGATTTTGGTGAAGATCAGTTAAGAGAAACATGTAGTTTACCTGCAACGTTTTATGTTTTAACAAGAGTAATTGTTTCTATGACGAACGATAACTGCCGCACATTTAAACAGAATCAAATAATTTTGTGCATACTTTCCTCAATGGTAGATAGTCTGTTGATTTTGTTGAAGATCGGTTAAGGGAAAGGGGTAGTTTACCGGCAACATTTTATGTTGTAACAAGAGAACGTTTTCCATGAAGAACGATAACTGTCATAAATTCGAACAGAATCAAACAATTTTTTACATATATGCATGAGTTGTAGAACACTCAAGGCCTATTGAATTTGGGGAAGTTCGGTTATGGGGAAAGGGTAGTTTACCTGTAACATTTTTTGTTGTAACAAGAGTAAAGTACTTAATTTTGATAAATAAAGTATCCTGATAAGAAGATCTTAATAATCCACTGTAGAAACGTAGATGAAATATCTGTAAATGAAGAGGCTAGTTGAACGGGGTGTGCGTAATTTTCTATAAATGAAAATTATAGTTGAAGGGGGAGGGGATACTTTTTATATGTATACTACGTTATCGGCAACAAAGTAGTAGTTTGTTGTTAAAATTCCTTCCCGGGCTGTTTGGCCGTAGTCCAATGTTTTCTGCAAAACCAGACGTTTCGGCAGTGCCGTCGACTGCCATCATCAGTGAAAATCGAGTGCGATAACGTGTGGTGGTATATGTTAGTGACCACAGTACTGTGGTTAAGGCTCTAGCAATAAGTGGAAAGAAGTAGTTTCTATGGAAACATTTCATTTCGTAAATTATTTCAAATATAAATCTTAGATCATGGAAGTCATGTATGGTTCTCCATACCGATATTTATAGTTTAGCAGTAAATTTCGTTTTAGGTTATCTAATAAAGTGTTACAGCTAATCATAAGAACACAGTTTATTCTGAGATATTCGATGTATTTTATAATTAATAGTTCCAGTGCCATAATGAACTACAGAAAAACTACCAGGTTAACAATGGAGGTTTCCATCTTATTTATCGAGTTCACCCAAAACGTCAACTTAATTATATTTTATTTTTTTGTATTTGTATTTGCTGAGTAACCTGATGTTATTTATTCACCATGTACGTAGAATTCATGGCTGGTGAACACTGGCAAGGCCATACGCAAGATATTTAGACGTCCCTGGCAGTAGCTTGAAAAGTGTGGCCTCCTGCCAAATTTTCAGCATTAAAATTTTAATAATTTTTTACTCCCCTTCATTAAAGAGTTTTGTTTTACTTTCATTACTTTAATAATGTCACTAATAGTGGGGTGTTTTACACATACCTAGTACTATAAATTTACTCTCAGAATGTTTAAAAATATCAATTTTTTTATTTGACGGTATTTTCTTAACTATTGGTATTTTAAACGATACTGTAATGAATTATTTAATCCTATCTATGTCTCAGGTATATCCAATCCGTGAAAACAATTTAATCGGTAATTTCACTGAGCCATAATTTTTACGAAATTGATTTGACAGCTGTTCCAAAAATTCCCGACACGTCGTTTAGTTTGGAAAAGGCATTAGTCTCATGCACATAAGTATGTTTGCTAATGTTTGTTGCTGTGGGTACAGAATGGAAACGATACTCATGTGCACTCACCACCTGACAACTTGATCAGTTGGGCTGTTATGTTTGACTTTTGGGCTGCTGAAGAAAACAATAAGGGAGAATAATAGACTGTACATCGCTAGTCAAATTTTATCTCTTATGAGGAAAATTAGATCAAGATTCTGTTCACTCAGTTAAAACTGAAGATGCCTTAACTTTAGTGACTGGTGGCCTTCACAATTCAAAACAACGCTTTTCGAACGAAAGCATCGGAAATAAAATACCATATAGTGAAAAGCGATATCTCAGCTTACATGATGTTTTCATATTCGGTCAATATCTGAATTCAGTTAACCACATTCATTTGTTGATGGTAGACCGGAACATACAATTATTCTATTAAAGTACCGATCTTAAATGGATGTACCAGCTCCTGCACTGAAATATTTGGGAAAACATATTTCTTTCGGAAGACAAAATGAAAGACATTAAGAAGACTACAATAAACTGACTGTGAATATTGAACTGACCACTTGGCCAACAGCGATGCAACGATATCAAGGGGAAGGAAACACGTTTGAGCAGCGCCCGCTCTAGGGGCGGGCAACCCGGACATTTGTCCGGGGCGCCAAAATTTGGGGGCGGCATTTTGGCTGTAAGTGTGAGAAAAATATTGATGTGTTATAGAAAATTTCACATATCGATTTTTTCGTTCGCTAAAAATTTACAGTGCGTAGCGTATTTATATTGTTTATGTCTAAAAGCTAAAAATATTTACAATTCTTGATTCTAAAGAAAAAAATCATAAAAGAGCGGTATGTTTAATTAAATAACCGTTTTTCCGTTTCAGGGGAGAACGGAAAATCCCAGCATTAATTTAATTTCGTGAGATTGGACGATTACATATCACAATATTTAAAGATTTCAGAGATATGAAAGATTGGACGGTGATTCATTGTTTAAAACATTTATTACGGCAATCTATGTTAAACACATTAAACAATAAAAGTTGACTATAAACTTACAAAAATCTAGTAAATTTTTATAATTCCTAAAAGGAAACATTTTATAAACTAATAATTTATTTTATTAATAAATTAACGCAGAATTTGTAAAGGACGCTGCTTGAACTTGTTTGAACATGCAATGCATATACTTCTCTGAACAGAATAGCACGCGAGCAGAGCGCTGCTTCAACTTGTGTTTGAACATGAATAGACTTGCTTATTACCTCTAACCTCGAGCGGTTTCATTACACAATAGCATTATTCTTGCTATTACGTCGGTAGTGATAACAAGTGGAAGTTCATAAAATTTACTTCAGTGCGATTTCTTAATTTTGAAAGGTAAGTACATCTATAATTAAGCTGTTGTTTAGTTTGATAGATACTAGTTTATCGTAAATCGATTATCGAATCGAAACAATGAAAGCGTTTTTAAATAAAAAATCCAAAAAGGCTGTTTATTGAATCAATAAAATTTTGTATCAAATTTGAATGTATTCTATAGGTATAATTATTTATAGGCCTATTTTTGTTTTATGAAAATAATTATTTGAATCAATAATATAAGACATTTATTAAGTTCATTGCTTCGATAAAACGCGTTTTATAATAATATATTTGAATAAATGAACAGAATAAAATCTCAAAATCAAGAATTATAAAATTGTTTTTAATGACTATTTATGATTTGCTGAAATTTTTGTTATTATAAAATACATATATATAATTACACTAGACTTTCTTTATGTTCACAGGATATGAAAAATATTTTGTGTAGTGTAGCGCATAAATATTTTTTATGTCGGTTGACGGAATATAATTTTGAAGTTATGTTAATTACGGTTTTAGCTTATTTAGAACAAGGATAAATCTTTATTTTTAATTATTATTTTATAGTTTATATTGTTTAATTTGAGTTATGTGCGTGCCTTTTCCAGAATGTCTGACGGTCTAAGAAAACTGTCTTGTTACCAGTACAAAAAAAGAAGGCTGGAAAAGGAAGCCGAAAGGCAAAAACAAGCTGGCGCGTTAAAAAATTATATTAAGAGTTGTACCAAAACAAATGAAGACTCTGAGAATCCAACATCAAGTCCGGTTATAAAAGAAAATACGGAATCGTCAGAGAATGATGATGACAAACAAATGGACGAAGTTTCTAAATCAATTGGAACTGACGACACTCTGACTCTACCATCACCAGATGAAAGCATTGAAAAAATTGACACCAACGTGACACCCACAGAAAGCGTTCTACAAACTTTGAGTACAGATCCAGCATTGTGGCCAAGAATTTTAGGAGACGCCGAAAGAAGTTTTTTAGTAAGACAAGGTCCACCTAAACCATTGCATAATTACAAATTTCCTTCCAATGACACTGGTCGACATTTTAGCGCAAATTATTATACACGAATTTTAAGCAATGGAGAGCAAGTTTTACGAGACTGGCTAGTGTACTCTCTTTCACAAAACTGCGTTTACTGCTTCTGTTGCAAAATTTTCGGCTTTATAGTTAGTTCTCTTTCAAAGGAGGGTTTTAAAAGTTGGAAGCACCTCGGCGAAACTTTAAAAGAGCATGAAATTTCCAAAAATCATATTCAGGCCCAAAAATCATGGCTAGAAATGAACCAAAGGTTAAAGTTTTGTAGATGCGGCTGCTAAAAGAATTATTAATGCCGAAACAAACCATTGGAACGAGGTGCTTCTAAGAATCGTAGCAATTACTAAAATGCTTGGTAAAAGTTGTCTGGCTTTTCAAGGTACAAGCGACAAGTTGTTTGAGTATAATAACGGTAATTTCTTAAAAATAGTTGAGTTGCTATCTGAATTTGATCCCATTATGGAAGAGCACGTCCGTAGAGTGCTCAAAAAAGAAGAGACTAAAGCTCACTATCTCGGGAAAAATATACAAAACGAGATAATAGATCTGCTGCATCAAAGTGTAAAGTCTCATATTATTGATGAAATAAAAAAATCCAAATATTTTTCCATAATTTTAGACTGTACTCCTGACATTAGTAAGGTAGAGCAAATGACTCTTGTAATCAGATACGTTTCAATCAATAAATTTGACGCTGATGTTGAAATTAAAATTAATGAAAGCTTTTTAGGCTTCTTACCAGTCGAAAGATCCACAGGAAAACAAATGACTGATATTATAATTGGAGAACTTAATGACTTGGGTTTAAGTTTGCAGGATATCAGAGGGCAGGGATACGACAACGGGTCCAATATGAGGGGCGATAAAGCAGGAGTGCAATCTAAAATTAAACAATATAATTCGCGAGCATTCTATGTTCCGTGTAGTAGCCACTCTCTCAATCTTGTTGTTAATGATATGGCAAAAGCATCCTTGGAAGCCGCTAATTTCTTCAACATGGTCCAAAAAATATATTTATTTTTTCGGCATCTACTTTTCGATGGGCAATACTTTTAAAACATGTTCAAGGTTTAACTTTGAAACCATTGAGTGACACTAGATGGGAGAGTAGGATAGAGGCCTTAAAGCCTTTGAGATTCCATTTGGGATATGTATACGACGCCTTGCTAAGCATTTACGAAAACCAAGAAATTGATGATTTAATAAGAGACGAGGCCTCGGGTTTATTAAATTGTATTAAACAATTTAAGTTTTTGTGTTCATTAGTTATTTGGCATAAAATACTAAATTGCATTAATCCAATAAGCAAGTTGATGCAAACAAAAGATTTTGATCTAGCCTCTGCACTTGATGTTTTACAGAACTGCAAAATATTTTTCAAGAATCTTCGATCGGATTCGTCCTTCGATGAAACTATTATTGATGCAAAAGAACTTGCTACCGAAATTGACGTGGAGGCTAATTTTGGATCAACAATAACACGACACCGCGTAAGAAGAATAAAAAGAAACTTCTCATACGAAGCACGAGATGAACCGATCGAAGATCCAAAAGAAAAATATAAAATAGATTTTTTTATTTTACAATCGATCGAGCACTAAATGCACTAGATGCTAGATTTGAACAACTTAGTAATCATAGTAACTATTTTCAATTCTTATATAATATATACGATTTAAATACCATGTCCAAAGAAATGCTACTAAAACACTGTAAGAATTTAGAATGTATTTTAACTGATGGTGATTCTGTTGACATAAATGGGGTAGAATTAGCAGAGGAAATTTCAGCAGTATCTGCGCTTTTTGGGCAAAAAAGAAAGCCTAAGCAATGTACTGAGCTTAATTACAAAGTTAAATTTTGCCCCAAACCTTACTATTGCTTTAAGAATATTGCTAACGATACCAATAACTGTAGTAAGTGGCGAAAGGAGTTTCTCTAAGTTAAAATTATTTAAGAACTTTTTACGTTCGACTACTACACAAAATCGTCTTAAGGGTTTGGCCATTTTGGCAATTGAGCATGAACTTGCTGATCAAGTAAATTTAAAAGATGGTATAAAAAAGTTTGCAGAACTGAAAGTGAGAAAAAAAGGTTTTTTGTGATTTTAGCGTAGTTGATGTTACCTTGTTTTATTTTCAAAATAATGGCATTTTGATTGATTGTGCAATAATACACATTTTTAATAGCATTTAAAAATGTAAAAAATTATATGGTTAACAAATTTGTGGCTAGGTACAGATATTTCTTAATTAATTTCCACTGTTTTGTACTGCTTGATTATCAATTTTATGTTATGTTACATGTTTCTTTCTAAATATGTATATATGTATCTGTTGATTATAATTTAAAACGATTTGACTTTTATTTAACATAAAAAGTAGAATCTACTGTTTTGTACTACTTGATTGTCAATATTATGTTATGTTACATGTTTCTTTCTAAATATATGCTTTCATTAAAATTTAAATAAAATGATTTGATTTTATTGAAAATAAAAATATGTACCTTTATTTAAAAAATATATATATATTCTTAAGGGGCGGCAATTTGTCTTTTTGTCCGGGGCGACGTAACCGCTAGAGCGGGCCCTGGTTTGAGACAAGTTTCCTTGGTTGCAAAGGATGACGAAAATTAATTTTTTCGCTGGTTTGAAACTACTATTTCACTGCTATTGTAATTTAAAACTTTTAACAACGAAGTGTATCACCAAAATTACATTTTAATATTTTTGCTTAATATAGCTATGAGAGAAGATTCAATTTCCTTGTCATTCTCTTTTTCACATTTTAATCTACGAAACAACTCTGAATATTATACGTTTTCATTAATTAGTTTTAATTTATTTAATTAGTTCTCTTCAAGATAAGTCAATTCTTCAAGAAACACGAAACACATTAGAAACACGTACTGGATGAACATTTTGAAAACATATGGTTCTGAGCGTAAGTTATGTAGCCTAATCAAGGTGTAAATGATCAGCAGGAAAGTCTCTACCCTGAGTTTAGCTCAACCTATGGGAACAGAATATGGGCTATTGTAACTGAAAATTTGCTTCGTTAACTGTTTTGTACCATGAACCTCAGAATCGTGACACCAAGAATTTGCAGTCCCGCAACCCCTTCATACCTTTTAAAACTGTCCGTTTCTCACTATAGCATTTAGGGAACCAAAAATGTTTACTATGACTGATAAAGTAAATTTCTGCACTTCATATATTGTTTACAGTATATCGATCCATAAATGAGTGAGAACGAATACTTCCAATCGTCGCATATGTTTTATTAGCTTCCAGCGTTGACAAGGTATCAACAGATTAGTCACTGTTCGTTGTTGAGTCTACATCTGATTCGATCGATTTATAATTTTTTCAAAGCCTTTACACCATCAGCCACACCGACCATATAATACTAAAAATTGGTGTTATAACATTTTCACTGTAAACGTCGATACATATTGCATAAAACGAAAGCATTTTGAAGTTTGTTCGTTAAAATCTACAGCAGCTAGATTTAATGTATGGTATTTTGTGTTTTATGCACTTATTCTCCTTCTAAGCTGGTGTACTTACCATTCATGTTAGACATGTTATCGTAAGCTTGTCTCTGCAATTTGAAAGAGGAAACTGGTTCCCACCGAGTACAGCAATCGCCTCATTAAAGGATGATTGTAGACGGCCAATGAATAGTTTCCTCATTTTTTTTATTAATTACATAAATATTTGTGTCTAGGCTATAACTTTTTCTTTCAATGCCACGAAGTTAATTAAATACATAGTTATTTTTACAACAGGAGTGTGACCCCCATCTCCCAGAGGTGTCGCCTTTAGGGAAATACAGAACTGAAGTTCATATAAAAATAAAAGATGACATTTGACAACCGTTACGCATGCCATAATGATATGTCCTCGCGCCATATAGGCCTATTGTTTAGTTTAATCTGCTGAACTGATAAGGTAGGAGGGTATGTGGATACCCGTAGAAATCGTTTATTAGATCCAAATTTCTAATTCAACGTGTATTAGTTGTTACATTAATAATGTGGATTAGTGGTAAATCGTGTGCAGTAGAGACAAAATCCTTTTGTTCCGTATACCAGCAACGGTACCTCAAGTGCAAACAACACTTGTAACTCTTTAGTTCTGTAGGTTATATCTAGGGAACGGAACGGATTTTTAGGTAAATAAATACAGTATTTTTATATATAATTAAATATTTTTCATAAATAGTTATTAACGCGTATTTTTAACATTCCTATGTTGAGGTTTTCGGGATAACTTCCACGTGCGGTATGCAGTGTTGCATAATAGTGGTGTAGCTTCTACATGGAATGTTAGTTTTGCAAGTCTTATATTTTAGTTTACTCAGTCAATTGCCTGTTGTTAATATATAAAACACGCATTTCTTAGTATATTTGATCTTTCTGCCCACGTAACCATGGACTAAACACTTGATAAGTATACTCGCTGTCGCTATTACAAATTGACGTAGTTTCATGTTTAAGTCTTGATCAGTTGGCCCTAAGTATAAACATATAACGAATTTTGTACGTTTTCCCTATTACCACAGAAAAGATTATGAAGCACAATGGCAACTCATTAATACTCCTGGAAATTTTTGTAAACACTGATGTAGTCGCAATGAAGGTTGGGAGACGATTGTTCATTTTGCAAGCGCTAAACCAGTTAATCACCTAATTTTCTTGTCGTTGTACATCAGTTCTCGTGTTGCGTGATCGATCACAAGTTACGCAGCATCTATCCAGCAACAAACACATCGCTGCGGCTTCACGTTCTAGTTCGAAACAAGCGCTTTTAGGTGAAACACGACCCTCCCCCTCCTTCACGTTCTGCTTGTCCCCCTCTTTCATGACATTACGAATTGTCGTGAATTCCATTCTGATTTGTGCAGAGCTTCATTTCAGCAGACATTCCTCTACACAATGGAAACAATCCAGAGCTTTGAAATTTTTTCGAGAAGTACACGAACGTATACTCCGAACGAGTCTACTTTAAAAAAAGCACTGTTTTCCAAACTGCTATGAAGAAACATTCGAAAATATCAGAGCTGTGTGAGAAAATATGGGTAAGCAATGATGAAACTACGAACTCGACATGAAGAAAAGTGGGAAATGTATATCGGTGTGCTTAAAAATAGTTTCCGATCTTTCATTTTTTATTGCTTGTAAAGAAATGTCACCAGCAAGTCACATGACAGTCGCCACGTTGTTCAATGAAAGTATGGCTGTAGTCGTGGCTATAGGGTATTAAATACGATAATGTATTGCTTTTAATTACCGATGTAGCCTCGTATATGGAGACTGCAGCGGAAGCTTCTTGTCAACTTTCCGAAATTGATATATGCTACCTGTGTTGTGCATGCTCTACGCACAGTGTGTGAGACTATCCGATCCTTGTATCCTAATGTGGACAGATGTATCCAATGGAAAGAAAGTGTTTGTTAAATCGCCTGTTAGAACTGATCTTTTCAAAAACAAAAATCCTAACCTTCCCCTACCACTACCCCATTGTCATTCGCTAGGGGACTTGGCTTTCTGCAGTGTTAAATTACGCAGATAATTTTGGTAGCGTTGAATCAGTTGTTGACGAATTGGACAAAGATGATGCTTTATCAATAGAGATCCTTCAAAATCTGTTAAAAGACAGAAATGTAAGAAATGAATCGGCATATATTTCTGCTAATTTGTGTTTCTTGTGCGATTTTATTAAAAACAACTCGAAAAGACACAAAACCTCTTAACAGAAACTGTTAATGAAACACGTTTTGTGAAAGCAAAATCAGTTCTCTCACAGGACCAAAAATGGAAATCTTAAAATATAAATTCAAAGTTGTATTTGGAAAAAACATTGGATATGAAATTGTAAGTAAATTCATAAAGTAATTAACTTTTATTTATGGATTAAGATGCGTAAGATACTCAGAAAGGGTATAAAACTAATTTAAGAAGTTAAATATCACGCGACATGACGCGACCGCGTGATCCATGGAACCTTGCTGTGCGATGCAACTGTACGCGGAGTATCAGGGTAGATGTTACCTGGAATGTCTTTTCAATTAGGCTGGAGGTGAGGAGGGCTTTGGTTGATGACAACGGGAAGGGACCTGCGCGCGCAGCATAATCCAGCGCATCACGTCAAAAGACACGTCTCCCCTGACTGAATAGTAAAGACCCCTGACTGAATAGTACAGAATTTTTGCCTGACCGCGCCTGTGTTTGTTTCATTATGCGCGCCTAGTGAATATTTGTTTTTGTTGAGTTGACAAATTATTTTTAATTTTGTGTATAGTGTTACAGACTAAGAAGTGTGTGATCATTTATGTACTAATTATTTATTAATAATTTATTAACATTTTTAAGTGTCGTCCTTTAAGTGTTTTAAGCATACTGTTTAATTGATTTAATGCAGCAAAATGAATGCAGTTAGTACAAGTTCTGTCGCAGAAGTATTTGATATGAACTTTTGACAACTTTGATTCACTAAAATTTTTGTTAAAATACGAAATCAGTACGTTACCTTTAGAGTAAAAGTTATTGCTAAAGTAAAAAATATCTCGGCCGCCTTTAGATTTGTCGCAGAAGGATGGAAAAATTGTCTGAAAATTTCAGAAAGTTTGGTATAGTAAATATAGATGGCTCTCTGGTTGTAAGCGAAACAAAAATCTGCATTGCTATTATTGTTTGATATTTAATGGAGAGGAACCATGGAGCAAAGTTGGAGTAGGCGCTATAAAAAATTTTGAAGCTAAAGCCGGTAAACATGCTGGTAGCAAAACTCATATAAAAAATTCTGAGATGTCTCACATGCTAGGACGTAACAGAATAGCTTATCCGAATCAGCTAGAATTCAAGCAGAGCAGCACAATGAAAATGTGGCTCAAAATCGAAGGATAGTAGGCCGTTTGATAGATGTTCTTTGTTATTTAGGGAGGCAAGAGTTAGCTTTTAGGGGCCATAAGGAAAATGAGCAGTTTCTTAATAAGGGCAATTATTTAGAAACTTTAAATTTACTGGCAATGGAAGAGTCTTTCATGAAGGAACATATAGAAACCGTATTTAAAGGCACATCTTCTGAAATTCATAATGATTTAATCGAGTCTGTTTCCATCGCTATTAATGAAACAATTCGTGATGAAATAAACAAGGCTGATTTTGTTTCCGTTCAAGCTGATGAAACAACCGATGTATCTGTTAAAGCACAACTGAGTATAAATGTGCGATATGTTCGTGGTTTGAAAACTGAGGAAGGCTTTTAAAGCATTAATATTAAGGATTTAAACTTCCTCACCCAACATCAACCCGTTGGAGTTACCATTCGCGGGCAGTTTCAACAATCAAAGAACATTAGAAAGAACTATATCGTGCGGTTTCTCACATTATCGAGTGTGATGACTGGGATCCTGAGTCTGTGAGTGCTGCAATTGGTCTCCTAAATATTTTTAAAGTCGACTTCTTTCATGTTTTACTTGTGCGTATATGATCGAATTTTTGTATTTACTCAGCATCTGTTTAATGTGCTCCAGGTAAAATCTAGCAGTGATTTAAATCTCTGCATTAATGAAATTAGGACAGTGAAAGAAAATATCGCAGCACTGCGTTCAAATAAAGTGCTGCAAAACTGTATGGACGAATGTAGGCGAATGAATGCAGACCCTAATAATGTATTGCTGGAATCTGTAAGTGAAGTGCATAAACGCGTTGCTTATGATTCTGTAACAGTGCAACTAGACACCCGATTCGGCGAATTTGAAAATATATTTTTTGTAGAACTTCTAAATGAGAAAAAGTTTGTTAATTTCGGAGGAATTTTCCTCAACTCCAGTTTGACAAGCTGAAATGTTTGTTCCCAAAATTCTTTGACTGGGTAACATTACGCAATGAATTATTGAACATCTACAACAGTGATGATAAAATGGTTCCGTGTGTTAAACTGCTAGAATATATTGTGGAGACTCAATCTGATAGTGTGTATGAACAAACATTAAAGTTACTGAAATTAGTACTGAATATTCCAGTTACATCAGCATCGACTGAGCCATCAATGAGTACACTGAAGAGGATCAAAACGTACCTTCGTAATGCCATGAAAAATAAAAGATTATCACAATTGGATACTTTGTCCATTGAAAAGGAATTGACATTTATGTGCACAAAGGACCCAACTTTCAAGATAGGGTAATGTTTTTGCAAACTTCAAGACACGGCGTGTGGAACTCATTTACAAGAAAACGATTACACAAATGAACGATTGTGTAATGCCTACAGTAATCCGGATTTGTCATTATTCAAAAAATGTGAGCAAAATTTATTTTTTTTAACAATATTTTCTAATTAAGATTCATAAACCACAATAATAACAATACTATAGTTTTCTCTTTGTATTTAGGCCTAATTATACGTATAATGAAATGCGACAGTCAGCTGTTATCTGATAGAGGTAGAGATATCTCTATTTTCCATAGTTTTACTGGTTCATTAGAAATGTCAACAATCTTAGTAGGAGGGTGCTGTTGACTGGTATTTTTATGTCTACCCAAATTATTTTGTCACGCTTCGCCACTGTAACGTAGTACGATCCTTTTACAAATATCGAGCTTTGTTCCGTGATAATCAGCAGAGATTATGTAATGGAAAATTTTAACATGGCGTTTATTATGCACTGCAACTATAATATTACATTTTCAAGAAGGAACTGACGAGTTCATCAGCAAGTTTGGTGAGTACTTATAAACATTGTTCCTGTTACAACCTGTTTGATTACGTTGAGCTAATATAAAATATTTTTCGTTTTTTAGCGCTTAAAAATCCGCTCCCTAGTTCTATCAAACTGTAGGTATCCTGAAACTTCCCTATTCTGCATTTCCATACCAACTCTTGGGAAACGTATTGCTCTCATACCATGTACTCTAACAAGGTTTTGACCCGTTTGTTTGTGACGGTTTCAGTAAATTACAATTATACGCTGATCATAAATATGGTAACCGCTGTTCTTCTCATTCTTATTTTATGATGATAACAATTTATAGACCTCAATCTGATTCGGTAAGCACTACTCCTGCACAACTCGAAATAATTCGGTTTTTTACAAGGAAGAATAAGAAAACCGGGAAGGAACAGTGTCAAAGGAGCAAATGCATCAGTCGCTGTCACGCTTCTCGTGCGAGAGGGTTCGTAAGCAAAATGTAAAATGTTACAAAACTATCACAAGATAAGTAACGATAAATACCAGAATGATTACCTGCTAATTTTTTGATGACAGGCCGTACTTTAGGCTTAGCCCAATATAAACATTCATTGTTAACAGTTTAAAGCATACGGGCTACACACAAATCCTTATAACGAAACAAATGTGGTAGTTTCTTCTTGCTAGTTTACAAATAAAAGCTAGAATCTCTTTTGACAACTCGTCTTACTATAGTATGGAGGGGCTTAGTGTGTTATTAAAATCATGTGTTTTTTGTTCAAGGTCACTTCGGAATCTGCCGGTGGTATAACTTCTGTTCAGAATGTTGGAGTCAGTATTTAGTGGACAAGTTATAATGTGCATTATACTGTTCTGTTTTCGTATTTATAGAACAAACAATTGCTCCCATTTTTATATATCAGATGTTATGTATAATACAATTAACTTTTGAAAGAAAAGTATTCATTAAAAATTAAAGTAAATAGATACATTTCCCTTATACGAAGTGTGTTATTTTTAAGTTAAAATTTGAGCGCCGGCGCGGTGTAATTTGGATATTATATTGGATAGCTTAAAATAAACTGCTGGGAATGTACGTGACGCATATTTTGGCACAAGTTCCATGTAACCTATGATATCCTCACAAACACGGCTGCAACCTACGCAAAATGGATTGTAAATTCATCAAAATTGTAATTATATTTTGTGAATAATTTTATACGCACGCACGCCAATATTACGCGACTGTTTCAAACATTTTTTATCAATCTCAGCTGATCTGAAATAAGACAGTTTATGACAAGTCTATGCCTTTCTTTAAGCACTGCCACATCTTGTAATAAAATGCAATTTTACATCTATTTTTGTAGCCACTTTCTGAAATGCAAGCCTAGTTTCTGTAGGCATGGAGACAGACGAAGCAACCGCCAAACCTACTTCGATTTCTATTTCCTGAAATGGCTAAAAAGCTCTTTGACGTAAAATAATATTGATACGTGTATCAATACTGACGAAACTGCTTGTGAAGCGTTTACAAAAACAAGCATCGTGTTTGCAGAAAAGTAAAATATTGTGTGGCTTGTCTTATTTTAGAAAATAAATCTTAATTCTAAGAAGTCGACAAATTGATAAGTAAGAAAATAATAATTCAATATTTATAACATTTATTAATATTAATTTTAATATAGTTAAATATTTTCTTTCACTTGAACAAATACATAAATTTTGGCGAAATGTAAATTCGTTTCAGCTTGTTGCTGTGTAAACGTTCAGACAAGAACGAGTTACACTTCACTTGCAAGTAATGGGATTGATTTCATCTTTAAAAATATGTACTGACTTTAGATAACTATGATGAAATAAGGACTGTAATAATCCAAGATTTTTAATAGGACTAATCTATTTCATGAAATCCACTACAATGAAGCTTTATATGCTGTTTTGTCCATCCGAACATTTGATGATGATATTGGAGCTGAAATTTGATGGTAGGTTTCAGTGGCGGCTGGTGAGATTTTAGTTTGGTGGGGCTGCATTACAATTTTCAACTTTCAACATTTACCATTATCATATATTAGTGAAATTTATATAACTTACTATTAGTAGGTCTTTTACCTGTATTGAAGCTGAAGCTGTGACAAAACTTTGGTCCAATCCTCATTGGTGCTGCTGCTGTTGGTGATGATATTTATGATTATGATTAATTGTGATTTAAGTTCCAAACACTAAAGGCCTACACGTTAAAATTCAAACAAATTATAATTTTTAATTTACACATTAAACTTATAGACATTAAAATTTTCAAATAAAAATATAACAGTGAGTTATGTTCTTAAATAAAATCAGAAATAAATCACTGTTTATTTCACAATTTTATTTAAGCATGAAGTTCATTCTCCTTTATTTGCAACAGAAAAACTTATTGATAACTTTCTCATTAAAATTAATAATACTTTCAATCATTTCATTCTCTGTGCTTAACATTGATAAAGCAGCAAGATGCTCTTGTGTCACTGTACTTCTTAGAAAACTCTTAACTCTTTTCAACGTGGGGAAGCACCTTTCAGGCTCAGCAGTAGTCATGGGAGTAGTTAGAATTATTTGGGAGCAGAGTAAACACTTCTGTGCAGGACTCGGCAATTCCTCTATCCAACATGATTTTGTAAGTTTTCATAACCTCTGAATTACTGCGGAATTCTTGCCTCTCGTACAAAACAGATAGTTCAGTTTCCAAACGTTCTTTACACAAGAAAGGGTAAGCTTCAATAGTTTCAGCAAATTCGGGTGAAGAACTTATATCAGGCGCGGATTCAAGGGGGGTAGGGGTGCCCCCCCCCAAAGCCATGGAGAACAGAATTTTTTATGCCAGAAATTTTTGAACGCACAGTTACATTAAAAACGACAAGGGAATACAAACTACAAGTGTAACAGAAGACAGGCGATCTTATACCCTAAAGCCCGGGGCGAAGCGAGTTCCTACGTATGCACGCGAGCATAACCGAAGACAATCGATCAGTATCAGTCAGTACTGGCCTCGAAAAGTATGATTTTAACCTTCTCATTTCGTCATTTTTGCTTGAAACTTTTTTATATTATTCTTTGATTAATATTGAATGCCGTTAACCTAACTTTTGAGTTTTAAATAATTGTTAAATAATAAATTTATGCAAAAAACAATTTGACAACTAGGCGGCGCCACATTTGCGGTACAGACACAGTTTATACAGTTGCGACACTTCATATGGGATGAGTGTCCGCTCCCGCCGCCATGTTCGATCATGCGCAGTAGAAAAATGTGGACCCTTTCAGAGTATGGAGTGTCGCAGCTGTATAAACTGGGTAGCCTACAGAGCACGCTTAATTATTCACCACAACTATAGTTGATTTTTGTCTCTACGTTTGCATAGTTCATTAATAGTTCGGATCTGTTATTACTCTTCATCGTCAACAACTGTATCATGGTAAGTGACATTTGAAATCATACTAATTAAGCTGGTAACAGTATCAGTGACATTAGGTGCATTTCAGCTGTGCCAGTGGTATTTTGTCAGCTTACGTCGTCTAGTGTGAGAGATGCGCGAGTTCTCGAGTTCCATTTTTGTGTACATTGTTTTATTACATGTATGTTTCGATTTTTTAATAATTTTATAAATTACTACTTTTTTTTTAATTTTCTGTTATTTGAATTTTAGTTAAAGCAAACTTTTTTGTATAAGTGTGCAGTTTATTACATTATTTTGAGTTGTAAAAGTCACTAACGTTTAGCGTTAAGTGTAAGCTAATAAACACATAATTATTTGGAATGTTTATTAATTAACTTTTTTATTGAAAATTAAAATTGTACAACTTCCAAATTGCGTTTTAAAATACTTTATAAAATGTCCGTCAAGTAATATTTTTTTTCCAGGCCAGTGGTTCTTCCGGCGGTAAAAAGCGCCCTGCCAGAACGATAGATTCCTTTTTTCATCCAGTACCTCTTAAACTCGCTGTGACTCGAAAAATCCGTCACAGGATATTGAGGATCATTCTAAAAATTCAGCGGAAGGAAATTATAGTACCGGCACGTCTCTTGAATTTTCACCCGGACCATCAACATCATCTTAAATACCGATAAGTGAAGCAGACATCACAACTTTTCAAAATGATATAGCCATCTTCATAGGTAAACCTATCGATGACCATACTAAATGTCGGCTTTTAGAATCACCTTGGCAGCCTCCAGAAAATTACCAATTCCCTTTCTCAGTGCATAAAAAGGGAGGTACGTACGAAAGAAGATTTGTTAGACGTGATCATTTGTTAAAATATCCCTGGCTAGTGATTTCGCCTAGTGAAAAGGGGTTGTACTGTAAATATTGTACCTTATTCGCAACCGGTCATGTCGGAGGATATACAAAAAGTGTAACTCTTCAAAAGCTTGTGACAAAACCATTACAGTCATTTTCAAAACTTCTAGGCCAGGATGGCGCTCTTGACATTCATAATAATAACTTATACCATCGTCAAGCTGCGACATCAGCGACACAGTTTTTACGCTCTTATCATAATCCGGAAAAAGAAATTATCAACCAAATCAGTTCTCACAGATTGGTGCAAATAAAAGAAAACAGAGAAAGACTAAAGCCCATTATAAAAACTCTGATATTTCTTGGGCGACAAAATATTCCCTTAAGAGGACATAGAGATGAAGGAAACATAAATCTATCATCTGAAGTATCTGAAGCCTCGTACGAAAGTCCAATAAATCAAGGCAACTTTAAGGAGCTCCTTCGTTTTAGAGTTGAGGCTGGAGATGAAACCCTAGAAAATCATTTAAACACAGCCAACTCCAGAGCAACGTATATAAGCAAAACTACAAAAAATGATTTGATCGAGTGTATCGGAGATGAAATATTATCAACAGTACTACAAAGAATAACAAAAAGCAAATTGTACAGCATCATGTTCGACGAGACAACAGATGTAGCTCATATCTCGCAGCTAAGTTTGATAATACGTTACATCGACGAAGGATGTGTGAGGGAGGATTTTATTAAATTTACAGATGCTTATAAATATTTACAAGATGAATACAATGAAGTGGGAAGTGTAAACAAACCTGTGTTATCGGGAGAATATCTCGGGAAAATTGTCACAAACATTCTAAAAGAATTTGACCTCGACCTAAGCAACTGTTGGGATCGCCACTGATGGATGTAACGTAATGGTCTCCGAAGCCACTGGGGCTGTAAACGAAATACAGAAGGAAGCCAAAAAACGCCGTAAGATGCCCATGTTATAATCATGCGCTCAATTTATCAATTTCCAAATCATCATGTGTTCAGAGTGTAAGAAACTCTATTGGGGTTATGAAACAAACTATATCATTTTTTAGAGCATCTGCCAAAAGGAATGTCGTTTTGAAAAATGTATTGGGAGGACAAGTGTCTACATTAAGTGAAACGAGGTGGGTGGAGAGACACACAACAGTGCTACAGTTTCGCACAGACCTCCAAAAAATAGTTCAAGCATTAGAAATAATTTCACAATGGCAAGAACTGGAAACGGCATCAAAAGCAAGATCACTCATTGCTGCTCTCTGAGAGTGAATTCATTATCAGTATAGTTAGCCTGAGTGATGTTCTATGAATTACGCTTCCTCTGAGCCGTTATTTACAAAAGGAGGAAGTAAATTTGGACAGAGCAAGTGAATTTGTACAGAGTACAATAAAATCTTTGGATGAAAAAAGAATTAATTGTGAAAAACAATTTGACGTTTTATTCAAAGAGTGCAAACAGATTGCTCTTTCTTTGGGCAAAGAAATAAAGATGCCCCGGTTGGTTGGGCGTCAGAAGCACAGATCAAACCCTCCTGTGAGTATGAGTCAGCATCAGCAAGATGATTATTATAGAATATCAGTTTATATACCAATAATAGAATCTATGCAAGATCTGAAGGTGCGTTTTTCACAAGAATCGTTACAAATCTATGGCTTGACAACTTTAATACCTAAAATGATTGTATCAGAATATCTGACTGATGAGAACAACGAGAGGACAATATTAAAGAGATTACTAAATTGCATTGCTCAGTTTGGCTCTACTTTTGACATCAACATCGCTGCAGGTGAACAGCAAATCACGGGTCAACTTCTCATGTGGAAAAACATATATGAATATAACAAAGACAACATTCCTCGAAATGCAATCCTAAGTTACAATGCATGTGACGTAATGGTCTTCAAAATTGTATTGCCTATAATTAAAAGACTTCTCCACGTTTTGGTGGTTCTTCCAGCTAGTGTGGCAAGTGCTGAACGATCGTTCTCGACCCTCAGAAGGCTGAAAACGTGGATACGATCCCGTATGGGAGAAGAACGTTTAACAGGATTAGCTCTAATGAACATTCATAGAGACATTGATATTGACGTCGAGAAAGTTATAGATCGGTATTCAAGAAAATCTCATCAACGATTAGATTTTGTAGTTTAAAGAATCAAGTTTCTTTAACCAAAACAAATTAATTTTTAGTCGTTTTAACTTATTAATAATATACTTTTCAGTGGTTTATTTGAGACATTGAGTCCTTTGTCCTTTAGTCATAATTAGTGTTATGATAAAGCTAGCAACTTTTGCGATTTATTATACATGGTTAATTAAGCTCAGTTAAACTATGGTTATCTTCAGTATACACATTTTAATAATGTAAATTATATAAATATAATGGAAACTATATAATAAGAACTACATTGTTATATAATGAAATACAATGAAATTAATGAATGAAATTGTTTATTTTTATTAATTCGGGGAAATTCGGTAAAGAGCAAACTTGACGTCTGGATCCGCGCCTATTTCCTATGGGCATTAGGGGGTTTAAGATCGACGTGTGTGTGTGTGTAGCCATCCTATCATTTTTTGATTCGCCCCCCCCCAAAATCAAACTCTGGATCCGCGCCTGCTTATATCGTCTATGGAGAGGGAGAAATTTAACAGTTTTGCTGCTGACAGATGTTTATTAAAAGAAAATCTCTCTTTTATCTGATAACAAATAATATCACACACCTCCTCTGCAGAGACAAGATTATGCGATAACGTTTTCCTTTTCTTCATGAATGGAGCATCTTCTTGTTCGTCAGTAACAGAAGGAAGTCTATTTCTTTCATTCATGATTGCCTCCAGAAATTTATTTACTCCATTATAGATACTACTGGAGTTCGTATTATGATGCTGCAGCTGGTTATATAAAATATCCACATGAGACATGATGTGATGAGAAACTTTTAGACAAAAGTTGAAGTCATGGTCATTCAGCATACGGAGAATACCTGCACCCGCTTGCACAGTGGAATGATTTTGGTCAGTTTTAAGTTTCCCAGAGCATACTATTAGACTTTCCTTGTTTTCAAAAACGGTGTTCACTAACTGGCTTTTAAAATTCCATCTTGTGTTTTATACTCGAGGTATTCGTTTAGAAATACTGTCTAGAATAGATAATAGTGAGGGTGACTTCGAAAAAATGCAGGTATAGCGGCAAGACTACTGAAAAAAATACGAACTTGTGAGTTTTGTGATGCTGCCTTTCCTATAATTAAATTTAATTGATGCACATAACGGTGCACAAAATTTGCATATTTGTGTGACTGTTGAATTATTTTATGTACACCTCCCTTCTCGCCACTAAAAACGGGGGCTCCATCGTAAGTCTGAGCTATAAGTTTGTCACTGTCGCCATTCAGGACTATATTTACCTGTTCTAAAATGCATTCTGCTACCACTTCACCATTTTGGGTAAAAAAGTCCCCAGAATCTTTCATGCACAATTCCGCTCAATTCATAACGAAAAACAATAACTTGCTGCGTAAGACCTGACACATCTGATATACTATCATCCGACATTACTGATAAAAATTTAGATTGTTTAATTCAGCACGTATTTCATCACGACACACCTCAAGCATAGAGTCTAGAAGTTCGTTCTGAATTGTCTTAAGACGTTCCCTTAAACACTGTTGACTTATAAAATGACTCTTAAGAGACTCATACAACTTTCCAGCAAATTCTAACAATCCTCGAAATACACCAGGATTCGATGACTGTGAAGTTTCATTGTGACCATGTAACGGAAGCTCAAATTTTCCGCAAAACTTGACGCAGTCAATAATTTTTGAGAGAATTTCTCGATTTTGTCTCACTTTTTCATTGTGTTGTTGGTTTATAAGTGTCACTTAACTGATGTGCAATGTTTACTTTGCCTAACATAGCTAAATCAATTACATTCTTCATATGTTTTGCTGAATCTTCCTGTTTTTTTACTTTCTCGCCAAAATGTGTTAAATCATTCACTTCAACCTTTGTCAAAGTTGCATCACCTCCAAATAATAAACAAGGAAAGCAAAATAGTGCATTATTTTCAGGACAGCCATACAACCACTTATGTTTGGAATAAATGGACACATCAAATTTACTACAATAAGTCTGATTTCTGCTTGACGATGACTGAGAAATTAATAAATCAGGAGTCTTGCAACCTAAATTCTTAATTTCATTCTTCTCTGGTAACGATAACGATGAAAAACTGATGTTTTGCAAATATAAAACACTATTTTTATTGTTATTCACATTTGTTTTAAAACTGAAACAATAGAAATTGCACAGTCTACAAACAAGGAACACGCCGTCAGCAAAATATTTGCACGCACACGTTCGACTTCTCGACAGCCTCGGGCTGGACTGAATGCAGCCTAAGTTTGTCTTGTTAACAAAGCATTCTCCCACCACGTGCCTCAAGCGCAGACACAACGCGCACTTGTCTAAGTGGGGCACAGCCCGCGCATCAATTTACATGACCACCAGTTGTGGCTGAACGGGAATATAAAAATATTTTTCTTATACTGGTGAATCTTTGAAGAATACATAATTTCCTAAATAAAAAGTTATTTAAATACGGTAATTAGTTTTCCTTGAAAATTTTTGGGAGGGCTGCAGCCCTTATGGACGAGCCACTAGGTTGGTTATTTAAGGACTTCTAACTTAACTGACAACATATAGCAAAATAGATAGGGTATCAAACTTCAAATAAAAACGAAAGGTTTCACGAATTTTTAAGATTCATTAAAGAAAATGACTCAAGATTTAACTGTCATAGTTTTAGTACACTAGCCTACATGAATATATAAATCTTGAATACTCACGTCTCAGATTTATAACAGTAATCAAAAGGTGAGGTCCATTATTTAAATTTGGTGAGAGTATCTAAACATAAATTTAATGCGCAATTTTATACACATCACTAAATATAGATTCTTTAAAATTTGAAAGCAGTTCTTATTGATATGTAGGTATATTTCAAAGATCTAGTAGGAAGAGTTCTTTTCACTATCTACAAAAAGAATAGAGTAATTTATTAAAATTTTCTAAAAAGATTGGCATGTTTCTTAAGATACCATTTTCAAAACAGAGCTATAGTTTGTAATTATATTCGTAGCTATTGTAATTTTGTTAACTATATTTTGAATTATTCAACTATATGTTGAAATATATTCACCAAATTCAGTAAGAATTGTAATGCTACCAACAGCACTTCAATTAAAATATGTCTTATAATAAACAGACTAAAAGGGAGATCCGAACTTTGTTGTGCCTTTAGACGTCTTTATTACAACTTTTTTAAGCAGTCACATGTCCGACTTTTCTCAGATTACAGAAATGTTTTGAAAATCATTTATGCCATTCCGTTGGCAACAGTGGAAAAGGTTCTTTTTACTCTTGAAAGAAAAAAATCTGTTAATCGACATCAGCAGGATAAATGCGTAGGCCACATTGCCTTAAAAAAAATTATATGTGGAATTTGAGTCTGAAATACATTCTCCAAACACAAACTGGATTAATTTACTGAAATTTCTCTGGTATAATGAAATAACTATCATACAACCCACTTTATATTTACCATAGACCCTTTACCCAGGTAGTATTTTGATCCTTACAACCCACCAACAGTTGTTTAGTTCATTTCAGCACGTGGTAAAGTAAATTTTCTATATGCAGTTTCCCAGGTTGGCAATATGTCATCCATTTCAAATGGAATATAAAGAAATGTTTTTCATCAACATGATATATGATTGTGGATAATGTCAGAATGTATTTAGCTTCTCCGTTTTAAGCTTTTCAATATACGTTTTGGTAATTGTTTACGATACTACGTAAGTTCAAATTGCGGTGAAATGTTTCTTTTCATATTCTTCTATACTATGTAAACACGAGAACAATAATTTTAAACGGCGGTCGAACCTATTTACGGAGAAAAAAATTAAATAATTACTCACATAAGAACGCATGCATCAGCCAGTGAACGCCATTTTCAGTTTGTGTATGTGTACAACGGACGGCGCGTGACGTACTGCTTGTACATCAGCTGTCGCTCCAAATTGGACTTTGGGATGTATATAATTCTTGCAAAAATGAAGGCGAACCATTTTCCAAACATTTACAAGCGAGTTGGATGAAAAGCGAGTTGAGCCGATACCTGCCGGTTAGGTTCGGAAGGGCGGCCAGAAGGGCCGCGGATATAGTTCATTGTTCCAGATAATTCTTGGAAAAATTAAGGCGAACCATTTTTCAAACACTTACAAGCAAGTTGGATGAAAAGCGAGTTGAGCCGATACCTGCCGGTTAGGTTCGGCCCGAAGGGCCACGGATATAGTTCATTGTTCCAGATAATTTTTGCAAAAATTAAGGCGAACCATTTTTCAAACACTTACAAGCGAGTTGGATGAAAAGCGAGTTGAGCCGATACCTGCCGGTTAGGTTCGGAGGGGCGGTCCGAAGGGCCGCGGATATAGTTCATTGTTCCGATACCTGCCGGTTAGGTTCGGAGGGGCGGCCCGAAGATAATTGTTGCAAAAATTGGACTGTACTGCTGAAATCCGGACAAATTTTGCCAAAGGCTGATGTAATGCTGACTTATGATTGGTACTTAGAAAACAATCAACGGCTGAGTTCAAAATTTTGTAATCTCTCATTTGTAATTGGTTAAGACAAAAACAGCAGTTTCACCGTTGAGAATAAACGTGCGAATTTCACCATAAGTTGCATAGTGTGTACTGTCGCCGCGTTAGGTAGTCTGGTGCGTGAATGTTTTTGTGATTTTCAGTGCTTTAGTTTGTGTTTGTGTAATTGTGTGGTGTTATTAATTATGGTTTAATTATTTCTGTTGTTTAGGGTTATTTACTATTATTAACATTTGTAATATTGAGCCGATAACTTCGCCAATTAATTTATGAAGTACAGCGCTTGGTACTCCGCGTAATGTGATTTTCAGTGCTTCAGTTTCTGTAACATTTTAATACACAATGGCCTGCTACATTAAGGTAAGATTTTCATCTTTTCATAATTATATGCATGGATTCCATGTCACCATGTGAGTGTGTGTGTGAAATATTCAAATTGCTGTGAAATATTTCTTTTCCTATTCTTCTATACTATATAAACACGAGAAATATAATTTTAAACGGCGGTCGAACCTATTTACGGAGAAAAAAAATTAAATAATTTCTCCCATAAGACGCCACGTTATTTGCCGCGTAAACTTATGAAGTACACCGCTGTGTACTCTGCGCAATGACGTCATAACTCGTCATTCGCTGTGCATCTGTGCGCCGTTGCTTAGTTAACATGGCGGCCATTCACTTTACATGCGCGCTTATGTGAGTAATTATTTAATTTTTTTTCTCCGTAAATAGGTTCGACCGCTGTTTAAAATTATTTTTCTCGTGTTTATATAGTATAGAAGAATAGGAAAAGAAATATTTCACCGCAATTTGAGCTTAAGTAGTATCGTAAATAATTACCTAAGTTTTTATCTCTCTAAGTATTTTTCTTCTGTTACAGAATGTAATAAATTTAACATTAAGAACTCAAAACTCCTAAATGTGTTTAGGCGTCCTTAACAACAAGAGTAAAACAAAACTGTAAATATTCTTCATTATAATTATTTCTGCTGTTCACAGACACATTCGAAGTGCAAGAAATAATAAGTAACCTTGCCATACCGTATACAATTTCATTTCTCTTTTTCTACAGTCCTCTATTTGAAATAATATATTCACTTACAAGTATATGTTTACATATATATGTGTACAAGTATATGTGTACATATGTTTACCCAGTGATCCATAAAAGAAGAAAAAACACTTAGAACAAAGTGATGCTCAGATTTATTACCATCACTTGAATCTTCATTGTAGTCACCATGAATCTCAATATTACTGCTGTTTAGCCTACATGTAGATTTTAATAAAAACAGTGCCATACACCACCTTCATCTAGAGCAGTGTCAACTAGAGGTGGGCTAAACTGTTATTTTAAAATACTAGGTTTAAAAATACCGTTCCAAAAAATAACAGGTACAAATACCTGTTATTATATACTATATGTACATAACCTATATTATCCTTTGTAAGTAACTCGTTTTGAGTTTCCTGTAGGTCTCCTATGTAATATCTTCAAATAAATACACTGCAAGTAGGTTTATTTTCACCTAGATAAACCTATTAATATATTAATAAACCTACTTGCTGTGTATTTATTTGAAGATATTATATAACCTATACTATATAATTTGTTATAAGAAATAAATTGAAAATAAAAGTATTAACAGTGTTACTTTACACTGTGACTTTATTAAACTATTACTGTTTAAATGAAAATAAGAAACAAGAGAATTTATAGGCCTATCTCCCTTTGGGAATACCAATTTAAGTTTTCACTAGTAGTAAACAAACTAACATTGGTTAGACAAATCAGTTGCGAAACTCGGGGCAATTAAATAATTTAGAGTAGACCTACATGTAATACCACGAAAAATAATGTGAAAAAACATCAGAAACGTATAATAAAAACATAACAGTAAGCCACAAGAGTGAATGAGAATAAACAAAATTTTACAAATAAAAATAAAAATTGTAATAAAATAAATACAAATACATAAATAAAAACTTATAAATAATAAGCACCAACAAAAGTAAATTAAATGCATTACAGATATTTAAGGAACAGAACTAGATAAAGTGCATAAATGTCCATTACAACAATCTCATCATTTACATGAGATGTGTAGTGAAGTTAAAATCACATTAATAAAAAGTATAATATAGCTTATCAACATCAGCCACTCTATAGGTTATAACTCAATATAATTAAATTCAACTATTTCACTAACGATCGGAACAAAGTTTTTTTTGAGTAAAAACAAAGTTTTACCAATCGATTTTAGTTACAAGTTGGTGACTAGTATAATATATAATTATTAGCATATAATCTGTATTATATATCTGCATATCACACGAGAATAAATGTAACAGCAGGATGAATTATTTCCTTTATTAAAAACAGCTCCGTCTCTTTGCGCAGAATGAAGTAGGCCTATACAGGACGAAAAAGTGGCTCATACTAGTTCCTACTCGAAATATGCTTGATACTACCTGTTCCTAAAATACTAGGTGTTCCTAAATATTAGGTGTTACTAAAATACTACTGTTACTCTGGAACGCGTTGTTCCTTGTGTATCGGTGATACCACTAGTATTTGAAATACCTAGTATTTTAAATACGCGTTACTGGCTGTTCCTTGCGTTCCAGCGATATTTTTGTACGCCTAGTATTTGGCCTTGGTTTACGTGATCTTGCATACTTTTTGTGTGTGTGTGTGTCTGTGTAGGTGCGTAGGGGGTGTGCCTCGACTCGGAACAGCGTCGCCGCGAATAACAGGTATTTCAACTTTTCAGTCACTGTTACATCCATTCCACAAAAATATCGTTCCAAAATACCTATTACAGGTATATCGGCCCACCTCTACTGTCAACACACTGCAGTAAAATAATGAATCTAGAATTCACTAATATCATGGTAATAACATCAATTTATAAAAATTATTCAAATTGAATTCAGTGCCTTACAAATATATAGCATATGAACTTAAGTATCAAGTAATATCTGTCTCATATCTTAGGCATTGTATTTTTCTTTTCAAAGTACCTCACTTACATATTATGAATTTTTGCTATGACTGCAATTTAAAAAATTTGTTC
Organism: Magicicada septendecula; assembly: GCA_034769895.1. Classification (NCBI taxonomy): domain Eukaryota; kingdom Metazoa; phylum Arthropoda; class Insecta; order Hemiptera; family Cicadidae; genus Magicicada; species Magicicada septendecula. The sequence goes on from CM068367.1 coordinate 1,141,425,788, forward strand.
GCCACGCCGACTGGGTATATGATCCATGTCACACACACACACACACACACACACACAGTTATTAATATGTATTTATTTATAGTATGCATCAGACACGCATACCATACACCACGTTTATAGTACTCTGTATGTGTGAGAGAGAGAGACAGACAGACAGAGATAATGTACAGTCTCCTATTTATAGGGCATTAAAAAGAGCCACTTAAAGAGTAAATATTCTTGAAAGTGTTAAACATTTGTGTGATGGAGGGCTGTTTTCCACATAGTACAAAATATAAGCTTATTTTTTAGCACTATAAAATCTTACAAAAGAACTATTAATCAGTTTGTGGTGTAGACCAACCAACAAACAACAAGCTAGCAGCACACAAGTCTACAAAAAAGAAATAAAAATTAGCACAATTAGTGAAGGCTTATCCAAAGGATTTGTTCTGTTTTATGACTTAATCCAACTGATTTCAAAATTCAAACAGCCATGTTACATGTGTGTTTCATTAAAATACTGTTTTCATATTGTATTATTATATGAATTTTCTCTTGTAAAGAGAACAAGAGACATGCAAAATTTTCTATTGCCTACAATGAAAACTAAACAGGAAAAGTGAAGAGATTGAAAATTACCAAGTGACAGAACAGCCAAAAAATTCCCATAGAATTTGTTTGCTACATCCAGAATTATGGCCACAAAATTTTAATAGCAGAGGTGTTTTAACTGTGATCTGAAATTGTTCTGCAATATGATGTTTTATTTCCTCAAGTCATGTAAGGCTGTCAGGATAAATTAAATCAGATAGAAACATAAAACATAATTTTTGATAATCACCATCTGTTAATACCATAATTTTAGTTGGCTGTTGTAGTTTTTGTAGAATTTTATGTAATACACAACACTTTGTCTTTTACCTCATAATTGACACTAAATTTCATGAGTTTTGGGTATTGTTTGATAAATAATCTTCACTATACAGCAAAGAAATATCAACACATTTTCCAATTATTTTCATTCACGTCACTCTGAAAATTATCTCAATAATGTTGTTGAGATGTACTTCTCAGAACATCATGTAAAGTGAGCACGTAAATATTCCAGTACTTGTTAAATTTCATTGTAAACATTTATACTGTTTAACCCTATTGATCAATCGTAGCTAAAATAGGATGGTGTTTAAAATTAAACTATCATAGAATTATTCTCCAATTTGAATACAGGTTTTTAGGTTCTATCACCAATTTTTTTATATCAGCTTTCTTCAGGTAATGGACCATCAGGCCTGAAAACTACATCAAACTGTTGTCATTATTTGACCATTCTGTCTACTTCAGTTTAGTATACCTATACAAAACTGAATTTTATAACTTTAAAATGTGGATGCTGCTATTGTATTGACTGTTTTTCATCTCAACGTTTAAAAAAGGTATACTAACCCATTCTCAAGGCAAAATTTAATTTATCTTTTTATTTAATTTTTATTATAATATTTAATTTATTTTATTTTCTTCAATGTAACAGTGCTGCAAAAATAAGTTATAGTAAAAATCTACCTGTGTGTATCAAATTGTCATTTTTAGTACCTAGAATTTCATTAACCCAGTGTTTCATTTAAAATATTGTGAATCACTTACTGTCAAAAATTTAGAAATACAGTTTATAAATCTGAAACATTAAAGCACTGGTTATCATGAATTTTTTGCTCACTTTTTTCAACTACCATTTGTGATCAATGTTTGGTAATTGTCACATTCTTTATCATGAATTTCCTTCCTTTTTTAAATAAATCTACTGTAAAATCTACTGGCATGCATAACATTATCCTTAATTTAGTAGTCACTGTAAATCAATAAATTTTGAAGGGTTTTTTGAGATACGGTCAATAAGCAGGCACAATTTTTAAACCATCTGTGCCCCGACAAATACAGGACAACGTAAACAACTCATCTACAATTAATTGCCCTGATGATGACAATAAAAATTGTTGAAACATCATTGCATATAGTTTAAAAGTTGTGTCCACTTATTGACCAAATCTCACAAAACCTTTCATCAATTAAACATTATATCAGTGGGGACTGATGGGCTTGTTGCAGTGTTGTGCAACACCTATATTTTCCCAAAATTAAAAGAATAATTAAATTAAAAAAAAGTTATAAATTTATATAAATATAAATACCTTATAGTCCGTCTTGCGGTCTTGTAGTTTTTCAATTGTATCACTATAAGGACTATAAGGTATTTATATTTATATAAATTTATAACTATTAATGCGGTCTGGAGACCATACAATTATAATGAATTAAAAAAAAGGTTAAATTATGTGCATACAAGCTATTATTATTATTAGTGTAAATTATTGTCATACTGTCAGTGGACTGTTGGCAATTAATTCAAGTTTCCCCACTCAGGTATGGGTGTTGGACATGGGCTGCAACTGCCAAGTTAATACAGCATGCTGTGGTACATGAAGTGTTTTTTTTTTTCAGCTTTCCCATAGCCAGTATACTAGTCACAAGGGTGTTATGAAACACTGCAATAACTATGTTTTAGTAGGCTACTTCTCCTTTCTGCTATTGGTGCAGAAACTGCATCTACAATAGTTGCATGATAAGCGTTAATGACAGACACACAATCATTTATAAGAATCATTGTGTTTCTTAATGTTTTGTGTTATTGATTTGTTTATTTATTATATTTATCTATGATAAGCATAAAATATTTATATATGAATAGTGTTTTTAGTTTGATAGTGAATCCCTTTAATAAAGTTTCATTGGAAGAACAGTTGAATTAAAAAAAAAACTACCTACCTTGCATATTGTTCAGAGTGTGACAACATTTAGAATATAACCTTTGTTGCAATACCCATTTTCCCAGACCACTGTCAACCATTGCATTATGTTATACAAACATACAAATTTCCTTGTAATTTTCACCTATAGTATTATTTTCATCATTAAAAATGGAATTAATGCATCACACCACACAGGATCACTTATTTCAGCACTCACTTTAAATTGATTATGCTGAGCATCTAACAAGAATGTAACTAGAGTATATTATCTTTAAACCTAATCTTGGATGGTAGGTTATCATTATGTTGAGTCATGTTAAATTTTAATCCTAAGTTTTCAATCAGTATGAATCAGTAACTGGGCTTCAGATGCTATAAAACTTCCATTAAAATCTTGTGTACATTTAACAACGGTAACTGTTTAAACATTTTTTTACCAGATACAGTAGAACTTGGCTAATTCGAAGCTGAAGGGACCAGTAAAAAATTCGAATTATCCAAAAATTCGAATTAGGAAAACTTTTAATAACGGTAGAAAAATCAAATCAAAAACCGAAATTCAGTAAATCAATATGTTATTTTATTAAACAATTTCCTTAGACATATGTATTACAAATGTATAAACATGTTTCAGTACAAAATATAGCATTTACAGTTTTTTAAAAAAGCTAGAAACTTTTGATTGCATTTTGCAATTAATACACTGAGTTGTAGTAAACTCTTCAAGTTTATTAAGTGCTTGGAAAATAGCGTCACTTACGTTCTGCTGTCCTTCAACAAACCGTCTCAAGTCTTGAATGTAATTTGATGCCTGTGAAGCCGTTGGAATCAGTATCTCTGGAAGTTGTAGCTGGTCCCCTTCTTCATCTGAAGATGTACCATCATTTCTTTTGTTCATAACATCAGCCACGATCTCCGCATCTGTCTGTTCACCGCACACCGCCAAGTCTTCATCCATGTTTACAAACTCTTCGTAACGAATGCCTGCGTCATGTCCAACATCTTCCCAGTTATCCGTAGTGGGTACGACTTCTCTAGCAGCTTTATTCTCCTCTTCACCTTCAATGTGGCAGAAACCACCTTTACGAAAACAATTAGCAATTGTTTTTTGCGTAACTTGGTTCCAAGCACTGTTGCACATGCGGGCAGCTTGAAGGATGTTAATCTTGATATTTTCGTGCTCATCTAAATAAGCACCTGACAGAATGTTTTGGACCACAAGCCGTCTGTAAAAATGCTTAAAATTTTTTATTACACCTTGGTCCATAGGTTGAACTACTGAAGTCATGTTTGGAGGGAAAAACACAACCTTTACATTTTCCATCACAGGAATAGTGTTGTGCGCTGTACAGTTGTCAATAAACAAGATGATTCTTCTGTTTTGATTCCGAAATTTCCTGTTGATTTTCAAAAGCCATCTTTCGAAAATTTCACCTGTCATCCAAGCTTTATTGTTTGATTCATATTCAACTGGTTTCGTTTTTACATTTTTGAAACAACGTGGGTTGGCTGACTTCCCTATCATTAGCAAAGGCAGTTTTTCCGAGCCATCCATGTTTGCTCTGATTAAAAGTGTTATGCGCTCCTTGCTGTGTTTGCCGCCGCTACAACTTTCTCCTTTAAAAGCAAGTGTTTTGTCGGGGGTGCATTTGAAGAATAAGCCCGTCTCGTCTACGTTAAAAATGTCTTTAGCGTCTCTATCAGAAATCATTTGCAACAAATCGTCTTTCCATGAATTTGCAGCTTCAACGTCAACAGATCCACTTTCCCCACAAACAGTTTTGAAAGACATGCCATTCCTTTCTTTAAAACCATCGAGCCAACCAGTGCTGGCCTTAAAATCATTTTTCCCTAAGCTAGATGCGAATTCCTCAGCTTTGGCTCTGACGAGGGGCCCACTGACTAGAATTTTTTTGTCCCTTGCTTGCTTAAACCACTTCTGTTCCTCGCGCTCTTTTCCTATCTTTGTCGCTGGCTTTACACACACTATTCAAAATCTTCTCTTTATTTTTTAGATACGTTGACAGCGTATTTGGCGGTATCCCGAATTCCTTGGCAATTTCAGATTTCTTTTTTTGTCCCTTTTCCACTTCCCGTATAACGGCAACTTTTTCGGCAAATGTCAATGATTTGTATTGGGTCCGTGTTGGTTTTGAAAGGGCCATGATGAACACACAACACAATAAAACTGCACAATAAGTGTCACTAAAACACACCAGTCTGTATATACAGTACTGTATAAAGAAAGGAACGGTCTCTCACTACAGGACACAGCTCACACAGTAGAAACTCAAAAAGACTTAACACTTCCACAAATGCAGGCAGACTGAACTGAAAGCAACAGTGAGGGTGGCTGACTGACGAGGCATGGAACAAGGGACAATGGCGGACGGTACCGTTACACGAGCCAGTCATGTGTCATCGCCATATACTGACGGCAATTCCACGAATTTGACACAAAAGACAAGCGTCTGTTCACAAAGGGCGATGCCTGCTTGTCTGTTCCCAGTTGTGTCTCTATTGTTACGTGGTCTAGCCCATACAGCAGGCGATTTTTTGTAGTTAGAGCAAAATTTCGAATTAACCAAAAAAAGTTCGAATTACAGACGATGTTTTTGCATGGATTTACATAGGATGTTCAAGGGACCACGGTAAAAGTTCGAATTATCCACGAATTCGAATTATGCATGTTCGAATTAGCCAAGTTCTACTGTACTTTATAATTTTATCACATATTGCTACTAATGTTACAATTTATTCCAATTTTACATTGATATTTACAAACTAAAACTACATCATTGCTTTTGTAATAAATATCAGTAGAATGTGCTTATTCCTTTCACTTAAACATTTTTCACTAATATATTTTTTAATAAACATTTAGTTACTTTATATAATCAAAATACTATAAAAACATCACCAATTTGTATAGATTACTTTTATAGATTACTCTGTAAGTTACCTTAAAAGACAAAAAAGTTACCACTTGCAGTATCATACAATTTGATATTTCAGAATCAGCATGAAACAGGAAACTTTAAGTTCATTCAAAATTATCTTGTTTACAAGTTTTTACAGACCTATTTGCATTTTTATGCAATTACATATGTTAATAGAATTTTCACATACAGTACAAGACGAAGTTTTTATGTATGAAATATATTTCTGATACATTTTTTTGTCATAATTGCACAAAATAGGATTGTGTCAGACTTCACATTTTTCAACCATGTTAATACCTGGTCATACATGTAATTTGCTACCCCCAACATATCTGCTAGTTGATACTTCAGGTAAGATGTCTAAGTTTAAATTTAAGCTGACTGATATAATGACCTCATTGTGAAAGTGCTGGGCATGACTTTCTAAACAATCTGCTTTTTAACAATATGGCTTTGTTACTCAACTACGATTAGTATTCAATCTAAATGATGGTCTTTTGTACACTCCTTAATAAGTAAAAGAGTTATATTCAATTCTTTCCATAAAGTAAAAAAAACATTTCTGAATATAACAATGGTGAGATGACAACGTGCTGAGGACACCCACGTTCAGCTGATTTTGATGCATTTCTGTATAAATAACAGTGAATACATTTTATATACAGTTAGGACCTTACGTACAGTACAGACCAAGGATCTTAAGTCAGTATTAGTAGGGAATTAAGTATCAACACATCCTGGCATTTAAAGTTATTAACTTAATAATATAAAAGTGGGTGAATGTATTTTCTTAACAATGCTTAAGCAGAAGCAGACAGTAAATTCTGCTGTCACTAATTTTATTGTTCCAGTTTTTATTATTTGACGCATATGAGGAGCTCTTTAAACAAGATTAAATCACAGTTTGTTCCATGTTGAAAAGTGCTTTCTACAATACATTATGGAGTTAAAGATGTTTGTAATAGATTAAACCAAAAAACAGTGTCAAAAATTATTCAGTGAAATAATTTAAGTAGGAAAGAAAAATGCTATCTATGTATAAAATAGATTTACTTACAAAAGTATATTCATTCAAACTGTCACATTCCCCCTATTCCTTTGTATTATTATGTACATTATACACACATTTTTAAAGAAAATATGTTTGCCATGAAATAAACTTTTGCCATTACATATCTATAATCATACTAATTAAATTCACTTAAAAATTGTTTATATTTTTACTTACAATTTTTTAGTATTATCAAAATAATCTTTATCTTAACCTTAATAATCTTATTAATATAATAATATTACTAATAACATTAATGACTTAATAATAGTCACATAATCTTAATAATATTTGATTAGAATTTTTCTTTAACATAAATTCAAAACAATCAATTTAAATATTAATATTTGACATATATGTAGACAGACAAGCACGCATGCATGTGCGTGCGCGCGTGCACACACACACACACACACACACATTTTGTTCCTTTAGAATAAAGTAAAACTTGGTTGTTTTATTAATTACAATTACAATTAAAGTTATGAAACACATTTTTTTTTTCAAATACTAAAAAATACTCTGTCCATCCACATGATGATAAACGTGTGTTGCTATGTTAGCTATCCATAGATTTGTACCTCTTGTACTCCAAATTTTTTTAATTGTAGGTGAACCGCCACTTTTTATACAGTTTCATTGTAATTTTTATGGCATTACCTGCACATACATATGTTATCAAACACTGATAGTAAAGATAATAAATTTATAATCTTTTAAATACAGTAGTAATGCATAATACTGAATTATGATTAAATTCTTTCTCTACAGCAATCAGTACTGATATCAAAATGAACAACAAGAGATGCAGGTAACACTTAGTGCCACAAAATTTATAAAAATGTATACACCATTTCTTTTCCCCTGTGACTGATATTATTTCTAGGATACATGCAGTGGTGTAGCCAATGTACTTGGGGGTACTTGGGGGGGGGGATCTCCCTCTTGTTAGTTAGGTCACCAATGAGATCTTTGTAAAAAATGCATACAGACAGTTACAAAACTATTATATCATTATATTCTAATTATATCAATATGGCACATATAGTGGGATATAATTGCTGAATGACCTATTATTGCACAAACTTCTCCTACTGCTTATCACTTGTAACCCCATACATTTATAACCATCATTTATAACCATGGTATATAACCCCATAGAAAACATTTGGTCAGTAACCCCTCTATGGAAAAATCCTGGCTACAGTACTGAGTGTAAGTTACATTAGGATCAAAATGGTATACATAGCAATACAATGGAATATTCACTCAGCTTCTTATATGGTAATTTTTTTCTGGCGATGGCATACAGTATATTAGACATATGATTTCAAAACTGTAATAAAAGCAAGAAAGGTTTTTATCTTTGTGTCTCGTTAAAAGTTTCAGTGAAAAAGTTATAAATAAAAATTATAAATTATTTTATGATACAAGACATTTTTCCTATAGGCAATTATTTATTTTCCCTAGAATTATGTGGTTAATACATTCATATATCATGCTGGTGTTGAACACTTTGATTTCCTAGATTAATCTACCAGCTGTAATATGGCAGTCAATTTTGTCAGTAAGGAAATGATATCCATCTTGATAGAATGAGTTTTGTAAAGCTAGATAGAACCCTCATTGTATATTGTGATGGTGTGTTGTGTACAAGTTTTAAAATATGGAAGAAGAAATTTTAAAATGGTAAAAAATATATTTTATGTATGGTTACGCACGCGCACGTGCACACACACACACACAGAGTTCCCCAAAATGGTACCAAACTTCAGTAAATGATTCTACTTATTAAATTGAAGGAAAAATGTCAAATAAACATATACCAAAAATGCTTCTTTTTCTGTCTGTATGTCTCTAAAAAAACCCAAGATTAATTACTTCCAAACACAATGAGATGTTGATTTTAAATTTGGTATACACGGTACATTTCCCATTTCGTATAAATACAAAACAAAGTATTACCAAATGGAAAAAAATGTTTCCAAATGGTGGCTGATTGAAATTTTTAATTCTGAAGTTCTCAAAATTTAGTACTTCTAACAAAAAAATGTTCTATTACATAAAAAATTCTCTTTTTATTCATACTCCAATGGTATCTTGTTAACGGAATTCAAATAATAAATAACAGAGATATTATATTTATTTTATGACAAAACATTTGGTCAATTTTCCTTTCAACAATTCCTATTTGGCTTTTTTTTAGCAACACAGAGACAGAAAGAAAAACTTACATACAAACACAGTTACCATCCACATTCAAGTACTTATCACAGTAAGTAGTATGTCAAGCTGGTATCATAAAACCAGCTTTTGGAGTCCTGGTTACCGAATGAAGCTAACAGGATACCCAGCCAGTAGAAGATATCATCCATGAACTGCCTGTTAGTTTGAAAGTGCTAGACAGTCAGCCACACCTTCATCTTGCTGTAGAGTTGGTAATCACTTGGTGTCAAGCCCAGGATGTAAACAGGTGGTCAAAAACTCTCCCATTTAAACTGCTTGAGTAAAATTTTTATGCAAGCCAAAGTGTGGGGCCACCCATTATCATGCAAAAGAATAATAGCCTTTAGAGAATACCACAATCTAAAAATTCATCTAAAATTTGCTTGCCAGTTCCTAAATAATGCAGTAGAAGCAGAGAGATATAAAATAGACATCTTAGGACTTAGCGAGGTATGCCTGGAATGAATTTGGTTTGAATTTGGGCAAACATTTATTTATTCAGAACAGCCAAATGAAGATGATCCACATTCAGAGGGAGTTGGATGACTTATAAGTAAAAGAGTAAGGAGCAGTCTGTTGGACTGGAGACCAATTTCATCCAGAATAATTTCTAGCAGGGGTGCCCACAGGGGGGGGATCATAGCGCAAGTTGTGCATTGAAATTTTGGGGGGGGGGGATTTTTCGGGTGTATTTTAAGGATTTTTGGGGGGGATTTTTTCAAGAGTAACATTTTAAATCCAACATTGATGGAAATTGTTACCGTGTTTGTGCAACAAACGAAGCTATTAGTAAAAAACTAAAGCAATTGCATATCTTTATGATTGATTTAACGAACTGGCGGCATAAATGTCTCTACTAGTACAACTAGTAGTAAATTTTGTTTTGGAATTTGGAAAACTGACCCTGGCAGCCTGCAGCAACATCCTGTCAATGAGTCAGAGGGTCCGTGAATAATTAATCGTGAATGTAAAAATGTGTGCGTGTGCTAAGCTTGTAGACCGGCGGGCAGTGGAGTAAAGGGGGCGAGTCCTCAGTTCTGATCACTGGTCCGACCAGCCGCATGCGCTGGCAGTCTGCCCGTAAGTTTTACTCTGTAGTGCGGTGCTTTGTTTGTGTGAGTTGGGGTTGGAATGTAATCTCGTGGGGGGGGGCTTTTCAATTGGGAGGGAGTGCTGAGACTTTTGGGGGGGATTTACGCATTGGGCCTTGGGGGGGGGGATGGGCACCCCTGATTTCTAGGTTCAAGGAAAGAGTCAGAAACATTTCAATCATTCAGTGTTATGCACCCACTGAGGATGCAGAAGAGGAAACCAAAGCCAACTTCTATGCAGCACTTCAGAATATTGTGAAAAATATAAGGGTGGCCATCACAAACAGAGAGAATTTAGAGGAAGAAGGATGAAATAAGTTTATAAATTGATATAAATACAAATTTTATTGATATAAATGCATAAAACCATACTGATCAAGAAAAAGTATAAAGCAAAGCTAAAATAAATTTATTTTATTTTTTGTGAATAATTTTGTTAACAAAGGCTTGAAAAAATTTCCATCAGGTCAGGTCACGATTTTCAGCATTAATATTTTTACATATATATTTTTATTATGCAAACATAAATGATATTTTCACAAAATACTGCACTCGATTTACAAAGTCACTATTAAAAATATCGATTTTTTCTTTTCTTGTATTTTTTTACTTAAAAAAAGTCATAGAATTCATTTTTCATGTGTTGTGCAACAACAAAACTAACAAAAATGTACCTTAATTAAAAAAAAAAACAAAAATAACTAATTCATCAATGATAAAAATATGTATATTTTACGAGCTAAATACAAAAAATAACAAATTTAGTAAATAAAAACTTAAAAAATACGTAAATTGACCGCGTGGACACGGCTGTGACCGAATGGACGTTGCCGTGACCGATTGGCAATTGCCGCGACCGAATGGACGCAGCGTGAAGTAAGCATTATATGACTGACATTAGTAACTTTTGTTTTCCACATAAACACATTGTAAGCAAAATGTCATGCAACAATAACTAATCCTATGAGAGAAAAATGAAGTCAGAGTAAATAAAGTCAGCACATAAAGAACTTGCGATTTCCAAAAAAATACGTTAATTACAGCCAACAACCAGTCCTATTAATAACCATATGTCTCAATTTCACTATACATTAGCAAACTAAATGTAAAAATAAAAATAAATTTAACAGTTTCAACCTTCTAAATAATACTGACTGGAATTTCGAATTTATGAAATATGCGATCCCCTTTAACAACTATTGTGGGGTCAGGTAGCACATCCGCTACTTCGGATAAATTTACAAAAGAAACATCGTTTTCATTGGCACAAAACAGGGCTTTATTATTACCGCAGTTTTTTAAAAACATTACCTCAAATTCATCATTGATTATTTTACTCTGACAAACAGCAACAAACTGATGTGATCCTGACTTTTTTTGTTCACTTTTTAAATTAATTAAAAGATATGTTCCCAATTTAATGTTGTCTCGTGATGTCCTCGGTATCATCCGTGGATCGTCATCATCTTCCTCTGAAGACGTATATATGACATCGTAAACAGATTTTCTTGGAGCTTGTTTACAGCCGGACCATGATGGTTCCTCAGACTGAAATTGATTGTTAACTGTACTTACATTATGAGATGACACATCATTGATGGGGCTGGTATCCATCATTACAACGTCCGAAGTCAAATCTGGGGTGCTTTGAGTTTCATAATTTTTGAAAATCGACCAAATGGTATAGTGATTACAATAAAGTGTATTCCTACATCTGAAACAAGATAGGCTCCTAGAGTACATTATTTCCGGCGTCCATGTAATTTGATGAGTTTTCGTAATGTTACGAATTTCCGGTATTTCAGATTTAGCTACTTCATTTTTTACCCGAACCACTTCAGCATCAGTGACTTCAAGTACATGAATCTTACTGCCCTTGAATAGATCAGCGAAGTCCGAAGCACAAGTTACATCCGCGCCATGACTTACTCTTTCATCTGCTAGTCTTTTTAACGTGCCTCCAATACCATCCATAGTCCCCTTCCCGTGGCCAGCCTCCGTGTAGTTCCAAGTCATGAAATTTAAATTGCTAAAGTATCTTGGTACTGTGATGTTCATTAAGTGGATGTTAATCCTATTTCTATATTGACTCGAAGGGCCATCAGAATAGAAATGAACTACTTCTGTCTTAGGATATTCTGTTGCAGTCTGTTTCAGTATGGGACCCATGTCCGCCCACACTGCGTGTGCCTGATGATCCTGATTATTTGAAACGGTGCAGAATGATTTTGCTTCAATTTTTTTGTTATACCTAACATAAAATACTCCTGTATGTAGGGTTATTTGCCGCTCGGACGCACCAAAATGAGCCGATTGTATTTCTTCAGAATATTTAGCGATATAATTTTCTGAGAAATCTATTCTGAAGAGCAATTCCCCTTCAGTCAAGTTTTCTTTAAGTGCTTTAAGTTGGGATGCTTGATGAATTTGATAAAATACGTGTTTTTGAAATTCAGGCAACATTTTCTTAAAAGTTTCAATTAAGGTTGAAACTAGTTTATATTCTTTAGCCTTTATAATTTTTTGTATCACCTTCTTTTCCCCTTTAATCTGCTTTTCTTCTTTTATTCTCTTCCACTGATAAAATTTTATCTTAAAATTGTTTTTGTAAGTAAATTCTAAATCTTTCAACTTACAATCAGCGCGCTGGTTCAACATACACAATTCGTTTCTTACCGAACATGTAACGATTTCTAGGACTTCTTTAGAATTTTTTTCCTTTATAATATTCATATGTTTTAAAGCCGAGACCATCAGTTCCATGTTCGCATGCTTGATACACGCACACGTATCCCTGTCTGACTTTTTCGGTGCCATAACCCAAAACGGACGCGCTCTAGAAAAGGTCGAGTATGATATTTTAATTTTATGTTCTTGTATAAATTTGATTTTGAGTCCAAAAGTATCCTTCGTTGTTTTTTCTTTGTTTTTTACAAAAAAATCTTTCTTTCCAGGGCACATCTTGCTGACAGAATGATCCTCATAAAAATTAATAAGTGTGCTTCTTAATTTGTCAGTAATGCATGTCTTTTTCTTTCGCGAGTAGATAAAAGTGTCAGTGTTAGTCAAATTTTTATTTAACGAGTAAGGCACAATTCTAGTAAAATATTGTTGAACACGGTACTTTTTTAACATTTTGTTTCCAACAGCTTTACAGATGAGCTGTTGTTTTTTGTTTTTTGTTCCTGCGTCCTTTATCTGACTCTTCAGTTGTCTTTCCAGAACGTATCCCAAAAACAGTTGTTTTTTTATTTTGGGGGAAACGTTCTCTTTACCAATTAAATTTGAAACACATTTTTTGGTAGATGGTGAGCTTTGATCTTTCATTTTATTCGTCTTTCTTTGCAGTCTCTTTTTGTATTTTTCAAGTTTTCTTTTTAAATGCTTTATTTGGTTTTCTTGTTCTGCAATTTTTCTATAAGCCTTGGCCTTCTCCCTTCTGATTTTCTTTCTTCCCCTTTTTTTCTGATGCGACTCTTGAACTGCCCAATCTTCGTCCAAATGGGAGGGTGTATGGGCAACAATTTGTTCTTGTGATTTACGTTTTTCTGTCCTCTTTCGTTTGTATTCCCTCCAAACCTTTTTAATTCTCCGGTGCTCTCGTGGCGTCATATCACTCACAGTTTTTACTTTGTTTTCTTGCTTAAGCCTAGCATAGCGTTCTCTATCCTTAGCCCTCTTCTGTTCTAGTTGTTCTTCACTTAATTTTTCCCGACACCGCCGTTGTCGTTCTCTGGCCAAGTTTCGTTGGTGCTCAAGCTTTTGGGAATCTGACTTAAATTTTTTTTTCATTGGTGCCATAGTTCAAGAAATTTCCAAAGTGCCAAGTGGTTCTGCAATATATAAAAAAAATTGCACAACCCATGTAATTCAGTAAAATTTGCAACACAAATCAGTTTGGTAAACATCATATAAATGGTTCAGAAATCAAAGTTTTGATATTTTGATTGAATTGAGATTTTTCGGTTTTTAATAAAATTAGTTTCTAAATTAAGTAAATTTTAAAACAAAAACTCGGGTGTTTATTGTCGATCTATAATTTTAAGCAATTAACCGAAAACAATCAATTGCTCTAAACGTAATATTAATTGATGGGAATGTATGTAATGTAACTCATTACATACCTTAAACTAATAAAAAATGACAATTAATGATTATTTAGTTATTACCACTCATTAAGTAGTACGGTATTAAGTGATATAAAATAAAGCAAGCTGCTAACTGATTCAGCTAAAATGACGTAAAATATTCTTGATCGGTATTCTAGGATCGTGATCGGTTGATTGACAAAATATTTTAATCGGCTAATCAACTGATTACGTGGCAAAATTCCTTTTTTTTAATAATGGGCGAGCTTTTAAAAATTCGTTTTCATGTTTAATTCAGAAAATATTTGTGAGAAATTGGAAACATAGGAAAAACCTGGCCGTGAAACAAAATATTCCATTCGATCACGGAATTCCTATCCGGTTATGTGACCGAATGGAAAATTCGAGTAACTACATTGATTTACTGCCGCTAAAAACTTCGCAACTACTTGGTATTGTTAGGTTAGCTTTCTTTTTCGAGCAGCGTTCTAATTCAATAAAAATACCTGCATATATAACTCTTTTTGCAAGAACAATCGACGTGACCGAGTAGATAAGTAATTAATATACTCTAAGTTTCCTACCTCAGTTCCAGATATTTTATGAGAATTTCTTCAATAAACACAGACAATTTTGACTGAATCACACACTCTGCACAAAAGTGAACACAATACCGGTAAACGGCGGGAAAGTGGTAGGCGCGGGAATATTTCGCGCGAGTTTTGAAATTCCAATTACTCGACTTCGGCTGGTTCAGGGACAAGTTTAATTGCAATAAAATAAATTGTATATAATTAAAATACAAAAAAATGTCATTCTGGCCACAACCACTAAACATATAAATACTCAAAACTGACAACCTGAAATATTTTTGGTGAAATATTTTGTTAATAGGAGCAATGGAAATCCATAGTTTGCTGTTGGGGACAGTGACCGAATGGAAAAAATGGGATGAAATTTTACTTTTTAACTGCCATTAATACTAAAAAAAAATTAAAAAAAGGTTTTATTTAATAAACAAAAGCATACTGAGTCAGTAATTATACAATTTAGTCCATAAATAATGTTATATTATTTGTTTTTCTTTAGGGACTTAAATTTTCTCTCTTTGTGATGGTCACCCATAAGTCAGAAAGGCATACTCATAGCAATGGGAGACTTCAATGCTAAAGTAGGGATTGATAATCTTGGCTTGGAACAAGTGATGGGCAGTCATAGATTAGGAAAAATGAACAGCAATGATGAACTTATGGTGTATTTCTGTGCCAATAATGAATTAACTATTGGTGGACTATTTTTCCTCACAAATTATGCCACAACGTATCATGAGTTTCCCCAGATCTACGTACTCAAAACCAAATAAATCATTTCTTAATTAGTAGAAAGTGGCAAAAATCCCTTATGGATATTAGAAATCATAGAGGTGTAGATATTGGCAGTGATCACCATCTCATGACTGCAAGGATCCGTGTCAAGATCTCTCTGAAACAAGAATTTGTGCTGAAGTTAGAGAATAAGTTTTAAGGGATTGTGTTTAGAAGAACATGGCATTGAAGAGCAATGGGGAAAAGTTAAAAGTGCAGTTCTGACAATGGTAGAAGTAATTGGTTTTAAAGAAAACAGAAAGAAGGAATGGATGTCTGAAAGTACTTGGAAACACACTGAAGAACAACAAGATATTAAGAATAAGTTGAACAGCAGTAAAACACAACTTCGGAAAGTCCAACTCCAGGAAAAGTATAAAGAAAAGAACAAGGAAGTGAAAAGAAACACTAGATTAAGCCATAAAAAGTGGATTTATGAACTTGCAGAAAAGGTGCAAGTGGCATCAGAAAAAGGTGATATGAAGGAACTGTACAATATTACCAGGACACTATCAAAGAAGAAGTTTTCTCATTGTTGACCAGTGAAGAGTAGACAAGGAGACCTTCTCACAAACCAGGAAGAACAACTTAAAAGGTGGAGAGAGCATTTTATGAAGGTGTTGAATCAAGAAGTTGAAGATGAGACAGAACAGAATCAAGAGAATGAAGAAAACGGTAGAAGGGAAGCAATGACAACTGATTTTAACTCACCTTCAAACGAGGAGACTGAAGCAGGAGTTAAACAATTGAAAAATGGCAAAGCTCCAGGTTCAGACAATATTGCACCAGAGTTATTAACGATTTATCCAATCATTGCTGCAAATATTCTACATTCTCTTTTTAGGGAAATGTGTGAAATGAGAAGATGCCTGTAGAGTGGAGAGAGGGTCTCATGGTGAAACTGCCTAAGAAAGAGGACATTTCTAACTGCTACAATTGGAGAAGAATCACCTTACTCTCAATTTCAAGCAAGGTACTAGCACGAGTAATTTTGAACAGAATAAAAGACCAGGTTGAGGGTAGGCTGTGAAAAGAACAGGCTGGTTTTAAGAGTAATCGCTCATGTACAGATCAAATCAACTCTCTGCACATCATCATTGAACAATCAAATGAATTCATCAGTAGTCTTTACCTCCTGTTCATTGATTTCAAGAAGGCATTTGACTTACTGAAAAGGAATAACATGTGGAAGACCAGGAAGAAATTCGGGATTCCCAGGAAAATTATTGAAATCAACAAAGAAATATACAATAATTTTAGCTGTCGAGTTATCCATGAATGTAAGATCTCAGAACCATTTATGGTAAAAACAGGAGTTAGACAAGGCTGCATTTTATCTCCAATGATCTTTCTTAATGTGATGGATGATGTTATGAAAAGCGTCATGAGGGGAAAGAAAAGAGGCATTTAGTGGGGTTTGACTGATCATTCTGAAGATCTTAATTTTGCAGATGACATCTGCTTGCGCTCGCAGGCATACAATATTATGGAAGGAACTGAAAGATCTCAAAAAAGAAGCCAGATAAACACTTCAAAAACAAAACTAATGAAAATTAACACAAAAGGTCACAAGGTACTAATGGTGCAAGAAGAAAACATAAGAAGAAATAGCAGAGTCCACTTACCTTGGTAGTGTGACTACAAAAGAAGGAGGAGCAGTTGCAGATGCTAAACCAAGAATTCATGAAGCTACTGCAGCCTTTATATAACTCTACCCAGTTTGGAAATCAAGATAAATATCAACTGCACAAAGCTGTGCATCTTCAAGACCAATGTCAAAGCTGTTTTGTTGTATGGGAGCAAGTCTTGGAAAGTCACAATGGAAATTACTAATGTCTGCAGGTCTTCATCAATAGGTGCCTGAGAAAAATACTTCAAATTTTCTGGCTAAACATTATTTCAAATGAACATCCCTAGAGCAGGAAAAACGAGGAACCCACTGCCACCCAGATCAAAAGGATAAAATGGAGGTGGACTGGGAACCAAAATGCAATTGCGTGACAAGCCCTCTTTTGGAACCCTCAGGGAAGAAGAAGACGAGGAAGACCAAGAATCCCATGAAGGAGAACTGTCGAGATGGAAGCAGAAAAGGAGGGGAAAGTCCTTTGAAGAGCTCAGAGTCCTCACCCAAAATACAGTCCATTGGCATAGCTTTGTCGAGGCCCTATGCTCTGCAGAGAGCTACAGGAATTAGTAGTAGTAGTAGTAGTAGTAGTAGTAGTAGTTCCTAAATACTGTAGCCATTATGCTTTACTTTGATGTGCTTATCTGAATTTTTATGAATGCTGTGTATCCATTTTTGGATTTTAACTTGGTGTCTGTAGTCACAGATGTTACCCTTGTCTTGTCCCTTATCTCAATTCTGCTAAGATATTTGTTCACATTTTTGTTGAATAGCTGAAGGAAATTCAAAGTGTCATTCTTTGACTTTTATAAATGTCAGTCATATATCTGTTACCACCACATATAGAACTTGTGGAAAATCATAGACATTCATGCTCAGTACTTGTGGCACAAATTTATAGAAATTCATACAAAAGGTCAGACATTGTGAAACACTGTTCAGCATATATAACTTGATTAAGGTTGAGTTTGTGAACAAGTTCATCAGTCATAGCAGTCAGTTTTCTTCTATCTTATATACATTTATGAAAGCCTTCCTCGTATGTTCTTATTTATTATCACTATACTTGTACCTGACGCACGTTTCAAGATTGAATCTTTGAAAATGCATCAGGTGGAAAAATAATTATACTAAATAAGAAACATCGAGAGTTATTTAAAAAGGAAAGATGTGTGTGTGTGTGTGTGTGTGTGTGTGTGTGTGTGAGAGAGAGAGAGAGAGAGAGAGAGAGAGAGAGAGAGAGAGAGAGAGAGAGAGAGAGAGAGAGAGAGAGAGAGAGAGAGAGAGAGAGAGAGAGAGAGAGAGAGAGAGAAATAAAACAAACCTCTTGGATATGGTGGGTATATATTTCTGTTTCTTGTAAATGGGAGTTCAACTCGCTGAAATATCAGTTCTTGAGCTTCTTTCTGATCAAATGGTGTCCCTGAAATTAAAGACTTTTTGATCAACAGAAAATATAGTTTCCAACGCTTGTAATAGTAGTCAGCTACTAGACCTAAAACAAACAATGATTCTTATCTATATTACTTATATTTCATAAATTACTTATTTCAATTTAACCAAATATATATAAAATATAATTTTTATTAATGCATACATAAGTTGAACTTATATGCAGTATAAGTTACTAGATATCAGCAATAATAATGGGTATAGGGAGCGAAGGAGTTTTGATAACGGTAGGGGATACGGAAACCATAATCAAGGAAACGGAGACAGAAGGAACCAGCCGAGGAGCAGGAGCATAGAAGATCGACCTCCGAGGGACCAGGAGGAAAGAAGGGAGTTCAGGTCGGAATACAGAAACCAAGAAGAGACTGCATAAAGTACTCAACAAATGGGCCACGGATAAACTAAATACCAACACACTGTCAAGAAAAGGGACTGATTTTCTGACAACCGACTACAGCAAAAACCATTTAAAAGAGAAGGAAAAATAATGATAATTAAGACAAAATAATAGGAATAAAGAATAAAGAAACAAAACTGAGATTTAAAGAAGAATATTATTTGAGAAAATGAACAATACAAATGAAGATATGAGGAACTGAGCGCTACTATGAAAATAACCAAAAGCCCATCAATACAGGGTTTGGAAGAGCATATGACGGTTAAGAACGATAAGGGGATCATAATGAGTAAAGAGAGTAAGTATTTAAAAAAATAAATGAAAGGATGAACTTGCAGAAGAAGAATCGATGTCTGGAAATAAATAGAATAACAAAAACCATAGTTGTAACTGCTGCACTAAAAAGGGGTATTAGAAAAGGAGATGAATGACACTGTGGCAAATGAATCAATGAACTACGAAGTGAAATTAAATAGAAGAGGAGAACTATACCAATGATTTTACCAAAACTGATAATTAATAATATAAAAAATAAGGGGAGCTGCTGGAAGGCAAATTATAATAATGAGAAGTGTTAAGAACTCACAACAGGATTCCGAGGGTGTTTAAAGTAACGTAATAGTTACCATTTTTACAGAGTGTAGAAAACTACGGCACCACTCAAAAATTATTATTATGGGCAGGGGCCAACGAGCACTGTACCATGCACGGGGTGAATGGTCGGGTCAGGAATAGGTCAGAATAGTGCCACTCACAGCCGATATTCATTCACCGTGCCATTTAAAGTTAGGGAGGAATTAATAACCCCAATCATGGAATCAACCTGAACAGAAGATAAAGCAGAGGAAGAAAGAAAAGAAACCCCAGAGGAAAGGAAAAATCAGTTGGTAACCACCTGTATAAGAAATATGAGGAAAAAATAATATATTTTTTAGATTTGGCCAGAAAAGAAAAGGAAGTTATTTGTGAATTGTTATATAATAACCCAACTCAAGAAAATTTATCACAACCCAATCCCTGAAACCAAAGGAAGAAAAGAAATCCAGAGAACAAGAGAAAAGAAGCAAGAAACAAATGAATGCAGTTCATCTACCTAAACCAGTCCAATTCATCAAACAGTAAGAGGATAAAAGGAAATTAAATGTAACAGAAATGAAGAAATATCACGAATAAAGGAGAAGGAAGAACCCTAAATTATCAGCTTATTTTCCCTAAACCCCAGTTTAGTAAAATAACCATGTTTTGGTCGGGAGGTATTATGTAATGCGACATAAGTAGAGCCCCACATAACTAAGATTATAATGCAAATAATCAAAGAAATTATTTAAACAAACCCAAAATGAGTAGGAAAATAAACTGATAAAATGATAAAAGAAGTACAACACAGTCAGGTGTTATAAATAAAGCCCTGTACTGTAGTAAGTAAGAATTAAACTTTGTAAAAGTGCTAATTGTAACAAGTGACAAACAGTGCCAGTCATTAAGCGACAGAGAGGACTGTGTGACTTAATGATTTCCCCATACCTAAAACAATAAACTACTATAAATGAATTCTCTATGACATTCACTGATGATGAACGCCATAAACTAAAGTGACAATAAAATCAATCAGTAGAGTGTGATACCATTAAAAAAACTAAAGGATAGGCATTGGTATTAGTATTAAGTAAAAGACTCATGATTGAATTAGTAATTAGACTTATTTTATTGTTCAGTAATAAGCCTATAGGCAATTCTGTGTTACCACTTAATAATACAGCGGTACACCAAATATTTTGTTATTGTTTGATAGATTGTAAGCATAATCCTAGCCACGAAGGCAATATTATGAGTTAGGATGTTAACATGTTTTATTAGTATTTTTATTAATGTTTAAGGCAATTTAAGATGTCAAAAAATTTGTAACAATATTGTAATCAGGCTAAAGGGTTCAAAGGAGGTATTCGATTAATTCATAATATCATTTAAAACATAATGACAATTTAAGGCATAGGCCAGATAGGTAATATAGAGAAAAGTAGTCGGAAATGAATAAATAACGAGTTAACATGGGCAAACTAATAAAAAAGGACCAAAATTTAAGTAAGACACAAGTTTTAGAATAATTGTGAACCAAATTAAATTAGTCCGACAAAAGTTAAATATTGTATAATAAAAGTTAGGGCAGTACTATGGTCCAGATTTAGAATTCTTGTAAAGGTGTAAAAACGCCTATTATAAAGTCAACCCATATAAAATTATGTACCAAAATGTAGATCTTTGTAATAGGAACAAAACTATGTAAATTAATTTTAACTTAAACAAAAGGTAACAAAAGAGTATTTTTTGACATGAAAGGCAACGATATGATTTTCAGTACTATATGCCGCTTGACCTCAAGTTCGTGCAAACTAACCAATCACAAGCCAGAGTTTACTGGTCAAAAAACCGTTACTAAGACGAGAAGAATTATTATTGTATTGTTGAATGCAAGACAGAAAGGGTCAAAACCGTATAGCTGATGCCTAAAGAGTGAAGATAAAAAAATCAAACTTAAATTAAATTAATGACTTAAAACAAAACCACAGAAGAGGAGAACATACTAAAAAACTGATAGATAAAATAAACAAACTACCACTGACCGATGGAAGCTTAAATCTACACCAATATCAAAAATCCTAGAAGACTGGCTTGCTGCATTATACGACAAGTGACGTAAATATATTTCCAGAGTAATTTCGTAACAACACTACACATAGATCAACTTCACTACATTATATAAACTATCTACAGTGATAATTAGGATAACCACTGAACATTAATACGGTGGTTAACAATAATAACATTTTATTTCAACAAAAACAGAGGAAGCACGTGTCTTTTAGTTAACTGACCAGGGCGGCCATCTTGTTGAGCAGCTATTTTCCAGTGCAGACAAAGTCTGTCATTGACACAGTTAGTTAAAAACATAACTTTTATATTTGTTAACATTAATAATTAAGATTTCTTATTTTTATATATTTGTAATGTGTTGTACGCCTTTTTAAAACATTTCTGACTTCTTAACAGCTCAAAGAACTCAAGCCCTGAGATTATTAATTTGCATTATAATTATTTGAAACTTGTTGAAGGTCGGATTCAAGTAACGAATCGATACGAATCTGTCAAGGTCGACCCAAGACCACACCATTTACATTTTTTTTTTAACCAATAAGCAGAAAATAAAAATCAATAATTACCTATAAGAGTTATTATTTAATACTTGCAAATAGGCTAAGAGTGTGTTTACAGATATTAGTGGGAGCGAGCAGGTACACAGGCGAATTTAGCCTTGCCGATGACGAGAAGAGAAAATAACCTACAACTGCCAGAGTACGGTTAGAGCTGATCGCTCATTAACCAGAAGTGCGGGAATATTCAAATAGCACTAACCGACGATAATCTCTCCTCCTCTCTCTACAGTAAAATACCAAAAAGGTCAATTACACTAGATGCAGAACAACTACGGTTCAAAAACAAGAAGACTAACACATAATTAATACTTAACTAAAAATGAACTTTTTTCATGTGAAAAACTTACTATTTTATTGTACGCGTTTCGGCTTAGTATCCGCCGTCTTCAGCTTTGGTAACAGACTGCCAGCATTTTGTAACGGTTGTGTGGAAGGTGAAGTGGGGGCGGTGTGTGGAGGAAGGAGATTGGCGCGGGGATTCAACTTACTGTTTGTTTTCTGTATAATTGTGTCAAAAAGTGTATGTGATTTATATTGTAATTGATCGTTGAGTATGTTGTTTGGTTGTGTTGTGTGGTGTTTATATATTTCGTATTGTTCAGTTGTGTTGAGTTTTTGACCTTTGGGTATGTAATGTAAAATTTCAAGATTAGTGTCTATGGTGGTGTAACTGTGGTTTTCTGTGTGTATGTGTGTGGCAAATGCAGAGTGTATATTGTTGTTGGTTAAAGCTTTTAAGTGTTCAGAATAACGGGGTGAAAAAGATCTTCCCGTCTGGCCTATGTAGAAACTATTGCAGTCATTACAATTTAATTTGTGCTGTGCTGTGAAAGAAGAGATGAATAATCAAGACAACTATAATACCGCAGATAAGTTTTTCACATGAAAAAAGTTCATTTTTAGTTAAGCGTTAGTGCTGTGAAAGAAGAGATGAATAATCAAGACAACATAATTAATAGTTAATATCATTAATAAACCACAATACACCACTAATACATTATACTGTAGTAGCGGTAGATACAATAGTGGTTACAAAATGATGCCTACAACAGTGAGGCATAATTAAATAAGACGTAAATACAAGTAATGGTTACAATATACAAACTATATACCAAAACATATACTGTACCTGTGTATTATATAAATATATGTATATTATATATACATATACTAGTAACATTATTTGATAAGGAACTTTAAAATAAGTACCTTATTGTGTGAAGCATTTTGGTTACTGTTGCTAAGTGCTGACAGTTCCATCTATTGTCAGTAGTGAAATTACAACTATACTATCATGCCATCTGTGTCATTCAGTTCCTGGTTGCAATTGTCTTTAGTGTTTTATTGTTATTTCATGTTAGTGTTAAATCATTTCTTGTGAGATTATAGTGAAGTTAGTAATGATAAAACATGATGTAAATCAGTTCTAGTATAAAAATTATTAACAAAGTGGAGAGTAAAATAGTCTTAGGCAGTCAGGTGTTGTGTACTAGAGAACCCCCAACCCACATTCAAAGTAATATTATAACTGCATAATATATTATATGATATTGTGATTGGTTTTCTTTAAGCTATTTGTCATGTTATTAAAACTATTTATAATTAGAAAAATATGTAGGTTAAGGGACGTAGATTGTATTACATGTATTTACAATATCCACAATTGATAATGTAAATTGATGGACACTATTTATAGAATACACTAGTGTCTGTATCAATTGTCTGTATCAATGTACAATACATTTATAGGTAAGCATAGCTTGTTCTACAAAATAATAGAAAAGCATAGAACAACACTGATTGTACTAAAAAGTTTTTGATACTGAAATGATGCATGCTTGTGAATGACATTATTACCAATTATATACAAATTTATATGTGACACTAATAAAACATATACCACACAAAGGCACCATAATGAACATTTGGGAAAATTTACAAACATAAAACACAAAACAAACTAATACCTGAACAAATACAAATCAATACAAAACATGACACAATATTCAAAGCACTCAACATCGAAAGTACACAAAAAACTAACACATACACCACAATAAAACCAATTTGAAGTACCAGAAGCCAACAGGAACCCACAATAATAATAGTCAACCAACACATATGTACTTCACCAAACACAAAAACCGGAAGGCTGAGGATGGGTACAAGATGGTACCCAAAACATGTTCCTAATGAGGAAAAAAAAAGGTATATCTTGAGGTAAATTCATTATAAATATTAAATGTATTATTATTATATCAACATCTTCATGTTCTGTGAAGGAAAAAAGATGCGGTGGTTTGAAGCCCCACACACACACACACACACACACACACACACACACACACACACACACACACACACACACACACACACACACACACACACACACACACACACACACACACACACACACACACACACACACACACAGTGTATGCAATAACTTACATCATACTGATTTTACAAATATAAAAAAAAATATTTGATTTAGAGGAAAAATTTCTAATTAAAACAAAAAGAAAATACAACTCAGTAACAACAGAAGTTCAGCAGAAGCCAACAAGCTTCATATTTCATATTTCTGTGTACAAGTGTATTCATATTTCTTTACTCATCAAATACTCACCTGCCCATTGTTTGTTAGCATAATCTTTAATTTCACCTTTTGGACCCCACAGAGTTATCTGGTTTCTTGCATTCATTTCAAATAACTTAGACTCCTGAAACAAAAAATTCTAATAATCCTAAAATACAAAAGTTGGACTCCTGAAAAAAATTCACTGGTAAACACAACCTTTGGAACTCAAAAGGGAATGAGTGTTCTATATCGTATTTTTCATGCTGAATCGGAACATGTATTCCAAAATACCCTACCACATTTCAAGACATTGCTACTTAAAGTTATGCATTATATGATGACAATGTTAATATAGTAATACAATACTAATAAACTTAATATAATTAATTCACTACCAACTCGGAACACAAAGTTTTTTAAAGGTAAAAACCTTTAACTAAAGGTGCCCAACGGCAGCCTCTGAAGAAGCTATTTAAAAGCAAAAACCGGTTCAGGCTGTAAGGTAAAAGGTTTACATTTTTACCTACAAAAAAACTTTGTGTTCCGAGTCGGTAGTGAATTAATTATATTTAGTTAAGTAACGGACATGTCATGGACAACGAAATCCAAGAACTAATAAACTTGTTTTAGTAAACAATATTACTCATGTCTGATTTCATAAATGACTAATGTAGATCTAGCTATATGCTGCTGTCGAAATACTGTTGTAATACCAATCCAATCATGTATACACACATCAGTGACTAAAGTAATGTGTCTCTAGATAATTGCCTTCAGTGTGACTTTGGCTCTTAATTGTGTAACTTGTATGTGTTTTGTGGTGTTTTTATTGTGTGCTTTAGTCAAAGATATGAAGATATGAACTGTTCATAACTTTAATGACACAATACAGTACATTTTAGTTAGAATAAAAACCTTATCAGCAAAAACACTCTGAACTAAGTTGTACATTGTAACTTTATTTGTAAGTGAGTTACATGACAAAGATTTGTATACCATATAAAACAAAAAATTAGTTAACTAATTAATGAATTAATTAACTACGAATTTTTTAAAATATGAATAGAAATTACATTTGTAAAAAGTTCTCCAAATATTGTTTGTTATATTTATGAAGAATTCACCACAAAAATAAACATTTTACCAATATCAACATTGCTGAAAATTGCTTATAAACTTTATTTTGTTTATAAACTTTATAATTGCTTATAAACTTTATTTTGTTTATAAGCAAACGCAACGTTTTGGGAAACCAACATAAACAACCAACAAATCCTGGCCTCCACATACAGCATGCATTAGATGTATTAAACTAACCCAGTGGTTATAAGGAAAAATGAACATTTGCCTTTTGGAGTACCAATGATTTGGAAAGAGCCAACAAATAATTGATAGCTATTTTTGCTCAACAATCATCACTAATTTCATGTCAAAAAATAAAAGGAGTATTTTGTACCCAAATGTACACCAGCTATGAGACCAGTACTTCATGATAAAGACTTACTGATTCCAACAGCACCAGCTTCTTGGCAAGTTGACTCTGATGAAGATTCTAGTGGCACTTCTGACGAGTCATTAACTCTAAGAGATAAAACATATGTAGGCCTACTAGAAAACTCAAATGTTCAACCCCACCTCATCACAAAAGCAGAACGCAGTGATTTACTCCATAACTTGTCTAAACAGCAAGCAGAACCTCTAGGTTCATGCTTGAATGAATGGAATTTATTAGACAAACATTATTTATTAGAAAACTTCGGCAAAATACAGATAGAAATTTAATAGTTTTCCCACTTCTGAAATTATATTTAAAGCAAGGAACATTTAAAAAGTAATTATATTGTAACAAACTAATGTAATGGTTGGTGAGATAATAAA